>OY770007.1:76468742-77668742 GCA_963669245.1 Quercus cerris
ATTTTGTGTTCCAATTCAAGCTTAGGATGTGTAATTTATAAAACATTAATGCTGCGTCTAAAAATTCCTAACCATTTAAAATTTATCTACGAAACGGTTACCGAAGATAAGTTTTCAACACATTTTCAAATCGATCTACGCTCTGAATAACTAGCAGCGAAAGTATTCTTTACCCAAAACTTCATTTCGAGATGATTGACCCCGCGATATAAGAAAAATATTTCCAACCCAAATTCGTGAGCGAAACGTTTGGCTTCCATTTTTACTCCCTCCTACCGGCACATAATTGGAATTCGTAATTCGGGTAACACGGTGAGACATATTGAAACGACAATAACTACCTTGATTTCCGTTGAAAAAAATCAAAATTTGTGTTCAAATTCAAGCCCAGAATATCTACTTTTTAAAACATTCAGGCCACGTCTAAAAATTCCTAACCATTGAAAATTTTTCTTTGAAACGGTTACCGAAGTTGAGTTTTCAACACATTTTCAAATCGATTTACGCTCTAAATAAATTGCAGCGAAAGTATTCTTTGCCCAAAACTTCATTTCGAGATGATTGACCCCGCGATATAAGAAAAATATTTCCAACCCAAATTCGTGAGCGAAACGTTTGACTTCCATTTTTACTCCCTCCTACCGACACATAATTGGAATTCGTAATTCGGGTAACACGGTGAGACATATTGAAACGACAATAACTCTCTTGATTTCTTGTGAAAAAATACAAATTTTGTGTTCCAATTCAAGCTCAGGATGTGTAATTTATAAAACATTAATGCTGCGTCTAAAAATTCCGAACCATTTAAAATTTATCAACGAAACGGTTACCGAAGATAAGTTTTCAACACATTTTCAAATTGATTGACGCTCTGAATAACTTGCAGCGAAAGTATTTTTTACCCTAAACTTCATTTCGAGATGATTGATCCCGCGATATAAGAAAAATATTTCCAAGCCAAATTCGTGAGCGAAACGTTTGACTTGGATTTTTACTCCCTACTATCGGCACATGATTGGAATCCGCAATTCTGGGCACTGGGAGAGACATTTTAAACGACAATAACTCTCCTGATTTCCATTGAAAAAATACAAAATTTGTGCACAAATTGAAGTTTAGAATCCGTCCTTTCTAAAACGTTCTGGCCGTGTCGAAAAATTCTTAACCGTTCAAAAGTTATCATCGAAACGGTCACCGAAGATGAGTTTTCAACACAACTTCAAGTCGATTAATGCTCTGAATAACTTGCAGCGAAAGTATTTTTTCCCCAAAACATCATTTCAAGATGATTGATCCCACGATATAGGAAAAACATTTCCGAGCCAATTTCTAAAGCGAAACGTTCGACTTCCATTTTTACTCCCTCCTGTCGGCACATAATTGGAATCTGTAATTCGGGTAACATGGTGAGACAATTTAATCGACAATAACTCTCTTGATTTCGATTGAAAAAATACAAAATTTGTGTTCAAATTCAAGCTCAGAATCTGTACTTTCTAAAACACTCAGGCCACGTCTAAAAATTCCTAACCATTCAAAATTTTTCTTTGAAACGGTTACCGAAGTTGAGTTTTCAACACATTTTCAAATCGATTTACGCTCTGAATAAATTGCTGCGAAAGTATTCTTTGCCCAAAACTTCATTTTGAGATGATTGACCCCGCGATATAAGAAAAATATTTCCAACCCAAATTCATGAGCGAAACGTTTGACTTACATTTTTACTCCCTCCTACCGGCACATAATTGGAATTCGTAATTCGGGTAACACGGTGAGACATATTGAAACGAGAATAACTCTCTTGATTTCCTGTGAAATAATACAAATTTTGTGTTCCAATTCAAGCTTAGGAGGTGTAATTTATAAAACATTAATGCTGCGTCTAAAAATTCCTAACCATTTAAAATTTATCTACGAAACGGTTACCGAAGACAAGTTTTCAACACATTTTCAAATCGATATACGCTCTGAATAAATAGCAGCGAAAGTATTCTTTACCCAAAACTTCATTTCGAGATGATTGACCCCGCGATATAAGAAAAAGATTTCCAACCCAAATTCGTGAGCCAAACGTTTGGCTTCCATTTTTACTCCCTCCTACCGGCACATAATTGGAATTGGTAATTCGGGTAACACGGTGAGACATATCGAAACGACAATAACTACCTTGATTTCCGTTGAAAAAAATCAAAATTTGTTTTCAAATTCAAGCCCAGAATATGTACTTTTTAAAACATTCAGGCCACGTCTAAAAATTCCTAACCATTCAAAAATTTTCTTCGAAACGGTTACCGAAGTTGAGTTTTCAACACATTTTCAAATCGATTTACGCTCTAAATAAATTGCAGCGAAAGTATTCTTTGCCCAAAACTTCATTTCGAGATGATTGACCCCGCGATATAAGAAAAATATTTCCAACCCAAATTCGTGAGCGAAACGTTTGACTTCCATTTTTACTCCCTCCTACCGGAACATAATTGGAATTCGTAATTCGGGTAACACGGTGAGACATATTGAAACGACAATAACTACCTTGATTTCCGTTGAAAAAAATCAAAATTTGTGTTCAAATTCAAGCCCAGAATATGTACTTTTTAAAACATTAAGGCCACGTCTAAAAATTCCTAACCATTCAAAATTTTTCTTTGAAACGGTTACCGAAGTTGAGTTTTCAACACATTTTCAAATCGATTTACGCTCTGAATAAATTGCTGCGAAAGTATTCTTTGCCCAAAACTTCATTTCGAGATGATTGACCCCGCGATATAAGAAAAATATTTCCAACCCAAATTCATGAGCGAAACGTTTGACTTACATTTTTGCTCCCTCCTACCGGCACATAATTGGAAGTCGTAATTCGGGTAACACGGTGAGACATATTGAAACGACAATAACTCTCTTGATTTCCTGTGAAATAATACAAATTTTGTGTTCCAATTCAAGCTTAGGATGTGTAATTTATAAAACATTAATGCTGCGTCTAAAAATTCCTAACCATTTAAAATTTATCTACGAAACGGTTACCGAAGATAAGTTTTCAACACATTTTCAAATCGATCTACGCTCTGAATAACTAGCAGCGAAAGTATTCTTTACCCAAAACTTCATTTCGAGATGATTGACCCCGCGATATAAGAAAAATATTTCCAACCCAAATTCGTGAGCGAAACGTTTGGCTTCCATTTTTACTCCCTCATACCGGCACATAATTGGAATTCGTAATTCGGGTAACACGGTGAGACATATTGAAACGACAATAACTACCTTGATTTCCGTTGAAAAAAATCAAAATTTGTGTTCAAATTCAAGCCCAGAATATGTACTTTTTAAAACATTCAGGCCACGTCAAAAAATTCCTAACCATTCAAAATTTTTCTTTGAAACGGTTACCGAAGTTGAGTTTTCAACACATTTTCAAATCGATTTACGCTCTAAATA
The DNA here is from genome assembly GCA_963669245.1 of Quercus cerris. Lineage (NCBI taxonomy): Eukaryota > Viridiplantae > Streptophyta > Magnoliopsida > Fagales > Fagaceae > Quercus > Quercus cerris. Next base: position 76,472,184 of record OY770007.1, read on the forward strand.
AATTGCAGCGAAAGTATTCTTTGCCCAAAACTTCATTTCGAGATGATTGACCCCGCGATATAAGAAAAATATTTCCAACCCAAATTCGTGAGCGAAACGTTTGACTTCCATTTTTACTCCCTCATAACGACACATAATTGGAATTCGTAATTCGGGTAACACGGTGAGACATATTGAAACGACAATAACTCTCTTGATTTCCTGTGAAAAAATACAAATTTTGTGTTCCAATTCAAGCTCAGGATGTGTAATTTACAAAACATTAATGCTGCGTCTAAAAATTCCGAACCATTTAAAATTTATCTACGAAACGGTTACCGAAGATAAGTTTTCAACACATTTTCAAATTGATTGACGCTCTAAATAACTTGCAGCGAAAGTATTTTTTACCCTAAACTTCATTTCGAGATGATTGATCCCGCGATATAAGAAAAATATTTCCAAGCCAAATTCGTGAGCGAAACGTTTGACTTGGATTTTTACTCCCTACTATCGGCACATGATTGGAATCCGCAATTCTGGGCACTGGGAGAGACATTTTAAACGACAATAACTCTCCTGATTTCCATTGAAAAATTACAAAATTTGTGTTCAAATTCAAGTTTAGAATCCATCCTTTCTAAAATGTTCAGGCCGTGTCGAAAAATTCTTAACCGTTTAAAAGTTATCATCGAAACGGTCACCGAAGATGAGTTTTCAACAAAACTTCAAGTCGATTAATGCTCTGAATAACTAGCAGCGAAAGTATTTTTTACCCTAAACTTCATTTCGAGATGATTGATCCCGCGATATAAGAAAAATATTTCCAAGCCAAATTCGTGAGCGAAACGTTTGACTTGGATTTTTACTCCCTACTATCGGCACATGATTGGAATCCGCAATTCTGGGCACTGGGAGAGACATTTTAAACGACAATAACTCTCCTGATTTCCATTGAAAAATTACAAAATTTGTGTTCAAATTCAAGTTTAGAATCCGTCCTTTCTAAAATGTTCAGGCCGTGTCGAAAAATTCTTAACCGTTTAAAAGTTATCATCGAAACGGTCACCGAAGATGAGTTTTGAACACAACTTCAAGTTGATTGAGGCTCTGAATAACTTGCAGCGAAAGTATTTTTTACCCTAAACTTCATTTCGAGATGATTGATCCCGCAATATAAGAAAAATATTTCCAAGCCAAATTCGTGAGCGAAACGTTTGACTTGGATTTTTACTCCCTACTATCGGCACATGATTGGAATCCGCAATTCTGGGCACTGGGAGAGACATTTTAAACGACAATAACTCTCCTGATTTCCATTGAAAAAATACAAAATTTGTGCTCAAATTCAAGTTTAGAATCCGTCCTTTCTAAAACGTTCAGGCCGTGTCGAAAAATTTTTAACCGTTCAAAAGTTATCATCGAAACGGTCACCGTAGATGAGTTTTCAACACAACTTCAAGTCGATTAATGCTCTGAATAACTTGCAGCGAAAGTATTGTTTCCCCAAAACATCATTTCAAGATGATTGATCCCACGATATAAGAAAAACATTTCCGAGCCAATTTCTAAAGCGAAACGTTCGACTTCCATTTTTACTCCCTCCTGTCGGCACATAATTGGAATCTGTAATTCGGGTAACATGGTGAGACAATTTAATCGACAATAACTCTCTTGATTTCGATTGAAAAAATACAAAATTTGTGTTCAAATTCAAGCTCAGAATCTGTACTTTCTAAAACACTCAGGCCACGTCTAAAAATTCCTAACCATTGAAAATTTTTCTTTGAAACGGTTACCGAAGTTGAGTTTTCAACACATTTTCAAATCGATTTACGCTCTGAATAAATTGCTGCGAAAGTATTCTTTGCCCAAAACTTCATTTCGAGATGATTGACCCCGCGATATAAGAAAAATATTTCCAACCCAAATTCATGAGCGAAACGTTTGACTTACATTTTTGCTCCCTCCTACCGGCACATAATTGGAAGTCGTAATTCGGGTAACACGGTGAGACATATTGAAACGACAATAACTCTCTTGATTTCCTGTGAAATAATACAAATTTTGTGTTCCAATTCAAGCTTAGGATGTGTAATTTATAAAACATTAATGCTGCGTCTAAAAATTCCTAACCATTTAAAATTTATCTACGAAACGGTTACCGAAGATAAGTTTTCAACACATTTTCAAATCGATCTACGCTCTGAATAACTAGCAGCGAAAGTATTCTTTACCCAAAACTTCATTTCGAGATGATTGACCCCGCGATATAAGAAAAATATTTCCAACCCAAATTCGTGAGCGAAACGTTTGGCTTCCATTTTTACTCCCTCATACCGGCACATAATTGGAATTCGTAATTCGGGTAACACGGTGAGACATATTGAAACGACAATAACTACCTTGATTTCCGTTGAAAAAAATCAAAATTTGTGTTCAAATTCAAGCCCAGAATATGTACTTTTTAAAACATTCAGGCCACGTCAAAAAATTCCTAACCATTCAAAATTTTTCTTTGAAACGGTTACCGAAGTTGAGTTTTCAACACATTTTCAAATCGATTTACGCTCTAAATAAATTGCAGCGAAAGTATTCTTTGCCCAAAACTTCATTTCGAGATGATTGACCCCGCGATATAAGAAAAATATTTCCAACCCAAATTCGTGAGCGAAACGTTTGACTTCCATTTTTACTCCCTCATAACGACACATAATTGGAATTCGTAATTCGGGTAACACGGTGAGACATATTGAAACGACAATAACTCTCTTGATTTCCTGTGAAAAAATACAAATTTTGTGTTCCAATTCAAGCTCAGGATGTGTAATTTACAAAACATTAATGCTGCGTCTAAAAATTCCGAACCATTTAAAATTTATCTACGAAACGGTTACCGAAGATAAGTTTTCAACACATTTTCAAATTGATTGACGCTCTAAATAACTTGCAGCGAAAGTATTTTTTACCCTAAACTTCATTTCGAGATGATTGATCCCGCGATATAAGAAAAATATTTCCAAGCCAAATTCGTGAGCGAAACGTTTGACTTGGATTTTTACTCCCTACTATCGGCACATGATTGGAATCCGCAATTCTGGGCACTGGGAGAGACATTTTAAACGACAATAACTCTCCTGATTTCCATTGAAAAATTACAAAATTTGTGTTCAAATTCAAGTTTAGAATCCATCCTTTCTAAAATGTTCAGGCCGTGTCGAAAAATTCTTAACCGTTTAAAAGTTATCATCGAAACGGTCACCGAAGATGAGTTTTCAACAAAACTTCAAGTCGATTAATGCTCTGAATAACTAGCAGCGAAAGTATTTTTTACCCTAAACTTCATTTCGAGATGATTGATCCCGCGATATAAGAAAAATATTTCCAAGCCAAATTCGTGAGCGAAACGTTTGACTTGGATTTTTACTCCCTACTATCGGCACATGATTGGAATCCGCAATTCTGGGCACTGGGAGAGACATTTTAAACGACAATAACTCTCCTGATTTCCATTGAAAAATTACAAAATTTGTGTTCAAATTCAAGTTTAGAATCCGTCCTTTCTAAAATGTTCAGGCCGTGTCGAAAAATTCTTAACCGTTTAAAAGTTATCATCGAAACGGTCACCGAAGATGAGTTTTGAACACAACTTCAAGTTGATTGAGGCTCTGAATAACTTGCAGCGAAAGTATTTTTTACCCTAAACTTCATTTCGAGATGATTGATCCCGCAATATAAGAAAAATATTTCCAAGCCAAATTCGTGAGCGAAACGTTTGACTTGGATTTTTACTCCCTACTATCGGCACATGATTGGAATCCGCAATTCTGGGCACTGGGAGAGACATTTTAAACGACAATAACTCTCCTGATTTCCATTGAAAAAATACAAAATTTGTGCTCAAATTCAAGTTTAGAATCCGTCCTTTCTAAAACGTTCAGGCCGTGTCGAAAAATTTTTAACCGTTCAAAAGTTATCATCGAAACGGTCACCGTAGATGAGTTTTCAACACAACTTCAAGTCGATTAATGCTCTGAATAACTTGCAGCGAAAGTATTGTTTCCCCAAAACATCATTTCAAGATGATTGATCCCACGATATAAGAAAAACATTTCCGAGCCAATTTCTAAAGCGAAACGTTCGACTTCCATTTTTACTCCCTCCTGTCGGCACATAATTGGAATCTGTAATTCGGGTAACATGGTGAGACAATTTAATCGACAATAACTCTCTTGATTTCGATTGAAAAAATACAAAATTTGTGTTCAAATTCAAGCTCAGAATCTGTACTTTCTAAAACACTCAGGCCACGTCTAAAAATTCCTAACCATTGAAAATTTTTCTTTGAAACGGTTACCGAAGTTGAGTTTTCAACACATTTTCAAATCGATTTACGCTCTGAATAAATTGCTGCGAAAGTATTCTTTGCCCAAAACTTCATTTTGAGATGATTGACCCCGCGATATAAGAAAAATATTTCCAACCCAAATTCATGAGCGAAACGGTTGACTTACATTTTTACACCCTCCTACCGGCACATAATTGGAGTTCGTAATTCGGGTAACACGGTGAGACATATTGAAACGACAATAACTCTCTTGATTTCCTGTGAAATAATACAAATTTTGTGTTCCAATTCAAGCTTAGGATGTGTAATTTATAAAACATTAATGCTGCGTCTAAAAATTCCTAACCATTTAAAATTTATCTACGAAACGGTTACCGAAGACAAGTTTTCAACACATTTTCAAATCGATATACGCTCTGAATAAATAGCAGCGAAAGTATTCTTTACCCAAAACTTCATTTCGAGATGATTGACCCCGCGATATAAGAAAAAGATTTCCAACCCAAATTCGTGAGCCAAACGTTTGGCTTCCATTTTTACTCCCTCCTACCGGCACATAATTGGAATTGGTAATTCGGGTAACACGGTGAGACATATCGAAACGACAATAACTACCTTGATTTCCGTTGAAAAAAATCAAAATTTGTTTTCAAATTCAAGCCCAGAATATGTACTTTTTAAAACATTCAGGCCACGTCTAAAAATTCCTAACCATTCAAAAATTTTCTTCGAAACGGTTACCGAAGTTGAGTTTTCAACACATTTTCAAATCGATTTACGCTCTAAATAAATTGCAGCGAAAGTATTCTTTGCCCAAAACTTCATTTCGAGATGATTGACCCCGCGATATAAGAAAAATATTTCCAACCCAAATTCGTGAGCGAAACGTTTGACTTCCATTTTTACTCCCTCCTACCGGAACATAATTGGAATTCGTAATTCGGGTAACACGGTGAGACATATTGAAACGACAATAACTACCTTGATTTCCGTTGAAAAAAATCAAAATTTGTGTTCAAATTCAAGCCCAGAATATGTACTTTTTAAAACATTAAGGCCACGTCTAAAAATTCCTAACCATTCAAAATTTTTCTTTGAAACGGTTACCGAAGTTGAGTTTTCAACACATTTTCAAATCGATTTACGCTCTGAATAAATTGCTGCGAAAGTATTCTTTGCCCAAAACTTCATTTCGAGATGATTGACCCCGCGATATAAGAAAAATATTTCCAACCCAAATTCATGAGCGAAACGTTTGACTTACATTTTTGCTCCCTCCTACCGGCACATAATTGGAAGTCGTAATTCGGGTAACACGGTGAGACATATTGAAACGACAATAACTCTCTTGATTTCCTGTGAAATAATACAAATTTTGTGTTCCAATTCAAGCTTAGGATGTGTAATTTATAAAACATTAATGCTGCGTCTAAAAATTCCTAACCATTTAAAATTTATCTACGAAACGGTTACCGAAGATAAGTTTTCAACACATTTTCAAATCGATCTACGCTCTGAATAACTAGCAGCGAAAGTATTCTTTACCCAAAACTTCATTTCGAGATGATTGACCCCGCGATATAAGAAAAATATTTCCAACCCAAATTCGTGAGCGAAACGTTTGGCTTCCATTTTTACTCCCTCATACCGGCACATAATTGGAATTCGTAATTCGGGTAACACGGTGAGACATATTGAAACGACAATAACTACCTTGATTTCCGTTGAAAAAAATCAAAATTTGTGTTCAAATTCAAGCCCAGAATATGTACTTTTTAAAACATTCAGGCCACGTCAAAAAATTCCTAACCATTCAAAATTTTTCTTTGAAACGGTTACCGAAGTTGAGTTTTCAACACATTTTCAAATCGATTTACGCTCTAAATAAATTGCAGCGAAAGTATTCTTTGCCCAAAACTTCATTTCGAGATGATTGACCCCGCGATATAAGAAAAATATTTCCAACCCAAATTCGTGAGCGAAACGTTTGACTTCCATTTTTACTCCCTCATAACGACACATAATTGGAATTCGTAATTCGGGTAACACGGTGAGACATATTGAAACGACAATAACTCTCTTGATTTCCTGTGAAAAAATACAAATTTTGTGTTCCAATTCAAGCTCAGGATGTGTAATTTACAAAACATTAATGCTGCGTCTAAAAATTCCGAACCATTTAAAATTTATCTACGAAACGGTTACCGAAGATAAGTTTTCAACACATTTTCAAATTGATTGACGCTCTAAATAACTTGCAGCGAAAGTATTTTTTACCCTAAACTTCATTTCGAGATGATTGATCCCGCGATATAAGAAAAATATTTCCAAGCCAAATTCGTGAGCGAAACGTTTGACTTGGATTTTTACTCCCTACTATCGGCACATGATTGGAATCCGCAATTCTGGGCACTGGGAGAGACATTTTAAACGACAATAACTCTCCTGATTTCCATTGAAAAATTACAAAATTTGTGTTCAAATTCAAGTTTAGAATCCATCCTTTCTAAAATGTTCAGGCCGTGTCGAAAAATTCTTAACCGTTTAAAAGTTATCATCGAAACGGTCACCGAAGATGAGTTTTCAACAAAACTTCAAGTCGATTAATGCTCTGAATAACTAGCAGCGAAAGTATTTTTTACCCTAAACTTCATTTCGAGATGATTGATCCCGCGATATAAGAAAAATATTTCCAAGCCAAATTCGTGAGCGAAACGTTTGACTTGGATTTTTACTCCCTACTATCGGCACATGATTGGAATCCGCAATTCTGGGCACTGGGAGAGACATTTTAAACGACAATAACTCTCCTGATTTCCATTGAAAAATTACAAAATTTGTGTTCAAATTCAAGTTTAGAATCCGTCCTTTCTAAAATGTTCAGGCCGTGTCGAAAAATTCTTAACCGTTTAAAAGTTATCATCGAAACGGTCACCGAAGATGAGTTTTGAACACAACTTCAAGTTGATTGAGGCTCTGAATAACTTGCAGCGAAAGTATTTTTTACCCTAAACTTCATTTCGAGATGATTGATCCCGCAATATAAGAAAAATATTTCCAAGCCAAATTCGTGAGCGAAACGTTTGACTTGGATTTTTACTCCCTACTATCGGCACATGATTGGAATCCGCAATTCTGGGCACTGGGAGAGACATTTTAAACGACAATAACTCTCCTGATTTCCATTGAAAAAATACAAAATTTGTGCTCAAATTCAAGTTTAGAATCCGTCCTTTCTAAAACGTTCAGGCCGTGTCGAAAAATTTTTAACCGTTCAAAAGTTATCATCGAAACGGTCACCGTAGATGAGTTTTCAACACAACTTCAAGTCGATTAATGCTCTGAATAACTTGCAGCGAAAGTATTGTTTCCCCAAAACATCATTTCAAGATGATTGATCCCACGATATAAGAAAAACATTTCCGAGCCAATTTCTAAAGCGAAACGTTCGACTTCCATTTTTACTCCCTCCTGTCGGCACATAATTGGAATCTGTAATTCGGGTAACATGGTGAGACAATTTAATCGACAATAACTCTCTTGATTTCGATTGAAAAAATACAAAATTTGTGTTCAAATTCAAGCTCAGAATCTGTACTTTCTAAAACACTCAGGCCACGTCTAAAAATTCCTAACCATTGAAAATTTTTCTTTGAAACGGTTACCGAAGTTGAGTTTTCAACACATTTTCAAATCGATTTACGCTCTGAATAAATTGCTGCGAAAGTATTCTTTGCCCAAAACTTCATTTTGAGATGATTGACCCCGCGATATAAGAAAAATATTTCCAACCCAAATTCATGAGCGAAACGGTTGACTTACATTTTTACACCCTCCTACCGGCACATAATTGGAGTTCGTAATTCGGGTAACACGGTGAGACATATTGAAACGACAATAACTCTCTTGATTTCCTGTGAAATAATACAAATTTTGTGTTCCAATTCAAGCTTAGGATGTGTAATTTATAAAACATTAATGCTGCGTCTAAAAATTCCTAACCATTTAAAATTTATCTACGAAACGGTTACCGAAGACAAGTTTTCAACACATTTTCAAATCGATATACGCTCTGAATAAATAGCAGCGAAAGTATTCTTTACCCAAAACTTCATTTCGAGATGATTGACCCCGCGATATAAGAAAAAGATTTCCAACCCAAATTCGTGAGCCAAACGTTTGGCTTCCATTTTTACTCCCTCCTACCGGCACATAATTGGAATTGGTAATTCGGGTAACACGGTGAGACATATCGAAACGACAATAACTACCTTGATTTCCGTTGAAAAAAATCAAAATTTGTGTTCAAATTCAAGCCCAGAATATGTACTTTTTAAAACATTAAGGCCACGTCTAAAAATTCCTAACCATTCAAAATTTTTCTTTGAAACGGTTACCGAAGTTGAGTTTTCAACACATTTTCAAATCGATTTACGCTCTGAATAAATTGCTGCGAAAGTATTCTTTGCCCAAAACTTCATTTTGAGATGATTGACCCCGCGATATAAGAAAAATATTTCCAACCCAAATTCATGAGCGAAACGGTTGACTTACATTTTTACACCCTCCTACCGGCACATAATTGGAGTTCGTAATTCGGGTAACACGGTGAGACATATTGAAACGACAATAACTCTCTTGATTTCCTGTGAAATAATACAAATTTTGTGTTCCAATTCAAGCTTAGGATGTGTAATTTATAAAACATTAATGCTGCGTCTAAAAATTCCTAACCATTTAAAATTTATCTACGAAACGGTTACCGAAGACAAGTTTTCAACACATTTTCAAATCGATATACGCTCTGAATAACTAGCAGCGAAAGTATTCTTTACCCAAAACTTCATTTCGAGATGATTGACCCCGCGATATAAGAAAAATATTTCCAACCCAAATTCGTGAGCCAAACCTTTGGCTTCCATTTTTACTCCTTCCTACCGGCACATAATTGGAATTGGTAATTCGGGTAACACGGTGAGACATATTGAAACGACAATAACTACCTTGATTTCCGTTGAAAAAAATCAAAATTTGTTTTCAAATTCAAGCCCAGAATATGTACTTTTTAAAACATTCAGGCCACGTCTAAAAATTCCTAACCATTCAAAAATTTACTTTGAAACGGTTTCCGAAGTTGAGTTTTCAACACATTTTCAAATCGATTTACGCACTAAATAAATTACAGCGAAAGTATTCTTTGCCCAAAACTTCATTTCGAGATGATTGACCCCGCGGTATAAGAAAAATATTTCCAACCCAAATTCGTGAGCGAAACGTTTGACTTCCATTTTTACTCCCTCCTACCGGAACATAATTGGAATTCGTAATTCGGGTAACACGGTGAGACATATTGAAACGACAATAACTACCTTGATTTCCGTTGAAAAAAATCAAAATTTGTGTTCAAATTCAAGCCCAGAATATGTACTTTTTAAAACATTAAGGCCACGTCTAAAAATTCCTAACCATTCAAAATTTTTCTTTGAAACGGTTACCGAAGTTGAGTTTTCAACACATTTTCAAATCGATTTACGCTCTGAATAAATTGCTGCGAAAGTATTCTTTGCCCAAAACTTCATTTCGAGATGATTGACCCTGCGATATAAGAAAAATATTTCCAACCCAAATTCATGAGCGAAACGTTTGACTTACATTTTTGCTCCCTCCTACCAGCACATAATTGGAATTCGTAATTCAGGTAACACGGTGAGACATATTGAAACGACAATAACTCTCTTTATTTCCTGTGAAATAATACAAATTTTGTGTTCCAATTCAAGCTTAGGATGTGTAATTGATAAAACATTAATGCTGCGTCTAAAAATTCCTAACCATTTAAAATTTATCTACGAAACGGTTACCGAAGATAAGTTTTCAACACATTTTCAAATCGATCTACGCTCTGAATAACTAGCAGTGAAAGTATTCTTTCCCAAAAACTTCATTTCGAGATGATTGACCCCGCGATTTAAGAAAAATATTTCCAACCCAAATTCGTGAGCGAAACGTTTGGCTTCCATTTTTACTCCCTCATACCGGCACATAATTGGAATTCGTAATTCGGGTAACACGGTGAGACATATTGAAACGACAATAACTACCTTGATTTCCGTTGAAAAAAATCAAAATTTGTGTTCAAATTCGAGCCCAGAATATGTACTTTTTAAAACATTCAGGCCACGTCAAAAAATTCCTAACCATTCAAAATTTTTCTTTGAAACGGTTACCGAAGGTGAGTTTTCAACACATTTTCAAATCGATTTACGCTCTAAATAAATTGCAGCGAAAGTATTCTTTGCCCAAAACTTCATTTCGAGATGATTGACCCCGCGATATAAGAAAAATATTTCCAACCCAAATTCGTGAGCGAAACGTTTGACTTCCATTTTTACTCCCTCCTAACGACACATAATTGGAATTCGTAATTCGGGTAACACGGTGAGACATATTGAAACGACAATAACTCTCTTGATTTCCTGTGAAAAAATACAAATTTTGTGTTCCAATTCAAGCTCAGGATGTGTAATTTATAAAACATTAATGCTGCGTCTAAAAATTCCGAACCATTTAAAATTTATCTACGACACGGTTACCGAAGATAAGTTTTCAACACATTTTCAAATTGATTGACGCTCTGAATAACTTGCTGCGAAAGTATTTTTTACCCTAAACTTCATTTCGAGATGATTGATCCCGCGATATAAGAAAAATATTTCCAAGCCAAATTCCTGAGTGAAACGTTTGACTTGGATTTTTACTCCCTACTATCGGCACATGATTGGAATCCGCAATTCTGGGCACTGGGAGAGACATTTTAAACGACAATAACTCTCCTGATTTCCATTGAAAAATTACAAAATTTGTGTTCAAATTCAAGTTTAGAATCTGTCCTTTCTAAAATGTTCAGGCCGTGTCGAAAAATTCTTAACCGTTTAAAAGTTATCATCGAAACGGTCACCGAAGATGAGTTTTCAACACAACTTCAAGTCGATTAATGCTCTGAATAACTTGCAGCGAAAGTATTTTTTGCCCAAAACGTCATTTCAAGATGATTGATCCCACGATATAAGAAAAATATTTCCGACCCAATTTCTAAAGCGAAACGTTCGACTTCCATTTTTACTCCCTCCTGTCGGCACATAATTGGAATCTGTAATTCGGGTAACATGGTGAGACAATTTAATCGACAATAACTCTCTTGATTTCGATTGAAAAAATACAAAATTTGTGTTCAAATTCAAGCTCAGAATCTGTACTTTCTAAAACACTCAGGCCACGTCTAAAAATTCCTAACCATTCAAAATTTTTCTTTGAAACGGTTACCGAAGTTGAGTTTTCAACATATTTTCAAATCGATTTACGCTCTGAATAAATTGCTGCGAAAGTATTCTTTGCCCAAAACTTCATTTCGAGATGATTGACCCCGCGATATAAGAAAAATATTTCCAACCCAAATTCATGAGCGAAACGTTTGACTTACATTTTTACTCCCTCCTACCGGCACATAATTGGAATTCGTAATTCGGGTAACACGGTGAGACATATTGAAACGACAATAACTCTCTTGATTTCCTGTGAAATAATACAAATTTTGTGTTCCAATTCAAGCTTAGGATGTGTAATTTATAAAACATTAATGCTGCGTCTAAAAATTCCGAACCATTTAAAATTTATCTACGAAACGGTTACCGAAGACAAGTTTTCAACACATTTTCAAATCGATATACGCTCTGAATAACTAGCAGCGAAAGTATTCTTTACCCAAAACTTCACTTCGAGATGATTGACCCTGCGATATAAGAAAAATATTTCCAACCCAAATTCATGAGCCAAACGTTTGGCTTCCATTTTTACTCCCTCCTACCAGCACATAATTGGAATTGGTAATTCGGGTAACACGGTGAGACATATTGAAACGACAATAACTACTGTTGTAAATTTAGACCCCTTAAACAACCAGATTGCGTAGCCTAGATTAATTAGCCAAGTTATTACTTAGTCAAATTAAACAATTCTAGGTTAAAACAATCCAAACAATCATATCAAGATATAATGCAGCGGAAAATAAAGAACACAAGATATGATCACCCAGGAAACCACACGGTAAAAACCTGGGGAGGATTTGACCCACCGATCCTCAAGGCTAACCTGAATTCACTATGAAAGAATTGAAGTTCGTACAAAAGGACTACAAGCTCCCCGCTCGACTTCCTAATGCTACCCACCAGTAGAACTTCCTGACACGACCACGCGCAGGCTCCGAATCCACGGACTACTTCTTTCTTGAATTCTTCAATCAGCTACAAGCTCCCCGCTTGCTTTTCTTTTAAGTTCCAATGGTTGCAACAATAATGATCTTCAAGATGTTGAAATAATCTTCACCATGAAAACCCTAAGTTTTGTGTAAAGGAAAGCTCCTCAAAGATCTCACAAGAGATTCACACAAAACCGCAATGTATGAGCAACAATACAATATGGACAACCTTCAAAAACGTGGCTAGGGTTTTATTTATATACCTAGGGTAAAAACATAAAACCCTAAACGTTTAATGAAGTAGGGCTGAGTTGGAAATTCTGCAGAAAATTCAACCTGTGCGATTTTCGATCGATCGAGTCTATTCTTCGATCGATCGAGCCAGGCCGAGAGTCCCAAATACTTCTGCAGCCACTCGATTCCAACTTTACAATATTAAACCAACTTTGAGCAAGTCTAAAGAAGATACCATACAATGTTTTGATCATGGTTTGCCAACATTACAAATTAGAGTTCTAAATACATAAAATCCTAAGACCTTAGAACCTAACAAACTCCCCCTTTGGCAATCCGTGACAAAACCCTAATTAACAGCTCAAAGTGTTACAAATAAAAAGCCCTTTACAAAGATAATGCTCATAAAATTCAATTCAGCCTAACTACTATCCATAGTTGCAAGTGTAGACAGCAGCTTAGTTGAATCAACCTGTATAATCCTGAAATACTCAACAAACGCATAAACGCATGTGTGAAAGTAAAGAGTAAAACAACAGGTATAACATTCTTGTAAGATCCACACAACACAAAATAAAGACATATAAAAATGAACAAGTCATAAATATAAATCAATACGCAGTGAATCATAAAGCAACAAGAATAATAAAAAATATCATGTATATCAATCAATGTTACTCCCCCTAACATGAATATCCCCAAAAATGATATACAAAGTGAAGCACATAGATACAATCTAAAACTCCACAAGCTCCTCTAAAACAAAAAAAATTTCCCCCTAACAACAAAAACTCTACTACAGGGTCAAAACACCACTCCCCCTTTTTGTGACGGAATGCCAAAGGGCAATCACAAGTCGCCATCAAAAGGAGGTGGTGAGGGTGAACGAAGATGCGCAAGATCAGCTCGGAGAGCACGCATCTCATCCAGCAAGTCCACCAAAATCTGACCATGAGCCTGCTGAACAGTCATGACAGTCTCCAAAGTACGACGAACATCAAAGTCGGCCGAAGGAGGTGAAGGAACATCAGCAGCAGCATCATCATCACCAACAGGAATAGGGATATCCTCACCAGCCATACCTGCAGAAGAAGAAGGAGGAGGAGGTGCACTACTAGAGGGCTCAGATCTAGGGTGTTTAGAACCAGCTCGAAGATGAGCGGCCCTCTGTCTAAGAAAAGACGCACCTATAGGTCCTATCACATGGACGGGCTCAGAGGCAGGAAAGTCATCAAGACCAAGAAAGAGAAGAATCCTATGAATGAAAATAGGATGAACTAGAGCATGAGCAGTCGATGAACTCCTATAAACTTCGTTCAAAGAACGAAGAAAAAGATGGGGAAAACTAATAGGAGCATCAGTAACAAGAGCGTATAGAAAAACACACCTCTCAAGAGGAATGGTGTGAACATGGGAAATAGGCCAGATCGAATGACAAGCTATCCGAAAGAACAGATAGTGCAACCCAGAAAGCTCAGCAGAAGTGATCCGAGGATCAGAACCCCACTGGACAGTAGTACCAGTGACGTAAGACAAAACATCGCTAATCTCGGGAGACTCAGCATAAGGATAGACAGGATGCTGGACCAATGGTACCCCAAGAGCATCAGCCACTACCCGAGGAGTAATGGTGTACTCTACGCCTCGTATCCAACACTTAACAAGAGTGTTGGAATCATAGACGCGGATAGAGATGTTCGAATAGAACTCTCTAATCAAGGCAGAAGGTGGAGGAGGATCAGAAATCTCCACCAAGGGTAACCAACCCCGACGCTCAAAATTTGCCCTAATGGCAGAATCAAGCTCATCTAAAAGCACAGAACGCTCAGCCCAAATCTTTCTCTTAACGGTCAGTTTCTCAAAAATCTCTTGGTTTTCCTCACGCGGAAACCTCTCACTATCAAAGGATGGAGGGGGTGAGGGAGAAGGTGAGGGAACACTCCTACGGGCTCTAGTTTTCCTAGGCATAATGCTAAGGAAAGGACAGAGACACAAAGAGAAAAACACAAAGAAACAAGAGAAAACAAAACCAAAGGCAGACTGCAAATTAGCACAATAAAAAATATAGAACAAAAATCTATATGATGCATGAACAATAACATGTTGTGATGCATGATCTAAATGCAGTGACAAATTAAGTTTAATTGAGAGTAATTGGACAAAATTGGCTTGAGCATAGAGTTTCTAACAAAAACCCAAAAATTTTAAAAACCACTTGAAAATTTTGCAACAAATTGATGAATTTAAGCATTACAAAACACAGCACATAGATTATAATGCTTAATTACACCAACACAACAAGCCAATTTCATCAAATTCAACTCAATTTCACAAAAGCCCCAATTCGGATCAAGAACAAACCCTTTTTAAAAACCTGATTCGCGACTTTCGATTGATCGAAAAATACATTCGATCGATCGAATGAAACAGTCATTTTTAAACAAATTAAAGCACTTTTTCGATTGATCGAAAAACACACTGGATCGATCGAATTGGGCAGAGACTCACTAAATTTTGAGAAAAATCACAACTTTGAAAGACACAAACCTAATTTTGAAAAACAACTCCTCAAAGCATTAACCAAAGAAAGCAAAATGCATGAGTATGAGATGGAATGCTTTTTCAAAAACCCAAAATTTAGAACCCAATTTTCTCAAAACAAATTTCAATCATTCTCCCATTGAAATTTTCTTAAGCAACAAATATGTTCTGCACAAATCTCAAGAAATTTTCAAATTTTTCAAACTTGAAACATATTTTGCATCAAAATCAAGGAACTTTTAATCTTGGATGGCCACAACAAAATCACACACAATATAATGTACCAAGTTTAACAAAGAGTAACTTGTGTAGTGTGTGCAACTAGCAAAAGCTTGAGATACATGTGAGGTGATATGTGAATAGCAATTAATCACAAAGTCTACACAATTCATCACATAGAATTTAAAAGAGACTATCACCTAAAGAGTTACATCCTATAACTCCCACATCTCCTAGAACAAAAGCTTGCAATCATGTAAGT
The DNA here is from genome assembly GCA_963669245.1 of Quercus cerris. Classification (NCBI taxonomy): domain Eukaryota; kingdom Viridiplantae; phylum Streptophyta; class Magnoliopsida; order Fagales; family Fagaceae; genus Quercus; species Quercus cerris. Next base: position 76,488,021 of record OY770007.1, read on the forward strand.
TTCTTGCATTTTTGCCTCTTATTTGTATGAGATGGCATTCAGCCTAATAGTACACACCGGTTTGAATTAAGTGAATTGGCATCAAGCCTAATAGTACACACCAGATTTAATTTATTTTGAGGCTACACCTTATGTTCTTTTTGTGCATGTGCTACACTTTCTCGAGCACAGAATCTTATGATATGCACTAAGGTGTTCATGATTGGCTAGTGAACAGTGGTGAGATGGTTATTTATGCCTTTCTCAACAGAATTAAGTCCGACAGTTAAATAACATATGACTTCATGATTAAGACAAGGAGAATAAAAACCATACACATCTTTCCCACACAACATGCACTACAAAACTTCAACTAGTAAAGTGCAATAAATAAGCTTATCAAAGCTAAACAAGGTACATAAACATGTTATGTAAAGATAATATGGCCAATCCTTGATTATAAATCCAAGATATATAATACAAAATACAAAAATCTTTTTGGTTTTAACAAACTTTATAACCAAAAAACAAAAAAGCACATATTATGCTAATTGAACAATGCAAATGCAATGCATGACAGTGCAAAACTAAGCTATAAAGGGTACACAAACAAGAAATATCAATTTCTTAATTAACCCTTGAGTACATGTACAAACTAGTACATACTCATTCAAAATCAAAAATAGCTTAGCATAAACTATTCAAGTTTCTCCACAATGTCAGGCATGTTCTAAATCAAGAGAGATATAACAGTTCATGTAATCCTCAAAAAGAAAAACTAGACACAAAATAAAATATTTTTGTCTTTTTGAAATTTTTCAATGTTTTTGGATTTTTTTTTTTTTTTTTTTTAAAAAAAACAACCTAAAAAACAAAACAACCAAAAACAAAAAACAAAACATGTCCACAAATAATTGAAAGAATTAAATCAAGGACAAGTTAGCAACACTCACCTTGGAGAATCTTTTCTCACCCATTTAGCACGAGTATTCGGCTTTGTCGGTGAAAATCCATGAGAAGTAGAGTGCATTTGAGGAATTACACCAATCTTTTGAGAGAGACTGAAATCCTGCAAATTCCTTTCACAAACCAACAAGCTCAAATTTTTCAAAAGCATATGAAATAATTTATTTGAACCTATGGCAAGAGAAATATCATCACATATCCTAGATTGACATACAGAATGCTTAAATTTCATTTTATGACAATTAGGACGAATGTGACCTCGAACACCACAAAAGTGACAAACAGGAACAAATTTAGGAACATCAGTATTCCTAACAGCAAATCTTGTCTCAGATTTTGGTTTTTGCCTCAACAAAGAACAATTTGGTCTAATATGACCAACAACACCACAAAGGTGACAAACAGGAACAAATTTAGGAACATCAGTATTCCTAACAGCAAATCTAGTCTCAGATTTTGGTTTTTGCCTCAACAAAGAACAGTTTGGTCTAATATGACCAACAACACCACAATGGTGACAAGTAGGCACAAAAACAGATTTATTATGCTCTCTAACAGTAGGATTAGACTTAGATTTAGAAACTTCAGCGTCTACATCAGAACTTTTACCTTTGTCTAACCTAGCAAAATAAGCCTTTTCTTTATTATTCCTCTTAAAAGGAGGGATATAAACTTTTTCAGTTTTAGGCTTAAGAGAAACAGAAACAATTCTGTTATCACCAGCAGGCTTGGTACTAATCAAATTTTCAAGTTTAGCTTTAGACTCAGCTAACTCTTGTTCCAAGCTTTTCATCTTCTCATCTTGAGAGGAAATTTGATTTCTCAAAAATTCATTCTTTTTATTAGATTCATCTAATCTAACAAGCAATTCCTCTTTTTCAAGATTAGCCAATTTTAACTCTTCTTTAAATTTCTTAGAAATTTTCAAAGATTTAGATAATTCCTTACGAAGAGTTTCAAAAGCATCAAAGAAATCAACAGAAACAATAGTGTCCTTTTTATTCAAAACATCACAGGCATCAATAAAATCAGCAGAAGCATGAGCAGAAATATGATCAGAAAGACACTTCAAATTATCCATGACAACAGGGGTCAAGGATCAGCTCTTAGATCAAAAGATCTAAAACAAGAAGAGCTACCCGCTCTGATACCACTTGTTGTAAATTTAGACCCCTTAAACAACCAGATTGCGTAGCCTAGATTAATTAGCCAAGTTATTACTTAGTCAAATTAAACAATTCTAGGTTAAAACAATCCAAACAATCATATCAAGATATAATGCAGCGGAAAATAAAGAACACAAGATATGATCACCCAGGAAACCACACGGTAAAAACCTGGGGAGGATTTGACCCACCGATCCTCAAGGCTAACCTGAATTCACTATGAAAGAATTGAAGTTCGTACAAAAGGACTACAAGCTCCCCGCTCGACTTCCTAATGCTACCCACCAGTAGAACTTCCTGACACGACCACGCGCAGGCTCCGAATCCACGGACTACTTCTTTCTTGAATTCTTCAATCAGCTACAAGCTCCCCGCTTGCTTTTCTTTTAAGTTCCAATGGTTGCAACAATAATGATCTTCAAGATGTTGAAATAATCTTCACCATGAAAACCCTAAGTTTTGTGTAAAGGAAAGCTCCTCAAAGATCTCACAAGAGATTCACACAAAACCGCAATGTATGAGCAACAATACAATATGGACAACCTTCAAAAACGTGGCTAGGGTTTTATTTATATACCTAGGGTAAAAACATAAAACCCTAAACGTTTAATGAAGTAGGGCTGAGTTGGAAATTCTGCAGAAAATTCAACCTGTGCGATTTTCGATCGATCGAGTCTATTCTTCGATCGATCGAGCCAGGCCGAGAGTCCCAAATACTTCTGCAGCCACTCGATTCCAACTTTACAATATTAAACCAACTTTGAGCAAGTCTAAAGAAGATACCATACAATGTTTTGATCATGGTTTGCCAACATTACAAATTAGAGTTCTAAATACATAAAATCCTAAGACCTTAGAACCTAACAACTACCTTGATTTCCGTTGAAAAAAAATCAAAATTTGTTTTAAAATTCAAGCCCAGAATATGTACTTTTTAAAACATTCAGGCCACGTCTAAAAATTCCTCACCATTCAAAATTTTTCTTTGAAACGGTTACCGAAGTTGAGTTTTCAACACATTTTCAAATCGATTTACGCTCTAAATAAATTGCAGCGAAAGTATTCTTTGCCCAAAACTTCATTTCGAGATGATTGACCCCGCGATATAAGAAAAATATTTCCAACCCAAATTCGTGAGCGAAACGTTTGACTTCCATTTTTACTCCCTCCTACCGGCACATAATTGGAATTCGTAATTCGGGTAACACGGTGAGACATATTGAAACGACAATAACTACCTTGATTTCCGTTGAAAAAAATCAAAATTTGTGTTCAAATTCAAGCCCAGAATATGTACTTTTTAGAACATTCAGGCCACGTCTAAAAATTCCTAACCATTCAAAATTTTTCTTTGAAATGGTTACCGAAGTTGAGTTTTCAACACATTTTCAAATCGATTTACGCTCTGAATAAATTGCTGCGAAAGTATTCTTTGCCCAAAACTTCATTTCGAGATGATTGACCCCGCGATATAAGAAAAATATTTCCAACCCAAATTCATGAGCGAAACGTTTGACTTACATTTTTGCTCCCTCCTACCGGCACATAATTGGAATTCGTAATTCGGGTAACACGGTGAGACATATTGAAACGATAATAACTCTCTTGATTTCCTGTGAAATAATACAAATTCTGTGTTCCAATTCAAGCTTAGGATGTGTAATTTATAAAACATTAATGCTGCGTCTAAAAATTCCTAACCATTTAAAATTTATCTACGAAACGGTTACCGAAGATAAGTTTTCAACATATTTTCAAATCGATCTGCGCTCTGAATAACTAGCAGCGAAAGTATTCTTCACCCAAAACTTCATTTCGAGATGATTGACCCCGCGATATAAGAAAAATATTTCCAACCCAAATTCGTGAGCGAAACGTTTGGCTTCCATTTTTACTCCCTCCAACCGGCACATAATTGGAATTCGTAATTCGGGTAACACGGTGAGACATATTGAAACGACAATAACTACCTTGATTTCCGTTGAAAAAAATCAAAATTTGTGTTCAAATTCAAGCCCAGAATATGTACTTTTTAAAACATTCAGGCCACGTCTAAAAATTCCTAACCATTCAAAATTTTTCTTTGAAACGGTTACCGAAGTTGAGTTTTCAACACATTTTCAAATCGATTTACGCTCTAAATAAATTGCAGCGAAAGTATTCTTTGCCCAAAACTTCATTTCGAGATGATTGACCCCGCGATATAAGAAAAATATTTCCAACCCAAATTCGCGAGCGAAACGTTTGACTTCCATTTTTACTTCCTCCTACCGACACATAATTGGAATTCGTAATTCGGGTAACACGGTGAGACATATTGAAACGACAATAACTCTCTTGATTTCCTGTGAAAAAATATAAATTTTGTGTTCCAATTCAAGCTTAGGATGTGTAATTTATAAAACATTAATGCTGCGTCTAAAAATTCCGAACCATTTAAAATTTATCTACAAAACGGTTACCGAAGATAAGTTTTCAACACATTTTCAAATTGATTGACGCTCTGAATAACTTGCAGCGAAAGTATTTTTTACCCTAAACTTCATTTCGAGATGATTGATCCCGCGATATAAGAAAAATATTTCCAAGCCAAATTCGTGAGCGAAACGTTTGACTTGGATTTTTACTCCCGACTGTCGTTACATGATTGGAATCCGCAATTCTGGGCACTGGGAAAGACATTTTAAATGACAATAACTCTCCTGATTTCCATTGAAAAAATACAAAATTTGTGTTCAAATTCAAGTTTAGAATCCGTCCTTTCTAAAACGTTCAGGCCGTGTCGAAAAATTCTTAACCGTTCAAAAGTTATCATCGAAACGGTCACCGAAGATGAGTTTTCAACACAACTTCAAGTCGATTAATGCTCTGAATAACTTGCAGCGAAAGTAGTTTTTGCCCAAAACATCATTTCAAGATGATTGATCCCACGATATAAGAAAAATATTTCCGAGCCAATTTCTAAAGCGAAACAATCGACTTCCAGTTTTACTCCCTCCTGTCGGCACATAATTGGAATCTGTAATTCGGGTAACATGGTGAGACAATTTAATCGACAATAACTCTCTTGATTTCGATTGAAAAAATACAAAATTTGTGTTCAAATTCAAGCTCAGAATCTGTACTTTCTAAAACACTCAGGCCACGTCTAAAAATTCCTAACAGTTGAAATGTTTTCTTCGAAACGGTTACCGAAGTTGAGTTTCCAACACATTTTCAAATCGATTGACACTCTGAATAACTTGCAATGAAAGTATTTTTTACCCAAAAATTCATTTCGAGATGATTGATCCCGCGATATAAGAAAAACATTTCCAAGCCAAATTTGTAAGCGAAACGTTTGACTTCCATTTTTACTCGCTCCTATCGGCACATAATTGGAATCCGTAATTCAAGTAACACGGTGAGACATATTGAAACGACAATAACTATCCTGATTTCCAATGAAACAAATCAAAATTTGTGTTCAAATTCAAGCCCAGAATATGTACTTTTTAAAACATTCAGGCCACGTCTAAAAATTCCTAACCATTCAAAATTTTTCTTTGAAACGGTTACCGAAGTTGAGTTTTCAACACATTTTCAAATCGATTTACGCTCTGAATAAATTGCTGCGAAAGTATTCTTTGCCCAAAACTTCATTTCGAGATGATTGACCCCGCGATATAAGAAAACTATTTCCAACCCAAATTCATGAGCGAAACGTTTGACTTACATTTTTACTCCCTCCTACCGGCACATAATTGGAATTCGTAATTCGGGTAACACGGTGAGACACATTGAAACGACAATAACTCTCTTGATTTCCTGTGAAAAAATACAAATTTTGTGTTCCAATTCAAGCTTAGGATGTGTAATTTATAAAAGATTAATGCTGCGTCTAAAAATTCCTAACCATTTAAAATTTATCTACGAAACGGTTACCGAAGATAAGTTTTCAACACATTTTCAAATCGATCTACGCTCTGAATAACTTGCAGCGAAAGTATTCTTTACCCAAAACTTCATTTCGAGATGATTGACCCCGCGATATTAGAAAAATATTTCCAACCCAAATTCGTGAGCGAAACGTTTGACTTCCATTTTTACTCCCTCCTACCGGCACATAATTGGAATTCGTAATTCGGGTAACACGGTGAGACATATTGAAACGACAATAACTACCTTGATTTCCGTTGAAAAAAATCAAAATTTGTGTTCAAATTCAAGCCCAGAATATGTACTTTTTAAAACATTCAGGCCACGTCTAAAAATTCCTAACCATTCAAAATTTTTCTTTGAAACGGTTACCGAAGTTGAGTTTTTAACACATTTTCAAATCGATTTACGCTCTGAATAAATTGCTGCGAAAGTATTCTTAGCCCAAAACTTCATTTCGAGATGATTGACCCCGCGATATAAGAAAAATATTTCCAACCCAAATTCCTGAGCGAAACGTTTGACTTACATTTTTACTCCCTCCTACCGGCGCATAATTGGAATTCGTAATTCGGGTAACACGGTGAGACATATTGAAACGACAATAACTCTCTTGATTTCCTGTGAAAAAATACAAATTTTGTGTTCCAATTCAAGCTTAGGATGTGTAATTTATAAAACATTAATGCTGCGTCTAAAAATTCCCAACCATTTAAAATTTATCTACGAAATGGTTACTGAAGATAAGTTTTCAACACATTTTCAAATCGATCTACGCTCTGAATAACTTGCAGCGAAAGTATTCTTTACCCAAAACTTCATTTCGAGATGATTGACCCCGCGATATAAGAAAAATATTTCCAACCCAAATTCGTGAGCGAAACGTTTGACTTCCAATTTTACTCCCTCCTACCGGCACATAATTGGAATTCGTAATTCTGGTAACACGGTGAGACATATTGAAACGACAATAACTACCTTGATTTCCGTTGAAAAAAATCAAAATTTGTGTTCAAATTGAAGCTCAAAATGTTTACTTTCTAAAACATTCAAGCCACGTCTAAAAATTCCAAACTGTTCAAAAGTTTTCTTTGAAACGGTTACCGAAGTTGTGTTTTCAACACATTTTCAAATCGATTTACGCTCTGAATAACTTGCAGGGAAAGTATTTTTTACCCAAAACTTCAATTCAAGAGGATTGATCCTGCGATATAAGAAAAATATTTCCAGGCCAAATTCTTGAGGTAAACGTTTGACTTCCATTTTTACTCCCTCCTACCGACACATAATTGGAATTCGTAATTCGGGTAACACGGTGAGACATATTGAAACGACAATAACTCTCTTGATTTCCTATGAAAAAATACAAATTTTGTGTTCCAATTCAAGCTCAGGATGTGTAATTTATAAAGCATTAATGCTGCATCTAAAAATTCCGAACCATTTAAAATTTATCTACGAAACGGTTACCGAAGATAAGTTTTCAACACATTTTCAAATTAATTGACGCTCTGAATAACTTGCAGCGAAAGTATTTTTTACCCTAAACTGCATTTCGAGATGATTGATCCCGCGATATAAGAAAAATATTTCCAAGCCAAATTCGTGAGCGAAACGTTTGACTTGGATTTTTACTCCCTACTATCGGCACATGATTGGAATCCGCAATTCTGGGCACTGGGAGAGACATTTTAAATGACAATAACTCTCCTGATTTCCATTGAAAAAATTCAAAATTTGTGTTCAAATTCAAGTTTAGAATCCGTCCTTTCTAAAACGTTCAGGCCGTGTCGAAAAATTCTTAACCGTTCGAAAGTTATCATCGAAACGGTCACCGAAGTTGAGTTTTCAACACATTTTCAAATCGATTTACGCTCTGAATAAATTGCTGCGAAAGTATTCTTTGCCCAAAACTTCATTTCGAGATGATTGACCCCGCGATATAAGAAAAATATTTCCAAACCCAATTCATGAGCGAAACGTTTGACTTACATTTTTACTCCCTCCTACCGGCGCATAATTGGAATTCGTAATTCGGGTAACACGGTGAGACATATTGAAACGACAATAACTCTCTTGATTTCCTGTGAAAAAATACAAATTTTGTGTTCCAATTCAAGCTTAGGATGTGTAATTTATAAAACATTAATGCTGCGTCTAAAAATTCCTAACCATTTAAAATTTATCTACGAAACGGTTACCGAAGATAAGTTTTCAACACATTTTCAAATCGATCTACGCTCTGAATAACTTGCAGCGAAAGTATTCTTTACCCAAAACTTCATTTCGAGTTGATTGACCCCGCGATATAAGAAAAATATTTCCAACCCAAATTCGTGAGCGAAACGTTTGACTTCCATTTTTACTCCCTCCTACCGGCACATAATTGGAATTCGTAATTCGGGTAACACGGTAAGACATATTGAAACGACAATAACTACCTTGATTTCCGTTGAAAAAAATCAAAATTTGTGTTCAAATTGAAGGTCAAAATGTTTACTTTCTAAAACATTCAAGCCACGTCTAAAAATTCCAAACCGTTCAAAAGTTTTCTTTGAAACGGTTACCGAAGTTGTGTTTTCAACACATTTTCAAATCGATTTACGCTCTGAATAACTTGCAGGGAAAGTATTTTTTACCCAAAACTTCAATTCAATAGGATTGATCCTGCGATATAAGAAAAATATTTCCAGGCCAAATTCTTGAGGGAAACGTTTGACTTCCATTTTTACTCCCTCCTACCGACACATAATTGGAATTCGTAATTCGGGTAACACGGTGAGACATATTGAAACGACAATAACTCTCTTGATTTCATGTGAAAAAATACAAATTTTGTGTTCCAATTCAAGCTCAGGATGTGTAATTTATAAAACATTAATGCTGCGTCTAAAAATTCCGAACCATTTAAAATTTATCTACGAAACGATTACCGAAGATAAGTTTTCAACACATTTTCAAATCGATTGACGCTCTGAATAACATGCAGCGAAAGTATTTTTTACCCTAAACTTCATTTCGAGATGATTGATCCCGCGATATAAGAAAAATATTTCCAAGCCAAATTCGTGAGCGAAACGTTTGACTTGGATTTTTACTCCCTACTATCGGCACATGATTGGAATCCGCAATTCTGGGCACTGGGAGAGACATTTTAAACGACAATAACTCTCCTGATTTCCATTGAAAAAATACAAAATTTGTGTTCAAATTCATGTCTAGAATCCGTCCTTTCTAAAACGTTCAGGCCGTGTCGAAAAATTCTTAACCGTTCAAAAGTTATCATCGAAACGGTTACCGAAGATGAGTTTTCAACACAACTTCAAGTCGATTAATGCTCTGAATAACTTGCAGCGAAAGTATTTTTTGCCCAAAACATCATTTCAAGATGATTGATCCCACGATATAAGAAAAATATTTCCGAGCCAATTTCTAAAGCGAAACATTCGACTTCCAGTTTTACTCCCTCCTGTCGGCACATAATTGGAATCTGTAATTCGGGTAACATGGTGAGACAATTTAATCGACAATAACTCTCTTGATTTCAATTGAAAAAATACAAAATTTGTGTTCAAATTCAAGCTCAGAATCTGTACTTTCTAAAACACTCAGGCCACGTCTAAAAATTCCTAACAGTTGAAATGTTTTCTTCGAAACGGTTACCGAAGTTGAGTTTCCAACACATTTTCAAATCGATTGACACTCTGAATAACTTGCAATGAAAGTATTTTTTACCCAAAAATTCATTTCGAGATGATTGATCCCGCGATATAAGAAAAATATTTCCAAGCCAAATTTGTAAGCGAAACGTTTGACTTCCATTTTTACTCGCTCCTATCGGCACATAATTGGAATCCGTAATTCAAGTAACACGGTGAGACATATTGAAACGACAATAACTATCCTGATTTCCAATGAAAAAAATCAAAATTTGTGTTCAAATTCAAGCCCAGAATATGTACTCTTTAAAACATTCAGGCCACGTCTAAAAATTCCTAACCATTCAAAATTTTTCTTTGAAACGGTTGCCGAAGTTGAGTTTTCAACACATTTTCAAATCGATTTACGCTCTGAATAAATTGCTGCGAAAGTATTCTTTGCCCAAAACTTCATTTCGAGATGATTGACCCCGCGATATAAGAAAACTATTTCCAACCCAAATTCATGAGCGAAACGTTTGACTTACATTTTTACTCCCTCCTACCGGCACATAATTGGAATTCGTAATTCGGGTAACACGGTGAGACACATTGAAACGACAATAACTCTCTTGATTTCCTGTGAAAAAATACAAATTTTGTGTTCCAATTCAAGCTTAGGATGTGTAATTTATAAAAGATTAATGCTGCGTCTAAAAATTCCTAACCATTTAAAATTTATCTACGAAACGGTTACCGAAGATAAGTTTTCAACACGTTTTCAAATCGATCTACACTCTGAATAACTTGCAGCGAAAGTATTCTTTACCCAAAACTTCATTTCGAGATGATTGACCCCGCGATATTAGAAAAATATTTCCAACCCAAATTCGTGAGCGAAACGTTTGACTTCCATTTTTACTCCCTCCTACCGGCACATAATTGGAATTCGTAATTCGGGTAACACGGTGAGACATATTGAAACGACAATAACTACCTTGATTTCCGTTGAAAAAAATCAAAATTTGTGTTCAAATTCAAGCCCAGAATATGTACTTTCTAAAACATTCAGGCCACGTCTAAAAATTCCTAACCATTCAAAATTTTTCTTTGAAACGGTTACCGAAGTTGAGTTTTTAACACATTTTCAAATCGATTTACGCTCTGAATAAATTGCTGCGAAAGTATTCTTTGCCAAAAACTTCATTTCGAGATGATTGACCCCGCGATATAAGAAAAATATTTCCAACCCAAATTCATGAGCGAAACGTTTGACTTACATTTTTGCTCCCTCCTACAGGCACATAATTGGAATTCATAATTCGGGTAACACGGTGAGACATATTGAAACGATAATAACTCTCTTGATTTCCTGTGAAATAATACAAATTCTGTGTTCCAATTCAAGCTTAGGATGTGTAATTTATAAAACATTAATGCTGCGTCTAAAAATTCCTAACCATTTAAAATTTATCTACGAAACGGTTACCGAAGATAAGTTTTCAACACATTTTCAAATCGATCTGCGCTCTGAATAACTAGCAGCGAAAGTATTCTTTACCCAAAACTTCATTTCGAGATGATTGACCCCGCGATATAAGAAAAATATTTCCAACCCAAATTCGTGAGCGAAACGTTTGGCTTCCATTTTTACTCCCTCCAACCGGCACATAATTGGAATTCGTAATTCGGGTAACACGGTGAGACATATTGAAACGACAATAACTACCTTGATTTCCGTTGAAAAAGATCAAAATTTGTGTTCAAATTCAAGCCCAGAATATGTACTTTTTAAAACATTCAGGCCACGTCTAAAAATTCCTAACCATTCAAAATTTTTCTTTGAAACGGTTACCGAAGTTGAGTTTTCAACACATTTTCAAATCGATTTACGCTCTAAATAAATTGCAGCGAAAGTATTCTTTGCCCAAAACTTCATTTCGAGATGATTGACCCCGGGATATAAGAAAAATATTTCCAACCCAAATTCGCGAGCGAAACGTTTGACTTCCATTTTTACTTCCTCCTACCGACACATAATTGGAATTCGTAATTCGGGTAACACGGTGAGACATATTGAAACGACAATAACTCTCTTGATTTCCTGTGAAAAAATATAAATTTTGTGTTCCAATTCAAGCTTAGGATGTGTAATTTATAAAACATTAATGCTGCGTCTAAAAATTCCGAACCATTTAAAATTTATCTACAAAACGGTTACCGAAGATAAGTTTTCAACACATTTTCAAATTGATTGACGCTCTGAATAACTTGCAGCGAAAGTATTTTTTACCCTAAACTTCATTTCGAGATGATTGATCCCGCGATATAAGAAAAATATTTCCAAGCCAAATTCGTGAGCGAAACGTTTGACTTGGATTTTTACTCCCGACTGTCGGCACATGATTGGAATCCGCAATTCTGGGCACTGGGAAAGACATTTTAAACGACAATAACTCTCCTGATTTCCATTGAAAAAATATAAAATTTGTGTTCAAAATCAAGTTTAGAATCCGTCCTTTCTAAAACGTTCAGGCCGTGTCGAAAAATTCTTAACCGTTCAAAAGTTATCATCGAAACGGTCACCGAAGATGAGTTTTCAACACAACTTCAAGTCGATTAATGCTCTGAATAACTTGCAGCGAAAGTATTTTTTGCCCAAAACATCATTTCAAGATGATTGATCCCACGATATAAGAAAAACATTTCCGAGCCAATTTCTAAAGCGAAACGTTCGACTTCCATTTTTACTCCCTCCTGTCGGCACATAATTGGAATCTGTAATTCGGGTAACATGGTGAGACAATTTAATCGACAATAACTCTCTTGATTTCGATTGAAAAAATACACAATTTGTGTTCAAATTCAAGCTCAGAATCTGTACTTTCTAAAACACTCAGGCCACGTCTAAAAATTCCTAACCATTGAAAATTTTTCTTTGAAACGGTTACCGAAGTTGAATTTTCAACACATTTTCAAATCGATTTACGCTCTGAATAAATTGCTGCGAAAGTATTCTTTGCCCAAAACTTCATTTCGAGATGATTGACCCCGCGATATAAGAAAAATATTTCCAACCCAAATTCATGAGTGAAACGTTTGACTTACATTTTTACTCCCTCCTACAGACACATAATTGGAATTCGTAATTCGGGTAACACGGTGAGACATATTGAAACGATAATAACTCTCTTGATTTCCTGTGAAATAATACAAATTCTGTGTTCCAATTCAAGCTTAGGATGTGTAATTTATAAAACATTAATGCTGCGTCTAAAACTTCCTAACCATTTAAAATTTATCTACGAAACGGTTACCGAAGATAAGTTTTCAACACATTTTCAAATCGATATACGCTCTGAATAACTAGCAGCGAAAGTATTCTTTACCCAAAACTTCATTTCGAGATGATTGACCCCGCGATATAAGAAAAATATTTCCAACCCAAATTCGTGAGCGAAACGTTTGGCTTCCATTTTTACTCCCTCCTACCGGCACATAATTGGAATTCGTAATTCGGGTAACACGGTGAGACATATTGAAACGACAATAACTACCTTGATTTCCGTTGAAAAAAATCAAAATTTGTGTTCAAATTCAAGCCCAGAATATGTACTTTTTAAAACATTCAGGCCACGTCTAAAAATTCCTAACCATTCAAAATTTTTCTTTGAAACGGTTACCGAAGTTGAGTTTTCAACACATTTTCAAATCGATTTACGCTCTAAATAAATTGCAGCGAAAGTATTCTTTGCCCAAAACTTCATTTCGAGATGATTGACCCCGCGATATAAGAAAAATATTTCCAACCCAAATTCGTGAGCGAAACGTTTGACTTCCATTTTTACTCCCTCCTACCGGCACATAATTGGAATTCGTAATTCGGGTAACACGGTGAGACATATTGAAACGACAATAACTCTCTTGATTTCCTGTGAAAAAATACAAATTTTGTGTTCCAATTCAGGCTCAGGATGTGTAATTTATAAAACATTAATGCTGCGTCTAAAAATTCCGAACCATTTAAAATTTATCTACGAAACGGTTACCGAAGATAAGTTTTCAACACATTTTCAAATTGATTGACGCTCTTAATAACTTGCAGCGAAAGTATTTTTTACCCTAAACTTCATTTTGAGATGATTGATCCCGCGATATAAGAAAAATATTTCCAAGCCAAATTCGTGAGTGAAACGTTTGACTTGGATTTTTACTCCCTACTATCGGCACATGATTGGAATCCGCAATTCTGTGCACTGGGAGAGACATTTTAAACGACAATACCTCTCCTGATTTCCATTGAAAAAATACAAAATTTGTGTTCAAATTCAAGTTTAGAATCCGTCCTTTCTAAAACGTTCAGGCCGTGTCAAAAAATTCTTAACCGTTATAAAGTTATCATCGAAACGGTTACCGAAGATGACTTTTCAACACAACTTCAAGTCGATTAATGCTCTGAATAACTTGCAGCGAAAGTAGTTTTTGCCCAAAACATCATTTCAAGATGATTGATCCCACGATATAAGAAAAATATTTCCGAGCCAATTTCTAAAGCGAAACAATCGACTTCCAGTTTTACTCCCTCCTGTCGGCACATAATTGGAATCTGTAATTCGGGTAACATGGTGAGACAATTTAATCGACAATAACTCTCTTGATTTCGATTGAAAAAATACAAAATTTGTGTTCAAATTCAAGCTCAGAATCTGTACTTTCTAAAACACTCAGGCCACGTCTAAAAATTCCTAACAGTTGAAATGTTTTCTTCGAAACGGTTACCGAAGTTGAGTTTCCAACACATTTTCAAATCGATTGACACTCTGAATAACTTGCAATGAAAGTATTTTTTACCCAAAAATTCATTTCGAGATGATTGATCCCGCGATATAAGAAAAACATTTCCAAGCCAAATTTGTAAGCGAAACGTTTGACTTCCATTTTTACTCGCTCCTATCGGCACATAATTGGAATCCGTAATTCAAGTAACACGGTGAGACATATTGAAACGACAATAACTATCCTGATTTCCAATGAAACAAATCAAAACTTGTGTTCAAATTCAAGCCCAGAATATGTACTTTTTAAAACATTCAGGCCACGTCTAAAAATTCCTAACCATTCAAAATTTTTCTTTGAAACGGTTACCGAAGTTGAGTTTTCAACACATTTTCAAATCGATTTACGCTCTGAATAAATTGCTGCGAAAGTATTCTTTGCCCAAAACTTCATTTCGAGATGATTGACCCCGCGATATAAGAAAAATATTTCCAAACCCAATTCATGAGCGAAACGTTTGACATACATTTTTACTCCCTCCTACCGGCGCATAATTGGAATTCGTAATTCGGGTAACACGGTGAGACACATTGAAACGACAATAACTCTCTTGATTTCCTGTGAAAAAATACAAATTTTGTGTTCCAATTCAAGCTTAGGATGTGTAATTTATAAAAGATTAATGCTGCGTCTAAAAATTCCTAACCATTTAAAATTTATCTACGAAACGGTTACCGAAGATAAGTTTTCAACACATTTTCAAATCGATCTACGCTCTGAATAACTTGCAGCGAAAGTATTCTTTACCCAAAACTTCATTTCGAGATGATTGACCCCGCGATATTAGAAAAATATTTCCAACCCAAATTCGTGAGCGAAACGTTTGACTTCCATTTTTACTCCCTCCTACCGGCACATAATTGGAATTCGTAATTCGGGTAACACGGTGAGACATATTGAAACGACAATAACTACCTTGATTTCCGTTGAAAAAAATCAAAATTTGTGTTCAAATTCAAGCCCAGAATATGTACTTTTTAAAACATTCAGACCACGTCTAAAAATTCCTAACCATTCAAAATTTTTCTTTGAAACGGTTACCGAAGTTGAGTTTTTAACACATTTTCAAATCGATTTACGCTCTGAATAAATTGCTGCGAAAGTATTCTTAGCCCAAAACTTCATTTCGAGATGATTGACCCCGCGATATAAGAAAAATATTTCCAACCCAAATTCATGAGCGAAACGTTTGACTTACATTTTTACTCCCTCCTACCGGCGCATAATTGGAATTCGTAATTCGGGTAACACGGTGAGACATATTGAAACGACAATAACTCTCTTGATTTCCTGTGAAAAAATACAAATTTTGTGTTCCAATTCAAGCTTAGGATGTGTAATTTATAAAACATTAATGCTGCGTCTAAAAATTCCTAACCATTTAAAATTTATCTACGAAACGGTTACCGAAGATAAGTTTTCAACACATTTTCAAATCGATCTACGCTCTGAATAACTTGCAGCGAAAGTATTCTTTACCCAAAACTTCATTTCGAGATGATTGACCCCGCGATATAAGAAAAATATTTCCAACCCAAATTCGTGAGCGAAACGTTTGACTTCCAATTTTACTCCCTCCTACCGGCACATAATTGGAATTCGTAATTCTGGTAACACGGTGAGACATATTGAAACGACAATAACTACCTTGATTTCCGTTGAAAAAAATCAAAATTTGTGTTCAAATTGAAGCTCAAAATGTTTACTTTCTAAAACATTCAAGCCACGTCTAAAAATTCCAAACTGTTCAAAAGTTTTCTTTGAAACGGTTACCGAAGTTGTGTTTTCAACACATTTTCAAATCGATTTACGCTCTGAATAACTTGCAGGGAAAGTATTTTTTACCCAAAACTTCAATTCAAGAGGATTGATCCTGCGATATAAGAAAAATATTTCCAGGCCAAATTCTTGAGGTAAACGTTTGACTTCCATTTTTACTCCCTCCTACCGACACATAATTGGAATTCGTAATTCGGGTAACACGGTGAGACATATTGAAACGACAATAACTCTCTTGATTTCCTATGAAAAAATACAAATTTTGTGTTCCAATTCAAGCTCAGGATGTGTAATTTATAAAGCATTAATGCTGCGTCTAAAAATTCCGAACCATTTAAAATTTATCTACGAAACGGTTACCGAAGATAAGTTTTCAACACATTTTCAAATTAATTGACGCTCTGAATAACTTGCAGCGAAAGTATTTTTTACCCTAAACTTCATTTCAAGATGATTGATCCCGCGATATAAGAAAAATATTTCCAAGCCAAATTCGTGAGCGAAACGTTTGACTTGGATTTTTACTCCCTACTATCGGCACATGATTGGAATCCGCAATTCTGGGCACTGGGAGAGACATTTTAAATGACAATAACTCTCCTGATTTCCATTGAAAAAATACAAAATTTGTGTTCAAATTCAAGTTTAGAATCCGTCCTTTCTAAAACGTTCAGGCCGTGTCGAAAAATTCTTAACCGTTCGAAAGTTATCATCGAAACGGTCACCGAAGTTGAGTTTTCAACACATTTTCAAATCGATTTACGCTCTGAATAAATTGCTGCGAAAGTATTCTTTGCCCAAAACTTCATTTCGAGTTGATTGACCCCGCGATATAAGAAAAATATTTCCAACCCAAATTCGTGAGCGAAACGTTTGACTTCCATTTTTACTCCCTCCTACCGGCACATAATTGGAATTCGTAATTCGGGTAACACGGTAAGACATATTGAAACGACAATAACTACCTTGATTTCCGTTGAAAAAAATCAAAATTTGTGTTCAAATTGAAGGTCAAAATGTTTACTTTCTAAAACATTCAAGCCACGTCTAAAAATTCCAAACCGTTCAAAAGTTTTCTTTGAAACGGTTACCGAAGTTGTGTTTTCAACACATTTTCAAATCGATTTACGCTCTGAATAACTTGCAGGGAAAGTATTTTTTACCCAAAACTTCAATTCAATAGGATTGATCCTGCGATATAAGAAAAATATTTCCAGGCCAAATTCTTGAGGGAAACGTTTGACTTCCATTTTTACTCCCTCCTACCGACACATAATTGGAATTCGTAATTCGGGTAACACGGTGAGACATATTGAAACGACAATAACTCTCTTGATTTCATGTGAAAAAATACAAATTTTGTGTTCCAATTCAAGCTCAGGATGTGTAATTTATAAAACATTAATGCTGCGTCTAAAAATTCCGAACCATTTAAAATTTATCTACGAAACGGTTACCGAAGATAAGTTTTCAACACATTTTCAAATCGATTGACGCTCTGAATAACATGCAGCGAAAGTATTTTTTACCCTAAACTTCATTTCGAGATGGTTGATCCCGCGATATAAGAAAAATATTTCCAAGCCAAATTCGTGAGCGAAACGTTTGACTTGGATTTTTACTCCCTACTATCGGCACATGATTGGAATCCGCAATTCTGGGCACTGGGAGAGACATTTTAAACGACAATAACTCTCCTGATTTCCATTGAAAAAATACAAAATTTGTGTTCAAATTCATGTCTAGAATCCGTCCTTTCTAAAACGTTCAGGCCGTGTCGAAAAATTCTTAACCGTTCAAAAGTTATCATCGAAACGGTTACCGAAGATGAGTTTTCAACACAACTTCAAGTCGATTAATGCTCTGAATAACTTGCAGCGAAAGTATTTTTTGCCCAAAACATCATTTCAAGATGATTGATCCCACGATATAAGAAAAATATTTCCGAGCCAATTTCTAAAGCGAAACATTCGACTTCCAGTTTTACTCCCTCCTGTCGGCACATAATTGGAATCTGTAATTCGGGTAACATGGTGAGACAATTTAATCGACAATAACTCTCTTGATTTCAATTGAAAAAATACAAAATTTGTGTTCAAATTCAAGCTCAGAATCTGTACTTTCTAAAACACTCAGGCCACGTCTAAAAATTCCTAACAGTTGAAATGTTTTCTTCGAAACGGTTACCGAAGTTGAGTTTCCAACACATTTTCAAATCGATTGACACTCTGAATAACTTGCAATGAAAGTATTTTTTACCCAAAAATTCATTTCGAGATGATTGATCCCGCGATATAAGAAAAACATTTCCAAGCCAAATTTGTAAGCGAAACGTTTGACTTCCATTTTTACTCGCTCCTATCGGCACATAATTGGAATCCGTAATTCAAGTAACACGGTGAGACATATTGAAACGACAATAACTATCCTGATTTCCAATGAAAAAAATCAAAATTTGTGTTCAAATTCAAGCCCAGAATATGTACTCTTTAAAACATTCAGGCCACGTCTAAAAATTCCTAACCATTCAAAATTTTTCTTTGAAACGGTTGCCGAAGTTGAGTTTTCAACACATTTTCAAATCGATTTACGCTCTGAATAAATTGCTGCGAAAGTATTCTTTGCCCAAAACTTCATTTCGAGATGATTGACCCCGCGATATAAGAAAACTATTTCCAACCCAAATTCATGAGCGAAACGTTTGACTTACATTTTTACTCCCTCCTACCGGCACATAATTGGAATTCGTAATTCGGGTAACACGGTGAGACACATTGAAACGACAATAACTGTCTTGATTTCCTGTGAAAAAATACAAATTTTGTGTTCCAATTCAAGCTTAGGATGTGTAATTTATAAAAGATTAATGCTGCGTCTAAAAATTCCTAACCATTTAAAATTTATCTACGAAACGGTTACCGAAGATAAGTTTTCAACACGTTTTCAAATCGATCTACACTCTGAATAACTTGCAGCGAAAGTATTCTTTACCCAAAACTTCATTTCGAGATGATTGACCCCGCGATATTAGAAAAATATTTCCAACCCAAATTCGTGAGCGAAACGTTTGACTTCCATTTTTACTCCCTCCTACCGGCACATAATTGGAATTCGTAATTCGGGTAACACGGTGAGACATATTGAAACGACAATAACTACCTTGATTTCCGTTGAAAAAAATCAAAATTTGTGTTCAAATTCAAGCCCAGAATATGTACTTTTTAAAACATTCAGGCCACGTCTAAAAATTCCTAACCATTCAAAATTTTTCTTTGAAACGGTTACCGAAGTTGAGTTTTTAACACATTTTCAAATCGATTTACGCTCTGAATAAATTGCTGCGAAAGTATTCTTTGCCAAAAACTTCATTTCGAGATGATTGACCCCGCGATATAAGAAAAATATTTCCAACCCAAATTCATGAGCGAAACGTTTGACTTACATTTTTACTCCCTCCTACCGGCGCATAATTGGAATTCGTAATTTGGGTAACACGGTGAGACATATTGAAATGACAATAACTCTCTTGATTTCCTGTGAAAAAATACAAATTTTGTGTTCCAATTCAAGCTTAGGATGTGTAATTTATAAAACATTAATGCTGCGTCTAAAAATTCCCAACCATTTAAAATTTATCTACGAAATGGTTACCGAAGATAAGTTTTCAACACATTTTCAAATCGATCTACGCTCTGAATAACTTGCAGCGAAAGTATTCTTTACCCAAAACTTCATTTCGAGATGATTGACCCCGCGATATAAGAAAAATATTTCCAACCCAAATTCGTGAGCGAAACGTTTGACTTCCAATTTTACTCCCTCCTACCGGCACATAATTGGAATTCGTAATTCTGGTAACACGGTGAGACATATTGAAACGACAATAACTACCTTGATTTCCGTTGAAAAAAATCAAAATTTGTGTTCAAATTGAAGCTCAAAATGTTTACTTTCTAAAACATTCAAGCCACGTCTAAAAATTCCAAACCGTTCAAAAGTTTTCTTTGAAACGGTTACCGAAGTTGTGTTTTCAACACATTTTCAAATCGATTTACGCTCTGAATAACTTGCAGGGAAATTATTTTTTACCCAAAACTTCAATTCAAGAGGATTGATCCTGCGATATAAGAAAAATATTTCCAGGCCAAATTCTTGAGGTAAACGTTTGACTTCCATTTTTACTCCCTCCTACCGACACATAATTGGAATTCGTAATTCGGGTAACACGGTGAGACATATTGAAACGACAATAACTCTCTTGATTTCCTATGAAAAAATACAAATTTTGTGTTCCAATTCAAGCTCAGGATGTGTAATTTATAAAGCATTAATGCTGCGTCTAAAAATTCCGAACCATTTAAAATTTATCTACGAAACGGTTACCGAAGATAAGTTTTCAACACATTTTCAAATTAATTGACGCTCTGAATAACTTGCAGCGAAAGTATTTTTTACCCTAAACTTCATTTCGAGATGATTGATCCCGCGATATAAGAAAAATATTTCCAAGCCAAATTCGTGAGCGAAACGTTTGACTTGGATTTTTACTCCCTACTATCGGCACATGATTGGAATCCGCAATTCTGGGCACTGGGAGAGACATTTTAAATGACAATAACTCTCCTGATTTCCATTGAAAAAATACAAAATTTGTGTTCAAATTCAAGTTTAGAATCCGTCCTTTCTAAAACGTTCAGGCCGTGTCGAAAAATTCTTAACCGTTCGAAAGTTATCATCGAAACGGTCACCGAAGTTGAGTTTTCAACACATTTTCAAATCGATTTACGCTCTGAATAAATTGCTGCGAAAGTATTCTTTGCCCAAAACTTCATTTCGAGATGATTGACCCCGCGATATAAGAAAAATATTTCCAAACCCAATTCATGAGCGAAACGTTTGACATACATTTTTACTCCCTCCTACCGGCGCATAATTGGAATTCGTAATTCGGGTAACACGGTGAGACATATTGAAACGACAATAACTCTCTTGATTTCCTGTGAAAAAATACAAATTTTGTGTTCCAATTCAAGCTTAGGATGTGTAATTTATAAAACATTAATGCTGCGTCTAAAAATTCCTAACCATTTAAAATTTATCTACGAAACGGTTACCGAAGATAAGTTTTCAACACATTTTCAAATCGATCTACGCTCTGAATAACTTGCAGCGAAAGTATTCTTTACCCAAAACTTCATTTCGAGATGATTGACCCCGCGATATAAGAAAAATATTTCCAACCCAAATTCGTGAGCGAAACGTTTGACTTCCATTTTTACTCCCTCCTACCGGCACATAATTGGAATTCGTAATTCGGGTAACACGGTGAGACATATTGAAACGACAATAACTCTCTTGATTTCCTGTGAAAAAATACAAATTTTGTGTTCCAATTCAAGCTCAGGATGTGTAATTTATAAAACATTAATGCTGCGTCTAAAAATTCCGAACCATTTAAAATTTATCTACGAAACGGTTACCGAAGATAAGTTTTCAACACATTTTCAAATTGATTAACGCTCTTAATAACTTGCATCGAAAGTATTTTTTACCCTAAACTTCATTTTGAGATGATTGATCCCGCGATATAAGAAAACTATTTCCAACCCAAATTCATGAGCGAAACGTTTGACTTACATTTTTACTCCCTCCTACCGGCACATAATTGGAATTCGTAATTCGGGTAACACGGTGAGACACATTGAAACGACAATAACTGTCTTGATTTCCTGTGAAAAAATACAAATTTTGTGTTCCAATTCAAGCTTAGGATGTGTAATTTATAAAAGATTAATGCTGCGTCTAAAAATTCCTAACCATTTAAAATTTATCTACGAAACGGTTACCGAAGATAAGTTTTCAACACGTTTTCAAATCGATCTACACTCTGAATAACTTGCAGCGAAAGTATTCTTTACCCAAAACTTCATTTCGAGATGATTGACCCCGCGATATTAGAAAAATATTTCCAACCCAAATTCGTGAGCGAAACGTTTGACTTCCATTTTTACTCCCTCCTACCGGCACATAATTGGAATTCGTAATTCGGGTAACACGGTGAGACATATTGAAACGACAATAACTACCTTGATTTCCGTTGAAAAAAATCAAAATTTGTGTTCAAATTCAAGCCCAGAATATGTACTTTTTAAAACATTCAGGCCACGTCTAAAAATTCCTAACCATTCAAAATTTTTCTTTGAAACGGTTACCGAAGTTGAGTTTTTAACACATTTTCAAATCGATTTACGCTCTGAATAAATTGCTGCGAAAGTATTCTTTGCCAAAAACTTCATTTCGAGATGATTGACCCCGCGATATAAGAAAAATATTTCCAACCCAAATTCATGAGCGAAACGTTTGACTTACATTTTTACTCCCTCCTACCGGCGCATAATTGGAATTCGTAATTTGGGTAACACGGTGAGACATATTGAAATGACAATAACTCTCTTGATTTCCTGTGAAAAAATACAAATTTTGTGTTCCAATTCAAGCTTAGGATGTGTAATTTATAAAACATTAATGCTGCGTCTAAAAATTCCCAACCATTTAAAATTTATCTACGAAATGGTTACCGAAGATAAGTTTTCAACACATTTTCAAATCGATCTACGCTCTGAATAACTTGCAGCGAAAGTATTCTTTACCCAAAACTTCATTTCGAGATGATTGACCCCGCGATATAAGAAAAATATTTCCAACCCAAATTCGTGAGCGAAACGTTTGACTTCCAATTTTACTCCCTCCTACCGGCACATAATTGGAATTCGTAATTCTGGTAACACGGTGAGACATATTGAAACGACAATAACTACCTTGATTTCCGTTGAAAAAAATCAAAATTTGTGTTCAAATTGAAGCTCAAAATGTTTACTTTCTAAAACATTCAAGCCACGTCTAAAAATTCCAAACCGTTCAAAAGTTTTCTTTGAAACGGTTACCGAAGTTGTGTTTTCAACACATTTTCAAATCGATTTACGCTCTGAATAACTTGCAGGGAAATTATTTTTTACCCAAAACTTCAATTCAAGAGGATTGATCCTGCGATATAAGAAAAATATTTCCAGGCCAAATTCTTGAGGTAAACGTTTGACTTCCATTTTTACTCCCTCCTACCGACACATAATTGGAATTCGTAATTCGGGTAACACGGTGAGACATATTGAAACGACAATAACTCTCTTGATTTCCTATGAAAAAATACAAATTTTGTGTTCCAATTCAAGCTCAGGATGTGTAATTTATAAAGCATTAATGCTGCGTCTAAAAATTCCGAACCATTTAAAATTTATCTACGAAACGGTTACCGAAGATAAGTTTTCAACACATTTTCAAATTAATTGACGCTCTGAATAACTTGCAGCGAAAGTATTTTTTACCCTAAACTTCATTTCGAGATGATTGATCCCGCGATATAAGAAAAATATTTCCAAGCCAAATTCGTGAGCGAAACGTTTGACTTGGATTTTTACTCCCTACTATCGGCACATGATTGGAATCCGCAATTCTGGGCACTGGGAGAGACATTTTAAATGACAATAACTCTCCTGATTTCCATTGAAAAAATACAAAATTTGTGTTCAAATTCAAGTTTAGAATCCGTCCTTTCTAAAACGTTCAGGCCGTGTCGAAAAATTCTTAACCGTTCGAAAGTTATCATCGAAACGGTCACCGAAGTTGAGTTTTCAACACATTTTCAAATCGATTTACGCTCTGAATAAATTGCTGCGAAAGTATTCTTTGCCCAAAACTTCATTTCGAGATGATTGACCCCGCGATATAAGAAAAATATTTCCAAACCCAATTCATGAGCGAAACGTTTGACATACATTTTTACTCCCTCCTACCGGCGCATAATTGGAATTCGTAATTCGGGTAACACGGTGAGACATATTGAAACGACAATAACTCTCTTGATTTCCTGTGAAAAAATACAAATTTTGTGTTCCAATTCAAGCTTAGGATGTGTAATTTATAAAACATTAATGCTGCGTCTAAAAATTCCTAACCATTTAAAATTTATCTACGAAACGGTTACCGAAGATAAGTTTTCAACACATTTTCAAATCGATCTACGCTCTGAATAACTTGCAGCGAAAGTATTCTTTACCCAAAACTTCATTTCGAGATGATTGACCCCGCGATATAAGAAAAATATTTCCAACCCAAATTCGTGAGCGAAACGTTTGACTTCCATTTTTACTCCCTCCTACCGGCACATAATTGGAATTCGTAATTCGGGTAACACGGTGAGACATATTGAAACGACAATAACTCTCTTGATTTCCTGTGAAAAAATACAAATTTTGTGTTCCAATTCAAGCTCAGGATGTGTAATTTATAAAACATTAATGCTGCGTCTAAAAATTCCGAACCATTTAAAATTTATCTACGAAACGGTTACCGAAGATAAGTTTTCAACACATTTTCAAATTGATTAACGCTCTTAATAACTTGCATCGAAAGTATTTTTTACCCTAAACTTCATTTTGAGATGATTGATCCCGCGATATAAGAAAAATATTTCCAAGCCAAATTCGTGAGTGAAACGTTTGACTTGGATTTTTACTCCCTACTATCGGCACATGATTGGAATCCGCAATTCTGTGCACTGGGAGAGACATTTTAAACGACAATAACTCTCCTGATTTCCATTGAAAAAATACAAAATTTGTGTTCAAATTCAAGTTTAGAATCCGTCCTTTCTGAAACGTTCAGGCCGTGTCTAAAAATTCTTAACCGTTCAAAAGTTATCATCGAAACGGTTACCGAAGATGACTTTTCAACACAACTTCAAGTCGATTAATGCTCTGAATAACTTGCAGCGAAAGTATTTTTTGCCCAAAACATCATTTCAAGATGATTGATCCCACGATATAAGAAAAATATTTCCGAGCCAATTTCTAAAGCGCAACATTCGACTTCCAGTTTTACTCCCTCCTGTCGGCACATAATTGGAATCTGTAATTCGGGTAACATGGTGAGACAATTTAATCGACAATAACTCTCTTGATTTCGATTGAAAAAATACAAAATTTGTGTTCAAATTCAAGCTCAGAATCTGTACTTTCTAAAACACTTAGGCCACGTCTAAAAATTCCTAACAGTTGAAATGTTTTCTTCGAAACGGTTACCGAAGTTGAGTTTCCAACACATTTTCAAATCGATTGACACTCTGAATAACTTGCAATGACAGTATTTTTTACCCAAAAATTCATTTCGAGATGATTGATCCCGCGATATAAGAAAAACATTTCCAAGCCAAATTTGTAAGCGAAACGTTTGACTTCCATTTTTACTCGCTCCTATCGGCACATAATTGGAATCCGTAATTCAAGTAACACGGTGAGACATATTGAAACGACAATAACTATCCTGATTTCGAATGAAAAAAATCAAAATTTGTGTTCAAATTCAAGCCCAGAATATGTACTTTTTAAAACATTCAGGCCACGTCTAAAAATTCCTAACCATTCAAAATTTTTCTTTGAAACGGTTACCGAAGTTGAGTTTTCATCACATTTTCAAATCGATTTACGCTCTGAATAAATTGCTGCGAAAGTATTCTTTGCCCAAAACTTCATTTCGAGATGATTGACCCCGCGATATAAGAAAACTATTTCCAACCCAAATTCATGAGCGAAACGTTTGACTTACATTTTTACTCCCTCCTACCGGCACATAATTGGAATTCGTAATTCGGGTAACACGGTGAGACACATTGAAACGACAATAACTCTCTTGATTTCCTGTGAAAAAATACAAATTTTGTGTTCCAATTCAAGCTTAGGATGTGTAATTTATAAAAGATTAATGCTGCGTCTAAAAATTCCTAACCATTTAAAATTTATCTACGAAACGGTTACCGAAGATAAGTTTTCAACACATTTTCAAATCGATCTACGCTCTGAATAACTTGCAGCAAAAGTATTCTTTACCCAAAACTTCATTTCGAGATGATTGACCCCGCGATATTAGAAAAATATTTCCAACCCAAATTCGTGAGCGAAACGTTTGGCTTCCATTTTTACTCCCTCCAACCGGCACATAATTGGAATTCGTAATTCGGGTAACACGGTGAGACATATTGAAACGACAATAACTACCTTGATTTCCGTTGAAAAAAATCAAAATTTGTGTTCAAATTCAAGCCCAGAATATGTACTTTTTAAAACATTCAGGCCACGTCTAAAAATTCCTAACCATTCAAAATTTTTCTTTGAAACGGTTACCGAAGTTGAGTTTTTAACACATTTTCAAATCGATTTACGCTCTGAATAAATTGCTGCGAAAGTATTCTTTGCCAAAAACTTCATTTCGAGATGATTGACCCCGCGATATAAGAAAAATATTTCCAACCCAAATTCATGAGCGAAACGTTTGACTTACATTTTTACTCCCTCCTACCGGCGCATAATTGGAATTCGTAATTTGGGTAACACGGTGAGACATATTGAAATGACAATAACTCTCTTGATTTCCTGTGAAAAAATACAAATTTTGTGTTCCAATTCAAGCTTAGGATGTGTAATTTATAAAACATTAATGCTGCGTCTAAAAATTCCCAACCATTTAAAATTTATCTACGAAATGGTTACCGAAGATAAGTTTTCAACACATTTTCAAATCGATCTACGCTCTGAATAACTTGCAGCGAAAGTATTCTTTACCCAAAACTTCATTTCGAGATGATTGACCCCGCGATATAAGAAAAATATTTCCAACCCAAATTCGTGAGCGAAACGTTTGACTTCCAATTTTACTCCCTCCTACCGGCACATAATTGGAATTCGTAATTCTGGTAACACGGTGAGACATATTGAAACGACAATAACTACCTTGATTTCCGTTGAAAAAAATCAAAATTTGTGTTCAAATTGAAGCTCAAAATGTTTACTTTCTAAAACATTCAAGCCACGTCTAAAAATTCCAAACCGTTCAAAAGTTTTCTTTGAAACGGTTACCGAAGTTGTGTTTTCAACACATTTTCAAATCGATTTACGCTCTGAATAACTTGCAGGGAAATTATTTTTTACCCAAAACTTCAATTCAAGAGGATTGATCCTGCGATATAAGAAAAATATTTCCAGGCCAAATTCTTGAGGTAAACGTTTGACTTCCATTTTTACTCCCTCCTACCGACACATAATTGGAATTCGTAATTCGGGTAACACGGTGAGACATATTGAAACGACAATAACTCTCTTGATTTCCTATGAAAAAATACAAATTTTGTGTTCCAATTCAAGCTCAGGATGTGTAATTTATAAAGCATTAATGCTGCGTCTAAAAATTCCGAACCATTTAAAATTTATCTACGAAACGGTTACCGAAGATAAGTTTTCAACACATTTTCAAATTAATTGACGCTCTGAATAACTTGCAGCGAAAGTATTTTTTACCCTAAACTTCATTTCGAGATGATTGATCCCGCGATATAAGAAAAATATTTCCAAGCCAAATTCGTGAGCGAAACGTTTGACTTGGATTTTTACTCCCTACTATCGGCACATGATTGGAATCCGCAATTCTGGGCACTGGGAGAGACATTTTAAATGACAATAACTCTCCTGATTTCCATTGAAAAAATACAAAATTTGTGTTCAAATTCAAGTTTAGAATCCGTCCTTTCTAAAACGTTCAGGCCGTGTCGAAAAATTCTTAACCGTTCGAAAGTTATCATCGAAACGGTCACCGAAGTTGAGTTTTCAACACATTTTCAAATCGATTTACGCTCTGAATAAATTGCTGCGAAAGTATTCTTTGCCCAAAACTTCATTTCGAGATGATTGACCCCGCGATATAAGAAAAATATTTCCAAACCCAATTCATGAGCGAAACGTTTGACATACATTTTTACTCCCTCCTACCGGCGCATAATTGGAATTCGTAATTCGGGTAACACGGTGAGACATATTGAAACGACAATAACTCTCTTGATTTCCTGTGAAAAAATACAAATTTTGTGTTCCAATTCAAGCTTAGGATGTGTAATTTATAAAACATTAATGCTGCGTCTAAAAATTCCTAACCATTTAAAATTTATCTACGAAACGGTTACCGAAGATAAGTTTTCAACACATTTTCAAATCGATCTACGCTCTGAATAACTTGCAGCGAAAGTATTCTTTACCCAAAACTTCATTTCGAGATGATTGACCCCGCGATATAAGAAAAATATTTCCAACCCAAATTCGTGAGCGAAATGTTTGACTTCCATTTTTACTCCCTCCTACCGGCACATAATTGGAATTCGTAATTCGGGTAACCCGGTGAGACATATTGAAACGACAATAACTCTCTTGATTTCCTGTGAAAAAATACAAATTTTGTGTTCCAATTCAAGCTCAGGATGTGTAATTTATAAAACATTAATGCTGCGTCTAAAAATTCCGAACCATTTAAAATTTATCTACGAAACGGTTACCGAAGATAAGTTTTCAACACATTTTCAAATTGATTAACGCTCTTAATAACTTGCATCGAAAGTATTTTTTACCCTAAACTTCATTTTGAGATGATTGATCCCGCGATATAAGAAAAATATTTCCAAGCCAAATTCGTGAGTGAAACGTTTGACTTGGATTTTTACTCCCTACTATCGGCACATGATTGGAATCCGCAATTCTGTGCACTGGGAGAGACATTTTAAACGACAATAACTCTCCTGATTTCCATTGAAAAAATACAAAATTTGTGTTCAAATTCAAGTTTAGAATCCGTCCTTTCTGAAACGTTCAGGCCGTGTCTAAAAATTCTTAACCGTTCAAAAGTTATCATCGAAACGGTTACCGAAGATGACTTTTCAACACAACTTCAAGTCGATTAATGCTCTGAATAACTTGCAGCGAAAGTATTTTTTGCCCAAAACATCATTTCAAGATGATTGATCCCACGATATAAGAAAAATATTTCCGAGCCAATTTCTAAAGCGCAACATTCGACTTCCAGTTTTACTCCCTCCTGTCGGCACATAATTGGAATCTGTAATTCGGGTAACATGGTGAGACAATTTAATCGACAATAACTCTCTTGATTTCGATTGAAAAAATACAAAATTTGTGTTCAAATTCAAGCTCAGAATCTGTACTTTCTAAAACACTTAGGCCACGTCTAAAAATTCCTAACAGTTGAAATGTTTTCTTCGAAACGGTTACCGAAGTTGAGTTTCCAACACATTTTCAAATCGATTGACACTCTGAATAACTTGCAATGACAGTATTTTTTACCCAAAAATTCATTTCGAGATGATTGATCCCGCGATATAAGAAAAACATTTCCAAGCCAAATTTGTAAGCGAAACGTTTGACTTCCATTTTTACTCGCTCCTATCGGCACATAATTGGAATCCGTAATTCAAGTAACACGGTGAGACATATTGAAACGACAATAACTATCCTGATTTCGAATGAAAAAAATCAAAATTTGTGTTCAAATTCAAGCCCAGAATATGTACTTTTTAAAACATTCAGGCCACGTCTAAAAATTCCTAACCATTCAAAATTTTTCTTTGAAACGGTTACCGAAGTTGAGTTTTCATCACATTTTCAAATCGATTTACGCTCTGAATAAATTGCTGCGAAAGTATTCTTTGCCCAAAACTTCATTTCGAGATGATTGACCCCGCGATATAAGAAAACTATTTCCAACCCAAATTCATGAGCGAAACGTTTGACTTACATTTTTACTCCCTCCTACCGGCACATAATTGGAATTCGTAATTCGGGTAACACGGTGAGACACATTGAAACGACAATAACTCTCTTGATTTCCTGTGAAAAAATACAAATTTTGTGTTCCAATTCAAGCTTAGGATGTGTAATTTATAAAAGATTAATGCTGCGTCTAAAAATTCCTAACCATTTAAAATTTATCTACGAAACGGTTACCGAAGATAAGTTTTCAACACATTTTCAAATCGATCTACGCTCTGAATAACTTGCAGCAAAAGTATTCTTTACCCAAAACTTCATTTCGAGATGATTGACCCCGCGATATTAGAAAAATATTTCCAACCCAAATTCGTGAGCGAAACGTTTGACTTCCATTTTTACTCCCTCCTACCGGCACATAATTGGAATTCGTAATTCGGGTAACACGGTGAGACATATTGAAACGACAATAACTACCTTGATTTCCGTTGAAAAAAATCAAAATTTGTGTTTAAATTCAGGCCCAGAATATGTACTTTTTAAAACATTCAGGCCACGTCTAAAAATTCCTAACCATTCAAAATTTTTCTTTGAAACGGTTACCGAAGTTGAGTTTTTAACACATTTTCAAATCGATTTACGCTCTGAATAAATTGCTGCGAAAGTATTCTTTGCCCAAAACTTCATTTCGAGATGATTGACCCCGCGATATAAGAAAAATATTTCCAACCCAAATTCATGAGCGAAACGTTTGACTTACATTTTTACTCCCTCCTACCGGCGCATAATTGGAATTCGTAATTCGGGTAACACGGTAAGACATATTGAAACGACAATAACTACCTTGATTTCCGTTGAAAAAAATCAAAATTTGTGTTCAAATTGAAGCTCAAAATGTTTACTTTCTAAAACATTCAAGCCACGTCTAAAAATTCCAAACCGTTCAAAAGTTTTCTTTGAAACGGTTACCGAAGTTGTGTTTTCAACACATTTTCAAATCGATTTACGCTCTGAATAACTTGCAGGGAAAGTATTTTTTACCCAAAACTTCAATTCAAGAGGATTGATCCTGCGATATAAGAAAAATATTTCCAGGCCAAATTCTTGAGGTAAACGTTTGACTTCCATTTTTACTCCCTCCTACCGACACATAATTGGAATTCGTAATTCGGGTAACACGGTGAGACATATTGAAACGACAATAACTCTCTTGATTTCCTATGAAAAAATACAAATTTTGTGTTCCAATTCAAGCTCAGGATGTGTAATTTATAAAGCATTAATGCTACGTCTAAAAATTCCGAACCATTTAAAATTTATCTACGAAACGGTTACCGAAGATAAGTTTTCAACACATTTTCAAATTAATTGACGCTCTGAATAACTTGCAGCGAAAGTATTTTTTACCCTAAACTTCATTTCGAGATGATTGATCCCGCGATATAAGAAAAATATTTCCAAGCCAAATTCGTGAGCGAAACGTTTGACTTGGATTTTTACTCCCTACTATCGGCACATTATTGGAATCCGCAATTCTGGGCACTGGGAGAGACATTTTAAATGACAATAACTCTCCTGATTTCCATTGAAAAAATACAAAATTTGTGTTCAAATTCAAGTTTAGAATCCGTCCTTTCTAAAACGTTCAGGCCGTGTCGAAAAATTCTTAACCGTTTGAAAGTTATCATCGAAACGGTCACCGAAGTTGAGTTTTCAACACATTTTCAAATCGATTTACGCTCTGAATAAATTGCTGCGAAAGTATTCTTTGCCCAAAACTTCATTTCGAGATGATTGACCCCGCGATATAAGAAAAATATTTCCAAACCCAATTCATGAGCGAAACGTTTGACTTACATTTTTACTCCCTCCTACCGGCGCATAATTGGAATTCGTAATTCGGGTAACACGGTGAGACATATTGAAACGACAATAACTCTCTTGATTTCCTGTGAAAAAATACAAATTTTGTGTTCCAATTCAAGCTTAGGATGTGTAATTTATAAAACATTAATGCTGCGTCTAAAAATTCCTAACCATTTAAAATTTATCTACGAAACGGTTACCGAAGATAAGTTTTCAACACATTTTCAAATCGATCTACGCTCTGAATAACTTGCAGCGAAAGTATTCTTTACCCAAAACTTCATTTCGAGTTGATTGACCCCGCGATATAAGAAAAATATTTCCAACCCAAATTCGTGAGCGAAACGTTTGACTTCCATTTTTACTCCCTCCTACCGGCACATAATTGGAATTCGTAATTCGGGTAACACGGTCAGACATATTGAAACGACAACAACTACCTTCATTTCCGTTGAAAAAAATCAAAATTTGTGTTCAAATTGAAGGTCAAAATGTTTACTTTCTAAAACATTCAAGCCACGTCTAAAAATTCCAAACCGTTCAAAAGTTTTCTTTGAAACGGTTACCGAAGTTGTGTTTTCAACACATTTTCAAATCGATTTACGCTCTGAATAACTTGCAGGGAAAGTATTTTTTACCCAAAACTTCAATTCAATAGGATTGATCCTGCGATATAAGAAAAATATTTCCAGGCCAAATTCTTGAGGGAAACGTTTGACTTCCATTTTTACTCCCTCCTACCGACACATAATTGGAATTCGTAATTCGGGTAACACGGTGAGACATATTGAAACGACAATAACTCTCTTGATTTCCTGTGAAAAAATACAAATTTTGTGTTCCAATTCAAGCTCAGGATGTGTAATTTATAAAACATTAATGCTGCGTCGAAAAATTCCGAACCATTTAAAATTTATCTACGAAACGGTTACCGAAGATAAGTTTTCAACACATTTTCAAATCGATTGACGCTCTGAATAACTTGCAGCGAAAGTATTTTTTACCCTAAACTTCATTTCGAGATGATTGATCCCGCGATATAAGAAAAATATTTCCAAGCCAAATTCGTGAGCGAAACGTTTGACTTGGATTTTTACTCCCTACTATCGGCACATGATTGGAATCCGCAATTCTGGGCACTGGGAGAGACATTTTAAACGAAAATAACTCTCCTGATTTCCATTGAAAAAATACAAAATTTGTGTTCAAATTCATGTCTAGAATCAGTCCTTTCTAAAACGTTCAGGCCGTGTCGAAAAATTCTTAACCGTTCAAAAGTTATCATCGAAACGGTTACCGAAGATGAGTTTTCAACACAACTTCAAGTCGATTAATGCTCTGAATAACTTGCAGCGAAAGTATTTTTTGCCCAAAACATCATTTCAAGATGATTGATCCCACGATATAAGAAAAATATTTCCGAGCCAATTTCTAAAGCGAAACGTTCGACTTCCATTTTTACTCCCTCCTGTCGGCACATAATTGGAATCTGTAATTCGGGTAACATGGTGGGACAATTTAATCGACAATAACTCTCTTGATTTCAATTGAAAAAATACAAAATTTGTGTTCATATTCAAGCTCAGAATCTGTACTTTCTAAAACACTCAGGCCACGTCTAAAAATTCCTAACAGTTGAAATGTTTTCTTCGAAACGGTTATCGAAGTTGAGTTTCCAACACATTTTCAAATCGATTGACACTCTGAAAAACTTGCAATGAAAGTATTTTTTACCCAAAAATTCATTTCGAGATGATTGATCCCGCGATATAAGAAAAACATTTCCAAGCCAAATTTGTAAGCGAACCGTTTGACTTCCATTTTTACTCGCTCCTATCGGCACGTAATTGGAATCCGTAATTCAAGTAACACGGTGAGACATATTGAAACGACAATATCTATCCTAATTTCCATTGAAAAAAATCAAAATTTGTGTTCAAATTCAAGCCCAGAATATGTACTTTTTAAAACATTCAGGCCACGTCTAAAAATTCCTAACCATTCAAAATTTTTCTTTGAAACGGTTACCGAAGTTGAGTTTTCAATACATTTTCAAATCGATTTACGCTCTGAATAAGTTGCTACGAAAGTATTCTTTGCCCAAAACCTCATTTCGAGATGATTGACCCCGCGATATAAGAAAACTATTTCTAACCAAAATTCATGAGCGAAACGTTTGACTTACATTTTTACTCCCTCCTACCGGCACATAATTGGAATTCGTAATTCGGGTAACACGGTGAGACACATTGAAACGACAATAACTCTCTTGATTTCCTGTGAAAAAATACAAATTTTGTGTTCCAATTCAAGCTTAGGATGTTTAATTTATAAAAGATTAATGCTGCGTCTAAAAATTCCTAACCATTTAAAATTTATCTACGAAACGGTTACCGAAGATAAGTTTTCAACACATTTTCAAATCGATCTACGCTCTGAATAACTTGCAGCGAAAGTATTCTTTACCCAAAACTTCATTTCGAGATGATTGACCCCGCGATATAAGAAAAATATTTCCAACCCAAATTCGTGAGCGAAACGTTTGACTTCCATTTTTACTCCCTCCTACCGGCACATAATTGGAATTCGTAATTCGGGTAACACGGTGAGACATATTGAAACGACAATAACTACCTTGATTTCCGTTGAAAAAAATCAAAATTTGTGTTCAAATTCAAGCCCAGAATATGTACTTTTTAAAACATTCAGGCCACGTCTAAAAATTCCTAACCATTCAAAATTTTTCTTTGAAACGGTTACCGAAGTTGAGTTTTCAACACATTTTCAAATCGATTTACGCTCTGAATAAATTGCTGCGAAAGTATTCTTTGCCCAATACTTCATTTCGAGATGATTGACCCCGCGATATAAGAAAAATATTTCCAACCCAAATTCATGAGCGAAACGTTTGACTTACATTTTTACTCCCTCCTACCGGCGCATAATTGGAATTCGTAATTCGGGTAACACGGTGAGACATATTGAAACGACAATAACTCTCTTGATTTCCTGTGAAAAAATACAAATTTTGTGTTCCAATTCAAGCTTAGGATGTGTAATTTATAAAACATTAATGCTGCGTCTAAAAATTCCTAACCATTTAAAATTTATCTACGAAACGGTTACCGAAGATAAGTTTTCAACACATTTTCAAATCGATCTACGCTCTGAATAACTTGCAGCGAAAGTATTCTTTACCCAAAACTTCATTTCGAGATGATTGACGCCGCGATATAAGAAAAATATTTCCAACCCAAATTCGTGAGCGAAACGTTTGACTTCCATTTTTACTCCCTCCTACCGGCACATAATTGGAATTCGTAATTCGGGTAACACGGTGAGACATATTGAAACGACAATAACTACCTTGATTTCCGTTGAAAAAAATCAAAATTTGTGTTCAAATTGAAGCTCAAAATGTTTACTTTCTAAAACATTCAAGCCACGTCTAAAAATTCCAAACCGTTCAAAAGTTTTCTTTGAAACGGTTACCGAAGTTGTGTTTTCAACACATTTTCAAATCGATTTACGCTCTGAATAACTTGCAGGGAAAGTATTTTTTACCCAAAACTTCAATTCGAGAGGATTGATCCTGCGATATAAGAAAAATATTTCCAGGCCAAATTCTTGAGGGAAACGTTTGACTTCCATTTTTACTCCCTCCTAACGACACATAATTGGAATTCGTAATTCGGGTAACACGGTGAGACATATTGAAACGACAATAACTCTCTTGATTTCCTGTGAAAAAATACAAATTTTGTGTTCCAATTCAAGTTTAGGATGTGTAATTTATAAAACATTAATGCTGCGTCTAAAAATTCCTAACCATTTAAAATTTATCTACGAAACGGTTACCGAAGATAAGTTTTCAACACATTTTCAAATCGATCTACGCTCTGAATAACTTGCAGCGAAAGTATTCTTTACCCAAAACTTCATTTCGAGATGATTGACGCCGCGATATAAGAAAAATATTTCCAACCCAAATTCGTGAGCGAAACGTTTGACTTCCATTTTTACTCCTTCCTACCGGCACATAATTGGAATTCGTAATTCGGGTAACACGGTGAGACATATTGAAACGACAATAACTACCTTGATTTCCGTTGAAAAAAATCAAAATTTGTGTTCAAATTCAAGCCCAGAATATGTACTTTTTAAAACATTCAGGCCACGTCTAAAAATTCCTAACCATTCAAAATTTTTCTTTGAAACGGTTACCGAAGTTGAGTTTTCAACACATTTTCAAATCAATATATGCTCTGAATAAATTGCTGCGAAAGTATTCTTTGCCCAAAACTTCATTTCGAGATGATTGACCCCGCGATATAAGAAAAATATTTCCAACCCAAATTCATGAGCGAAACGTTTGACTTACATTTTTACTCCCTCCTACCGGCGCATAATTGGAATTCGTAATTCGGGTAACACGGTGAGACATATTGAAACGACAATAACTCTCTTGATTTCCTGTGAAAAAATACAAATTTTGTGTTCCAATTCAAGCTTAGGATGTGTAATTTATAAAACATTAATGCTGCGTCTAAAAATTCCTAACCATTTAAAATTTATCTACGAAACGGTTACCGAAGATAAGTTTTCAACACATTTTCAAATCGATCTACGCTCTGAATAACTTGCAGCGAAAGTATTCTTTACCCAAAACTTCATTTCGAGATGATTGACGCCGCGATATAAGAAAAATATTTCCAACCCAAATTCGTGAGCGAAACGTTTGACTTCCATTTTTACTCCTTCCTACCGGCACATAATTGGAATTCGTAATTCGGGTAACACGGTGAGACATATTGAAACGACAATAACTACCTTGATTTCCGTTGAAAAAAATCAAAATTTGTGTTCAAATTCAAGCCCAGAATATGTACTTTTTAAAACATTCAGGCCACGTCTAAAAATTCCTAACCATTCAAAATTTTTCTTTGAAACGGTTACCGAAGTTGAGTTTTCAACACATTTTCAAATCGATTTACGCTCTGAATAAATTGCTGCGAAAGTATTCTTTGCCCAATACTTCATTTCGAGATGATTGACCCCGCGATATAAGAAAAATATTTCCAACCCAAATTCATGAGCGAAACGTTTGACTTACATTTTTACTCCCTCCTACCGGCGCATAATTGGAATTCGTAATTCGGGTAACACGGTGAGACATATTGAAACGACAATAAC
The DNA here is from genome assembly GCA_963669245.1 of Quercus cerris. NCBI lineage: Eukaryota > Viridiplantae > Streptophyta > Magnoliopsida > Fagales > Fagaceae > Quercus > Quercus cerris. The sequence goes on from OY770007.1 coordinate 76,525,017, forward strand.
TCTCTTGATTTCCTGTGAAAAAATACAAATTTTGTGTTCCAATTCAAGCTTAGGATGTGTAATTTATAGAACATTAATGCTGCGTCTAAAAATTCCTAACCATTTAAAATTTATCTACGAAACGGTTACCGAAGATAAGTTTTCAACACATTTTCAAATCGATCTACGCTCTGAATAACTTGCAGCGAAAGTATTCTTTACCCAAAACTTCATTTCGAGATGATTGACGCCGCGATATAAGAAAAATATTTCCAACCCAAATTCGTGAGCGAAACGTTTGACTTCCATTTTTACTCCCTCCTACCGGCACATAATTGGAATTCGTAATTCGGGTAACACGGTGAGACATATTGAAACGACAATAACTACCTTGATTTCCGTTGAAAAAAATCAAAATTTGTGTTCAAATTGAAGCTCAAAATGTTTACTTTCTAAAACATTCAAGCCACGTCTAAAAATTCCAAACCGTTCAAAAGTTTTCTTTGAAACGGTTACCGAAGTTGAGTTTTCAACACATTTTCAAATCGATTTATGCTCTGAATAAATTGCTGCGAAAGTATTCTTTGCCCAAAACTTCATTTCGAGATGATTGACCCCGCGATATAAGAAAAATATTTCCAACCCAAATTCATGAGCGAAACGTTTTACTTACATTTTTACTCCCTCCTACCGGCGCATAATTGGAATTCGTAATTCGGGTAACACGGTGAGACATATTGAAACGACAATAACTCTCTTGATTTCCTGTGAAAAAATACAAATTTTGTGTTCCAATTCAAGCTTAGGATGTGTAATTTATAAAACATTAATGCTGCGTCTAAAAATTCCTAACCATTTAAAATTTATCTACGAAACGGTTACCGAAGATAAGTTTTCAACACATTTTCAAATCGATCTACGCTCTGAATAACTTGCAGCGAAAGCATTCTTTACCCAAAACTTCATTTTGAGATGATTGACCCCGCGATATAAGAAAAATATTTCCAACCCAAATTCGTGAGCGAAACGTTTGACTTCCATTTTTATTCCCTCCTACCGGCACATAATTGGAATTCGTAATTCGGGTAACACGGTGAGACATATTGAAACGACAATAACTACCTTGATTTCCGTTGAAAAAAATCAAAATTTGTGTTCAAATTGAAGCTCAAAATGTTTACTTTCTAAAACATTCAAGCCACGTCTAAAAATTCCAAACCGTTCAAAAGTTTTCTTTGAAACGGTTACCGAAGTTGTGTTTTCAACACATTTTCAAATCGATTTACGCTCTGAATAACTTGCAGGGAAAGTATTTTTTACCCAAAACTTCAATTCGAGAGGATTGATCCTGCGATATAAGAAAAATATTTCCAGGCCAAATTCTTGAGGGAAACGTTTGACTTCCATTTTTACTCCCTCCTAACGACACATAATTGGAATTCGTAATTCGGGTAACACGGTGAGACATATTGAAACGACAATAACTCTCTTGATTTCCTGTGAAAAAATACAAATTTTGTGTTCCAATTCAAGTTTAGGATGTGTAATTTATAAAACATTAATGCTGCGTCTAAAAATTCCTAACCATTTAAAATTTATCTACGAAACGGTTACCGAAGATAAGTTTTCAACACATTTTCAAATCGATCTACGCTCTGAATAACTTGCAGCGAAAGTATTCTTTACCCAAAACTTCATTTCGAGATGATTGACGCCGCGATATAAGAAAAATATTTCCAACCCAAATTCGTGAGCGAAACGTTTGACTTCCATTTTTACTCCCTCCTACCGGCACATAATTGGAATTCGTAATTCGGGTAACACGGTGAGACATATTGAAACGACAATAACTACCTTGATTTCCGTTGAAAAAAATCAAAATTTGTGTTCAAATTGAAGCTCAAAATGTTTACTTTCTAAAACATTCAAGCCACGTCTAAAAATTCCAAACCGTTCAAAAGTTTTCTTTGAAACGGTTACCGAAGTTGTGTTTTCAACACATTTTCAAATCGATTTACGCTCTGAATAACTTGCAGGGAAAGTATTTTTTACCCAAAACTTCAATTCGAGAGGATTGATCCTGCGATATAAGAAAAATATTTCCAGGCCAAATTCTTGAGGGAAACGTTTGACTTCCATTTTTACTCCCTCCTAACGACACATAATTGGAATTCGTAATTCGGGTAACACGGTGAGACATATTGAAACGACAATAACTCTCTTGATTTCCTGTGAAAAAATACAAATTTTGTGTTCCAATTCAAGTTTAGGATGTGTAATTTATAAAACATTAATGCTGCGTCTAAAAATTCCTAACCATTTAAAATTTATCTACGAAACGGTTACCGAAGATAAGTTTTCAACACATTTTCAAATCGATCTACGCTCTGAATAACTTGCAGCGAAAGTATTCTTTACCCAAAACTTCATTTCGAGATGATTGACGCCGCGATATAAGAAAAATATTTCCAACCCAAATTCGTGAGCGAAACGTTTGACTTCCATTTTTACTCCCTCCTACCGGCACATAATTGGAATTCGTAATTCGGGTAACACGGTGAGACATATTGAAACGACAATAACTACCTTGATTTCCGTTGAAAAAAATCAAAATTTGTGTTCAAATTCAAGCCCAGAATATGTACTTTTTAAAACATTCAGGCCACGTCTAAAAATTCCTAACCATTCAAAATTTTTCTTTGAAACGGTTACCGAAGATAAGTTTTCAACACATTTTCAAATCGATCTACGCTCTGAATAACTTGCAGCGAAAGTATTCTTTACCCAAAACTTCATTTCGAGATGATTGACGCCGCGATATAAGAAAAATATTTCCAACCCAAATTCGTGAGCGAAACGTTTGACTTCCATTTTTACTCCCTCCTACCGGCACATAATTGGAATTCGTAATTCGGGTAACACGGTGAGACATATTGAAACGACAATAACTACCTTGATTTCCGTTGAAAAAAATCAAAATTTGTGTTCAAATTGAAGCTCAAAATGTTTACTTTCTAAAACATTCAAGCCACGTCTAAAAATTCCAAACCGTTCAAAAGTTTTCTTTGAAACGGTTACCGAAGTTGTGTTTTCAACACATTTTCAAATCGATTTACGCTCTGAATAACTTGCAGGGAAAGTATTTTTTACCCAAAACTTCAATTCGAGAGGATTGATCCTGCGATATAAGAAAAATATTTCCAGGCCAAATTCTTGAGGGAAACGTTTGACTTCCATTTTTACTCCCTCCTAACGACACATAATTGGAATTCGTAATTCGGGTAACACGGTGAGACATATTGAAACGACAATAACTCTCTTGATTTCCTGTGAAAAAATACAAATTTTGTGTTCCAATTCAAGTTTAGGATGTGTAATTTATAAAACATTAATGCTGCGTCTAAAAATTCCTAACCATTTAAAATTTATCTACGAAACGGTTACCGAAGATAAGTTTTCAACACATTTTCAAATCGATCTACGCTCTGAATAACTTGCAGCGAAAGTATTCTTTACCCAAAACTTCATTTCGAGATGATTGACGCCGCGATATAAGAAAAATATTTCCAACCCAAATTCGTGAGCGAAACGTTTGACTTCCATTTTTACTCCCTCCTACCGGCACATAATTGGAATTCGTAATTCGGGTAACACGGTGAGACATATTGAAACGACAATAACTACCTTGATTTCCGTTGAAAAAAATCAAAATTTGTGTTCAAATTCAAGCCCAGAATATGTACTTTTTAAAACATTCAGGCCACGTCTAAAAATTCCTAACCATTCAAAATTTTTCTTTGAAACGGTTACCGAAGATAAGTTTTCAACACATTTTCAAATCGATCTACGCTCTGAATAACTTGCAGCGAAAGTATTCTTTACCCAAAACTTCATTTCGAGATGATTGACGCCGCGATATAAGAAAAATATTTCCAACCCAAATTCGTGAGCGAAACGTTTGACTTCCATTTTTACTCCCTCCTACCGGCACATAATTGGAATTCGTAATTCGGGTAACACGGTGAGACATATTGAAACGACAATAACTACCTTGATTTCCGTTGAAAAAAATCAAAATTTGTGTTCAAATTGAAGCTCAAAATGTTTACTTTCTAAAACATTCAAGCCACGTCTAAAAATTCCAAACCGTTCAAAAGTTTTCTTTGAAACGGTTACCGAAGTTGTGTTTTCAACACATTTTCAAATCGATTTACGCTCTGAATAACTTGCAGGGAAAGTATTTTTTACCCAAAACTTCAATTCGAGAGGATTGATCCTGCGATATAAGAAAAATATTTCCAGGCCAAATTCTTGAGGGAAACGTTTGACTTCCATTTTTACTCCCTCCTAACGACACATAATTGGAATTCGTAATTCGGGTAACACGGTGAGACATATTGAAACGACAATAACTCTCTTGATTTCCTGGGAAAAAATACAAATTTTGTGTTCCAATTCAAGTTTAGGATGTGTAATTTATAAAACATTAATGCTGCGTCTAAAAATTCCTAACCATTTAAAATTTATCTACGAAACGGTTACCGAAGATAAGTTTTCAACACATTTTCAAATCGATCTACGCTCTGAATAACTTGCAGCGAAAGTATTCTTTACCCAAAACTTCATTTCGAGATGATTGACGCCGCGATATAAGAAAAATATTTCCAACCCAAATTCGTGAGCGAAACGTTTGACTTCCATTTTTACTCCTTCCTACCGGCACATAATTGGAATTCGTAATTCGGGTAACACGGTGAGACATATTGAAACGACAATAACTACCTTGATTTCCGTTGAAAAAATCAAAATTTGTGTTCAAATTCAAGCCCAGAATATGTACTTTTTAAAACATTCAGGCCACGTCTAAAAATTCCTAACCGTTCAAAATTTTTCTTTGAAACGGTTACCGAAGTTGAGTTTTCAACACATTTTCAAATCGATTTATGCTCTGAATAAATTGCTGCGAAAGTATTCTTTGCCCAAAACTTCATTTCGAGATGATTGACCCCGCGATATAAGAAAAATATTTCCAACCCAAATTCATGAGCGAAACGTTTGACTTACATTTTTACTCCCTCCTACCGGCGCATAATTGGAATTCGTAATTCGGGTAACACGGTGAGACATATTGAAACGACAATAACTCTCTTGATTTCCTGTGAAAAAATACAAATTTTGTGTTCCAATTCAAGCTTAGGATGTGTAATTTATAAAACATTAATGCTGCGTCTAAAAATTCCTAACCATTTAAAATTTATCTACGAAACGGTTACCGAAGATAAGTTTTCAACACATTTTCAAATCGATCTACGCTTTGAATAACTTGCAGCGAAAGTATTCTTTACCCAAAACTTCATTTCGAGATGATTGACGCCGCGATATAAGAAAAATATTTCCAACCCAAATTCGTGAGCGAAACGTTTGACTTCCATTTTTACTCCTTCCTACCGGCACATAATTGGAATTCGTAATTCGGGTAACACGGTGAGACATATTGAAACGACAATAACTACCTTGATTTCCGTTGAAAAAAATCAAAATTTGTGTTCAAATTCAAGCCCAGAATATGTACTTTTTAAAACATTCAGGCCACGTCTAAAAATTCCTAACCATTCAAAATTTTTCTTTGAAACGGTTACCGAAGTTGAGTTTTCAACACATTTTCAAATCGATTTATGCTCTGAATAAATTGCTGCGAAAGTATTCTTTGCCCAAAACTTCATTTCGAGATGATTGACCCCGCGATATAAGAAAAATATTTCCAACCCAAATTCATGAGCGAAACGTTTGACTTACATTTTTACTCCCTCCTACCGGCGCATAATTGGAATTCGTAATTCGGGTAACACGGTGAGACATATTGAAACGACAATAACTCTCTTGATTTCCTGTGAAAAAATACAAATTTTGTGTTCCAATTCAAGCTTAGGATGTGTAATTTATAAAACATTAATGCTGCGTCTAAAAATTCCTAACCATTTAAAATTTATCTACGAAACGGTTACCGAAGATAAGTTTTCAACACATTTTCAAATCGATCTACGCTCTGAATAACTTGCAGCGAAAGCATTCTTTACCCAAAACTTCATTTCGAGATGATTGACCCCGCGATATAAGAAAAATATTTCCAACCCAAATTCGTGAGCGAAACGTTTGACTTCCATTTTTACTCCATCCTACCGGCACATAATTGGAATTCGTAATTCGGGTAACACGGTGAGACATAATGAAACGACAATAACTACCTTGATTTCCGTTGAAAAAAATCAAAATTTGTGTTCAAATTGAAGCTCAAAATGTTTACTTTCTAAAACATTCAAGCCACGTCTAAAAATTCCAAACCGTTCAAAAGTTTTCTTTGAAACGGTTACCGAAGTTGTGTTTTCAACACATTTTCAAATCGATTTACGCTCTGAATAACTTGCAGGGAAAGTATTTTTTACCCAAAACTTCAATTCGAGAGGATTGATCCTGCGATATAAGAAAAATATTTCCAGGCCAAATTCTTGAGGGAAACGTTTGACTTCCATTTTTACTCCCTCCTAACGACACATAATTGGAATTCGTAATTCGGGTAACACGGTGAGACATATTGAAACGACAATAACTCTCTTGATTTCCTGTGAAAAAATACAAATTTTGTGTTCCAATTCAAGTTTAGGATGTGTAATTTATAAAACATTAATGCTGCGTCTAAAAATTCCTAACCATTTAAAATTTATCTACGAAACGGTTACCGAAGATAAGTTTTCAACACATTTTCAAATCGATCTACGCTCTGAATAACTTGCAGCGAAAGTATTCTTTACCCAAAACTTCATTTCGAGATGATTGACGCCGCGATATAAGAAAAATATTTCCAACCCAAATTCGTGAGCGAAACGTTTGACTTCCATTTTTACTCCTTCCTACCGGCACATAATTGGAATTCGTAATTCGGGTAACACGGTGAGACATATTGAAACGACAATAACTACCTTGATTTCCGTTGAAAAAATCAAAATTTGTGTTCAAATTCAAGCCCAGAATATGTACTTTTTAAAACATTCAGGCCACGTCTAAAAATTCCTAACCATTCAAAATTTTTCTTTGAAACGGTTACCGAAGTTGAGTTTTCAACACATTTTCAAATCGATTTATGCTCTGAATAAATTGCTGCGAAAGTATTCTTTGCCCAAAACTTCATTTCGAGATGATTGACCCCGCGATATAAGAAAAATATTTCCAACCCAAATTCATGAGCGAAACGTTTGACTTACATTTTTACTCCCTCCTACCGGCGCATAATTGGAATTCGTAATTCGGGTAACACGGTGAGACATATTGAAACGACAATAACTCTCTTGATTTCCTGTGAAAAAATACAAATTTTGTGTTCCAATTCAAGCTTAGGATGTGTAATTTATAAAACATTAATGCTGCGTCTAAAAATTCCTAACCATTTAAAATTTATCTACGAAACGGTTACCGAAGATAAGTTTTCAACACATTTTCAAATCGATCTACGCTCTGAATAACTTGCAGCGAAAGTATTCTTTACCCAAAACTTCATTTCGAGATGATTGACGCCGCGATATAAGAAAAATATTTCCAACCCAAATTCGTGAGCGAAACGTTTGACTTCCATTTTTACTCCTTCCTACCGGCACATAATTGGAATTCGTAATTCGGGTAACACGGTGAGACATATTGAAACGACAATAACTACCTTGATTTCCGTTGAAAAAAATCAAAATTTGTGTTCAAATTCAAGCCCAGAATATGTACTTTTTAAAACATTCAGGCCACGTCTAAAAATTCCTAACCATTCAAAATTTTTCTTTGAAACGGTTACCGAAGTTGAGTTTTCAACACATTTTCAAATCGATTTATGCTCTGAATAAATTGCTGCGAAAGTATTCTTTGCCCAAAACTTCATTTCGAGAAGATTGACCCCGCGATATAAGAAAAATATTTCCAACCCAAATTCATGAGCGAAACGTTTGACTTACATTTTTACTCCCTCCTACCGGCGCATAATTGGAATTCGTAATTCGGGTAACACGGTGAGACATATTGAAACGACAATAACTCTCTTGATTTCCTGTGAAAAAATACAAATTTTGTGTTCCAATTCAAGCTTAGGATGTGTAATTTATAAAACATTAATGCTGCGTCTAAAAATTCCTAACCATTTAAAATTTATCTACGAAACGGTTACCGAAGATAAGTTTTCAACACATTTTCAAATCGATCTACGCTCTGAATAACTTGCAGCGAAAGCATTCTTTACCCAAAACTTCATTTCGAGATGATTGACCCCGCGATATAAGAAAAATATTTCCAACCCAAATTCGTGAGCGAAACGTTTGACTTCCATTTTTACTCCATCCTACCGGCACATAATTGGAATTCGTAATTCGGGTAACACGGTGAGACATAATGAAACGACAATAACTACCTTGATTTCCGTTGAAAAAAATCAAAATTTGTGTTCAAATTGAAGCTCAAAATGTTTACTTTCTAAAACATTCAAGCCACGTCTAAAAATTCCAAACCGTTCAAAAGTTTTCTTTGAAACGGTTACCGAAGTTGTGTTTTCAACACATTTTCAAATCGATTTACGCTCTGAATAACTTGCAGGGAAAGTATTTTTTACCCAAAACTTCAATTCGAGAGGATTGATCCTGCGATATAAGAAAAATATTTCCAGGCCAAATTCTTGAGGGAAACGTTTGACTTCCATTTTTACTCCCTCCTAACGACACATAATTGGAATTCGTAATTCGGGTAACACGGTGAGACATATTGAAACGACAATAACTCTCTTGATTTCCTGTGAAAAAATACAAATTTTGTGTTCCAATTCAAGTTTAGGATGTGTAATTTATAAAACATTAATGCTGCGTCTAAAAATTCCTAACCATTTAAAATTTATCTACGAAACGGTTACCGAAGATAAGTTTTCAACACATTTTCAAATCGATCTACGCTCTGAATAACTTGCAGCGAAAGTATTCTTTACCCAAAACTTCATTTCGAGATGATTGACGCCGCGATATAAGAAAAATATTTCCAACCCAAATTCGTGAGCGAAACGTTTGACTCCCATTTTTACTCCCTCCTACTGGCACATAATTGGAATTCGTAATTCGGGTAACACGGTGAGACATATTGAAACGACAATAACTACCTTGATTTCCGTTGAAAAAAATCAAAATTTGTGTTCAAATTGAAGCTCAAAATGTTTACTTTCTAAAACATTCAAGCCACGTCTAAAAATTCCAAACCGTTCAAAAGTTTTCTTTGAAACGGTTACCGAAGTTGTGTTTTCAACACATTTTCAAATCGATTTACGCTCTGAATAACTTGCAGGGAAAGTATTTTTTACCCAAAACTTCAATTCGAGAGGATTGATCCTGCGATATAAGAAAAATATTTCCAGGCCAAATTCTTGAGGGAAACGTTTGACTTCCATTTTTACTCCCTCCTAACGACACATAATTGGAATTCGTAATTCGGGTAACACGGTGAGACATATTGAAACGACAATAACTCTCTTGATTTCCTGTGAAAAAATACAAATTTTGTGTTCCAATTCAAGTTTAGGATGTGTAATTTATAAAACATTAATGCTGCGTCTAAAAATTCCTAACCATTTAAAATTTATCTACGAAACGGTTACCGAAGATAAGTTTTCAACACATTTTCAAATCGATCTACGCTCTGAATAACTTGCAGCGAAAGTATTCTTTACCCAAAACTTCATTTCGAGATGATTGACGCCGCGATATAAGAAAAATATTTCCAACCCAAATTCGTGAGCGAAACGTTTGACTTCCATTTTTACTCCCTCCTACCGGCACATAATTGGAATTCGTAATTCGGGTAACACGGTGAGACATATTGAAACGACAATAACTACCTTGATTTCCGTTGAAAAAAATCAAAATTTGTGTTCAAATTCAAGCCCAGAATATGTACTTTTTAAAACATTCAGGCCACGTCTAAAAATTCCTAACCATTCAAAATTTTTCTTTGAAACGGTTACCGAAGTTGAGTTTTCAACACATTTTCAAATCGATTTATGCTCTGAATAAATTGCTGCGAAAGTATTCTTTGCCCAAAACTTCATTTCGAGATGATTGACCCCGCGATATAAGAAAAATATTTCCAACCCAAATTCATGAGCGAAACGTTTGACTTACATTTTTACTCCCTCCTACCGGCGCATAATTGGAATTCGTAATTCGGGTAACACGGTGAGACATATTGAAACGACAATAACTCTCTTGATTTCCTGTGAAAAAATACAAATTTTGTGTTCCAATTCAAGCTTAGGATGTGTACTTTATAAAACATTAATGCTGCGTCTAAAAATTCCTAACCATTTAAAATTTATCTACGAAACGGTTACCGAAGATAAGTTTTCAACACATTTTCAAATCGATCTACGCTCTGAATAACTTGCAGCGAAAGCATTCTTTACCCAAAACTTCATTTCGAGATGATTGACCCCGCGATATAAGAAAAATATTTCCAACCCAAATTCGTGAGCGAAACGTTTGACTTCCATTTTTACTCCCTCCTACCGGCACATAATTGGAATTCGTAATTCGGGTAACACGGTGAGACATATTGAAACGACAATAACTACCTTGATTTCCGTTGAAAAAAATCAAAATTTGTGTTCAAATTGAAGCTCAAAATGTTTACTTTCTAAAACATTCAAGCCACGTCTAAAAATTCCAAACCGTTCAAAAGTTTTCTTTGAAACGGTTACCGAAGTTGTGTTTTCAACACATTTTCAAATCGATTTACGCTCTGAATAACTTGCAGGGAAAGTATTTTTTACCCAAAACTTCAATTCGAGAGGATTGATCCTGCGATATAAGAAAAATATTTCCAGGCCAAATTCTTGAGGGAAACGTTTGACTTCCATTTTTACTCCCTCCTAACGACACATAATTGGAATTCGTAATTCGGGTAACATGGTGAGACATATTGAAACGACAATAACTCTCTTGATTTCCTGTGAAAAAATACAAATTTTGTGTTCCAATTCAAGTTTAGGATGTGTAATTTATAAAACATTAATGCTGCGTCTAAAAATTCCTAACCATTTAAAATTTATCTACGAAACGGTTACCGAAGATAAGTTTTCAACACATTTTCAAATCGATCTACGCTCTGAATAACTTGCAGCGAAAGTATTCTTTACCCAAAACTTCATTTCGAGATGATTGACGCCGCGATATAAGAAAAATATTTCCAACCCAAATTCGTGAGCGAAACGTTTGACTTCCATTTTTACTCCCTCCTACCGGCACATAATTGGAATTCGTAATTCGGGTAACACGGTGAGACATATTGAAACGACAATAACTACCTTGATTTCCGTTGAAAAAAATCAAAATTTGTGTTCAAATTGAAGCTCAAAATGTTTACTTTCTAAAACATTCAAGCCACGTCTAAAAATTCCAAACCGTTCAAAAGTTTTCTTTGAAACGGTTACCGAAGTTGTGTTTTCAACACATTTTCAAATCGATTTACGCTCTGAATAACTTGCAGGGAAAGTATTTTTTACCCAAAACTTCAATTCGAGAGGATTGATCCTGCGATATAAGAAAAATATTTCCAGGCCAAATTCTTGAGGGAAACGTTTGACTTCCATTTTTACTCCCTCCTAACGACACATAATTGGAATTCGTAATTCGGGTAACACGGTGAGACATATTGAAACGACAATAACTCTCTTGATTTCCTGTGAAAAAATACAAATTTTGTGTTCCAATTCAAGTTTAGGATGTGTAATTTATAAAACATTAATGCTGCGTCTAAAAATTCCTAACCATTTAAAATTTATCTACGAAACGGTTACCGAAGATAAGTTTTCAACACATTTTCAAATCGATCTACGCTCTGAATAACTTGCAGCGAAAGTATTCTTTACCCAAAACTTCATTTCGAGATGATTGACGCCGCGATATAAGAAAAATATTTCCAACCCAAATTCGTGAGCGAAACGTTTGACTTCCATTTTTACTCCCTCCTACCGGCACATAATTGGAATTCGTAATTCGGGTAACACGGTGAGACATATTGAAACGACAATAACTACCTTGATTTCCGTTGAAAAAAATCAAAATTTGTGTTCAAATTGAAGCTCAAAATGTTTACTTTCTAAAACATTCAAGCCACGTCTAAAAATTCCAAACCGTTCAAAAGTTTTCTTTGAAACGGTTACCGAAGTTGTGTTTTCAACACATTTTCAAATCGATTTACGCTCTGAATAACTTGCAGGGAAAGTATTTTTTACCCAAAACTTCAATTCGAGAGGATTGATCCTGCGATATAAGAAAAATATTTCCAGGCCAAATTCTTGAGGGAAACGTTTGACTTCCATTTTTACTCCCTCCTAACGACACATAATTGGAATTCGTAATTCGGGTAACACGGTGAGACATATTGAAACGACAATAACTCTCTTGATTTCCTGTGAAAAAATACAAATTTTGTGTTCCAATTCAAGTTTAGGATGTGTAATTTATAAAACATTAATGCTGCGTCTAAAAATTCCTAACCATTTAAAATTTATCTACGAAACGGTTACCGAAGATAAGTTTTCAACACATTTTCAAATCGATCTACGCTCTGAATAACTTGCAGCGAAAGTATTCTTTACCCAAAACTTCATTTCGAGATGATTGACGCCGCGATATAAGAAAAATATTTCCAACCCAAATTCGTGAGCGAAACGTTTGACTTCCATTTTTACTCCCTCCTACCGGCACATAATTGGAATTCGTAATTCGGGTAACACGGTGAGACATATTGAAACGACAATAACTACCTTGATTTCCGTTGAAAAAAATCAAAATTTGTGTTCAAATTCAAGCCCAGAATATGTACTTTTTAAAACATTCAGGCCACGTCTAAAAATTCCTAACCATTCAAAATTTTTCTTTGAAACGGTTACCGAAGTTGAGTTTTCAACACATTTTCAAATCGATTTATGCTCTGAATAAATTGCTGCGAAAGTATTCTTTGCCCAAAACTTCATTTCGAGATGATTGACCCCGCGATATAAGAAAAATATTTCCAACCCAAATTCATGAGCGAAACGTTTGACTTACATTTTTACTCCCTCCTACCGGCGCATAATTGGAATTCGTAATTCGGGTAACACGGTGAGACATATTGAAACGACAATAACTCTCTTGATTTCCTGTAAAAAAATACAAATTTTGTGTTCCAATTCAAGCTTAGGATGTGTAATTTAGAAAACATTAATGCTGCGTCTAAAAATTCCTAACCATTTAAAATTTATCTACGAAACGGTTACCGAAGATAAGTTTTCAACACATTTTCAAATCGATCTACGCTCTGAATAACTTGCAGCGAAAGCACTCTTTACCCAAAACTTCATTTCGAGATGATTGACCCCGCGATATAAGAAAAATATTTCCAACCCAAATTCGTGAGCGAAACGTTTGACTTCCATTTTTACTCCCTCCTACCGGCACATAATTGGAATTCGTAATTCGGGTAACACGGTGAGACATATTGAAACGACAATAACTACCTTGATTTCCGTTGAAAAAAATCAAAATTTGTGTTCAAATTGAAGCTCAAAATGTTTACTTTCTAAAACATTCAAGCCACGTCTAAAAATTCCAAACCGTTCAAAAGTTTTCTTTGAAACGGTTACCGAAGTTGTGTTTTCAACACATTTTCAAATCGATTTACGCTCTGAATAACTTGCAGGGAAAGTATTTTTTACCCAAAACTTCAATTCGAGAGGATTGATCCTGCGATATAAGAAAAATATTTCCAGGCCAAATTCTTGAGGGAAACGTTTGACTTCCATTTTTACTCCCTCCTAAAGACACATAATTGGAATTCGTAATTCGGGTAACACGGTGAGACATATTGAAACGACAATAACTCTCTTGATTTCCTGTGAAAAAATACAAATTTTGTGTTCCAATTCAAGCTCAGGATGTGTAATTTATAAAACATTAATGCTGCGTCTAAAAATTCCGAACCATTTAAAATTTATCTACGAAACGGTTACCGGAGATAAGTTTTCAACACATTTTCAAAATCGATTGACGCTCTGAATAACTTGCAGCGAAAGTATTTTTTACCCTAAACTTCATTTCGAGATGATTGATCCCGCGATATAAGAAAAATATTTCCAAGCCAAATTCGTGAGCGAAACGTTTGACTTGGATTTTTACTCCCTACAATCGGCACATGATTGGAATCCGCAGTTCTGGGCACTAGGAGAGACATTTTAAACGACAATAACTCCTGATTTCCATTGAAAAAATACAAAATTTGTGTTCAAATTCAAGTTTAGAATCCGTCCATTCTAAAACGTTCAGGCCGTGTCGAAAAATTCTTAACCGTTCAAAAGTTATCATCGAAACGGTTACCGAAGATGAGTTTTCAACACAACTTCAAGTCGATTAATGCTCTGAATAACTTGCAGCGAAATTATTTTTTGCCCAAAACATCATTTCAAGATGATTGATCCCATGATATAAGAAAAATATTTCCGAGCCAATTTCTAAAGCGAAACGTTCGACTTCCATTTTTACTCCCTCCTATCGGCACATAATTGGAATCCGTAATTCGGGTAACATGGTGAGACTATTTAATCGACAATAACTCTCTTTATTTCGATTGAAAAAATACAAAATTTGTGTTCAAATTCAAGCTCAAAATCTGTACTTTCTAAAACACTCAGGCCGCGTCTAAAAATTCCTAACAGTTGAAATGTTTTCTTCGAAACGGTTACCGAAGTTGAGTTTCCAACACATTTTCAAATCGATTGACACTCGGAATAACTTGCAATGAAAGTATTTTTTACCCAAAAGTTCATTTCGAGATCATTGATCCCGCGATATAAGAAAAACGTTTCCAAGCCAAATTTGTAAGCGAAACGTTTGACTTCCATTTTTACTCGCTCCTATCAGCACGTAATTGGAATCCGTAATTCGGGTAACACGGTGAGACATATTGAAACGACAATAACTATCCTGACTTCGATTGAAAAAAATCAAAATTTGTGTTCAAATTCAAGCCCAGAATATGTACTTTTTATAACATTCAGGCCACGTCTAAAAATTCCTAACCATTCAAAATTTTTCTTTGAAACGGTTACCGAAGTTGAGTTTTCAACACATTTTCAAATCGATTTACGCTCTGAATAAATTGCTGCGAAAGTATTCTTTGCCCAAAACTTCATTTCGAGATGATTGACCCCGCGATATAAGAAAAATATTTCCAACCCAAATTCATGAGCGAAACGTTTGACTTACATTTTTACTCCCTCCTACCGGCACATAATTGGAATTCATAATTCGGGTAGCACGGTGAGACATATTGAAACGACAATAACTCTCTTGATTTCCTGTGAAAAAATACAAATTTTGTGTTCCAATTCAAGCTTAGGATGTGTAATTTATAAAACATTATTGCTGCGTCTAAAAATTCCTAACCATTTAAAATTTATCTACGAAACGGTTACCGAAGATAAGTCTTCAACACATTTTCAAATCGATTGACGCTCTGAACAACTTGCAGCGAAAGTATTTTTTACCCTAAACTTCATTTCGAGATGATTGATCCCGCGTTAGAAGAAAAATATTTCCAAGCCAAATTCGTGAGCGAAACGTTTGACTTGGATTTTTACTCCCTACTATCGGCACATGATTGGAATCCGCAATTCTGGGCACTGGGAGAGACATTTTAAACGACAATAACTCTCCTGATTTCCATTGAAAAAATACAAAATTTGTGTTCAAATTCAAGTTTAGAATTCGTCCTTTCTAAAACGTTCAGGCCGTGTCGAAAAATTCTTAACCGTTCAAAAGTTATCATCGAAACAGTTACCGAAGATGAGTTTTCAACACAACTTCAAGTCGATTAATGCTCTGAATAACTTGCAGCGAAAGTATTTTTTGCCCAAAACATCATTTCAAGATGATTGATCCCACGATATAAGAAAAATATTTCCGACCCAATTTCTAAAGCGAAACGTTCGACTTCCATTTTTACTCCCTCCTGTCGGCACATAATTGGTATCTGTAATTCGGGTAACATGGTGAGACAATTTAATCGACAATAACTCTCTTGATTTCGATTGAAAAAATACAAAATTTGTGTTCAAATTCAAGCTCAGAATCTGTACTTTCTAAAACACTCAGGCCACGTCTAAAAATTCCTAACAGTTGAAATGTTTTCTTCGAAACGGTTACCGAAGTTGAGTTTCCAACACATTTTCAAATCGATTGACACTCTGAATAACTTGCAATGAAAGTATTTTTTACCCAAAAATTCATTTCGAGATGATTGATCCCGCGATATAAGAAAAACATTTCCAAGCCAAATTTGTAAGCGAAACGTTTGACTTCCATTTTTACTCGCTCCTATCGGCACGTAATTGGAATCCGTAATTCAAGTAACACGGTGAGACATATTGAAACGACAATAACTATCCTGATTTCCATTGAAAAAAATCAAAATTTGTGTTCAAATTCAAGCCCAGAATATGTACTTTTTAAAACATTCAGGCCACGTCGAAAAATTCCTAACCATTCAAAATTTTTCTTTGAAACGGTTACCGAAGTTGAGTTTTCAACACATTTTCAAATCGATTTACGCTCTGAATAAATTGCTGCGAAAGTATTCTTTGCCCAAAACTTCATTTCGAGATGATTGACCCCGCGATACAAGAAAACTATTTCCAACCCAAATTCATGAGCGAAACGTTTGACTTACATTTTTACTCCCTCCTACCGGCACATAATTGGAATTCGTAATTCGGGTAACACGGTGAGACATATTGAAACGACAATAACTCTCTTGATTTCCTGTGAAAAAATACAAATTTTGTGTTCCAATTCAAGTTTAGGATGTGTAATTTATAAAACATTAATGTTGCGTCTAAAAATTCCAAACCATTTAAAATTTATCTACGAAACGGTTACTGAAGATAAGTTTTCAACACATTTTCGAATCGATTGATGCTCTGAATAACTTGCAGCGAAATTATTTTTTACCCTAAACTTCATTTCGAGATGATTGATCCCGCGATATAAGAAAAATATTTCCAAGCCAAATTCGTGAGCGAAACGTTTGACTTGGATTTTTACTCCCTACTATCGGCACATGATTGGAATCCGCAGTTCTGGGCACTGGGAGAGACATTTTAAACGACAAAACTCTCCTGATTTCCATTGAAAAAATACAAAATTTGTGTTCAAATTCAAGTTTAGAATCCGTCCTTTCTAAATCGTTCAGGCCGTGTCGAAAAATTCTTAACCGTTCAAAAGTTATCATCGAAACGGTTACCGAAGATGAGTTTTCAACACAACTTCAAGTCGATTAATGCTCTGAATAACTTGCAGCGAAAGTATTTTTTGCCCAAAACATCATTTCAAGATGATTGATCCCACGATATAAGAAAAATATTTCCGAGCCAATTTCTAAAGCGAAACGTTCGACTTCCATTTTTACTCCCTCCTGTCGGCACATAATTGGAATCTGTAATTCGGGTAACATGGTGAGACAATTTAATCGACAATAACTCTCTTGATTTCGATTGAAAAAATACAAAATTTGTGTTCAAAGTCAAGCTCAGAATCTGTACTTTCCAAAACACTCAGGCCGCGTCTAAAAATTCCTAACAGTTGAAATGTTTTCTTCGAAACGGTTACCGAAGTTAAGTTTCCAACACATTTTCAAATCGATTGACACTTTGAATAACTTGCAATGAAAGTATTTTTTACCCAAAAATTCATTTCGAGATGATTGATCCCGTGATATAAGAAAAACATTTCCAAGCCAAATTTGTAAGCGAAACGTTTGACTTCCATTTTTACTCGCTCCTATCGGCACGTAATTGGAATCCGTAATTCAGGTAACACGGTGAGACATATTGAAACGACAATAACTATCCTGATTTCCATTGAAAAAAATCAAAATTTATGTTCAAATTCAAGCCCAGAATATGTACTTTTTAAAACATTCAGGCCACGTCTAAAAATTCCTAACCATTCAAAATTTTTCTTTGAAACGGTTACCGAAGTTGAGTTTTCAACACATTTTCAAATCGATTTACGCTCTAAATAAATTGCAGCGAAAGTATTCTTTGCCCAAAACTTCATTTCGAGATGATTGACCCCGCGATATAAGAAAAATATTTCCAACCCAAATTCATGAGCGAAACGTTGGACTTACATTTTTTCTCCCTCCTACCGGCACATAATTGGAATTCGTAATTCGGGTAACACGGTGAGACATATTGAAACGACAATAACTCTCTTGATTTCCGGTGAAAAAATACAAATTTTGTGTTCCAATTCAAGCTTAGGATGTGTAATTTATAAAACATTATTGCTGCGTCTAAAAATTCCTAACCATTTAAAATTTATCTACGAAACGGTTACCGAAGATAAGTTTTCAACACATTTTCAAATCGATTGACGCTCTGAACAACTTGCAGCGAAAGTATTTTTTACCATAAACTTCATTTCGAGATGATTGATCCCGCGTTAGAAGAAAAATATTTCCAAGCCAAATTCGTGAGCGAAACGTTTGACTTGGATTTTTACTCCCTACCATCGGCACATGATTGGAATCCGCAATTCTGGGCACTGGGAGAGACATTTTAAACGACAATAACTCTCCTGATTTCCATTGAAAAAATACAAAATTTGTGTTCAAATTCAAGTTTCGAATCCGTCCTTTCTAAAACGTTTAGGCCGTGTCGAAAAATTCTTAACCGTTCAAAAGTTATCATCGAAACGGTTACCGAAGATGAGTTTTCAACACAACTTCAAGTCGATTAATGCTCTGAATAACTTGCAGCGAAAGTATTTTTTGCCCAAAACACCATTTCAAGATGATTGATCCCACGATATAAGAAAAATATTTCCGAGCCAATTTCTAAAGCGAAACGTTCGACTTCCATTTTTACTCCCTCCTGTCGGCACATAATTGGAATCTGTAATTCGGGTAACATGGTGAGACAATTTAATCGACAATAACTCTCTTGATTTCGATTGAAAAAATACAAAATTTGTGTTCAAATTCAAGCTCAGAATCTGTACTTTCTAAAACACTCAGGGCACGTCTAAAAATTCCTAACAGTTGAAATGTTTTCTTCGAAACGGTTACCGAAGTTGAGTTTCCAACACATTTTCAAATCGATTGACACTCTGAATAACTTGCAATGAAAGTATTTTTTACCCAAAAATTCATTTCGAGATGATTGATCCCGCGATATAAGAAAAACATTTCCAAGCCAAATTTGTAAGCGAAACGTTTGACTTCCATTTTTACTCGCTCCTATCGGCACGTAATTGGAATCCGCAATTCAAGTAACACGGTGAGACATATTGAAACGACAATAACTATCCTGATTTCCATTGAAAAAAATCAAAATTTGTGTTCAAATTCAAGCCCAGAATATGTACTTTTTAAAACATTCAGGCCACGTCTAAAAATTCCTAACCATTCAAAATTTTTCTTTGAAACGGTTACCGAAGTCGAGTTTTCAACACATTTTCAAATCGATTTAGGCTCTGAATAAATTGCTGCGAAAGTATTCTTTGCCCAAAACTTCATTTCGAGATGATTGGCCCCGCGATATAAGAAAACTATTTCCAACAAAAATTCATGAGCGAAACGTTTGACTTACATTTTTACTCCCTCCTACCGGCACATAATTGGAATTCGTAATTCGGGTAACACGGTGAGACATATTGAAACGACAATAACTCTCTTGATTTCCTGTGAAAAAATACAAATTTTGTGTTCCAATTCAAGTTTAGGATGTGTAATTTATAAAACATTAATGCTGCGTCTAAAAATTCCTAACCATTTAAAATTTATCTACGAAACGGTTACCGAAGATAAGTTTTCAACACATTTTCAAATCGATCTACGCTCTGAATAACTTGCAGCGAAAGTATTCTTTACCCAAAACTTCATTTCGAGATGATTGACGCCGCGATATAAGAAAAATATTTCCAACCCAAATTCGTGAGCGAAACGTTTGACTTCCATTTTTACTCCCTCCTACCGGCACATAATTGGAATTCGTAATTCGGGTAACACGGTGAGACATATTGAAACGACAATAACTACCTTGATTTCCGTTGAAAAAAATCAAAATTTGTGTTCAAATTCAAGCCCAGAATATGTACTTTTTAAAGCATTCAGGCCACGTCTAAAAATTCCTAACCATTCAAATTTTTTCTTTGAAACGGTTACCGAAGTCGAGTTTTCAACACATTTTCAAATCGATTTATGCTCTGAATAAATTGCTGCGAAAGTATTCTTTGCCCAAAACTTCATTTCGAGATGATTGACCCCGCGATATAAGAAAAATATTTCCAACCCAAATTCATGAGTGAAACGTTTGACTTACATTTTTACTCCCTCCTACCGGCGCATAATTGGAATTCGTAATTCGGGTAACACGGTGAGACATATTGAAACGACAATAACTCTCTTGATTTCCTGTGAAAAAATACAAATTTTGTGTTCCAATTCAAGCTTAGGATGTGTAATTTATAAAACATTAATGCTGCGTCTAAAAATTCCTAACCATTTAAAATTTATCTACGAAACGGTTACCGAAGATAAGTTTTCAACACATTTTCAAATCGATCTACGCTCTGAATAACTTGCAGCGAAAGCATTCTTTACCCAAAACTTCATTTCGAGATGATTGACCCCGCGATATAAGAAAAATATTTCCAACCCAAATTCGTGAGCGAAACGTTTGACTTCCATTTTTACTCCCTCCTACCGGCACATAATTGGAATTCGTAATTCGGGTAACACGGTGAGACATATTGAAACGAAAATAACTACCTTGATTTCCGTTGAAAAAAATCAAAATTTGTGTTCAAATTGAAGCTCAAAATGTTTACTTTCTAAAACATTCAAGCCACGTCTAAAAATTCCAAACCGTTCAAAAGTTTTCTTTGAAACGGTTACCGAAGTTGTGTTTTCAACACATTTTCAAATCGATTTACGCTCTGAATAACTTGCAGGGAAAGTATTTTTTACCCAAAACTTCAATTCGAGAGGATTGATCCTGCGATATAAGAAAAATATTTCCAGGCCAAATTCTTGAGGGAAACGTTTGACTTCCATTTTTACTCCCTCCTAACGACACATAATTGGAATTCGTAATTCGGGTAACACGGTGAGACATATTGAAACGACAATAACTCTCTTGATTTCCTGTGAAAAAATACAAATTTTGTGTTCCAATTCAAGTTTAGGATGTGTAATTTATACAACATTAATGCTGCGTCTAAAAATTCCTAACCATTTAAAATTTATCTACGAAACGGTTACCGAAGATAAGTTTTCAACACATTTTCAAATCGATCTACGCTCTGAATAACTTGCAGCGAAAGTATTCTTTACCCAAAACTTCATTTCGAGATGATTGACGCCGCGATATAAGAAAAATATTTCCAACCCAAATTCGTGAGCGAAACGTTTGACTTCCATTTTTACTCCCCCCTACCGGCACATAATTGGAATTCGTAATTCGGGTAACACGGTGAGACATATTGAAACGACAATAACTACCTTGATTTCCGTTGAAAAAAATCAAAATTTGTGTTCAAATTCAAGCCCAGAATATGTACTTTTTAAAACATTCAGGCCACGTCTAAAAATTCCTAACCATTCAAAATTTTTCTTTGAAACGGTTACCGAAGTTGAGTTTTCAACACATTTTCGAATCGATTTATGCTCTGAATAAATTGCTGCGAAAGTATTCTTTGCCCAAAACTTCATTTCGAGATGATTGACCCCGCGATATAAGAAAAATATTTCCAACCCAAATTCATGAGCGAAACGTTTGACTTACATTTTTACTCCCTCCTACCGGCGCATAATTGGAATTCGTAATTCGGGTAACACGGTGAGACATATTGAAACGACAATAACTCTCTTGATTTCCTGTGAAAAAATACAAATTTTGTGTTCCAATTCAAGCTTAGGATGTGTAATTTACAAAACATTAATGCTGCGTCTAAAAATTCCTAACCATTTAAAATTTATCTACGAAACGGTTACCGAAGATAAGTTTTCAACACATTTTCAAATCGATCTACGCTCTGAATAACTTGCAGCGAAAGTATTCTTTACCCAAAACTTCATTTCGAGATGATTGACGCCGCGATATAAGAAAAATATTTCCAACCCAAATTCGTGAGCGAAACGTTTGACTTCCATTTTTACTCCCTCCTACCGGCACATAATTGGAATTCGTAATTCGGGTAACACGGTGAGACATATTGAAACGACAATAACTACCTTGATTTCCGTTGAAAAAAATCAAAATTTGTGTTCAAATTCAAGCCCAGAATATGTACTTTTTAAAGCATTCAGGCCACGTCTAAAAATTCCTAACCATTCAAATTTTTTCTTTGAAACGGTTACCGAAGTCGAGTTTTCAACACATTTTCAAATCGATTTATGCTCTGAATAAATTGCTGCGAAAGTATTCTTTGCCCAAAACTTCATTTCGAGATGATTGACCCCGCGATATAAGAAAAATATTTCCAACCCAAATTCATGAGTGAAACGTTTGACTTACATTTTTACTCCCTCCTACCGGCGCATAATTGGAATTCGTAATTCGGGTAACACGGTGAGACATATTGAAACGACAATAACTCTCTTGATTTCCTGTGAAAAAATACAAATTTTGTGTTCCAATTCA
The DNA here is from genome assembly GCA_963669245.1 of Quercus cerris. Taxonomy (NCBI): domain Eukaryota; kingdom Viridiplantae; phylum Streptophyta; class Magnoliopsida; order Fagales; family Fagaceae; genus Quercus; species Quercus cerris. The sequence continues at coordinate 76,547,743 of OY770007.1, forward strand.
AGCTTAGGATGTGTAATTTATAAAACATTAATGCTGCGTCTAAAAATTCCTAACCATTTAAAATTTATCTACGAAACGGTTACCGAAGATAAGTTTTCAACACATTTTCAAATCGATCTACGCTCTGAATAACTTGCAGCGAAAGCATTCTTTACCCAAAACTTCATTTCGAGATGATTGACCCCGCGATATAAGAAAAATATTTCCAACCCAAATTCGTGAGCGAAACGTTTGACTTCCATTTTTACTCCCTCCTACCGGCACATAATTGGAATTCGTAATTCGGGTAACACGGTGAGACATATTGAAACGAAAATAACTACCTTGATTTCCGTTGAAAAAAATCAAAATTTGTGTTCAAATTGAAGCTCAAAATGTTTACTTTCTAAAACATTCAAGCCACGTCTAAAAATTCCAAACCGTTCAAAAGTTTTCTTTGAAACGGTTACCGAAGTTGTGTTTTCAACACATTTTCAAATCGATTTACGCTCTGAATAACTTGCAGGGAAAGTATTTTTTACCCAAAACTTCAATTCGAGAGGATTGATCCTGCGATATAAGAAAAATATTTCCAGGCCAAATTCTTGAGGGAAACGTTTGACTTCCATTTTTACTCCCTCCTAACGACACATAATTGGAATTCGTAATTCGGGTAACACGGTGAGACATATTGAAACGACAATAACTCTCTTGATTTCCTGTGAAAAAATACAAATTTTGTGTTCCAATTCAAGTTTAGGATGTGTAATTTATACAACATTAATGCTGCGTCTAAAAATTCCTAACCATTTAAAATTTATCTACGAAACGGTTACCGAAGATAAGTTTTCAACACATTTTCAAATCGATCTACGCTCTGAATAACTTGCAGCGAAAGTATTCTTTACCCAAAACTTCATTTCGAGATGATTGACGCCGCGATATAAGAAAAATATTTCCAACCCAAATTCGTGAGCGAAACGTTTGACTTCCATTTTTACTCCCCCCTACCGGCACATAATTGGAATTCGTAATTCGGGTAACACGGTGAGACATATTGAAACGACAATAACTACCTTGATTTCCGTTGAAAAAAATCAAAATTTGTGTTCAAATTCAAGCCCAGAATATGTACTTTTTAAAACATTCAGGCCACGTCTAAAAATTCCTAACCATTCAAAATTTTTCTTTGAAACGGTTACCGAAGTTGAGTTTTCAACACATTTTCGAATCGATTTATGCTCTGAATAAATTGCTGCGAAAGTATTCTTTGCCCAAAACTTCATTTCGAGATGATTGACCCCGCGATATAAGAAAAATATTTCCAACCCAAATTCATGAGCGAAACGTTTGACTTACATTTTTACTCCCTCCTACCGGCGCATAATTGGAATTCGTAATTCGGGTAACACGGTGAGACATATTGAAACGACAATAACTCTCTTGATTTCCTGTGAAAAAATACAAATTTTGTGTTCCAATTCAAGCTTAGGATGTGTAATTTACAAAACATTAATGCTGCGTCTAAAAATTCCTAACCATTTAAAATTTATCTACGAAACGGTTACCGAAGATAAGTTTTCAACACATTTTCAAATCGATCTACGCTCTGAATAACTTGCAGCGAAAGTATTCTTTACCCAAAACTTCATTTCGAGATGATTGACGCCGCGATATAAGAAAAATATTTCCAACCCAAATTCGTGAGCGAAACGTTTGACTTCCATTTTTACTCCCTCCTACCGGCACATAATTGGAATTCGTAATTCGGGTAACACGGTGAGACATATTGAAACGACAATAACTACCTTGATTTCCGTTGAAAAAAATCAAAATTTGTGTTCAAATTCAAGCCCAGAATATGTACTTTTTAAAACATTCAGGCCACGTCTAAAAATTCCTAACCATTCAAATTTTTTCTTTGAAACGGTTACCGAAGTTGAGTTTTCAACACATTTTCAAATCGATTTATGCTCTGAATAAATTGCTGCGAAAGTATTCTTTGCCCAAAACTTCATTTCGAGATGATTGACCCCGCGATATAAGAAAAATATTTCCAACCCAAATTCATGAGTGAAACGTTTGACTTACATTTTTACTCCCTCCTACCGGCGCATAATTGGAATTCGTAATTCGGGTAACACGGTGAGACATATTGAAACGACAATAACTCTCTTGATTTCCTGTGAAAAAATACAAATTTTGTGTTCCAATTCAAGCTTAGGATGTGTAATTTATAAAACATTAATGCTGCGTCTAAAAATTCCTAACCATTTAAAATTTATCTACGAAACGGTTACCGAAGATAAGTTTTCAACACATTTTCAAATCGATCTACGCTCTGAATAACTTGCAGCGAAAGCATTCTTTACCCAAAACTTCATTTCGAGATGATTGACCCCGCGATATAAGAAAAATATTTCCAACCCAAATTCGTGAGCGAAACGTTTGACTTCCATTTTTACTCCCTCCTACCGGCACATAATTGGAATTCGTAATTCGGGTAACACGGTGAGACATATTGAAACGACAATAACTACCTTGATTTCCGTTGAAAAAAATCAAAATTTGTGTTCAAATTGAAGCTCAAAATGTTTACTTTCTAAAACATTCAAGCCACGTCTAAAAATTCCAAACCGTTCAAAAGTTTTCTTTGAAACGGTTACCGAAGTTGTGTTTTCAACACATTTTCAAATCGATTTACGCTCTGAATAACTTGCAGGGAAAGTATTTTTTACCCAAAACTTCAATTCGAGAGGATTGATCCTGCGATATAAGAAAAATATTTCCAGGCCAAATTCTTGAGGGAAACGTTTGACTTCCATTTTTACTCCCTCCTAACGACACATAATTGGAATTCGTAATTCGGGTAACACGGTGAGACATATTGAAACGACAATAACTCTCTTGATTTCCTGTGAAAAAATACAAATTTTGTGTTCCAATTCAAGTTTAGGATGTGTAATTTATACAACATTAATGCTGCGTCTAAAAATTCCTAACCATTTAAAATTTATCTACGAAACGGTTACCGAAGATAAGTTTTCAACACATTTTCAAATCGATCTACGCTCTGAATAACTTGCAGTGAAAGTATTCTTTACCCAAAACTTCATTTCGAGATGATTGACGCCGCGATATAAGAAAAATATTTCCAACCCAAATTCGTGAGCGAAACGTTTGACTTCCATTTTTACTCCCCCCTACCGGCACATAATTGGAATTCGTAATTCGGGTAACACGGTGAGACATATTGAAACGACAATAACTACCTTGATTTCCGTTGAAAAAAATCAAAATTTGTGTTCAAATTCAAGCCCAGAATATGTACTTTTTAAAACATTCAGGCCACGTCTAAAAATTCCTAACCATTCAAAATTTTTCTTTGAAACGGTTACCGAAGTTGAGTTTTCAACACATTTTCAAATCGATTTATGCTCTGAATAAATTGCTGCGAAAGTATTCTTTGCCCAAAACTTCATTTCGAGATGATTGACCCCGCGATATAAGAAAAATATTTCCAACCCAAATTCATGAGCGAAACGTTTGACTTACATTTTTACTCCCTCCTACCGGCGCATAATTGGAATTCGTAATTCGGGTAACACGGTGAGACATATTGAAACGACAATAACTCTCTTGATTTCCTGTGAAAAAATACAAATTTTGTGTTCCAATTCAAGCTTAGGATGTGTAATTTACAAAACATTAATGCTGCGTCTAAAAATTCCTAACCATTTAAAATTTATCTACGAAACGGTTACCGAAGATAAGTTTTCAACACATTTTCAAATCGATCTACGCTCTGAATAACTTGCAGCGAAAGCATTCTTTACCCAAAACTTCATTTCGAGATGATTGACCCCGCGATATAAGAAAAATATTTCCAACCCAAATTCGTGAGCGAAACGTTTGACTTCCATTTTTACTCCCTCCTACCGGCACATAATTGGAATTCGTAATTCGGGTAACACGGTGAGACATATTGAAACGACAATAACTACCTTGATTTCCGTTGAAAAAAATCAAAATTTGTGTTCAAATTCAAGCCCAGAATATGTACTTTTTAAAACATTCAGGCCACGTCTAAAAATTCCTAACCATTCAAATTTTTTCTTTGAAACGGTTACCGAAGTTGAGTTTTCAACACATTTTCAAATCGATTTATGCTCTGAATAAATTGCTGCGAAAGTATTCTTTGCCCAAAACTTCATTTCGAGATGATTGACCCCGCGATATAAGAAAAATATTTCCAACCCAAATTCATGAGTGAAACGTTTGACTTACATTTTTACTCCCTCCTACCGGCGCATAATTGGAATTCGTAATTCGGGTAACACGGTGAGACATATTGAAACGACAATAACTCTCTTGATTTCCTGTGAAAAAATACAAATTTTGTGTTCCAATTCAAGCTTAGGATGTGTAATTTATAAAACATTAATGCTGCGTCTAAAAATTCCTAACCATTTAAAATTTATCTACGAAACGGTTACCGAAGATAAGTTTTCAACACATTTTCAAATCGATCTACGCTCTGAATAACTTGCAGCGAAAGCATTCTTTACCCAAAACTTCATTTCGAGATGATTGACCCCGCGATATAAGAAAAATATTTCCAAACCAAATTCGTGAGCGAAACGTTTGACTTCCATTTTTACTCCCTCCTACCGGCACATAATTGGAATTCGTAATTCGGGTAACACGGTGAGACATATTGAAACGAAAATAACTACCTTGATTTCCGTTGAAAAAAATCAAAATTTGTGTTCAAATTGAAGCTCAAAATGTTTACTTTCTAAAACATTCAAGCCACGTCTAAAAATTCCAAACCGTTCAAAAGTTTTCTTTGAAACGGTTACCGAAGTTGTGTTTTCAACACATTTTCAAATCGATTTACGCTCTGAATAACTTGCAGGGAAAGTATTTTTTACCCAAAACTTCAATTCGAGAGGATTGATCCTGCGATATAAGAAAAATATTTCCAGGCCAAATTCTTGAGGGAAACGTTTGACTTCCATTTTTACTCCCTCCTAACGACACATAATTGGAATTCGTAATTCGGGTAACACGGTGAGACATATTGAAACGACAATAACTCTCTTGATTTCCTGTGAAAAAATACAAATTTTGTGTTCCAATTCAAGTTTAGGATGTGTAATTTATACAACATTAATGCTGCGTCTAAAAATTCCTAACCATTTAAAATTTATCTACGAAACGGTTACCGAAGATAAGTTTTCAACACATTTTCAAATCGATCTACGCTCTGAATAACTTGCAGCGAAAGTATTCTTTACCCAAAACTTCATTTCGAGATGATTGACGCCGCGATATAAGAAAAATATTTCCAACCCAAATTCGTGAGCGAAACGTTTGACTTCCATTTTTACTCCCCCCTACCGGCACATAATTGGAATTCGTAATTCGGGTAACACGGTGAGACATATTGAAACGACAATAACTACCTTGATTTCCGTTGAAAAAAATCAAAATTTGTGTTCAAATTCAAGCCCAGAATATGTACTTTTTAAAACATTCAGGCCACGTCTAAAAATTCCTAACCATTCAAAATTTTTCTTTGAAACGGTTACCGAAGTTGAGTTTTCAACACATTTTCAAATCGATTTATGCTCTGAATAAATTGCTGCGAAAGTATTCTTTGCCCAAAACTTCATTTCGAGATGATTGACCCCGCGATATAAGAAAAATATTTCCAACCCAAATTCATGAGCGAAACGTTTGACTTACATTTTTACTCCCTCCTACCGGCGCATAATTGGAATTCGTAATTCGGGTAACACGGTGAGACATATTGAAACGACAATAACTCTCTTGATTTCCTGTGAAAAAATACAAATTTTGTGTTCCAATTCAAGCTTAGGATGTGTAATTTACAAAACATTAATGCTGCGTCTAAAAATTCCTAACCATTTAAAATTTATCTACGAAACGGTTACCGAAGATAAGTTTTCAACACATTTTCAAATCGATCTACGCTCTGAATAACTTGCAGCGAAAGTATTCTTTACCCAAAACTTCATTTCGAGATGATTGACGCCGCGATATAAGAAAAATATTTCCAACCCAAATTCGTGAGCGAAACGTTTGACTTCCATTTTTACTCCCTCCTACCGGCACATAATTGGAATTCGTAATTCGGGTAACACGGTGAGACATATTGAAACGACAATAACTACCTTGATTTCCGTTGAAAAAAATCAAAATTTGTGTTCAAATTCAAGCCCAGAATATGTACTTTTTAAAACATTCAGGCCACGTCTAAAAATTCCTAACCATTCAAATTTTTTCTTTGAAACGGTTACCGAAGTTGAGTTTTCAACACATTTTCAAATCGATTTATGCTCTGAATAAATTGCTGCGAAAGTATTCTTTGCCCAAAACTTCATTTCGAGATGATTGACCCCGCGATATAAGAAAAATATTTCCAACCCAAATTCATGAGTGAAACGTTTGACTTACATTTTTACTCCCTCCTACCGGCGCATAATTGGAATTCGTAATTCGGGTAACACGGTGAGACATATTGAAACGACAATAACTCTCTTGATTTCCTGTGAAAAAATACAAATTTTGTGTTCAAATTCAAGCTTAGGATGTGTAATTTATAAAACATTAATGCTGCGTCTAAAAATTCCTAACCATTTAAAATTTATCTACGAAACGGTTACCGAAGATAAGTTTTCAACACATTTTCAAATCGATCTACGCTCTGAATAACTTGCAGCGAAAGCATTCTTTACCCAAAACTTCATTTCGAGATGATTGACCCCGCGATATAAGAAAAATATTTCCAACCCAAATTCGTGAGCGAAACGTTTGACTTCCATTTTTACTCCCTCCTACCGGCACATAATTGGAATTCGTAATTCGGGTAACACGGTGAGACATATTGAAACGACAATAACTACCTTGATTTCCGTTGAAAAAAATCAAAATTTGTGTTCAAATTGAAGCTCAAAATGTTTACTTTCTAAAACATTCAAGCCACGTCTAAAAATTCCAAACCGTTCAAAAGTTTTCTTTGAAACGGTTACCGAAGTTGTGTTTTCAACACATTTTCAAATCGATTTACGCTCTGAATAACTTGCAGGGAAAGTATTTTTTACCCAAAACTTCAATTCGAGAGGATTGATCCTGCGATATAAGAAAAATATTTCCAGGCCAAATTCTTGAGGGAAACGTTTGACTTCCATTTTTACTCCCTCCTAACGACACATAATTGGAATTCGTAATTCGGGTAACACGGTGAGACATATTGAAACGACAATAACTCTCTTGATTTCCTGTGAAAAAATACAAATTTTGTGTTCCAATTCAAGTTTAGGATGTGTAATTTATACAACATTAATGCTGCGTCTAAAAATTCCTAACCATTTAAAATTTATCTACGAAACGGTTACCGAAGATAAGTTTTCAACACATTTTCAAATCGATCTACGCTCTGAATAACTTGCAGCGAAAGCATTCTTTACCCAAAACTTCATTTCGAGATGATTGACCCCGCGATATAAGAAAAATATTTCCAACCCAAATTCGTGAGCGAAACGTTTGACTTCCATTTTTACTCCCTCCTACCGGCACATAATTGGAATTCGTAATTCGGGTAACACGGTGAGACATATTGAAACGACAATAACTACCTTGATTTCCGTTGAAAAAAATCAAAATTTGTGTTCAAATTCAAGCCCAGAATATGTACTTTTTAAAACATTCAGGCCACGTCTAAAAATTCCTAACCATTCAAATTTTTTCTTTGAAACGGTTACCGAAGTTGAGTTTTCAACACATTTTCAAATCGATTTATGCTCTGAATAAATTGCTGCGAAAGTATTCTTTGCCCAAAACTTCATTTCGAGATGATTGACCCCGCGATATAAGAAAAATATTTCCAACCCAAATTCATGAGTGAAACGTTTGACTTACATTTTTACTCCCTCCTACCGGCGCATAATTGGAATTCGTAATTCGGGTAACACGGTGAGACATATTGAAACGACAATAACTCTCTTGATTTCCTGTGAAAAAATACAAATTTTGTGTTCAAATTCAAGCTTAGGATGTGTAATTTATAAAACATTAATGCTGCGTCTAAAAATTCCTAACCATTTAAAATTTATCTACGAAACGGTTACCGAAGATAAGTTTTCAACACATTTTCAAATCGATCTACGCTCTGAATAACTTGCAGCGAAAGCATTCTTTACCCAAAACTTCATTTCGAGATGATTGACCCCGCGATATAAGAAAAATATTTCCAACCCAAATTCGTGAGCGAAACGTTTGACTTCCATTTTTACTCCCTCCTACCGGCACATAATTGGAATTCGTAATTCGGGTAACACGGTGAGACATATTGAAACGACAATAACTACCTTGATTTCCGTTGAAAAAAATCAAAATTTGTGTTCAAATTGAAGCTCAAAATGTTTACTTTCTAAAACATTCAAGCCACGTCTAAAAATTCCAAACCGTTCAAAAGTTTTCTTTGAAACGGTTACCGAAGTTGTGTTTTCAACACATTTTCAAATCGATTTACGCTCTGAATAACTTGCAGGGAAAGTATTTTTTACCCAAAACTTCAATTCGAGAGGATTGATCCTGCGATATAAGAAAAATATTTCCAGGCCAAATTCTTGAGGGAAACGTTTGACTTCCATTTTTACTCCCTCCTAACGACACATAATTGGAATTCGTAATTCGGGTAACACGGTGAGACATATTGAAACGACAATAACTCTCTTGATTTCCTGTGAAAAAATACAAATTTTGTGTTCCAATTCAAGTTTAGGATGTGTAATTTATACAACATTAATGCTGCGTCTAAAAATTCCTAACCATTTAAAATTTATCTACGAAACGGTTACCGAAGATAAGTTTTCAACACATTTTCAAATCGATCTACGCTCTGAATAACTTGCAGCGAAAGTATTCTTTACCCAAAACTTCATTTCGAGATGATTGACGCCGCGATATAAGAAAAATATTTCCAACCCAAATTCGTGAGCGAAACGTTTGACTTCCATTTTTACTCCCCCCTACCGGCACATAATTGGAATTCGTAATTCGGGTAACACGGTGAGACATATTGAAATGACAATAACTACCTTGATTTCCGTTGAAAAAAATCAAAATTTGTGTTCAAATTCAAGCCCAGAATATGTACTTTTTAAAACATTCAGGCCACGTCTAAAAATTCCTAACCATTCAAAATTTTTCTTTGAAACGGTTACCGAAGTTGAGTTTTCAACACATTTTCAAATCGATTTATGCTCTGAATAAATTGCTGCGAAAGTATTCTTTGCCCAAAACTTCATTTCGAGATGATTGACCCCGCGATATAAGAAAAATATTTCCAACCCAAATTCATGAGCGAAACGTTTGACTTACATTTTTACTCCCTCCTACCGGCGCATAATTGGAATTCGTAATTCGGGTAACACGGTGAGACATATTGAAACGACAATAACTCTCTTGATTTCCTGTGAAAAAATACAAATTTTGTGTTCCAATTCAAGCTTAGGATGTGTAATTTACAAAACATTAATGCTGCGTCTAAAAATTCCTAACCATTTAAAATTTATCTACGAAACGGTTACCGAAGATAAGTTTTCAACACATTTTCAAATCGATCTACGCTCTGAATAACTTGCAGCGAAAGCATTCTTTACCCAAAACTTCATTTCGAGATGATTGACCCCGCGATATAAGAAAAATATTTCCAACCCAAATTCGTGAGCGAAACGTTTGACTTCCATTTTTACTCCCTCCTACCGGCACATAATTGGAATTCGTAATTCGGGTAACACGGTGAGACATATTGAAACGACAATAACTACCTTGATTTCCGTTGAAAAAAATCAAAATTTGTGTTCAAATTGAAGCTCAAAATGTTTACTTTCTAAAACATTCAAGCCACGTCTAAAAATTCCAAACCGTTCAAAAGTTTTCTTTGAAACGGTTACCGAAGTTGTGTTTTCAACACATTTTCAAATCGATTTACGCTCTGAATAACTTGCAGGGAAAGTATTTTTTACCCAAAACTTCAATTCGAGAGGATTGATCCTGCGATATAAGAAAAATATTTCCAGGCCAAATTCTTGAGGGAAACGTTTGACTTCCATTTTTACTCCCTCCTAACGACACATAATTGGAATTCGTAATTCGGGTAACACGGTGAGACATATTGAAACGACAATAACTCTCTTGATTTCCTGTGAAAAAATACAAATTTTGTGTTCCAATTCAAGCTCAGGATGTGTAATTTATAAAACATTAATGCTGCGTCTAAAAATTCCGAACCATTTAAAATTTATCTACGAAACGGTTACCGGAGATAAGTTTTCAACACATTTTCAAAATCGATTGACGCTCTGAATAACTTGCAGCGAAAGTATTTTTTACCCTAAACTTCATTTCGAGATGATTGATCCCGCGATATAAGAAAAATATTTCCAAGCCAAATTCGTGAGCGAAACGTTTGACTTGGATTTTTACTCCCTACAATCGGCACATGATTGGAATCCGCAGTTCTGGGCACTGGGAGAGACATTTTAAACGACAATAACTCCTGATTTCCATTGAAAAAATACAAAATTTGTGTTCAAATTCAAGCTTAGAATCCGTCCATTCTAAAACGTTCAGGCCGTGTCGAAAAATTCTTAACCGTTCAAAAGTTATCATCGAAACGGTTACCGAAGATGAGTTTTCAACACAACTTCAAGTCGATTAATGCTCTGAATAACTTGCAGCGAAATTATTTTTTGCCCAAAACATCATTTCAAGATGATTGATCCCACGATATAAGAAAAATATTTCCGAGCCAATTTCTAAAGCGAAACGTTCGACTTCCATTTTTACTCCCTCCTATCGGCACATAATTGGAATCCGTAATTCGGGTAACATGGTGAGACTATTTAATCGACAATAACTCTCTTTATTTCGATTGAAAAAATACAAAATTTGTGTTCAAATTCAAGCTCAAAATCTGTACTTTCTAAAACACTCAGGCCGCGTCTAAAAATTCCTAACAGTTGAAATGTTTTCTTCGAAACGGTTACCGAAGTTGAGTTTCCAACACATTTTCAAATCGATTGACACTCGGAATAACTTGCAATGAAAGTATTTTTTACCCAAAAGTTCATTTCGAGATCATTAATCCCGTGATATAAGAAAAACATTTCCAAGCCAAATTTGTAAGCGAAACGTTTGACTTCCATTTTTACTCGCTCCTATCAGCACGTAATTGGAATCCGTAATTCGGGTAACACGGTGAGACATATTGAAACGACAATAACTATCCTGACTTCGATTGAAAAAAATCAAAATTTGTGTTCAAATTCAAGCCCAGAATATGTACTTTTTATAACATTCAGGCCACGTCTAAAAATTCCTAACCATTCAAAATTTTTCTTTGAAACGGTTACCGAAGTTGAGTTTTCAACACATTTTCAAATCGATTTACGCTCTGAATAAATTGCTGCGAAAGTATTCTTTGCCCAAAACTTCATTTCGAGATGATTGACCCCGCGATATAAGAAAAATATTTCCAACCCAAATTCATGAGCGAAACGTTTGACTTACATTTTTACTCCCTCCTACCAGCACATAATTGGAATTCATAATTCGGGTAGCACGGTGAGACATATTGAAACGACAATAACTCTCTTGATTTCCTGTGAAAAAATACAAATTTTGTGTTCCAATTCAAGCTTAGGATGTGTAATTTATAAAACATTATTGCTGCGTCTAAAAATTCCTAACCATTTAAAATTTATCTACGAAACGGTTACCGAAGATAAGTCTTCAACACATTTTCAAATCGATTGACGCTCTGAACAACTTGCAGCGAAAGTATTTTTTACCCTAAACTTCATTTCGAGATGATTGATCCCGCGTTAGAAGAAAAATATTTCCAAGCCAAATTCGTGAGCGAAACGTTTGACTTGGATTTTTACTCCCTACAATCGGCACATGATTGGAATCCGCAGTTCTGGGCACTGGGAGAGACATTTTAAACGACAATAACTCCTGATTTCCATTGAAAAAATACAAAATTTGTGTTCAAATTCAAGTTTAGAATCCGTCCATTCTAAAACGTTCAGGCCGTGTCGAAAAATTCTTAACCGTTCAAAAGTTATCATCGAAACGGTTACCGAAGATGAGTTTTCAACACAACTTCAAGTCGATTAATGCTCTGAATAACTTGCAGCGAAATTATTTTTTGCCCAAAACATCATTTCAAGATGATTGATCCCACGATATAAGAAAAATATTTCCGACCCAATTTCTAAAGCGAAACGTTCGACTTCCATTTTTACTCCCTCCTGTCGGCACATAATTGGTATCTGTAATTCGGGTAACATGGTGAGACAATTTAATCGACAATAACTCTCTTGATTTCGATTGAAAAAATACAAAATTTGTGTTCAAATTCAAGCTCAGAATCTGTACTTTCTAAAACACTCAGGCCACGTCTAAAAATTCCTAACAGTTGAAATGTTTTCTTCGAAACGGTTACCGAAGTTGAGTTTCCAACACATTTTCAAATCGATTGACACTCTGAATAACTTGCAATGAAAGTATTTTTTACCCAAAAATTCATTTCGAGATGATTGATCCCGCGATATAAGAAAAACATTTCCAAGCCAAATTTGTAAGCGAAACGTTTGACTTCCATTTTTACTCGCTCCTATCGGCACGTAATTGGAATCCGTAATTCAAGTAACACGGTGAGACATATTGAAACGACAATAACTATCCTGATTTCCAATGAAAAAAATCAAAATTTGTGTTCAAATTCAAGCCCAGAATATGTACTTTTTAAAACATTCAGGCCACGTCTAAAAATTCCTAACCATTCAAAATTTTTCTTTGAAACGGTTACCGAAGTTGAGTTTTCAACACATTTTCAAATCGATTTACGCTCTAAATAAATTGCAGCGAAAGTATTCTTTGCCCAAAACTTCATTTCGAGATGATTGACCCCGCGATATAAGAAAAATATTTCCAACCCAAATTCATGAGCGAAACGTTTGACTTACATTTTTTCTCCCTCCTACCGGCACATAATTGGAATTCGTAATTCGGGTAACACGGTGAGACATATTGAAACGACAATAACTCTCTTGATTTCCGGTGAAAAAATACAAATTTTGTGTTCCAATTCAAGCTTAGGATGTGTAATTTATAAAACATTATTGCTGCGTCTAAAAATTCCTAACCATTTAAAATTTATCTACGAAACGGTTACCGAAGATAAGTTTTCAACACATTTTCAAATCGATTGACGCTCTGAACAACTTGCAGCGAAAGTATTTTTTACCATAATCTTCATTTCGAGATGATTGATCCCGCGTTAGAAGAAAAATATTTCCAAGCCAAATTCGTGAGCGAAACGTTTGACTTGGATTTTTACTCCCTACCATCGGCACATGATTGGAATCCGCAATTCTTGGCACTGGGAGAGACATTTTAAACGACAATAACTCTCCTGATTTCCATTGAAAAAATACAAAATTTGTGTTCAAATTCAAGTTTAGAATCCGTCCATTCTAAAACGTTCAGGCCGTGTCGAAAAATTCTTAACCGTTCAAAAGTTAGCATCGAAACGGTTACCGAAGATGAGTTTTCAACACAACTTCAAGTCGATTAATGCTCTGAATAACTTGCAGCGAAATTATTTTTTGCCCAAAACATCATTTCAAGATGATTGATCCCACGATATAAGAAAAATATTTCCGACCCAATTTCTAAAGCGAAACGTTCGACTTCCATTTTTACTCCCTCCTGTCGGCACATAATTGGTATCTGTAATTCGGGTAACATGGTGAGACAATTTAATCGACAATAACTCTCTTGATTTCGATTGAAAAAATACAAAATTTGTGTTCAAATTCAAGCTCAGAATCTGTACTTTCTAAAACACTCAGGGCTCGTCTAAAAATTCCTAACAGTTGAAATGTTTTCTTCGAAACGGTTACCGAAGTTGAGTTTCCAACACATTTTCAAATCGATTGACACTCTGAATAACTTGCAATGAAAGTATTTTTTACCCAAAAATTCATTTCGAGATGATTGATCCCGCGATATAAGAAAAACATTTCCAAGCCAAATTTGTAAGTGAAACGTTTGACTTCCATTTTTACTCGCTCCTATCGGCACGTAATTGGAATCCGTAATTCAAGTAACACGGTGAGACATATTGAAACGACAATAACTATCCTGATTTCCATTGAAAAAAATCAAAATTTGTGTTCAAATTCAAGCCCAGAATATGTACTTTTTAAAACATTCAGGCCACGTCGAAAAATTCCTAACCATTCAAAATTTTTCTTTGAAACGGTTACCGAAGTTGAGTTTTCAAAACATTTTCAAATCGATTTACGCTCTGAATAAATTGCTGCGAAAGTATTCTTTGCCCAAAACTTCATTTCGAGATGATTGACCCCACGATACAAGAAAACTATTTCCAACCCAAATTCATGAGCGAAACGTTTGACTTACATTTTTACTCCCTCCTACCGGCACATAATTGGAATTCGTAATTCGGGTAACACGGTGAGACATATTGAAACGACAATAACTCTCTTGATTTCCTGTGAAAAAATACAAATTTTGTGTTCCAATTCAAGTTTAGGATGTGTAATTTATAAAACATTAATGTTGCGTCTAAAAATTCCAAACCATTTAAAATTTATCTACGAAACGGTTACCGAAGATAAGTTTTCAACACATTTTCGAATCGATTGACGCTCTGAATAACTTGCAGCGAAATTATTTTTTACCCTAAACTTCATTTCGAGATGATTGATCCCGCGATATAAGAAAAATATTTCCAAGCCAAATTCGTGAGCGAAACGTTTGACTTGGATTTTTACTCCCTACTATCGGCACATGATTGGAATCCGCAGTTCTGGGCACTGGGAGAGACATTTTAAACGACAAAACTCTCCTGATTTCCATTGAAAAAATACAAAATTTGTGTTCAAATTAAAGTTTAGAATCCGTCCTTTCTAAATCGTTCAGGCCGTGTCGAAAAATTCTTAACCGTTCAAAAGTTATCATCGAAACGGTTACCGAAGATGAGTTTTCAACACAACTTCAAGTCGATTAATGCTCTGAATAACTTGCAGCGAAAGTATTTTTTGCCCAAAACATCATTTCAAGATGATTGATCCCACGATATAAGAAAAATATTTCCGAGCCAATTTCTAAAGCGAAACGTTCGACTTCCATTTTTACTCCCTCCTGTCGGCACATAATTGGAATCTGTAATTCGGGTAACATGGTGAGACAATTTAATCGACAATAACTCTCTTGATTTCGATTGAAAAAATACAAAATTTGTGTTCAAAGTCAAGCTCAGAATCTGTACTTTCCAAAACACTCAGGCCGCGTCTAAAAATTCCTAACAGTTGAAATGTTTTCTTCGAAACGGTTACCGAAGTTAAGTTTCCAACACATTTTCAAATCGATTGACACTTTGAATAACTTGCAATGAAAGTATTTTTTACCCAAAAATTCATTTCGAGATGATTGATCCCGTGATATAAGAAAAACATTTCCAAGCCAAATTTGTAAGCGAAACGTTTGACTTCCATTTTTACTCGCTCCTATCGGCACGTAATTGGAATCCGTAATTCAGGTAACACGGTGAGACATATTGAAACGACAATAACTATCCTGATTTCCATTGAAAAAAATCAAAATTTATGTTCAAATTCAAGCCCAGAATATGTACTTTTTAAAACATTCAGGCCACGTCTAAAAATTCCTAACCATTCAAAATTTTTCTTTGAAACGGTTACCGAAGTTGAGTTTTCAACACATTTTCAAATCGATTTACGCTCTAAATAAATTGCAGCGAAAGTATTCTTTGCCCAAAACTTCATTTCGAGATGATTGACCCCGCGATATAAGAAAAATATTTCCAACCCAAATTCATGAGCGAAACGTTCGACTTACATTTTTTCTCCCTCCTACCGGCACATAATTGGAATTCGTAATTCGGGTAACACGGTGAGACATATTGAAACGACAATAACTCTCTTGATTTCCGGTGAAAAAATACAAATTTTGTGTTCCAATTCAAGCTTAGGATGTGTAATTTATAAAACATTATTGCTGCGTCTAAAAATTCCTAACCATTTAAAATTTATCTACGAAACGGTTACCGAAGATAAGTTTTCAACACATTTTCAAAACGATTGACGCTCTGAACAACTTGCAGCGAAAGTATTTTTTACCATAAACTTCATTTCGAGATGATTGATCCCGCGTTAGAAGAAAAATATTTCCAAGCCAAATTCGTGAGCGAAACGTTTGACTTGGATTTTTACTCCCTACCATCGGCACATGATTGGAATCCGCAATTCTGGGCACTGGGAGAGACATTTTAAACGACAATAACTCTCCTGATTTCCATTGAAAAAATACAAAATTTGTGTTCAAATTCAAGTTTCGAATCCGTCCTTTCTAAAACGTTTAGGCCGTGTCGAAAAATTCTTAACCGTTCAAAAGTTATCATCGAAACGGTTACCGAAGATGAGTTTTCAACACAACTTCAAGTCGATTAATGCTCTGAATAACTTGCAGCGAAAGTATTTTTTGCCCAAAACACCATTTCAAGATGATTGATCCCACGATATAAGAAAAATATTTCCGAGCCAATTTCTAAAGCGAAACGTTCGACTTCCATTTTTACTCCCTCCTGTCGGCACATAATTGGAATCTGTAATTCGGGTAACATGGTGAGACAATTTAATCGACAATAACTCTCTTGATTTCGATTGAAAAAATACAAAATTTGTGTTCAAATTCAAGCTCAGAATCTGTACTTTCTAAAACACTCAGGGCACGTCTAAAAATTCCTAACAGTTGAAATGTTTTCTTCGAAACGGTTACCGAAGTTGAGTTTCCAACACATTTTCAAATCGATTGACACTCTGAATAACTTGCAATGAAAGTATTTTTTACCCAAAAATTCATTTCGAGATGATTGATCCCGCGATATAAGAAAAACATTTCCAAGCCAAATTTGTAAGCGAAACGTTTGACTTCCATTTTTACTCGCTCCTATCGGCACGTAATTGGAATCCGCAATTCAAGTAACACGGTGAGACATATTGAAACGACAATAACTATCCTGATTTCCATTGAAAAAAATCAAAATTTGTGTTCAAATTCAAGCCCAGAATATGTACTTTTTAAAACATTCAGGCCACGTCTAAAAATTCCTAACCATTCAAAATTTTTCTTTGAAACGGTTACCGAAGTTGAGTTTTCAACACATTTTCAAATCGATTTAGGCTCTGAATAAATTGCTGCGAAAGTATTCTTTGCCCAAAACTTCATTTCGAGATGATTGGCCCCGCGATATAAGAAAACTATTTCCAACAAAAATTCATGAGCGAAACGTTTGACTTACATTTTTACTCCCTCCTACCGGCACATAATTGGAATTCGTAATTCGGGTAACACGGTGAGACATATTGAAACGACAATAACTCTCTTGATTTCCTGTGAAAAAATACAAATTTTGTGTTCCAATTCAAGTTTAGGATGTGTAATTTATAAAACATTAATGCTGCGCCTAAAAATTCCTAACCATTTAAAATTTATCTACGAAACGGTTACCGAAGATAAGTTTTCAACACATTTTCAAATCGATCTACGCTCTGAATAACTTGCAGCGAAAGTATTCTTTACCCAAAACTTCATTTCGAGATGATTGACGCCGCGATATAAGAAAAATATTTCCAACCCAAATTCGTGAGCGAAACGTTTGACTTCCATTTTTACTCCCTCCTACCGGCACATAATTGGAATTCGTAATTCGGGTAACACGGTGAGACATATTGAAACGACAATAACTACCTTGATTTCCGTTGAAAAAAATCAAAATTTGTGTTCAAATTCAAGCTCAAAATGTTTACTTTCTAAAACATTCAAGCCACGTCTAAAAATTCCAAACCGTTCAAAAGTTTTCTTTGAAACGGTTACCGAAGTTGTGTTTTCAACACATTTTCAAATCGATTTACGCTCTGAATAACTTGCAGGGAAAGTATTTTTTACCCAAAACTTCAATTCGAGAGGATTGATCCTGCGATATAAGAAAAATATTTCCAGGCCAAATTCTTGAGGGAAACGTTTGACTTCCATTTTTACTCCCTCCTAACGACACATAATTGGAATTCGTAATTCGGGTAACACGGTGAGACATATTGAAACGACAATAACTCTCTTGATTTCCTGTGAAAAAATACAAATTTTGTGTTCCAATTCAAGTTTAGGATGTGTAATTTATAAAACATTAATGCTGCGTCTAAAAATTCCTAACCATTTAAAATTTATCTACGAAACGGTTACCGAAGATAAGTTTTCAACACATTTTCAAATCGATCTACGCTCTGAATAACTTGCAGCGAAAGTATTCTTTACCCAAAACTTCATTTCGAGATGATTGACGCCGCGATATAAGAAAAATATTTCCAACCCAAATTCGTGAGCGAAACGTTTGACTTCCATTTTTACTCCCCCCTACCGGCACATAATTGGAATTCGTAATTCGGGTAACACGGTGAGACATATTGAAACGACAATAACTACCTTGATTTCCGTTGAAAAAAATCAAAATTTGTGTTCAAATTCAAGCCCAGAATATGTACTTTTTAAAACATTCAGGCCACGTCTAAAAATTCCTAACCATTCAAAATTTTTCTTTGAAACGGTTACCGAAGTTGAGTTTTCAACACATTTTCAAATCGATTTATGCTCTGAATAAATTGCTGCGAAAGTATTCTTTGCCCAAAACTTCATTTCGAGATGATTGACCCCGCGATATAAGAAAAATATTTCCAACCCAAATTCATGAGCGAAACGTTTGACTTACATTTTTACTCCCTCCTACCGGCGCATAATTGGAATTCGTAATTCGGGTAACACGGTGAGACATATTGAAACGACAATAACTCTCTTGATTTCCTGTGAAAAAATACAAATTTTGTGTTCCAATTCAAGCTTAGGATGTGTAATTTACAAAACATTAATGCTGCGTCTAAAAATTCCTAACCATTTAAAATTTATCTACGAAACGGTTACCGAAGATAAGTTTTCAACACATTTTCAAATCGATCTACGCTCTGAATAACTTGCAGCGAAAGCATTCTTTACCCAAAACTTCATTTCGAGATGATTGACCCCGCGATATAAGAAAAATATTTCCAACCCAAATTCGTGAGCGAAACGTTTGACTTCCGTTTTTACTCCCTCCTACCGGCACATAATTGGAATTCGTAATTCGGGTAACACGGTGAGACATATTGAAACGACAATAACTACCTTGATTTCCGTTGAAAAAAATAAAAATTTGTGTTCAAATTGAAGCTCAAAATGTTTACTTTCTAAAACATTCAAGCCACGTCTAAAAATTCCAAACCGTTCAAAAGTTTTCTTTGAAACGGTTACCGAAGTTGTGTTTTCAACACATTTTCAAATCGATTTACGCTCTGAATAACTTGCAGGGATAGTATTTTTTACCCAAAACTTCAATTCGAGAGGATTGATCCTGCGATATAAGAAAAATATTTCCAGGCCAAATTCTTGAGGGAAACGTTTGACTTCCATTTTTACTCCCTCCTAACGACACATAATTGGAATTCGTAATTCGGGTAACACGGTGAGACATATTGAAACGACAATAACTCTCTTGATTTCCTGTGAAAAAATACAAATTTTGTGTTCCAATTCAAGCTCAGGATGTGTAATTTATAAAACATTAATGCTGCGTCTAAAAATTCCGAACCATTTAAAATTTATCTACGAAACGGTTACCGGAGATAAGTTTTCAACACATTTTCAAAATCGATTGACGCTCTGAATAACTTGCAGCGAAAGTATTTTTTACCCTAAACTTCATTTCGAGATGATTGATCCCGCGATATAAGAAAAATATTTCCAAGCCAAATTCGTGAGCGAAACGTTTGACTTGGATTTTTACTCCCTACAATCGGCACATGATTGGAATCCGCAGTTCTGGGCACTGGGAGAGACATTTTAAACGACAATAACTCCTGATTTCCATTGAAAAAATACAAAATTTGTGTTCAAATTCAAGTTTAGAATCCGTCCATTCTAAAACGTTCAGGCCGTGTCGAAAAATTCTTAACCGTTCAAAAGTTATCATCGAAACGGTTACCGAAGATGAGTTTTCAACACAACTTCAAGTCGATTAATGCTCTGAATAACTTGCAGCGAAATTATTTTTTGCCCAAAACATCATTTCAAGATGATTGATCCCACGATATAAGAAAAATATTTCCGAGCCAATTTCTAAAGCGAAACGTTCGACTTCCATTTTTACTCCCTCCTATCGGCACATAATTGGAATCCGTAATTCGGGTAACATGGTGAGACTATTTAATCGACAATAACTCTCTTTATTTCGATTGAAAAAATACAAAATTTGTGTTCAAATTCAAGCTCAAAATCTGTACTTTCTAAAACACTCAGGCCGCGTCTAAAAATTCCTAACAGTTGAAATGTTTTCTTCGAAACGGTTACCGAAGTTGAGTTTCCAACACATTTTCAAATCGATTGACACTCGGAATAACTTGCAATGAAAGTATTTTTTACCCAAAAGTTCATTTCGAGATCATTGATCCCGCGATATAAGAAAAACATTTCCAAGCCAAATTTGTAAGCAAAACGTTTGACTTCCATTTTTACTCGCTCCTATCAGCACGTAATTGGAATCCGTAATTCGGGTAACACGGTGAGACATATTGAAACGACAATAACTATCCTGACTTCGATTGAAAAAAATCAAAATTTGTGTTCAAATTCAAGCCCAGAATATGTACTTTTTATAACATTCAGGCCACGTCTAAAAATTCCTAACCATTCAAAATTTTTCTTTGAAACGGTTACCGAAGTTGAGTTTTCAACACATTTTCAAATCGATTTACGCTCTGAATAAATTGCTGCGAAAGTATTCTTTGCCCAAAACTTCATTTCGAGATGATTGACCCCGCGATATAAGAAAAATATTTCCAACCCAAATTCATGAGCGAAACGTTTGACTTACATTTTTACTCCCTCCTACCGGCACATAATTGGAATTCATAATTCGGGAAGCACGGTGAGACATATTGAAA
This sequence comes from Quercus cerris, assembly GCA_963669245.1. Taxonomy (NCBI): domain Eukaryota; kingdom Viridiplantae; phylum Streptophyta; class Magnoliopsida; order Fagales; family Fagaceae; genus Quercus; species Quercus cerris. The sequence continues at coordinate 76,568,898 of OY770007.1, forward strand.
CGACAATAACTCTCTTGATTTCCTGTGAAAAAATACAAATTTTGTGTTCCAATTCAAGCTTAGGATGTGTAATTTATAAAACATTATTGCTGCGTCTAAAAATTCCTAACCATTTAAAATTTATCTACGAAACGGTTACCGAAGATAAGTCTTCAACACATTTTCAAATCGATTGACGCTCTGAACAACTTGCAGCGAAAGTATTTTTTACCCTAAACTTCATTTCGAGATGATTGATCCCGCGTTAGAAGAAAAATATTTCCAAGCCAAATTCGTGAGCGAAACGTTTGACTTGGATTTTTACTCCCTACTATCGGCACATGATTGGAATCCGCAATTCTGGGCACTGGGAGAGACATTTCAAACGACAATAACTCTCCTGATTTCCATTGAAAAAATACAAAATTTGTGTTCAAATTCAAGTTTAGAATCCGTCCTTTCTAAAACGTTCAGGCCGTGTCGAAAAATTCTTAACCGTTCAAAAGTTATCATCGAAACAGTTACCGAAGATGAGTTTTCAACACAACTTCAAGTCGATTAATGCTCTGAATAACTTGCAGCGAAAGTATTTTTTGCCCAAAACATCATTTCAAGATGATTGATCCCACGATATAAGAAAAATATTTCTGAGCCAATTTCTAAAGCGAAACGTTCGACTTCCATTTTTACTCCCTCCTGTCGGCACATAATTGGTATCTGTAATTCGGGTAACATGGTGAGACAATTTAATCGACAATAACTCTCTTGATTTCGATTGAAAAAATACAAAATTTGTGTTCAAATTCAAGCTCAGAATCTGTACTTTCTAAAACACTCAGGCCACGTCTAAAAATTCCTAACAGTTGAAATGTTTTCTTCGAAACGGTTACCGAAGTTGAGTTTCCAACACATTTTCAAATCGATTGACACTCTGAATAACTTGCAATGAAAGTATTTTTTACCCAAAAATTCATTTCGAGATGATTGATCCCGCGATATAAGAAAAACATTTCCAAGCCAAATTTGTAAGCGAAACGTTTGACTTCCATTTTTACTCGCTCCTATCGGCACGTAATTGGAATCCGTAATTCAAGTAACACGGTGAGACATATTGAAACGACAATAACTATCCTGATTTCCATTGAAAAAAATCAAAATTTGTGTTCAAATTCAAGCCCAGAATATGTACTTTTTAAAACATTCAGGCCACGTCGAAAAATTCCTAACCATTCAAAATTTTTCTTTGAAACGGTTACCGAAGTTGAGTTTTCAACACATTTTCAAATCGATTTACGCTCTGAATAAATTGCTGCGAAAGTATTCTTTACCCAAAACTTCATTTCGAGATGATTGACCCCGCGATACAAGAAAACTATTTCCAACCCAAATTCATGAGCGAAACGTTTGACTTACATTTTTACTCCCTCCTACCGGCACATAATTGGAATTTGTAATTCGGGTAACACGGTGAGACATATTGAAACGACAATAACTCTCTTGATTTCCTGTGAAAAAATACAAATTTTGTGTTCCAATTCAAGTTTAGGATGTGTAATTTATAAAACATTAATGTTGCGTCTAAAAATTCCAAACCATTTAAAATTTATCTACGAAACGGTTACCGAAGATAAGTTTTCAACACATTTTCGAATCGATTGACGCTCTGAATAACTTGCAGCGAAATTATTTTTTACCCTAAACTTCATTTCGAGATGATTGATCCCGCGATATAAGAAAAATATTTCCAAGCCAAATTCGTGAGCGAAACGTTTGACTTGGATTTTTACTCCCTACTATCGGCACATGATTGGAATCCGCAGTTCTGGGCACTGGGAGAGACATTTTAAACGACAAAACTCTCCTGATTTCCATTGAAAAAATACAAAATTTGTGTTCAAATTAAAGTTTAGAATCCGTCCTTTCTAAATCGTTCAGGCCGTGTCGAAAAATTCTTAACCGTTCAAAAGTTATCATCGAAACGGTTACCGAAGATGAGTTTTCAACACAACTTCAAGTCGATTAATGCTCTGAATAACTTGCAGCGAAAGTATTTTTTGCCCAAAACATCATTTCAAGATGATTGATCCCACGATATAAGAAAAATATTTCCGAGCCAATTTCTAAAGCGAAACGTTCGACTTCCATTTTTACTCCCTCCTGTCGGCACATAATTGGAATCTGTAATTCGGGTAACATGGTGAGACAATTTAATCGACAATAACTCTCTTGATTTCGATTGAAAAAATACAAAATTTGTGTTCAAAGTCAAGCTCAGAATCTGTACTTTCCAAAACACTCAGGCCGCGTCTAAAAATTCCTAACAGTTGAAATGTTTTCTTTGAAACGGTTACCGAAGTTAAGTTTCCAACACATTTTCAAATCGATTGACACTTTGAATAACTTGCAATGAAAGTATTTTTTACCCAAAAATTCATTTCGAGATGATTGATCCCGTGATATAAGAAAAACATTTCCAAGCCAAATTTGTAAGCGAAACGTTTGACTTCCATTTTTACTCGCTCCTATCGGCACGTAATTGGAATCCGTAATTCAGGTAACACGGTGAGACATATTGAAACGACAATAACTATCCTGATTTCCATTGAAAAAAATCAAAATTTATGTTCAAATTCAAGCCCAGAATATGTACTTTTTAAAACATTCAGGCCACGTCTAAAAATTCCTAACCATTCAAAATTTTTCTTTGAAACGGTTACCGAAGTTGAGTTTTCAACACATTTTCAAATCGATTTACGCTCTAAATAAATTGCAGCGAAAGTATTCTTTGCCCAAAACTTCATTTCGAGATGATTGACCCCGCGATATAAGAAAAATATTTCCAACCCAAATTCATGAGCGAAACGTTCGACTTACATTTTTTCTCCCTCCTACCGGCACATAATTGGAATTCGTAATTCGGGTAACACGGTGAGACATATTGAAACGACAATAACTCTCTTGATTTCCGGTGAAAAAATACAAATTTTGTGTTCCAATTCAAGCTTAGGATGTGTAATTTATAAAACATTATTGCTGCGTCTAAAAATTCCTAACCATTTAAAATTTATCTACGAAACGGTTACCGAAGATAAGTTTTCAACACATTTTCAAAACGATTGACGCTCTGAACAACTTGCAGCGAAAGTATTTTTTACCATAAACTTCATTTCGAGATGATTGATCCCGCGTTAGAAGAAAAATATTTCCAAGCCAAATTCGTGAGCGAAACGTTTGACTTGGATTTTTACTCCCTACCATCGGCACATGATTGGAATCCGCAATTCTGGGCACTGGGAGAGACATTTTAAACGACAATAACTCTCCTGATTTCCATTGAAAAAATACAAAATTTGTGTTCAAATTCAAGTTTCGAATCCGTCCTTTCTAAAACGTTTAGGCCGTGTCGAAAAATTCTTAACCGTTCAAAAGTTATCATCGAAACGGTTACCGAAGATGAGTTTTCAACACAACTTCAAGTCGATTAATGCTCTGAATAACTTGCAGCGAAAGTATTTTTTGCCCAAAACACCATTTCAAGATGATTGATCCCACGATATAAGAAAAATATTTCCGAGCCAATTTCTAAAGCGAAACGTTCGACTTCCATTTTTACTCCCTCCTGTCGGCACATAATTGGAATCTGTAATTCGGGTAACATGGTGAGACAATTTAATCGACAATAACTCTCTTGATTTCGATTGAAAAAATACAAAATTTGTGTTCAAATTCAAGCTCAGAATCTGTACTTTCTAAAACACTCAGGGCACGTCTAAAAATTCCTAACAGTTGAAATGTTTTCTTCGAAACGGTTACCGAAGTTGAGTTTCCAACACATTTTCAAATCGATTGACACTCTGAATAACTTGCAATGAAAGTATTTTTTACCCAAAAATTCATTTCGAGATGATTGATCCCGCGATATAAGAAAAACATTTCCAAGCCAAATTTGTAAGCGAAACGTTTGACTTCCATTTTTACTCGCTCCTATCGGCACGTAATTGGAATCCGCAATTCAAGTAACACGGTGAGACATATTGAAACGACAATAACTATCCTGATTTCCATTGAAAAAAATCAAAATTTGTGTTCAAATTCAAGCCCAGAATATGTACTTTTTAAAACATTCAGGCCACGTCTAAAAATTCCTAACCATTCAAAATTTTTCTTTGAAACGGTTACCGAAGTTGAGTTTTCAACACATTTTCAAATCGATTTAGGCTCTGAATAAATTGCTGCGAAAGTATTCTTTGCCCAAAACTTCATTTCGAGATGATTGGCCCCGCGATATAAGAAAACTATTTCCAACAAAAATTCATGAGCGAAACGTTTGACTTACATTTTTACTCCCTCCTACCGGCACATAATTGGAATTCGTAATTCGGGTAACACGGTGAGACATATTGAAACGACAATAACTCTCTTGATTTCCTGTGAAAAAATACAAATTTTGTGTTCCAATTCAAGTTTAGGATGTGTAATTTATAAAACATTAATGCTGCGCCTAAAAATTCCTAACCATTTAAAATTTATCTACGAAACGGTTACCGAAGATAAGTTTTCAACACATTTTCAAATCGATCTACGCTCTGAATAACTTGCAGCGAAAGTATTCTTTACCCAAAACTTCATTTCGAGATGATTGACGCCGCGATATAAGAAAAATATTTCCAACCCAAATTCGTGAGCGAAACGTTTGACTTCCATTTTTACTCCCTCCTACCGGCACATAATTGGAATTCGTAATTCGGGTAACACGGTGAGACATATTGAAACGACAATAACTACCTTGATTTCCGTTGAAAAAAATCAAAATTTGTGTTCAAATTCAAGCTCAAAATGTTTACTTTCTAAAACATTCAAGCCACGTCTAAAAATTCCAAACCGTTCAAAAGTTTTCTTTGAAACGGTTACCGAAGTTGTGTTTTCAACACATTTTCAAATCGATTTACGCTCTGAATAACTTGCAGGGAAAGTATTTTTTACCCAAAACTTCAATTCGAGAGGATTGATCCTGCGATATAAGAAAAATATTTCCAGGCCAAATTCTTGAGGGAAACGTTTGACTTCCATTTTTACTCCCTCCTAACGACACATAATTGGAATTCGTAATTCGGGTAACACGGTGAGACATATTGAAACGACAATAACTCTCTTGATTTCCTGTGAAAAAATACAAATTTTGTGTTCCAATTCAAGTTTAGGATGTGTAATTTATAAAACATTAATGCTGCGTCTAAAAATTCCTAACCATTTAAAATTTATCTACGAAACGGTTACCGAAGATAAGTTTTCAACACATTTTCAAATCGATCTACGCTCTGAATAACTTGCAGCGAAAGTATTCTTTACCCAAAACTTCATTTCGAGATGATTGACGCCGCGATATAAGAAAAATATTTCCAACCCAAATTCGTGAGCGAAACGTTTGACTTCCATTTTTACTCCCCCCTACCGGCACATAATTGGAATTCGTAATTCGGGTAACACGGTGAGACATATTGAAACGACAATAACTACCTTGATTTCCGTTGAAAAAAATCAAAATTTGTGTTCAAATTCAAGCCCAGAATATGTACTTTTTAAAACATTCAGGCCACGTCTAAAAATTCCTAACCATTCAAAATTTTTCTTTGAAACGGTTACCGAAGTTGAGTTTTCAACACATTTTCAAATCGATTTATGCTCTGAATAAATTGCTGCGAAAGTATTCTTTGCCCAAAACTTCATTTCGAGATGATTGACCCCGCGATATAAGAAAAATATTTCCAACCCAAATTCATGAGCGAAACGTTTGACTTACATTTTTACTCCCTCCTACCGGCGCATAATTGGAATTCGTAATTCGGGTAACACGGTGAGACATATTGAAACGACAATAACTCTCTTGATTTCCTGTGAAAAAATACAAATTTTGTGTTCCAATTCAAGCTTAGGATGTGTAATTTACAAAACATTAATGCTGCGTCTAAAAATTCCTAACCATTTAAAATTTATCTACGAAACGGTTACCGAAGATAAGTTTTCAACACATTTTCAAATCGATCTACGCTCTGAATAACTTGCAGCGAAAGCATTCTTTACCCAAAACTTCATTTCGAGATGATTGACCCCGCGATATAAGAAAAATATTTCCAACCCAAATTCGTGAGCGAAACGTTTGACTTCCGTTTTTACTCCCTCCTACCGGCACATAATTGGAATTCGTAATTCGGGTAACACGGTGAGACATATTGAAACGACAATAACTACCTTGATTTCCGTTGAAAAAAATAAAAATTTGTGTTCAAATTGAAGCTCAAAATGTTTACTTTCTAAAACATTCAAGCCACGTCTAAAAATTCCAAACCGTTCAAAAGTTTTCTTTGAAACGGTTACCGAAGTTGTGTTTTCAACACATTTTCAAATCGATTTACGCTCTGAATAACTTGCAGGGATAGTATTTTTTACCCAAAACTTCAATTCGAGAGGATTGATCCTGCGATATAAGAAAAATATTTCCAGGCCAAATTCTTGAGGGAAACGTTTGACTTCCATTTTTACTCCCTCCTAACGACACATAATTGGAATTCGTAATTCGGGTAACACGGTGAGACATATTGAAACGACAATAACTCTCTTGATTTCCTGTGAAAAAATACAAATTTTGTGTTCCAATTCAAGCTCAGGATGTGTAATTTATAAAACATTAATGCTGCGTCTAAAAATTCCGAACCATTTAAAATTTATCTACGAAACGGTTACCGGAGATAAGTTTTCAACACATTTTCAAAATCGATTGACGCTCTGAATAACTTGCAGCGAAAGTATTTTTTACCCTAAACTTCATTTCGAGATGATTGATCCCGCGATATAAGAAAAATATTTCCAAGCCAAATTCGTGAGCGAAACGTTTGACTTGGATTTTTACTCCCTACAATCGGCACATGATTGGAATCCGCAGTTCTGGGCACTGGGAGAGACATTTTAAACGACAATAACTCCTGATTTCCATTGAAAAAATACAAAATTTGTGTTCAAATTCAAGTTTAGAATCCGTCCATTCTAAAACGTTCAGGCCGTGTCGAAAAATTCTTAACCGTTCAAAAGTTATCATCGAAACGGTTACCGAAGATGAGTTTTCAACACAACTTCAAGTCGATTAATGCTCTGAATAACTTGCAGCGAAATTATTTTTTGCCCAAAACATCATTTCAAGATGATTGATCCCACGATATAAGAAAAATATTTCCGAGCCAATTTCTAAAGCGAAACGTTCGACTTCCATTTTTACTCCCTCCTATCGGCACATAATTGGAATCCGTAATTCGGGTAACATGGTGAGACTATTTAATCGACAATAACTCTCTTTATTTCGATTGAAAAAATACAAAATTTGTGTTCAAATTCAAGCTCAAAATCTGTACTTTCTAAAACACTCAGGCCGCGTCTAAAAATTCCTAACAGTTGAAATGTTTTCTTCGAAACGGTTACCGAAGTTGAGTTTCCAACACATTTTCAAATCGATTGACACTCGGAATAACTTGCAATGAAAGTATTTTTTACCCAAAAGTTCATTTCGAGATCATTGATCCCGCGATATAAGAAAAACATTTCCAAGCCAAATTTGTAAGCGAAACGTTTGACTTCCATTTTTACTCGCTCCTATCAGCACGTAATTGGAATCCGTAATTCGGGTAACACGGTGAGACATATTGAAACGACAATAACTATCCTGACTTCGATTGAAAAAAATCAAAATTTGTGTTCAAATTCAAGCCCAGAATATGTACTTTTTATAACATTCAGGCCACGTCTAAAAATTCCTAACCATTCAAAATTTTTCTTTGAAACGGTTACCGAAGTTGAGTTTTCAACACATTTTCAAATCGATTTACGCTCTGAATAAATTGCTGCGAAAGTATTCTTTGCCCAAAACTTCATTTCGAGATGATTGACCCCGCGATATAAGAAAAATATTTCCAACCCAAATTCATGAGCGAAACGTTTGACTTACATTTTTACTCCCTCCTACCGGCACATAATTGGAATTCATAATTTGGGAAGCACGGTGAGACATATTGAAACGACAATAACTCTCTTGATTTCCTGTGAAAAAATACAAATTTTGTGTTCCAATTCAAGCTTAGGATGTGTAATTTATAAAACATTATTGCTGCGTCTAAAAATTCCTAACCATTTAAAATTTATCTACGAAACGGTTACCGAAGATAAGTCTTCAACACATTTTCAAATCGATTGACGCTCTGAACAACTTGCAGCGAAAGTATTTTTTACCCTAAACTTCATTTCGAGATGATTGATCCCGCGTTAGAAGAAAAATATTTCCAAGCCAAATTCGTGAGCGAAACGTTTGACTTGGATTTTTACTCCCTACTATCGGCACATGATTGGAATCCGCAATTCTGGGCACTGGGAGAGACATTTCAAACGACAATAACTCTCCTGATTTCCATTGAAAAAATACAAAATTTGTGTTCAAATTCAAGTTTAGAATCCGTCCTTTCTAAAACGTTCAGGCCGTGTCGAAAAATTCTTAACCGTTCAAAAGTTATCATCGAAACAGTTACCGAAGATGAGTTTTCAACACAACTTCAAGTCGATTAATGCTCTGAATAACTTGCAGCGAAAGTATTTTTTGCCCAAAACATCATTTCAAGATGATTGATCCCACGATATAAGAAAAATATTTCTGAGCCAATTTCTAAAGCGAAACGTTCGACTTCCATTTTTACTCCCTCCTGTCGGCACATAATTGGTATCTGTAATTCGGGTAACATGGTGAGACAATTTAATCGACAATAACTCTCTTGATTTCGATTGAAAAAATACAAAATTTGTGTTCAAATTCAAGCTCAGAATCTGTACTTTCTAAAACACTCAGGCCACGTCTAAAAATTCCTAACAGTTGAAATGTTTTCTTCGAAACGGTTACTGAAGTTGAGTTTCCAACACATTTTCAAATCGATTGACACTCTGAATAACTTGCAATGAAAGTATTTTTTACCCAAAAATTCATTTCGAGATGATTGATCCCGCGATATAAGAAAAACATTTCCAAGCCAAATTTGTAAGCGAAACGTTTGACTTCCATTTTTACTCGCTCCTATCGGCACGTAATTGGAATCCGTAATTCAAGTAACACGGTGAGACATATTGAAACGACAATAACTATCCTGATTTCCATTGAAAAAAATCAAAATTTGTGTTCAAATTCAAGCCCAGAATATGTACTTTTTAAAACATTCAGGCCACGTCGAAAAATTCCTAACCATTCAAAATTTTTCTTTGAAACGGTTACCGAAGTTGAGTTTTCAACACATTTTCAAATCGATTTACGCTCTGAATAAATTGCTGCGAAAGTATTCTTTGCCCAAAACTTCATTTCGAGATGATTGACCCCGCGATACAAGAAAACTATTTCCAACCCAAATTCATGAGCGAAACGTTTGACTTACATTTTTACTCCCTCCTACCGGCACATAATTGGAATTCGTAATTCGGGTAACACGGTGAGACATATTGAAACGACAATAACTCTCTTGATTTCCTGTGAAAAAATACAAATTTTGTGTTCCAATTCAAGTTTAGGATGTGTAATTTATAAAACATTAATGTTGCGTCTAAAAATTCCAAACCATTTAAAATTTATCTACGAAACGGTTACCGAAGATAAGTTTTCAACACATTTTCGAATCGATTGACGCTCTGAATAACTTGCAGCGAAATTATTTTTTACCCTAAACTTCATTTCGAGATGATTGATCCCGCGATATAAGAAAAATATTTCCAAGCCAAATTCGTGAGCGAAACGTTTGACTTGGATTTTTACTCCCTACTATCGGCACATGATTGGAATCCGCAGTTCTGGGCACAGGGAGAGACATTTTAAACGACAAAACTCTCCTGATTTCCATTGAAAAAATACAAAATTTGTGTTCAAATTCAAGTTTAGAATCCGTCCTTTCTAAATCGTTCAGGCCGTGTCGAAAAATTCTTAACCGTTCAAAAGTTATCATCGAAACGGTTACCGAAGATGAGTTTTCAACACAACTTCAAGTCGATTAATGCTCTGAATAACTTGCAGCGAAAGTATTTTTTGCCCAAAACATCATTTCAAGATGATTGATCCCACGATATAAGAAAAATATTTCCGAGCCAATTTCTAAAGCGAAACGTTCGACTTCCATTTTTACTCCCTCCTGTCGGCACATAATTGGAATCTGTAATTCGGGTAACATGGTGAGAAAATTTAATCGACAATAACTCTCTTGATTTCGATTGAAAAAATACAAAATTTGTGTTCAAATTCAAGCTCAGAATCTGTACTTTCCAAAACACTCAGGCCGCGTCTAAAAATTCCTAACAGTTGAAATGTTTTCTTCGAAACGGTTACAGAAGTTGAGTTTCCAACACATTTTCAAATCGATTGACACTCTGAATAACTTGCAATGAAAGTATTTTTTACCCAAAAATTCATTTCGAGATGATTGATCCCGCGATATAAGAAAAACATTTCCAAGCCAAATTTGTAAGCGAAACGTTTGACTTCCATTTTTACTCGCTCCTATCGGCACGTAATTGGAATCCGCAATTCAAGTAACACGGTGAGACATATTGAAACGACAATAACTATCCTGATTTCCATTGAAAAAAATCAAAATTTATGTTCAAATTCAAGCCCAGAATATGTACTTTTTAAAACATTCAGGCCACGTCTAAAAATTCCTAACCATTCAAAATTTTTCTTTGAAACGGTTACCGAAGTTGAGTTTTCTACACATTTTCAAATCGATTTACGCTCTGAATAAATTGCTGCGAAAGTATTCTTTGCCCAAAACTTCATTTCGAGATGATTGACCCCGCGATATAAGAAAACTATTTCCAACCCAAATTCATGAGCGAAACGTTTAACTTACATTTTTACTCCCTCCTACCGGCACATAATTGGAATTCGTAATTCGGGTAACACGGTGAGACATATTGAAACGACAATAACTCTCTTGATTTCCTGTGAAAAAATACAAATTTTGTGTTCCAATTCAAGTTTAGGATGTGTAATTTATAAAACATTAATGCTGCGTCTAAAAATTCCTAACCATTTAAAATTTATCTACGAAACGGTTACCGAAGATAAGTTTTCAACACATTTTCGAATCGATTGACGCTCTGAATAACTTGCAGCGAAATTATTTTTTACCCTAAACTTCATTTCGAGATGATTGATCCCGCGATATAAGAAAAATATTTCCAAGCCAAATTCGTGAGCGAAACGTTTGACTTGGATTTTTACTCCCTACTATCGGCACATGATTGGAATCCGCAGTTCTGGGCACTGGGAGAGACATTTTAAACGACAATAACTCTCCTAATTTCCATTGAAAAAATACAAAATTTGTGTTCAAATTCAAGTTTAGAGTCCGTCCTTTCTAAAACGTTCAGGCCGTGTCGAAAAATTCTTAACCGTTCAAAAGTTATCATCGAAACGGTTACCGAAGATGAGTTTTCAACACAACTTCAAGTCGATTAATGCTCTGAATAACTTGCAGCGAAAGTATTTTTTGCCCAAAACATCATTTCAAGATGATTGATCCCACGATATAAGAAAAATATTTCCGAGCCAATTTCTAAAGCGAAACGTTCGACTTCCATATTTACTCCCTCCTGTCGGTACATAATTGGCATCTGTAATTCGGGTAACATGGTGAGACAATTTAATCGACAATAACTCTCTTGATTTCGATTGAAAAAATACAAAATTTGTGTCCAAATTCAAGCTCAGAATCTGTACTTTCCAAAACACTCAGCCCGCGTCTAAAAATTCCTAACAGTTGAAATGTTTTCTTCGAAACGGTTACCGAAGTTGAGTTTCCAACACATTTTCAAATCGATTGACACTCTGAATAACTTGCAATGAAAGTATTTTTTACCCAAAAATTCATTTCGAGATGATTGATCCCGCGATATAAGAAAAACATTTCCAAGCCAAAGTTGTAAGCGAAATGTTTGACTTCCATTTTTACTCGCTCCTATCGGCACGTAATTGGAATCCGTAATTCAGGTAACACGGTGAGACATATTGAAACGACAATAACTATCCTGATTTCCATTGAAAAAAATCAAAATATGTGTTCAAATTCAAGCCCAGAATATGTACTTTTTAAAACATTCAGGCCACGTCTAAAAATTCCTAACCATTCAAAATTTTTCTTTGAAACGGTTACCGAAGTTGAGTTTTCAACACATTTTCAAATCGATTTACGCTCTAAATAAATTGCAGCGAAAGTATTCTTTGCCCAAAACTTCATTTCGAGATGATTGACCCCGCGATATAAGAAAAATATTTCCAACCCAAATTCGTGAGCCAAACGTTTGACTTCCATTTTTACTCCCTCCTACCGGCACATAATTGGAATTCGTAATTCGGGTAACACAGTGAGACATATTGAAACGACAATAACTCTCTTGATTTCCTGTGAAAAAATACAAATTTTGTGTTCCAATTCAAGCTCAGGATGTGTAATTTATAAAACATTAATGCTGCGTCTAAAAATTCCGAACCATTTAAAATTTATCTACGAAACGGTTACCGAAGATAAGTTTTCAACACATTTTCGAATCGATTGACGCTCTGAATAACTTGCAGCGAAATTATTTTTTACCCTAAACTTCATTTCGAGATGATTGATCCCGCGATATAAGAAAAATATTTCCAAGCCAAATTCGTGAGCGAAACGTTTGACTTGGATTTTTTCTCCCTACTATCGGCACATGATTGGAATCCGCAGTTCTGGGCACTAGGAGAGACATTTTAAACGACAATAACTCTCCTGATTTCCGTTGAAAAAATAAAAAATTTGTGTTCAAATTCAAGTTTAGAATCCGTCCTTTCTAAAACGTTCACGCCGTGTTGAAAAATTCTTAACCGTTCAAAAGTTATCATCGAAACGGTTACCGAAGATGAGTTTTCAACACAACTTCAAGTCGATTAATGCTCTGAATAACTTGCAGCGAAAGTATTTTTTGCCCAAAACATCATTTCAAGATGATTGATCCCACGATATAAGAAAAATATTTCCGAGCCAATTTCTAAAGCGAAACGTTCGACTTCCATATTTACTCCCTCCTGTCGGCACATAATTGGAATATGTAATTCGGGTAACATGGTGAGACAATTTAATCGACAATAACTCTCCTGATTTCGATTGAAAAAATACAAAATTTGTGTTCAAATTCAAGCTCAGAATCTGTACTTTCTAAAACACTCAGGCCGCGTCTAAAAATTCCTAACAGTTGAAATGTTTTCTTCGAAACGGTTACCGAAGTTGAGTTTCCAACACATTTTCAAATCGATTGACACTCTGAATACTTGCAATGAATGTATTTTTTACCCAAAAATTCATTTCGAGATGATTGATCCCGCGATATAAGAAAAACATTTCCAAGCCAAATTTGTAAGCGAAACGTTTGACTTCCATTTTTACTCGCTCCTATCGGCACGTAATTGGAATCCGTAATTCAAGTAACACGGTGAGACATATTGAAATGACAATAACTATCCTGATTTCCATTGAAAAAAATCAAAATTTGTGTTCAAATTCAAGCCCATAATATGTACTTTTTAAAACATTCAGGCCACGTCTAAAAATTCCTAACCATTCAAAATTTTTCTTTGAAACGGTTACCGAAGTTGAGTTTTCAACACATTTTCAAATCGATTTACGCTCTGACTAAATTGCTGCGAAAGTATTCTTTGCCCAAAACTTCATTTCGAGATGATTGACCCCGCGATATAAGAAAAATATTTCCAACCCAAATTCGTGAGCCAAACGTTTGACTTCCATTTTTACTCCCTCCTACCGGCACATAATTGGAATTCGTAATTCGGGTAACACAGTGAGACATATTGAAACGACAATAACTCTCTTGATTTCCTGTGAAAAAATACAAATTTTGTGTTCCAATTCAAGCTCAGGATGTGTAATTTATAAAACATTAATGCTGCGTCTAAAAATTCCGAACCATTTAAAATTTATCTACGAAACGGTTACCGAAGATAAGTTTTCAACACATTTTCGAATCGATTGACGCTCTGAATAACTTGCAGCGAAATTATTTTTTACCCTAAACTTCATTTCGAGATGATTGATCCCGCGATATAAGAAAAATATTTCCAAGCCAAATTCGTGAGCGAAACGTTTGACTTGGATTTTTTCTCCCTACTATCGGCACATGATTGGAATCCGCAGTTCTGGGCACTAGGAGAGACATTTTAAACGACAATAACTCTCCTGATTTCCGTTGAAAAAATAAAAAATTTGTGTTCAAATTCAAGTTTAGAATCCGTCCTTTCTAAAACGTTCACGCCGTGTTGAAAAATTCTTAACCGTTCAAAAGTTATCATCGAAACGGTTACCGAAGATGAGTTTTCAACACAACTTCAAGTCGATTAATGCTCTGAATAACTTGCAGCGAAAGTATTTTTTGCCCAAAACATCATTTCAAGATGATTGATCCCACGATATAAGAAAAATATTTCCGAGCCAATTTCTAAAGCGAAACGTTCGACTTCCATATTTACTCCCTCCTGTCGGCACATAATTGGAATATGTAATTCGGGTAACATGGTGAGACAATTTAATCGACAATAACTCTCCTGATTTCGATTGAAAAAATACAAAATTTGTGTTCAAATTCAAGCTCAGAATCTGTACTTTCTAAAACACTCAGGCCGCGTCTAAAAATTCCTAACAGTTGAAATGTTTTCTTCGAAACGGTTACCGAAGTTGAGTTTCCAACACATTTTCAAATCGATTGACACTCTGAATACTTGCAATGAATGTATTTTTTACCCAAAAATTCATTTCGAGATGATTGATCCCGCGATATAAGAAAAACATTTCCAAGCCAAATTTGTAAGCGAAACGTTTGACTTCCATTTTTACTCGCTCCTATCGGCACGTAATTGGAATCCGTAATTCAAGTAACACGGTGAGACATATTGAAACGACAATAACTATCCTGATTTCCATTGAAAAAAATCAAAATTTGTGTTCAAATTCAAGCCCATAATATGTACTTTTTAAAACATTCAGGCCACGTCTAAAAATTCCTAACCATTCAAAATTTTTCTTTGAAACGGTTACCGAAGTTGAGTTTTCAACACATTTTCAAATCGATTTACGCTCTGACTAAATTGCTGCGAAAGTATTCTTTGCCCAAAACTTCATTTCGAGATGATTGACCCCGCGATATAAGAAAAATATTTCCAACCCAAATTCTTGAGCGAAACGTTTGACTTACATTTTTACTCCCTCCTACCGGCACATAATTGGAATTCGTAATTCGGGTAACACGGTGAGACATATTGAAACGACAATAACTCTCTTGATTTCCTGTGAAAAAATACAAATTTTGTGTTCCAATTCTAGCTTAGGATGTGTAATTTATAAAACATTAATGCTGCGTCTAAAAATTCCTAACCATTTAAAATTTATGTACGAAACGGTTACCGAAGATAAGTTTTCAACACATTTTCAAATCGATTGACGCTCTGAATAACTTGCAGCGAAAGTATTTTTTACCCTAAACTTCATTTCGAGATGATTGATCCCGCGATATAAGAAAAATATTTCCAAGCCAAATTCGTGAGCGAAACGTTTGACTTGGATTTTTACTCCCTACTATCTGCACATGATTGGAATCCGCAGTTCTAGGCACTGGGAGAGACATTTTAAACGACAATAACTCTCCTGATTTCCATTGAAAAAATACAAAATTTGTGTTCAAATTTAAGTTTAGAATCCTTACTTTCTAAAACATTCAGGCCGTGTCGAATAATTCTTAACCGTTCAAAATTTATCATCGAAACGGTTACCGAAGATGAGTTTTCAACACAACTTCAAGTCGATTAATGCTCTGAATAACTTGCAGCGAAAGTATTTTTTGCCCAAAACATCATTTGAAGATGATTGATCCCACGATATAAGAAAAATATTTTCGAGCCAATTTCTAAAGCGAAACGTTCGACTTCCATTTTTACTCCCTCCTATCGGCACATAATTGGAATCTGTAATTCGGGTAACATGGTGAGACAATTTAATCGACAATAACTCTCTCGATTTCCATTGAAAAAATGCAAAATTTGTGTTCAAATTCAAGCTCAGAATCTGTACTTTCTAAAACACTCAGGCCGTGTCTAAAAATTCCTAACAGTTTAAATGTTTTCTTCGAAACGGTTACCGAAGTTGAGCTTCCAACACATTTTCAAATCGATTGACACTCTAAATAACTTGCTATGAAAGTATTTTTTACCCAAAAATTCATTTCGAGATGATTGATCCCGCGATATAAGAAAAACATTTCCAAGCCAAATTTGTGAGCGAAACGTTTGACTTCCATTTTTACCCGCTCCTATCGGCACGTAATTGGAATCCGTAATTCGGGTAACACGGTGAGACATATTGAAACGACAATAACTATCCTGATTTCCATTGAAAAAAATCAAAATTTGTGTTCAAATTCAAGCCCAGAATATGTACTTTTTAAAACATTCAGGCCACGTCTAAAAATTCCTAACCACGCAAAATTTTTCTTTGAAACGGTTACCGAGGTTGAGTTTTCAACAAATTTTCAAATCGATTTACGCTCTGAATAACTTGCAGCGAACGTATTCTTTGCCCAAAACTTCATTTCGAGATGATGGACCCCGCGATATAAGAAAAATATTTCCAACCCAAATTCGTGAGCCAAACGTTTGACTTCCATTTTTACTCCCTCCTACCGGCACATAATTGGAATTCGTAATTCGGGTAACATGGTGAGACATATTGAAACGACAATAACTCTCTTGATTTCCTGTGAAAAAATACAAATTTTGTGTTCCAATTCAAGCTTAGGATGTGTAATTTATAAAACACTAATGCTGCGTCTAAAAATTCCTAACCATTGAAAATTTATGTACGAAACGGTTACCGAAGATAAGTTTTCAACACATTTTCAAATCGATTAACGCTCTGAATAACTTGCAGCGAAAGTATTTTTTACCCTAAACTTCATTTCGAGATGATTGATCCCGCGATATAAGAAAATATTTCCAAGCCAAATTCGTGAGCGAAACGTTTGACTTGGATTTTTACTCCCTACTATCGGCACATGATTGGAATTCGCAGTTCTGGGCACTGGGAGAGACATTTTAAACGACAATAACTCTCCTGATTTCCATTGAAAAAATACAAAATTTGTGTTCAAATTCAAGTTTAGAATCCGTCCTTTCTAAAACATTCAGGCCGTGTCGAAAAATTCTTAACCGTTCAAAAGTTATCATCGAAACGGTTACCGAAGATGAGTTTTCAACACAACTTCAAGTCGATTAATGCTCTGAATAACTTGCAGCGAAAGTATTTTTTTCCCAAAACATCATTTCAAGATGATTGATCCCACGATATAAGAAAAATATTTCCGAGCCAATTTCTAAAGCGAAACGTTCGACTTCCATATTTACTCCCTCCTGTCGGCACATAATTGGAATATGTAATTCGGGTAACATGGTGAGACAATTTAATCGACAATAACTCTCCTGATTTTGATTGAAAAAATACAAAATTTGTGTTCAAATTCAAGCTCAGAATCTGTACTTTCTAAAACACTCAGGCCGCGTCTAAAAATTCCTAACAGTTGAAATGTTTTCTTCGAAACGGTTACCGAAGTTGAGTTTCCAACACATTTTCAAATCGATTGACACTCTGAATACTTGCAATGAATGTATTTTTTACCCAAAAATTCATTTCGAGATGATTGATCCCGCGATATAAGAAAAACATTTCCAAGCCAAATTTGTAAGCGAAACGTTTGACTTCCATTTTTACTCGCTCCTATCGGCACGTAATTGGAATCCGTAATTCAAGTAACACGGTGAGACATATTGAAACGACAATAACTATCCTGATTTCCATTGAAAAAAATCAAAATCTGTGTTCAAATTCAAGCCCATAATATATACTTTTTAAAACATTCAGGCCACGTCTAAAAATTCCTAACCATTCAAAATTTTTCTTTGAAACGGTTACCGAAGTTGAGTTTTCAACACATTTTCAAATCGATTTACGCTCTGACTAAATTGCTGCCAAAGTATTCTTTGCCCAAAACTTCATTCCGAGATGATTGACCCCGCGATATAAGAAAAACATTTCCAAGCCAAATTTGTGAGCGAAACGTTTGACTTCCATTTTTACCCGCTCCTATCGGCACGTAATTGGAATCCGTAATTCGGGTAACACGGTGAGACATATTGAAACGACAATAACTATCCTGATTTCCATTGAAAAAAATCAAAATTTGTGTTCAAATTCAAGCCCAGAATATGTACTTTTTAAAACATTCAGGCCACGTCTAAAAATTCCTAACCACGCAAAATTTTTCTTTGAAACGGTTACCGAGGTTGAGTTTTCAACAAATTTTCAAATCGATTTACGCTCTGAATAACTTGCAGCGAACGTATTCTTTGCCCAAAACTTCATTTCGAGATGATGGACCCCGCGATATAAGAAAAATATTTCCAACCCAAATTCGTGAGCCAAACGTTTGACTTCCATTTTTACTCCCTCCTACCGGCACATAATTGGAATTCGTAATTCGGGTAACATGGTGAGACATATTGAAACGACAATAACTCTCTTGATTTCCTGTGAAAAAATACAAATTTTGTGTTCCAATTCAAGCTTAGGATGTGTAATTTATAAAACACTAATGCTGCGTCTAAAAATTCCTAACCATTGAAAATTTATGTACGAAACGGTTACCGAAGATAAGTTTTCAACACATTTTCAAATCGATTAACGCTCTGAATAACTTGCAGCGAAAGTATTTTTTACCCTAAACTTCATTTCGAGATGATTGATCCCGCGATATAAGAAAATATTTCCAAGCCAAATTCGTGAGCGAAACGTTTGACTTGGATTTTTACTCCCTACTATCGGCACATGATTGGAATTCGCAGTTCTGGGCACTGGGAGAGACATTTTAAACGACAATAACTCTCCTGATTTCCATTGAAAAAATACAAAATTTGTGTTCAAATTCAAGTTTAGAATCCGTCCTTTCTAAAACATTCAGGCCGTGTCGAAAAATTCTTAACCGTTCAAAAGTTATCATCGAAACGGTTACCGAAGATGAGTTTTCAACACAACTTCAAGTCGATTAATGCTCTGAATAACTTGCAGCGAAAGTATTTTTTTCCCAAAACATCATTTCAAGATGATTGATCCCACGATATAAGAAAAATATTTCCGAGCCAATTTCTAAAGCGAAACGTTCGACTTCCATATTTACTCCCTCCTGTCGGCACATAATTGGAATATGTAATTCGGGTAACATGGTGAGACAATTTAATCGACAATAACTCTCCTGATTTTGATTGAAAAAATACAAAATTTGTGTTCAAATTCAAGCTCAGAATCTGTACTTTCTAAAACACTCAGGCCGCGTCTAAAAATTCCTAACAGTTGAAATGTTTTCTTCGAAACGGTTACCGAAGTTGAGTTTCCAACACATTTTCAAATCGATTGACACTCTGAATACTTGCAATGAATGTATTTTTTACCCAAAAATTCATTTCGAGATGATTGATCCCGCGATATAAGAAAAACATTTCCAAGCCAAATTTGTAAGCGAAACGTTTGACTTCCATTTTTACTCGCTCCTATCGGCACGTAATTGGAATCCGTAATTCAAGTAACACGGTGAGACATATTGAAACGACAATAACTATCCTGATTTCCATTGAAAAAAATCAAAATCTGTGTTCAAATTCAAGCCCATAATATATACTTTTTAAAACATTCAGGCCACGTCTAAAAATTCCTAACCATTCAAAATTTTTCTTTGAAACGGTTACCGAAGTTGAGTTTTCAACACATTTTCAAATCGATTTACGCTCTGACTAAATTGCTGCGAAAGTATTCTTTGCCCAAAACTTCATTCCGAGATGATTGACCCCGCGATATAAGAAAAACATTTCCAAGCCAAATTTGTGAGCGAAACGTTTGACTTCCATTTTTACCCGCTCCTATCGGCACGTAATTGGAATCCGTAATTCGGGTAACACGGTGAGACATATTGAAACGACAATAACTATCCTGATTTCCATTGAAAAAAATCAAAATTTGTGTTCAAATTCAAGCCCAGAATATGTACTTTTTAAAACATTCAGGCCACGTCTAAAAATTCCTAACCACGCAAAATTTTTCTTTGAAACGGTTACCGAGGTTGAGTTTTCAACAAATTTTCAAATCGATTTACGCTCTGAATAACTTGCAGCGAACGTATTCTTTGCCCAAAACTTCATTTCGAGATGATGGACCCCGCGATATAAGAAAAATATTTCCAACCCAAATTCGTGAGCCAAACGTTTGACTTCCATTTTTACTCCCTCCTACCGGCACATAATTGGAATTCGTAATTCGGGTAACATGGTGAGACATATTGAAACGACAATAACTCTCTTGATTTCCTGTGAAAAAATACAAATTTTGTGTTCCAATTCAAGCTTAGGATGTGTAATTTATAAAACACTAATGCTGCGTCTAAAAATTCCTAACCATTGAAAATTTATGTACGAAACGGTTACCGAAGATAAGTTTTCAACACATTTTCAAATCGATTAACGCTCTGAATAACTTGCAGCGAAAGTATTTTTTACCCTAAACTTCATTTCGAGATGATTGATCCCGCGATATAAGAAAATATTTCCAAGCCAAATTCGTGAGCGAAACGTTTGACTTGGATTTTTACTCCCTACTATCGGCACATGATTGGAATTCGCAGTTCTGGGCACTGGGAGAGACATTTTAAACGACAATAACTCTCCTGATTTCCATTGAAAAAATACAAAATTTGTGTTCAAATTCAAGTTTAGAATCCGTCCTTTCTAAAACATTCAGGCCGTGTCGAAAAATTCTTAACCGTTCAAAAGTTATCATCGAAACGGTTACCGAAGATGAGTTTTCAACACAACTTCAAGTCGATTAATGCTCTGAATAACTTGCAGCGAAAGTATTTTTTTCCCAAAACATCATTTCAAGATGATTGATCCCACGATATAAGAAAAATATTTCCGAGCCAATTTCTAAAGCGAAACGTTCGACTTCCATATTTACTCCCTCCTGTCGGCACATAATTGGAATATGTAATTCGGGTAACATGGTGAGACAATTTAATCGACAATAACTCTCCTGATTTTGATTGAAAAAATACAAAATTTGTGTTCAAATTCAAGCTCAGAATCTGTACTTTCTAAAACACTCAGGCCGCGTCTAAAAATTCCTAACAGTTGAAATGTTTTCTTCGAAACGGTTACCGAAGTTGAGTTTCCAACACATTTTCAAATCGATTGACACTCTGAATACTTGCAATGAATGTATTTTTTACCCAAAAATTCATTTCGAGATGATTGATCCCGCGATATAAGAAAAACATTTCCAAGCCAAATTTGTAAGCGAAACGTTTGACTTCCATTTTTACTCGCTCCTATCGGCACGTAATTGGAATCCGTAATTCAAGTAACACGGTGAGACATATTGAAACGACAATAACTATCCTGATTTCCATTGAAAAAAATCAAAATCTGTGTTCAAATTCAAGCCCATAATATATACTTTTTAAAACATTCAGGCCACGTCTAAAAATTCCTAACCATTCAAAATTTTTCTTTGAAACGGTTACCGAAGTTGAGTTTTCAACACATTTTCAAATCGATTTACGCTCTGACTAAATTGCTGCGAAAGTATTCTTTGCCCAAAACTTCATTCCGAGATGATTGACCCCGCGATATAAGAAAAACATTTCCAAGCCAAATTTGTGAGCGAAACGTTTGACTTCCATTTTTACCCGCTCCTATCGGCACGTAATTGGAATCCGTAATTCGGGTAACACGGTGAGACATATTGAAACGACAATAACTATCCTGATTTCCATTGAAAAAAATCAAAATTTGTGTTCAAATTCAAGCCCAGAATATGTACTTTTTAAAACATTCAGGCCACGTCTAAAAATTCCTAACCACGCAAAATTTTTCTTTGAAACGGTTACCGAGGTTGAGTTTTCAACAAATTTTCAAATCGATTTACGCTCTGAATAACTTGCAGCGAACGTATTCTTTGCCCAAAACTTCATTTCGAGATGATGGACCCCGCGATATAAGAAAAATATTTCCAACCCAAATTCGTGAGCCAAACGTTTGACTTCCATTTTTACTCCCTCCTACCGGCACATAATTGGAATTCGTAATTCGGGTAACATGGTGAGACATATTGAAACGACAATAACTCTCTTGATTTCCTGTGAAAAAATACAAATTTTGTGTTCCAATTCAAGCTTAGGATGTGTAATTTATAAAACACTAATGCTGCGTCTAAAAATTCCTAACCATTGAAAATTTATGTACGAAACGGTTACCGAAGATAAGTTTTCAACACATTTTCAAATCGATTAACGCTCTGAATAACTTGCAGCGAAAGTATTTTTTACCCTAAACTTCATTTCGAGATGATTGATCCCGCGATATAAGAAAATATTTCCAAGCCAAATTCGTGAGCGAAACGTTTGACTTGGATTTTTACTCCCTACTATCGGCACATGATTGGAATTCGCAGTTCTGGGCACTGGGAGAGACATTTTAAACGACAATAACTCTCCTGATTTCCATTGAAAAAATACAAAATTTGTGTTCAAATTCAAGTTTAGAATCCGTCCTTTCTAAAACATTCAGGCCGTGTCGAAAAATTCTTAACCGTTCAAAAGTTATCATCGAAACGGTTACCGAAGATGAGTTTTCAACACAACTTCAAGTCGATTAATGCTCTGAATAACTTGCAGCGAAAGTATTTTTTTCCCAAAACATCATTTCAAGATGATTGATCCCACGATATAAGAAAAATATTTCCGAGCCAATTTCTAAAGCGAAACGTTCGACTTCCATATTTACTCCCTCCTGTCGGCACATAATTGGAATATGTAATTCGGGTAACATGGTGAGACAATTTAATCGACAATAACTCTCCTGATTTTGATTGAAAAAATACAAAATTTGTGTTCAAATTCAAGCTCAGAATCTGTACTTTCTAAAACACTCAGGCCGCGTCTAAAAATTCCTAACAGTTGAAATGTTTTCTTCGAAACGGTTACCGAAGTTGAGTTTCCAACACATTTTCAAATCGATTGACACTCTGAATACTTGCAATGAATGTATTTTTTACCCAAAAATTCATTTCGAGATGATTGATCCCGCGATATAAGAAAAACATTTCCAAGCCAAATTTGTAAGCGAAACGTTTGACTTCCATTTTTACTCGCTCCTATCGGCACGTAATTGGAATCCGTAATTCAAGTAACACGGTGAGACATATTGAAACGACAATAACTATCCTGATTTCCATTGAAAAAAATCAAAATCTGTGTTCAAATTCAAGCCCATAATATATACTTTTTAAAACATTCAGGCCACGTCTAAAAATTCCTAACCATTCAAAATTTTTCTTTGAAACGGTTACCGAAGTTGAGTTTTCAACACATTTTCAAATCGATTTACGCTCTGACTAAATTGCTGCGAAAGTATTCTTTGCCCAAAACTTCATTCCGAGATGATTGACCCCGCGATATAAGAAAAACATTTCCAAGCCAAATTTGTGAGCGAAACGTTTGACTTCCATTTTTACCCGCTCCTATCGGCACGTAATTGGAATCCGTAATTCGGGTAACACGGTGAGACATATTGAAACGACAATAACTATCCTGATTTCCATTGAAAAAAATCAAAATTTGTGTCCAAATTCAAGCCCAGAATATGTACTTTTTAAAACATTCAGGCCACGTCTAAAAATTCCTAACCACGCAAAATTTTTCTTTGAAACGGTTACCGAGGTTGAGTTTTCAACAAATTTTCAAATCGATTTACGCTCTGAATAACTTGCAGCGAACGTATTCTTTGCCCAAAACTTCATTTCGAGATGATGGACCCCGCGATATAAGAAAAATATTTCCAACCCAAATTCGTGAGCCAAACGTTTGACTTCCATTTTTACTCCCTCCTACCGGCACATAATTGGAATTCGTAATTCGGGTAACATGGTGAGACATATTGAAACGACAATAACTCTCTTGATTTCCTGTGAAAAAATACAAATTTTGTGTTCCAATTCAAGCTTAGGATGTGTAATTTATAAAACACTAATGCTGCGTCTAAAAATTCCTAACCATTGAAAATTTATGTACGAAACGGTTACCGAAGATAAGTTTTCAACACATTTTCAAATCGATTAACGCTCTGAATAACTTGCAGCGAAAGTATTTTTTACCCTAAACTTCATTTCGAGATGATTGATCCCGCGATATAAGAAAATATTTCCAAGCCAAATTCGTGAGCGAAACGTTTGACTTGGATTTTTACTCCCTACTATCGGCACATGATTGGAATTCGCAGTTCTGGGCACTGGGAGAGACATTTTAAACGACAATAACTCTCCTGATTTCCATTGAAAAAATACAAAATTTGTGTTCAAATTCAAGTTTAGAATCCGTCCTTTCTAAAACATTCAGGCCGTGTCGAAAAATTCTTAACCGTTCAAAAGTTATCATCGAAACGGTTACCGAAGATGAGTTTTCAACACAACTTCAAGTCGATTAATGCTCTGAATAACTTGCAGCGAAAGTATTTTTTTCCCAAAACATCATTTCAAGATGATTGATCCCACGATATAAGAAAAATATTTCCGAGCCAATTTCTAAAGCGAAACGTTCGACTTCCATATTTACTCCCTCCTGTCGGCACATAATTGGAATATGTAATTCGGGTAACATGGTGAGACAATTTAATCGACAATAACTCTCCTGATTTTGATTGAAAAAATACAAAATTTGTGTTCAAATTCAAGCTCAGAATCTGTACTTTCTAAAACACTCAGGCCGCGTCTAAAAATTCCTAACAGTTGAAATGTTTTCTTCGAAACGGTTACCGAAGTTGAGTTTCCAACACATTTTCAAATCGATTGACACTCTGAATACTTGCAATGAATGTATTTTTTACCCAAAAATTCATTTCGAGATGATTGATCCCGCGATATAAGAAAAACATTTCCAAGCCAAATTTGTAAGCGAAACGTTTGACTTCCATTTTTACTCGCTCCTATCGGCACGTAATTGGAATCCGTAATTCAAGTAACACGGTGAGACATATTGAAACGACAATAACTATCCTGATTTCCATTGAAAAAAATCAAAATCTGTGTTCAAATTCAAGCCCATAATATATACTTTTTAAAACATTCAGGCCACGTCTAAAAATTCCTAACCATTCAAAATTTTTCTTTGAAACGGTTACCGAAGTTGAGTTTTCAACACATTTTCAAATCGATTTACGCTCTGACTAAATTGCTGCGAAAGTATTCTTTGCCCAAAACTTCATTCCGAGATGATTGACCCCGCGATATAAGAAAAACATTTCCAAGCCAAATTTGTGAGCGAAACGTTTGACTTCCATTTTTACCCGCTCCTATCGGCACGTAATTGGAATCCGTAATTCGGGTAACACGGTGAGACATATTGAAACGACAATAACTATCCTGATTTCCATTGAAAAAAATCAAAATTTGTGTTCAAATTCAAGCCCAGAATATGTACTTTTTAAAACATTCAGGCCACGTCTAAAAATTCCTAACCACGCAAAATTTTTCTTTGAAACGGTTACCGAGGTTGAGTTTTCAACAAATTTTCAAATCGATTTACGCTCTGAATAACTTGCAGCGAACGTATTCTTTGCCCAAAACTTCATTTCGAGATGATGGACCCCGCGATATAAGAAAAATATTTCCAACCCAAATTCGTGAGCCAAACGTTTGACTTCCATTTTTACTCCCTCCTACCGGCACATAATTGGAATTCGTAATTCGGGTAACATGGTGAGACATATTGAAACGACAATAACTCTCTTGATTTCCTGTGAAAAAATACAAATTTTGTGTTCCAATTCAAGCTTAGGATGTGTAATTTATAAAACACTAATGCTGCGTCTAAAAATTCCTAACCATTGAAAATTTATGTACGAAACGGTTACCGAAGATAAGTTTTCAACACATTTTCAAATCGATTAACGCTCTGAATAACTTGCAGCGAAAGTATTTTTTACCCTAAACTTCATTTCGAGATGATTGATCCCGCGATATAAGAAAATATTTCCAAGCCAAATTCGTGAGCGAAACGTTTGACTTGGATTTTTACTCCCTACTATCGGCACATGATTGGAATTCGCAGTTCTGGGCACTGGGAGAGACATTTTAAACGACAATAACTCTCCTGATTTCCATTGAAAAAATACAAAATTTGTGTTCAAATTCAAGTTTAGAATCCGTCCTTTCTAAAACATTCAGGCCGTGTCGAAAAATTCTTAACCGTTCAAAAGTTATCATCGAAACGGTTACCGAAGATGAGTTTTCAACACAACTTCAAGTCGATTAATGCTCTGAATAACTTGCAGCGAAAGTATTTTTTTCCCAAAACATCATTTCAAGATGATTGATCCCACGATATAAGAAAAATATTTCCGAGCCAATTTCTAAAGCGAAACGTTCGACTTCCATATTTACTCCCTCCTGTCGGCACATAATTGGAATATGTAATTCGGGTAACATGGTGAGACAATTTAATCGACAATAACTCTCCTGATTTTGATTGAAAAAATACAAAATTTGTGTTCAAATTCAAGCTCAGAATCTGTACTTTCTAAAACACTCAGGCCGCGTCTAAAAATTCCTAACAGTTGAAATGTTTTCTTCGAAACGGTTACCGAAGTTGAGTTTCCAACACATTTTCAAATCGATTGACACTCTGAATACTTGCAATGAATGTATTTTTTACCCAAAAATTCATTTCGAGATGATTGATCCCGCGATATAAGAAAAACATTTCCAAGCCAAATTTGTAAGCGAAACGTTTGACTTCCATTTTTACTCGCTCCTATCGGCACGTAATTGGAATCCGTAATTCAAGTAACACGGTGAGACATATTGAAACGACAATAACTATCCTGATTTCCATTGAAAAAAATCAAAATCTGTGTTCAAATTCAAGCCCATAATATATACTTTTTAAAACATTCAGGCCACGTCTAAAAATTCCTAACCATTCAAAATTTTTCTTTGAAACGGTTACCGAAGTTGAGTTTTCAACACATTTTCAAATCGATTTACGCTCTGACTAAATTGCTGCGAAAGTATTCTTTGCCCAAAACTTCATTCCGAGATGATTGACCCCGCGATATAAGAAAAACATTTCCAAGCCAAATTTGTGAGCGAAACGTTTGACTTCCATTTTTACCCGCTCCTATCGGCACGTAATTGGAATCCGTAATTCGGGTAACACGGTGAGACATATTGAAACGACAATAACTATCCTGATTTCCATTGAAAAAAATCAAAATTTGTGTTCAAATTCAAGCCCAGAATATGTACTTTTTAAAACATTCAGGCCACGTCTAAAAATTCCTAACCACGCAAAATTTTTCTTTGAAACGGTTACCGAGGTTGAGTTTTCAACAAATTTTCAAATCGATTTACGCTCTGAATAACTTGCAGCGAACGTATTCTTTGCCCAAAACTTCATTTCGAGATGATGGACCCCGCGATATAAGAAAAATATTTCCAACCCAAATTCGTGAGCCAAACGTTTGACTTCCATTTTTACTCCCTCCTACCGGCACATAATTGGAATTCGTAATTCGGGTAACATGGTGAGACATATTGAAACGACAATAACTCTCTTGATTTCCTGTGAAAAAATACAAATTTTGTGTTCCAATTCAAGCTTAGGATGTGTAATTTATAAAACACTAATGCTGCGTCTAAAAATTCCTAACCATTGAAAATTTATGTACGAAACGGTTACCGAAGATAAGTTTTCAACACATTTTCAAATCGATTAACGCTCTGAATAACTTGCAGCGAAAGTATTTTTTACCCTAAACTTCATTTCGAGATGATTGATCCCGCGATATAAGAAAATATTTCCAAGCCAAATTCGTGAGCGAAACGTTTGACTTGGATTTTTACTCCCTACTATCGGCACATGATTGGAATTCGCAGTTCTGGGCACTGGGAGAGACATTTTAAACGACAATAACTCTCCTGATTTCCATTGAAAAAATACAAAATTTGTGTTCAAATTCAAGTTTAGAATCCGTCCTTTCTAAAACATTCAGGCCGTGTCGAAAAATTCTTAACCGTTCAAAAGTTATCATCGAAACGGTTACCGAAGATGAGTTTTCAACACAACTTCAAGTCGATTAATGCTCTGAATAACTTGCAGCGAAAGTATTTTTTTCCCAAAACATCATTTCAAGATGATTGATCCCACGATATAAGAAAAATATTTCCGAGCCAATTTCTAAAGCGAAACGTTCGACTTCCATATTTACTCCCTCCTGTCGGCACATAATTGGAATATGTAATTCGGGTAACATGGTGAGACAATTTAATCGACAATAACTCTCCTGATTTTGATTGAAAAAATACAAAATTTGTGTTCAAATTCAAGCTCAGAATCTGTACTTTCTAAAACACTCAGGCCGCGTCTAAAAATTCCTAACAGTTGAAATGTTTTCTTCGAAACGGTTACCGAAGTTGAGTTTCCAACACATTTTCAAATCGATTGACACTCTGAATACTTGCAATGAATGTATTTTTTACCCAAAAATTCATTTCGAGATGATTGATCCCGCGATATAAGAAAAACATTTCCAAGCCAAATTTGTAAGCGAAACGTTTGACTTCCATTTTTACTCGCTCCTATCGGCACGTAATTGGAATCCGTAATTCAAGTAACACGGTGAGACATATTGAAACGACAATAACTATCCTGATTTCCATTGAAAAAAATCAAAATCTGTGTTCAAATTCAAGCCCATAATATATACTTTTTAAAACATTCAGGCCACGTCTAAAAATTCCTAACCATTCAAAATTTTTCTTTGAAACGGTTACCGAAGTTGAGTTTTCAACACATTTTCAAATCGATTTACGCTCTGACTAAATTGCTGCGAAAGTATTCTTTGCCCAAAACTTCATTCCGAGATGATTGACCCCGCGATATAAGAAAAATATTTCCAACCAAAATTCTTGAGCGAAACGTTTGACTTACATTTTTACTCCCTCCTACCGGCACATAATTGGAATTCGTAATTCGGGTAACACGGTGAGACATATTGAAACGACAATAACTCTCTTGATTTCCTGTGAAAAAATACAAATTTTGTGTTCCAATTCTAGCTTAGGATGTGTAATTTATAAAACATTAATGCTGCGTCTAAAAATTCCTAACCATTTAAAATTTATGTACGAAACGGTTACCGAAGATAAGTTTTCAACACATTTTCAAATCGATTGACGCTCTGAATAACTTTCAGCGAAAGTATTTTTTACCCTAAACTTCATTTCGAGATGATTGATCCCGCGATATAAGAAAAATATTTCCAAGCCAAATTCGTGAGCGAAACGTTTGACTTGGAATTTTACTCCCTACTATCTGCACATGATTGGAATCCGCAGTTGCAGGCACTGGGAGAGACATTTTAAACGACAATAACTCTCCTGATTTCCATTGAAAAAATACAAAATTTGTGTTCAAATTTAAGTTTAGAATCCTTACTTTCTAAAACATTCAGGCCGTGTCGAAAAATTCTTAACCGTTCAAAATTTATCATCGAAACGGTTACCGAAGATGAGTTTTCAACACAACTTCATGTCGATTAATGCTCTGAATAACTTGCAGCGAAAGTATTTTTTGCCCAAAACATCATTTGAAGATGATTGATCCCGCGATATAAGAAAAACATTTCCAAGCCAAATTTGTAAGCGAAACGTTCGACTTCCATTTTTACTCGCTCCTATCGGCACATAATTGGAATCTGTAATTCGGGTAACATGGTGAGACAATTTAATCGACAATAACTCTCTCGATTTCCATTGAAAAAATGCAAAATTTGTGTTCAAATTCAAGCTCAGAATCTGTACTTTCTAAAACACTCAGGCCACGTCTAAAAATTCCTAACAGTTTAAATGTTTTCTTCGAAACGGTTACCGAAGTTGAGTTTTCAACACATTTTCAAATCGATTGACACTCTAAATAACTTGCTATGAAAGTATTTTTTACCCAAAAATTCATTTCGAGATGATTGATCCCGCGATATAAGAAAAACATTTCCAAGCCAAATTTGTGAGCGAAACGTTTGACTTCCATTTTTACCCGCTCCTATCGGCACGTAATTGGAATCCGTAATTCGGGTAACACGGTGAGACATATTGAAACGACAATAACTATCCTGATTTCCATTGAAAAAAATCAAAATTTGTGTTCAAATTCAAGCCCAGAATATGTACTTTTTAAAACATTCAGGCCACGTCTAAAAATTCCTAACCACGCAAAATTTTTCTTTGAAACGGTTACCGAGGTTGAGTTTTCAACAAATTTTCAAATCGATTTACGCTCTGAATAACTTGCAGCGAACGTATTCTTTGCCCAAAACTTCATTTCGAGATGATGGACCCCGCGATATAAGAAAAATATTTCCAACCCAAATTCGTGAGCGAAACGTTTGACTTCCATTTTTACTCCCTCCTACCGGCACATAATTGGAATTCGTAATTCGGGTAACATGGTGAGACATATTGAAACGACAATAACTCTCCTGATTTCCATTGAAAAAAATCAAAATTTGTGTTCAAATTGAAGCTCAAAATGTTCACTTTCTAAAACATTCAAGCCAAGTCTAAAAATTCCAAACCGTTCAAAAGTTTTCTTTGAAACGGTTACCGAAGTTGTGTTTTCAACACATTTTCAAATCGATTTACGCTCTGAATAACTTGCAGGTAAAGTATTTTTTACCCAAAACTTCAATTCGAGAGGATTGATCCTGCGATATAAGAAAAATATTTCCAAGCCAAATTCATGAGGGAAACGTTTGACTTCCATTTTTACTCCCTCCTATCGGCACATAATTGGAATCTGTAATTCGGGTAACACGGTGAGACATTTTGAAACGACAATAACTCTCTTGATTTCCTGTCAAAAAATACAAATTTTGTGTTCCAATTCAAGCTCAGGATGTGTAATTTATAAAACATTAATGCTGCGTCTAAAAATTCCTAACCATTTAAAATTTATCTACGAAACGGTTACCGAAGATAAGTTTTCAACACATTTTCAAATCGATTGACGCTATGAATAACTTGCAGCGAAAGTATTTTTTACCCTAAACTTCATTTCGAGATGATTGATCCCGCAATATAAGAAAAATATTTCCAAGCCAAATTCGTGAGCGAAACGTTTGACTTAGATTTTTACTCCCTACTTTCGGCACATGATTGGAATCCGCAGTTCTGTGCACTGGGAGAGACATTTTAAACGACAATAACTCTCTTGATTTCCATTGAAAAAATACAAAATTTGTGTTCAAATTCAAGTTTAGAATCCGTACTTTCTAAACTATTCAGGCCATGTGGAAAAATTCTTAACCGTTCAAAAGTTATCATCGAAACGTTTACCGAAGATAAGTTTTCAACCCAACTTCAAGTCGATTAATGCTCTGAATAACTTGCAGCGAAAGTATTTTTTGCCCAAAACATCATTTCAAGATGATTGATCCCGCGATATAAGAAAAATATTACCGAGCCAATTTCTAAAGCGAAACGTTCGACTTCCATTTTTACTCCCTCCTATCGGCACATAATTGGAATCCGTAATTCGGGTAACAAGGTGAGACAATTTAATCGACAATAACTCTCTTGATTTCCATTGAAAAAATACAAAATTTGTGTTCAAATTCAAGCTCAGAATCTGTACTTACTAAAACACTCTGGCCGCGTTTAAAAATTCCTAACAGTTGAAATGTTTTCTTCGAAACGGTTACCGAAGTTGAGTTTCCAACACATTTTCAAATCGATTGACACTCTGTATAACTTGCAATGAAAGTATTTTTTACCCAAAAATTCATTTCGAGATGATTGATCCCGCGATATAAGAAAAACATTTCCAAGCCAAATTTGTGAGCGAAACGTTTGACTTCCATTTTTACTCCCTCCTATCGGCACATAATTGGAATCCGTAATTCGGGTAACACGGTGAGATATATTGAAACGACAATAACTATCCTGATTTCCATTGAAAAAAATCAAAATTTGTGTTCAAATTCAAGCCCAGAA
This sequence comes from Quercus cerris, assembly GCA_963669245.1. Classification (NCBI taxonomy): domain Eukaryota; kingdom Viridiplantae; phylum Streptophyta; class Magnoliopsida; order Fagales; family Fagaceae; genus Quercus; species Quercus cerris. The sequence continues at coordinate 76,601,114 of OY770007.1, forward strand.
TATGTACTTTCTAAAACAATCAGGCCACGTCTAAAAATTCCTAACCATTCAAAATTTTTCTTCGAAACGGTTACCGAAGTTGAGTTTTCAACAGATTTTCAAATCGATTTACGCTCTGAATAACTTGCAGCGAAAGTATTCTTTGCCCAAAACTTCATTTCGAGATGATTGACCCTGCGATATAAGAAAAATATTTCCAACCCAAATTCGTGAGCGAAACGTTTGACTTCCATTTTTACTCCCTCCTACCGGCACATAATTGGAATTCGTAATTCGGGTAACACGGTGAGACATATTGAAACGACAATAACTATCTTGATTTCCATTGAAAAAAATCAAAATTTGTGTGCAAATTGAAGAACAAAATGTTTACTTTCTAAAACATTCAAGCCACCTCTAAAAATTCCAAACCGTTCAAAAGTTTTCTTTGAAACGGTTACCGAAGTTGAGTTTTCAACACTTTTTCAAATCGATTTACTCTCTGAATAACATGCAACGAAAGTATTTTCTACCCAAAACTTCATTTCGAGATGATTGATCCCGCAATACAAGAAAAATATTTCCAAGCCAAATTTGTGAGCGAAACGTTTGACTTCCATTTTTACTCCTTCCTGTCGGCACATAATTGGAATCCGTAATTCGGGTTACCCTGTGAGACAATTTAAAGGACAAGAACACTCTTGATTTCCATTGAAAAAATACAAAATTTTTTTTCAAATTCATGCTCAGAATGTGTACTTTCTAAAACATTCATGCCGCATCTAAAAATTCCTAACCGTTCAAAATTTATCATCGAAACGGTTACTGAGGATGAGTTTTCAACCCATTTTCAAATCGGTTGATGCTCTAAATAACTTGCAGCGAAAGTATTTTTTACCCAAAACTTCATTTCGAGATGATTTATCCCGCGATATAAGAAAATATTTCCAAGCCAAATTCATGAGCGAAACGTTAGACTTCAATTCTTACTCCCTCCTATGGGCACATAATTGGAATCCGTAATTCGGGTAACACGGTGAGATATATTGAAACGACATTAACTCTCTTGATTTCCAGTAAAAAAAAATACAAATTTTGTGTTCAAACTCAAGCTCAGAATGTGTACATTCCAAAACATTCATGCCGCGTCTAAGAATTCCAAACTATTCAAAAGTTATCTTCGAAACGGTTACCGAAGATGAGTTTTCAACGCATTTTCAAATCGATTAATGCACTGAATAACATGCAGCAAATGTATTTTTTGCCCAAAACTTCATTTCGATAAGATTAATCCCGTGATATAAGAAAAATATTTCCAAGCCAAATTCGTGAGCGAGACGTTTGACTTCCATTTTTACTCCCTCCTATCGGCACATAATTAGAATCTGTAATTCGGGTAACACGGTGGGACATATTGAAACGGCATTAACTCTCTTGATTTCCTGTAAAAAAATACAAATTTTGTGTTGAAATTCAAGCTCAGAATGTGTACATTCTAAAACATTCATGCCGCGTCTAAGAATTCCAAACTGTTCAAATGTTATCTTCGAAACGGTTACCAAAGATGAGTTTTCAACACATTTTCAAATCGATTAACGCTATGAATAACATGCAGCGAAAGTATTTTTTGCCCAAAACTTCGTGTCAAGATGATTAATCCCGCGATATAAGAAAAATATTTCAAAGCCAAATTCGTGACCAACACATTTGACTTTCATTTTTGCTCCCTCCTATCGGCACATAATCGGAATCCGTAATTCGGGTAACACGGTGAGACATATTGAAACGATGATAAGTCTATTGATTTCCACTGAAAAAATTCAAAATTTGTGTTCAAACTCAAGCTCAGAATGTGTACTTTCTAAAACATTCAGGCCCCCTCTAAAAATCTCTAACCGTTCGAAAGTTTTCTTTGAAACGGTTACCGAGGTTGAGTTTTGAACACATTTTCAAATCGATTGACGCTCTGAATAACTTGTAGCGAAAGTATTTTTTATCCAAAACTTCATTTCAAGATGATTGATCCCGCGATATTAGAAAAATATTTCCAAGCCAAATTCATGAGCGAGACGTTTGACTTCCATTTTTACTCCCTCCTATCGGCACATAATTGGAATCCGTAATTCGGGTAACACAGTGAGACAATTTAAACGACAAGAACTCTCTTGATTTCCATTGAAAAAATACAAAATTTGTGTTTGAATTCATGCTCAAAATGTGTACTTTCTAAAACATTCATGCCGCGTCTAAAAATTCCTAACCGATCAAAAGTTATCATCGAAACGGTTACCGAAGTTGAGTTTTCAACACATTTTCAAATCGATTTACGCTATGAATAACTTGCAGCGAAAGTATTCTTTGCCCAAAACTTCATTTCGAGATGATTGACCACGTGATATAAGAAAATATTTCCAACCCAAATTCGTGAGCGAAACGTTTGACTTCCATTTTTACTCCCTCCTACCGGCACATAATTGGAATTCGTAATTCGGGTAAAACGGTGAGACATATTGAAACGAAAATAACTATCTTGATTTCCAATGAAAAAAATCAAAATTTGTGTTCGAATTGAAGCTCAAAATGTTTACTTTGTAAAACATTCAAGCCACGTCTAAAAATTCCAAACCGTTCAAAAGTTTTCTTCGAAACGGTTACCGAAGTTGAGTTTTCAACACATTTTCAAATCGATTTACGCTCTAAATAACATGCAGCGAAAGTATTTTCTGCCCAAAACGTCATTTCGAGATGATGGATCCCGCGATGCAAGAAAAATATTTCCAACCTAAATTCATGAGCGAAACGTTTGACTTCCATTTTTACTCCCTCCTGTCGGCACATAATTGGAATCCATAATTCGGGTAACACAGTGAGACAATTTAAAGGACAAGAACTCTCTTCATTTCCATTGAAAAAGTACAAAATTTGTGTTCAAATTCATGCTCAGAATGTGTACTTTCTAAAACATTCATGCCGCATCTAAAAATTCCTAACCGTTCAAAAGTTATCATCGAAACGGTTACTAAGGATGAGTTTTCAACACATTTTGAAATCGGTTGACACTCTGAATAACTTGCAGCGGAAGTATTTTTTACCCAAAACTTCATTTCGAGATGATTGATCACGTGATATAAGAAAAATATTTCCAAGTCAAATTTGTGAGCGAAACGTTTGACTTCCATTTTTACTCCCTCCTATCGGCACATAATTGGAATCCGTAATTCAGGTAACACGGTGAGTCATATTGAAATGACAATAACTCTCTTGATTTCCTGTCAAAAAATACATATTTTGTGTTCAAATTCAAGCTCAGAATGTGTACATTCTAAAACATTCATGCCACGTCTTAGAATTCCAAACCGTTCAAAAGTTATCTTCGAAACGGTTACCGAAGTTGAGTTTTCAACACATTTTCACATCGATTCACACTCTGAATAAGATGTAGCGATAGTATTTTTTGCCCAAAACTTCATTTTGAGATTATTAATCCCGCGATATCAGAAAAATATTTCCAAGCCAAATTCGTGAGCGAGACGTTTGACTTCCATTTTTACTCCCTCCTATCGGCACATAATTGGAATCCGTAATTCGGGTAACACGGTGAGACATATTGAAACGATAATAACTCTCTTGATTTCCTGTCAAAAAATACAAATTTTTTGTTCAAATTCAAGCTCAGAATGTGTACATTCTAAATCATTCATGCCGCGTCTAAGAATTCCAAACTGTTCAACAGTTTTCTTTGAAATGGTTGCCGAAGATGAGTTTTCAACACATTTTCAAATCGATCAACGCCATGAATAACATGCAGCGAAAGTATTTTTTGCCCAAATCTTCATTTCAAGATGATTAATCCCGCGATATAAGAAAAATATTTCCAAGCCAAATTCGTAACCAACTAGTTTGACTTCCATTTTTACTCCTTCCTATCGGCACATAATTGGAATCCGTAATTCGGGTATCACGGTGAGACATATTGAAACGATGATAAGTCTGTTGATTTCCATTGAAAAAATTTGAAATTTGCGTTCAAATTCAGGCTCAGAGTGTGTACTTTTTAAAACATTCAGGCCGCCTCTAAAAATTTCTAACCGTTCAAAAGTTTTCTTTAAAACGGTTACCGAGGTTGAGTTTTCAACACATTTTCAAATCGATTGATGCTCTGAATAACTTGCAGCGAAAGTATTTTTTACCCAAAACTTCATTTCGAGATGATTTATCCCGCGATATAATAAAAATGTTTCCAAGCCAAATTCGTGAGCGAATCGTTTGACTTCCATTTTTACTCCCTCCCATCAGCACATAATTGGAATCTGTAATTCGGGTAACACCATGAGACAATTTAAACAACAATAACACTCTTGATTTCCATTGAAAAAATACAAAATTAGTGTTCAAATTCAAGCTCAGAATCTGTACTTTCCAAAACATTCAGGACGCATCTAAAAATTCCTAACTGTTGAAATGTTTTCTTCGAAACGGTTACCGAAGTTGAGTTTTCAACACATTTTCTGTTAGGTTCTAAGGTGTTAGGATTTTATGTATTTAGAACTCTAATTTGTAATGTTGGCAAACCATGATCAAAACATTGTATTTAGTCTTATTTAGACTTGCTCAAAGTTGGTTTAATATTGTAAAGTTGGAATCGAGTGGCTGCAGAAGTACTTGGGACTTTCGGCCTGGCTCGATCGATCGAAGAATAGACTCGATCGATCGAAAATCGCACAGGTTGAATTTCTGCAGAATTTCCAACTCAGCCCTACTTCATTAAACGTTTAGGGTTTTATGTTTTTACCCTAGGTATATAAACTAAACCCTAGCCACGTTTTTTAAGGTTGTCCATATTGTATTGTTGCTCATACATTGCTGTTTTGTGTGAATCTCTTGTGAGATCTTTGAGGAGCTTTCCTTTACACAAAACTTAGGGTTTTCATGGTGGAGATGATTTCAACATCTTGAAGATCATTACTGTTGCAACCATTGGAACTTAAAGAAAAGCAAGCGGGGAGCTTGTAGCTGATTGAAGAATTCAAGAAAGAAGTAGTCCGTGGATTCGGAGCCTGCGCGTGGTCGTGTCAGGAAGTTTTACTGGTGGGTAGCATTAGGAAGTCGAGCGGGGAGCTTGTAGTCCTTCTGTATGAACTTCAATTCTTTCATAGTGAATTCAGGTTAGCCTTGAGGATCGGTGGATCAAATCCTCCCCAGGTTTTTACCGTGTGGTTTCCTGGGTGATCATATCTTGTGTTATTTATTTTCCGCTGCTTTATATTCTTAATATGATTGTTTGGATTGTTTTAACCTAGAATTGCTTAATTTGACTAAGTAACAACTTGGCTAATTAATCTAGGCTACGCAATCTGGTTGTTTAAGGGGTCTAAATTCCTGACATGTGGTATCAGAGCAGGTAGCTCTTCTTGTTGTAGATCTTTTGATCTAAGAGCTGATCCTTGACCCCTGTTGTCATGGATAATTTGAAGTGTCTTTCTGATCGTATTTCTGCTGATGCTTCTGCTGATTTTATTGATGCTTGTGATGTTTTGAATGAAAAGGACACTATTGTTTCTGTTGATTTTTTTGATGCTTTTGAAACTCTTCGTAAGGAATTATCTAAATCTTTGAAAATTTCTAAGAAATTCAAGGAAGAGTTAAAATTGGCTAATCTTGAAAAAGAGGATTTGATTGTGAGATTAGATGAGTCTAATAAAAAGAATGAATTTTTGAGAAATCAAATTTCCTCTCAAGATGAGAAGATGAAAAGTTTGGAACAAAAGTTAGCTGAGGCTGAAGCTAAATTGGAAAATTTGTCTAATACCAAACTTGTTGATGATAACAGAAGTGTTTCTGTTTCTCTTAAGCCTAAAACTGAGAAAGTTTATATCCCTCCTTTTAAGAGGAATAATAAAGAGAATGCTTATTTTGCTAGGTTAGACAAAGGTAAAAGTTCTGATGTAGACGCTGAAGTTTCTAAACTTAAGTCTAATCCTACTGTTAGAGAGCATAATAAATCTGTTTTTGTGCCTACTTGTCACCTTTGTGGTGTTGTTGGTCATATTAGACCAAATTGTTCTTTGTTGAGGCAAAACCAAAATCTGAGAATAGATTTGCTATTAGGAATACTGATGTTCCTAAATTTGTTCCTGTTTGTCACTTTTGTGGTGTCTCCGGTCACATTCGTCCTAATTGTCATAAATTAAAATTTAAGTATTCTATGTTTCAATTTAGGATATGTGATGATATTTCTCCTGCCATAGGTTCAAATAAATTATTTCATATGCTTTTGAAAAATTTGAGCTTGTTGGTTTGTGAAAGGAATTTGCAGGATTTCAGTCTCTCTCAAAAGATTGGTGTAATTCCTCAAATGCACTCTACTTCTCATGGATTTTCACCTACAAAGTCGAATACTCGTGCTAAATGGGTGAGAAAAGATTCTCCAAGGTGAGTGTTGCTAACTTGTCCTTGATTTAATTCTTTCAATTATTTGTGAACATGTTTTGTTTTTGTTTTTGGTTGTGTTGTTTTTTTAGTTTTTTTTATTTTAAAAAAAAAATCCAAAAACATTGAAAAATTCTCAAAAAGACAAAAATATTTTATTTTGTGTCTTGTTTTATTTTTCTTGAGGATTACATGAGTTTTAATATCTCTCTTGATTTAGAACATGCCTGACATTGTGGAGAAACTTGAATAGTTTGTGCTAAGCTATTTTTGATTTTGAATAAGTATGTACTAGTTTGTACATGTACTCAAGGGTTAATTAAGAAATTGATATTTCTTGTTTGTGTACCCTTTATAGCTTAGTTTTGCACTGTCATGCATTGCATTTGCATTGTTCATTTAGCATAATATGTGTTTTTTTTTTTGTTTTTGGTTATAAAGTTTGTTAAAACCAAAAAGATTTTTGTGTTTTGTATTATATATCTTGGATTTATAATCAAGGATTGGCCATATTATCTTTACATAACATGTTTATGTACCTTGTTTAGCCTTGATAAGCTTATTTATTGCACTTTACTAGTTAAAGTTTTGTAGTGCATGTTGTGTGGGAAAGATGTTTATGGTGTTTATCACTTTGTCTTAATCTTGAAGTCACATTTTATTTGACTGTCGGACTTGATCCTTTTGAGAAAGGCATAAATAACCATCTCACCACTGTTCACTAGCCAATCATGAACACCTTAGTGCATATCATAAGATTCTGTGCTCGAGAAAGTGTAGCACATGCACAAAAAGAACATAAGGTGTAGCCTCAAATTAAATTAAAACTGGTGTGTACTATTAGGCTTGATGCCAATTCACTTAATTCAAACCGGTGTGTACTATTAGGCTGAATGCCATCTCATACAAATAAGAGGCAAAAATGCAAGAAACTTACATGATTGCAAGCTTTTGTTCTAGGAGATGTGGGAGTTATAGGATGTAACTCTTTAGGTGATAGTCTCTTTTAAATTCTATGTGATGAATTGTGTAGACTTTATGATTAATTGCTATTCACATATCACCTCACATGTATCTCAAGTTTTTGCTAGTATCACACACGACACAAGTTACTCTTTGTTAAACACTGTACATGCTAGTGTGTGTTTTTGGTCTGACCAACCAAGTTTGAAAATATCTTGAGATTTATTCACAACATATTTGTTGCTTGAGAAAATTCAATGGGAGTTTGATTGAAATTTGTGTTAAGAAAATTGGGTTCAAAATTTTGGGTTTTTTGAAAAAGCATTCCATCTCATACTCATGCATTTTGTTTCTTCAATTTAATGCTTTGAGGAGTTATTTTCAAAATTAGCTTGTGTTTTTCAAAAACTGTGATTTTTCCAAAATTTAGTGAGTCTCTACCCATTTCGATCGATCCAACCTGTTTTTCGATCAATCGAAAAAGTGCTCTCATTTGTCTTAAAATGACTGTGCTTTTCGATCGATCGAATGTATTTTTCGATCGATCGAATATCGTGGAAAAGTTTTTTTAAAAGATCAGTTCTGACTTTTTCAAAGTTTCTATTCAAAACTTTTCAAACTTTTTCTCTCTTTCCGCGTTGGCAAGGCTCCACCTTAGAGATTTTTTGTCGTTTTCCTCCGTTGTTTTTGCAAAATCTCTCTTTCCTCAAGCAGGTAAGACTCTTTTGCCCTTCCTTTTGATGTTATTTTCATTATTTCATGCATAAATCCATGCATTTAAGGGTAATTTTCGGACTTTATTCTTTTTGGATTTTCTGTTGATTCAAGCCTTATTTTATGAAATTGTTCATTGGGTTTTTGTGGGGACACATCATACTAATGATCCTTGGTGGTTAATTTGATCAATTTTGAGTTTGATGAAAAATTGAAAATTCTAGGGTTTGTTCTTGATCCGAATTTGGGCTTTTGTTAAATTGGGTAGAATTTGATGAAATTGGCTTGTTGTGTTGGTGTAATTAAGCATTATAATCTATGTGCTATGTTTTGTAATGCTCAATTCATTAATTTAGTTGCAAAATTTTTCAAGTGGTTTTTCAAATTTTTGGGATTTTTGATAGAAATTCCGTGTTCAAGCCAATTTTGTCCAATTACTCTCAATTAAACTTAATTTGTCACTGCATTTAGATCATGCATCACAACATTTTATTGTTCATGCATCATATAGATTTTTGTTCTATATTATTTATTGTGCTAATTTGCAGTCTGCCCTTGGTTTTGTTTTCTCTTGTTTCTTTGTGTTTTTCTCTTTGTGTCTCTGTCCTTTCCTTAGCACTATGCCTAGGAAAACTAAAGCCCGTAGGAGTGTTCCCTCACCTTCTCCTTTACCCCCTCCATCCTTTGATAGTGAGAGGTTTCCGAGTAAGAAAAACCAAGAGATTTTTGAGAAGCTGAACATTAGGAGAAAGATTTGGGCTGAGCGTTCTGTGCTGTTAGATGAGCTTGATCCTGCCATTAGGGCAAATTTTGAGCGTCGGGGTTGGTTACCCTTGGTGGATGTTTCTGATCCTCCTCCACCTTCTGCCTTGATTAGAGAGTTCTATTCGAACATCTCTATCCGCGTCTATGATTCCAACACTCTAGTTAAGAGTTGGATACGAGGCATAGAGTACACCATTACTCCTCGGGTAGTGGCTGATGCTCTAGGGGTACCTTTGGTCCAGCATCCTGTCTATCCTTATGATGAGTCTCCCGAGATTAGCGATGTTTTGTCGTACGTCACTGGTACTACTGTCCAGTGGGGTTTTGATCCTCGGATCACTTCTGCTGAGCTCTCTGGGTTGCACTATCTGTTCTTTAGGATAGCTTGTCATTCGATCTGGCCTATTTCCCATGTTCACACCATTCCTCTTGAGAGGTGTGTTTTTCTGTACGCTCTTGTTACTGATGCTCCTATTAGTTTTCCCCATCTTTTTCTTCGTTCTTTGAACGAAGTTTATAGGAGTTCATCTACTACTCATGCTCTTGTTCATCCTATTTTCATTCATAGGATCCTTCTCTATCTTGAGCTTAGTGGCTTTCCTTCCTCTGAGCCCGTTCATGTGATAGGTCCTATAGATGCGTCTTTTCTTAGACTGAGGGCCGCTCATCTTCGAGCTGGTTCTAAACACCCTAGATCTGAGCTCTCTAGTAGCGCACCTCCTCCTTCTTCTTCTGCAGGTCTTACTGGTGAGGATTTTCCTATTCCAGTTGGTGATGATGCTGCTGCTGTGATGTTCCTCCATCTCCTTCGGCTGACTTTGATGTTCGTTGTACTTTGGAGACTGTCATGACTGTTTAGCAGGCTCATGGTCAGATTTTGGTGGACTTGCTGGATGAGATTCATGCTCTCCAAGCTGATATTGCGCGTCTTCATTCACCCTTACCACCTCCTTTTGATGGCGACTTGTGATTGCCCTTTGGCATTCCGTCACAAAAAGGGGGAGTGGAGTTTTGACTTGTAGTAGAGTTTTTGTAGTTAGGGGGAGATTTTTTTTGTTTTAGAGGAGCTTGTGGAGTTTTTAGATTGTATCTATGTGCTTCACTTTGTATATCATTTTTGGGGATATTCATGTTAGGGGGAGTAACATTGATTGATATACATGATATTTTTTATTGATTCTTGTTGCTTTGTGATTCATTGCGTATTGATTTATATTTATGAGTTGATCATTCATATATGTCTTTATTTTGAATTATGTGAATCTTACAAGAATGTTATACCTGTTGTTTTACTCTTTACTGTCACACATGCATTTATGCGTTTGTTGAGTATTTCAGGATTATACAGGTTGATTCAACTAAGCTGCTGTCTACACTTGCAACTATGGATAGTAGTTAGGCTGAATTGAATTTTATGAGCATTATCTTTGTAAAGGGCTTTTTATTTGTAAAACTTTGAGCTGTTAATTAGGGTTTTGTCACGGATTGCCAAAGGGGGAGTTTGTTAGGTTCTAAGGTGTTAGGATTTTATGTATTTAGAACTCTAATTTGTAATGTTGGCAAACCATGATCAAAACATTGTATTTAGTCTTATTTAGACTTGCTCAAAGTTGGTTTAATATTGTAAAGTTGGAATCGAGTGGCTGCAGAAGTACTTGGGACTTTCGGCCTGGCTCGATCGATCGAAGAATAGACTCGATCGATCGAAAATCGCACAGGTTGAATTTCTGCAGAATTTCCAACTCAGCCCAACTTCATTAAACGTTTAGGGTTTTATGTTTTTACCCTAGGTATATAAACTAAACCCTAGCCACATTTTTTAAGGTTGTCCATATTGTATTGTTGCTCATACATTGCTGTTTTGTGTGAATCTCTTGTGAGATCTTTGAGGAGCTTTCCTTTACACAAAACTTAGGGTTTTCATGGTGGAGATGATTTCAACATCTTGAAGATCATTACTGTTGCAACCATTGGAACTTAAAGAAAAGCAAGCGGGGAGCTTGTAGCTGATTGAAGAATTCAAGAAAGAAGTAGTCCGTGGATTCGGAGCCTGCGCGTGGTCGTGTCAGGAAGTTTTACTGGTGGGTAGCATTAGGAAGTCGAGCTGGGAGCTTGTAGTCCTTCTGTATGAACTTCAATTCTTTCATAGTGAATTCAGGTTAGCCTTGAGGATCGGTGGGTCAAATCCTCCCCAGGTTTTTACCGTGTGGTTTCCTGGGTGATCATATCTTGTGTTATTTATTTTCCGCTGCTTTATATTCTTGATATGATTGTTTGGATTGTTTTAACCTAGAATTGCTTAATTTGACTAAGTAACAACTTGGCTAATTAATCTAGGCTACGCAATCTGGTTGTTTAAGGGGTCTAAATTCCTGACATTTTCAAATCGATTAACGCTCTGAATAAGATTCAGCGAAAGTGTTTTTTGCCAAAACTTCATTTTGAGATGATTAATCCCGCGATATAAGAAAAATATTTCCAAGCCAAATTCATGAGCGAGACGTTTGACTTCCATTTTTACTCCCTCCTATCGGCACAGAATTGGAATCCGTAATTCGAGTAACGCGGTGAGACATATTGAAACGACAATAACTCTCTTTATTTCCTGACAAAAATTACAAATTTTGTGTTCAAATTCAAGCCCAGAATATGTACATTCTAAAACATTCATGCCGCGTCTAAGAATTCCAAACTGTTCAAAAGTTTTCTCCGAAATGGTTACCGAAGATGAGTTTTCAACACATTTTCAAATCGATTAATGCCATGAATAACTTGCAGCGAAAGTATTTTTTGCCCAAATCTTCATTTCAAGATGATTAATCCCGCGATATACGAAAAATATTTCCAAGCCAAATTCGTAACCAACACGTTTGACTTCCATTTTTACTCCCTCCTATCGGCACATAATTGGAATCCGTAATTCGGGTGACACAGTGAGACATATTGAAACGACGATAAGTCTGTTGATTTCCAATGAAGAAATTTAAAATTTGTGTTCAAACTCAAGCTCAGAACGTGTACTTTCTAAAACATTCAGGCCGCCTCTAAAAATTTCTAACCGTTCAAAAGTTTTCTTCGAAACGGTTACCGAGGTTGAGTTTTCAACACATTTTCAAATCGATTGATGCTCTGAATAACTTGCAGCGAAAGTATTTTTTACCCAAAACTTCATTTCGAGATGATTGATCCCACGATATAAGAAAAATATTTCCAAGCCAAATTCGTGAGTGAAACGTTAGACTTCCATTTTTACTCCCTCGTATCGGCACATAATTGGAATCCGTAATTCGGGTAACATGGTGAGACATATTGGAACGACAATAACTCTCTTGACTTCCATTGATTCAACCTCAGAATGTTTACTTTCTAAGACATTCAGGCCGTGTCTAAAAATTCCTAACCTTTGAAAAGTTATCTTCGAAACGGTTTCCGAAGTTGAGTTTTCAACACATTTTCAAATCGATTTACACTCTGAATAACTTGCAGCGAAAGTATTTTTTGCCCAAAACCTCATTTCCAGACGATGGATCCAGCGATATATGAAAAATATGTCCAAGCCAAATTCGTGAGTGAAACGTTTCACTTCCATTTTTACTCCCTCCAATCGGCACATAATTGGAATCTGTAATTCGGGTAACACGGTGAGACATATTGAAACGACAATAATTCTCTTGATTTCCTGTCAAAAAATACAAATTTTGTGTTCAAATTCAAGCTCAGAATGTGTACTTTCTAAAACATTAATGCTGCGTCTAAAAATTCCTAACCGTTCAAAATTTAACTACGAAACGGTTGTCGAAGATGAGTTTTCAACACATTTTCAAATCGATTAACGCTCTGAATACCTTGCAGTGAAAGTATTTTTTACCCTAAACTTCATTTCAAGAAGATTGATCCCACAATATAAGAAAATTATTTCCAACCCAAATTCGTGAGCGAAACGTTTGACTTCCATTTTTACTCCCTCCTATCAGCACATAATTGGAATCCGCTGTTCGGGGCACAAGGAGAAACATTTTAAACGACAATAACGCTCTTGATTTCCATTGAAAAAATACAAAATTTGTGTTCAAATTCACGCTTAGAATCCGTACTTTCTAAAATATTCAGGCCGTGTCTAAAAATTCCTAACCATTCAAAAGTTATCATCGAAACGGTTACCGAAGATGAGTTTTCAACACAATTTCAAATCGATTAACACTCTGAATAACTTGCTGCGAAAGTATTTTTTGCCCAAAACTTCATTTCAAGATGATTAATCCCGTGATATACGAAAAATATTTCCAAGCCAAATTCGTAACCAACACGTTTGACTTCCATTTTTACTCCCTCCTATCGGCACATAATTGGAATCCGTAATTCGGGTGACACAGTGAGACATATTGAAACGACGATAAGTCTGTTGATTTCCAATGAAGAAATTTAAAATTTGTGTTCAAACTCAAGCTCAGAACGTGTACTTTCTAAAACATTTAGGCCGCCTCTAAAAATTTCTAACCGTTCAAAAGTTTTCTTCGAAACGGTTATCGAGGTTGAGTTTTCAACACATTTTCAAATCGATTGATGCTCTGAATAACTTGCAGCGAAAGTATTTTTTACCCAAAACTTCATTTCGAGATGATTGATCCCACGATATAAGAAAAATATTTCCAAGCCAAATTCGTGAGTGAAACGTTAGACTTCCATTTTTACTCCCTCGTATCGGCACATAATTGGAATCCGTAATTCGGGTAACATGGTAAGACATATTGGAACGACAATAACTCTCTTGACTTCCATTGATTCAACCTCAGAATGTTTACTTTCTAAAACATTCAGGCCGTGTCTAAAAATTCCTAACCTTTGAAAAGTTATCTTCGAAACGGTTTTCGAAGTTGAGTTTTCAACACATTTTCAAATCGATTTACACTCTGAATAACTTGCAGCGAAAGTATTTTTTGCCCAAAACCTCATTTCCAGACGATGGATCCAGCGATATATGAAAAATATGTCCAAGCCAAATTCGTGAGTGAAACGTTTCACTTCCATTTTTACTCCCTCCAATCGGCACATAATTGGAATCTGTAATTCGGGTAACACGGTGAGACATATTGAAACGACAATAATTCTCTTGATTTCCTGTCAAAAAATACAAATTTTGTGTTCAAATTCAAGCTCAGAATGTGTACTTTCTAAAACATTAATGCTGCGTCTAAAAATTCCTAACCGTTCAAAATTTAACTACGAAACGGTTGTCGAAGATGAGTTTTCAACACATTTTCAAATCGATTAACGCTCTGAATACCTTGCAGTGAAAGTATTTTTTACCCTAAACTTCATTTCAAGAAGATTGATCCCACAATATAAGAAAATTATTTCCAACCCAAATTCGTGAGCGAAACGTTTGACTTCCATTTTTACTCCCTCCTATCAGCACATAATTGGAATCCGCTGTTCGGGGCACAAGGAGAAACATTTTAAACGACAATAACGCTCTTGATTTCCATTGAAAAAATACAAAATTTGTGTTCAAATTCACGCTTAGAATCCGTACTTTCTAAAATATTCAGGCCGTGTCTAAAAATTCCTAACCATTCAAAAGTTATCATCGAAACGGTTACCGAAGATGAGTTTTCAACACAATTTCAAATCGATTAACACTCTGAATAACTTGCTGCGAAAGTATTTTTTGCCCAAAACTTCATTTCAAGATGATTAATCCCGTGATATACGAAAAATATTTCCAAGCCAAATTCGTAACCAACACGTTTGACTTCCATTTTTACTCCCTCCTATCGGCACATAATTGGAATCCGTAATTCGGGTGACACAGTGAGACATATTGAAACGACGATAAGTCTGTTGATTTCCAATGAAGAAATTTAAAATTTGTGTTCAAACTCAAGCTCAGAACGTGTACTTTCTAAAACATTTAGGCCGCCTCTAAAAATTTCTAACCGTTCAAAAGTTTTCTTCGAAACGGTTATCGAGGTTGAGTTTTCAACACATTTTCAAATCGATTGATGCTCTGAATAACTTGCAGCGAAAGTATTTTTTACCCAAAACTTCATTTCGAGATGATTGATCCCACGATATAAGAAAAATATTTCCAAGCCAAATTCGTGAGTGAAACGTTAGACTTCCATTTTTACTCCCTCGTATCGGCACATAATTGGAATCCGTAATTCGGGTAACATGGTAAGACATATTGGAACGACAATAACTCTCTTGACTTCCATTGATTCAACCTCAGAATGTTTACTTTCTAAAACATTCAGGCCGTGTCTAAAAATTCCTAACCTTTGAAAAGTTATCTTCGAAACGGTTTTCGAAGTTGAGTTTTCAACACATTTTCAAATCGATTTACACTCTGAATAACTTGCAGCGAAAGTATTTTTTGCCCAAAACCTCATTTCCAGACGATGGATCCAGCGATATATGAAAAATATGTCCAAGCCAAATTCGTGAGTGAAACGTTTCACTTCCATTTTTACTCCCTCCAATCGGCACATAATTGGAATCTGTAATTCGGGTAACACGGTGAGACATATTGAAACGACAATAATTCTCTTGATTTCCTGTCAAAAAATACAAATTTTGTGTTCAAATTCAAGCTCAGAATGTGTACTTTCTAAAACATTAATGCTGCGTCTAAAAATTCCTAACCGTTCAAAATTTAACTACGAAACGGTTGTCGAAGATGAGTTTTCAACACATTTTCAAATCGATTAACGCTCTGAATACCTTGCAGTGAAAGTATTTTTTACCCTAAACTTCATTTCAAGAAGATTGATCCCACAATATAAGAAAATTATTTCCAACCCAAATTCGTGAGCGAAACGTTTGACTTCCATTTTTACTCCCTCCTATCAGCACATAATTGGAATCCGCTGTTCGGGGCACAAGGAGAAACATTTTAAACGACAATAACGCTCTTGATTTCCATTGAAAAAATACAAAATTTGTGTTCAAATTCACGCTTAGAATCCGTACTTTCTAAAATATTCAGGCCGTGTCTAAAAATTCCTAACCATTCAAAAGTTATCATCGAAACGGTTACCGAAGATGAGTTTTCAACAAAATTTCAAATCGATTAACACTCTGAATAACTTGCTGCGAAAGTATTTTTTGCCCAAAACTTCATCTCAAAATGATTGATCCCGTGATAGAAGAAAAATATTTCCAAGCCAAATTCGTGAGCGAAACGTTTGACTTCCATTTTTACTCCCTCCTATCGGCACATAATTGGAATCCGTAATTCAGGTAACACGGTGAGACATATTGAAACGACAATAACTCTCTTGATTTCCTGTCAAAAAATACAAATTTTGTGTTCAAATTCAAGCTCAGAATGTGTACATTCTAAAACACTCATGTCGTGTCTAAGAATTCCAAACCGTTCAAAAGTAATCTTCGAAACGGTTACTGAAGATGAGTTTCCAACTCATTTTCAAATCGATTAACTCTCTGAATAAGATGCAGCGAAAGAATTTTTTGCCGAAAACTTCATTTCAAGATGATTAATCCCGTGATATAAGAAAAATATTTCCAAGCCAAATTCGTGAGCGAGACGTTTGACTTCCATTTTTACTCCCTCCTATCGGCACATAATTGGAATCCGTAATTCGGGTAATACGATGAGACATATTGAAACGACAATAACTAACTTGATTTCCATTGAAAAAATCAAAATTTGTGTTCAAATTGAAGCTCAGAATGTGTACTTTCTATAACATTCAAGCCGCGACTAAAAATTCCTAAACTTTCAAAAGTTTTCTTCAAAACAGTTACCAAAGTTGAGTTTTCAACACATTTTGAAATCGACTTACGCGCTGAATAACTCTCAGCGAAAGTATTTTTTGCCTAAAACATGATTTCGAGATGATTGATCCCGCGATATAAGAAAAATATTTCCAAGTCAAATTCGTCAGCGAAACTTTTGACTTCCATTTTTACTCCCTCCTATCGGCACATAATTTGAATTCGTAATTAGGGTAACACGGTGAGACATATTGAAACGACGATAACTCTCTTGATTTAAATTGAAAGAATACAAAATTTGTGTTCAAATTCAATCATAGAATCTTTACTTTCCAAAACATTCAGGTTGTGTTTAATAATTCCTAACCGTTCAAAAGCTATCTTCAAAACGGTTATTGAAGATGAGTTTTCAACACATTTTCAAATCGATTAACGCTTTGAATAACTTGCAGTGAAAGTATTTTTCTGCCCAAAACTTCATTTCGAGATGATTGATCCTGCGATATAAGAAAAATATTTCCAAGCCAAATTCGTGAGCGAAACGTTTCACTTCCATTTTGACTCCCTCTTAACGGCACATAATTGGAATCCGTAATTCGGGTAACACGGTGAGACACATTGAAACGAAAATAACTCTCTCGATTTCCATCAACAAAATTCCAAATTTTTGTTCAAATTCTAGCTCAAAATTTGTACTTTGTAAAACCTTCAGGCCGCATCTAAAAATTCCTAACCGTTCAAAAGTTTTCTTTGAAACGGTTACCGAAGATCAGTTTTCAACACAATTTCAAATCGGTTAACGCTCGGAATAATTGCAGCGAAAGTATTTTTTGCCCAAAACTTCATTTTGAGATGATTGATCCCGCAATTTAAGAAAAATATTTCCATGCCAAATTTGTGAGCGAAACGTTTGACTTCCATTTTTACTCCCTCCTATCAGCATATAATTGGAATCCATAATTCGGGTAACACGGTGAGACATATTGAAACGACAATAACTCTCTTGATTTCCAATGAAAAAATACAAAATTTGTGTTCAAATTCAAGCTCAGTATGTGTACTTTCTAAAAGATTCAGGCCGTGTCTAAAAATTCCTAACTGTTCAAAAGTTATCTTCGAAACGGTTATCGAAGTTGAGTTTTCAACACATTTTCAAATCGATTTACACACTGAATAACTTGCAGCGATAGTATTTTTTACCCAAAACTTCATCCCGAGATGATTGATCCCGCGATATAAGGAAAATATTTCCAAGCCAAATTCCTGAGCGAAACGTTTGACTTCCATTTTTACTCCCTCCTATCGGCACATAATTGGAATCCGTAATTCGGGTAACACGGTGAGACATATTGAAACGACAATAACTCTCTTGATTTCCATTGAAAAAAATCAAAATTTGTGTTCAAATTCAAGCGCAGAATGTTTACTTTCTAAAACATTCAGGCTGCATCTAAAAATTCCTAACCGTTCAAAAGTTTTCTTTGAAACGGTTACCAAAGTTGAGTTTTCAACACATTTTCAAGTCGATTTACGATCTGAATAACTTGCAGCGAAAGTATTTTTTACCCAAAACTTCATGTCGAGATGATTGATCATGAGATATAAGAAAAATATTTCCAACCCAAATTCGTGAGCGAAACGTTTGACTTCCATTTTCACTCCCTCCCATCGGCACAAAATTGGAATTCGTAATTCGGGTAACACGGTGAGACAATTTAAATGACAATAACTCTCTTGATTTCCATCGAAAAAATACAAAATTAGTGTTCAAATTCAAGCTCAGAATCTGTACTTTCTAAAACATTCAGGCCGCGTCTAAAAATTCCTAACCGTTGAAATGTTTTCTTTGAAACGGTTACCGAAGTTTAGTTTTCAACACATTTTCAAATCGATTGACGCTCTGAATAACTTGCAGCGAAAGTATTTTACACCCAAAACTTCATTTCGAGATGGTTGATCCTGCGATATAAGAAAATTAGTTCCAAGCCAAATTCGTGAGCGAAACGTTTGACTTTCATTTTTACTCCCTTCCATCGGCACATAATTGGAATCCGTAATTCGGGTAACACGGTGAGACACACTGAAAGGACAATAACTCTCTTGCTTTCCTGTCAAAAAATACAAATTTTGTGTTCAAATTCAAGCTCAGAATGTGTACTTTCTAAAACATTAATGCTGCGTCTAAAAATTCCTAACTGTTCAAAATTTATCTTCGAAACGGTTACCGAAGATTAGTTTTCAACACATTTTCAAATCGATTAACGATCTGAATAACATGCAGCAAAAGTATTTATTGCCCAAAAACTTCATTTCAAGATGATTTATCCCGCGATATAAGAAAAATCTTTCCAAGCCAAATTCGTGACCTACACGTTTGACTTCCATTTTTTCTCCCTCCTATCGGCACATAATTGGAATCCGTAATTCGGGTAATACAGTGAGACATATTGAAACGACTATAAGTCTGTTAATTTCCATTTAAAAAATTCAAAATTTGTTTTCAAATTCAAGCTCAGAATGTGTACTTTCTAAAACATTCAGGCCGCCTCTAGAAATTTCTAACCATTCAAAAGTTTTCTTCGAAACGGCTACCGAGGTTGAGTTTTCAACACATTTTCAAATCGATTCACTTTCTGAATAACTTGCAGCGAAAGTATTTTTTACCTAAAACTTCATTTCGAAATGTTTGATCCCGCGATATAAGAAAAATATTTCTAAGCGAAATCCGTGAGCGAAACGTTTGACTTCCATTTTTACTCCCATCTATCGGCATATAATTGGAATCCATAATTCGGATAACACGGTGAGACGTATTGAAACGACAATAACTCTCTTGATTTCCGGTCAAAAAATACAAATTTTTTTGTTCAAATTCAAGCTCAGAATGTGTACTTTCTAAAACATTAATGCCATGTCTAAAAATTCCTAACCGTTCAAAATTTATCTTCGAAACGGTTACCGAAGATGAGTTTTCAAGACATTTTCAAATCGATTGACACTCTGAATAACTTGCAGCGAAAGTAATTTTTTCCTTAAACTTTATTTCGAGATGATTGATCCCGCAATATAGGAACAATATTTCCAAGCCAAATTCGGGAATAAAACATTTGACTTGGATTTTTACTCCCTACTATCGGCACATAATTGGAATCCGTTGTTCGGGGAACACGGTGAAACATTTTGAACAACAATAACTCTCTTGATTTCCATTGAAAAAATACAAAATTTGTGTTCAAATTCAAGCTTAGAATCTTACTTTCTAAAACATTCATGCCGTGTCTAAAAATTCCTAACCATTCAAAAGTTATCTTCGAAAAGGTTTCTGAAGATGAGTTTTCGACACAATTTCAAATTGATTAACGCTCTGAATAACTTGCAGCGAAAGTATTTTTTCCCCAAAACTTCATTTCGAGATGATTGATCCCGCGATATAAGAAAAATATTTCCAACCCAAATTCGTGAGCGAAACGTTTGACTTCCACTTTTACTCCCTCCTATCGGCACATAATTGGAATCCGTAACTCGGTTAACACGGTGAGACAATTTAAACGACAATAACTCTCTTGATTTCCATTGAAAAAATACAAAATTTGTGTTCAAATTCAAGCTAAGAATCTGTACTTTCTAAAACATTCAGGCCGCATCAAAAAATTTCTAACCGTTGAAATGTTTTCTTCGAAATGGTTACCGAAGTTTAGATTTCAACACGTTTTCAAATCGATTGAAGCTTTGAATAACTTGCAGCGAAAGTATTTTATACCCAAAACTTCATTTCGAGATGATTGATCCCACGATATACGAAAAAGATTTCCAAGCCAAATTCGTTAGCAAAACGTTTGACTTCCATTTTTACTCCCTCCTATCAGCATGTAATTGGAATCTGTAATTCGGGTAACACGGTGAGACATATTGAAACGACAATAGCTCTCTTGATTTCCTATCAAAAAATGCAAATTTTGTATTCACATTCAAGCGCAGAATCTGTACATTCTAAAACATTCATGCCGCGTCTAAGAATTCCAAACCGTTCAAAAGTTATCTTCGAAACGGTTACCGAAGATTAGTTTTCAACACATTTTCAAATCGATTAACGCTCTGAATAACATGCAGCGAAAGTATGTTTTACTCCCTCCTATCAGCACATAATTTGAATCCGTAATTAGGGTAATGCGGTGAGACATATTGAAACGACGATAACTCTCTTGATTTCCATTGAAAAAATACAAAATTTGTGTTCAAATTCAATCATAGAATCAATACTTTCCAAAACATTTGGGTCGTGTTTAATAATTCCTAACCGTTCAAAAGTTATCTTCGAAACAGTTACCGAAGATGAGTTTTCAACACATTTTCAAATCGATTCACGCTTTGAATAACTTGTAGTGAAAGTATTTTTCTACCCAAAACTTCATTTCGGGATGATTGATCCTGCAATATAAGAAAAATATTTCCAAGCCAAATTCGTGAGCGAAACGTTTCACTTCCATTTTTACTCCCTCTTCACGGCACATAATTGGAATCAGTAATTTGGGTAACACGGTTAGACACATTGAAACGAAAATAACTCTCTTGATTTCCATCGACAAAATTCCAAATTTGTGTTCAAATTCTAGCTCGAAATTTGTACTTTGTAAAACCTTCAGGCCGCGTCTAAAAATTCCTAACCATTCAAAAGTTTTCTTCGAAACGGTTACCGAAGATCAGTTTTCAACACAAT
This sequence comes from Quercus cerris, assembly GCA_963669245.1. NCBI lineage: Eukaryota > Viridiplantae > Streptophyta > Magnoliopsida > Fagales > Fagaceae > Quercus > Quercus cerris. The sequence goes on from OY770007.1 coordinate 76,622,421, forward strand.
TTCAAATCGATTAACGCTCGGAATAATTGCAGCGAAAGTATTTTTTGCCCAAAACTTCATTTTGAGATGATTGATCCGGCAATTTAAGAAAAATATTTCCATGCCAAATTTGTGAGCGAAACATTTGACTTCCATTTTTACTCCCTCCTATCAGCATATAATTGGAATCCATAATTTGGGTAACACGGTGAGACATATTGAAACGACAATAACTCTCTTGATTTCCAATGAAAAAATACAAAATTTGTGTTCAAATTCAAGCTCAGTATGTGTACTTTCTAAAAGATTCTGGCCGTGTCTAAAAATTCCTAACTGTTCAAAAGTTATCTTCAAAACGGTTTCCGAAGTTGAGTTTTCAACACATTTTCAAATCGATTTACACACTGAATAACTTGCAGCGATAGTATTTTTTACCCAAAACTTCATCCCGAGATGATTGATCCCGCGATATAAGGAAAATATTTCCAAGCCAAATTCCTGAGCGAAACGTTTGACTTCCATTTTTACTCCCTCCTATCGGCACATAATTGGAATCCGTAATTCGGGTAACACGGTGAGACATATTGAAACGACAATAACTCTCTTGATTTCCATTGAAAAAAATCAAAATTTGTGTTCAAATTCAAGCGCAGAATGTTTACTTTCTAAAACATTCAGGCTGCATCTAAAAATTCCTAACCGTTCAAAAGTTTTCTTTGAAACGGTTACCAAAGTTGAGTTTTCAACACATTTTCAAGTCGATTTACGATCTGAATAACTTGCAGCGAAAGTATTTTTTACCCAAAACTTCATGTCGAGATGATTGATCCTGTGATATAAGAAAAATATTTCCAACCCAAATTCGTGAGCGAAACGTTTGACTTCCATTTTCACTCCCTCCCATCGGCACAAAATTGGAATTCGTAATTCGGGTAACACGGTGAGACAATTTAAATGACAATAACTCTCTTGATTTCCATCGAAAAAATACAAAATTAGTGTTCAAATTCAAGCTCAGAATCTGTACTTTCTAAAACATTCAGGCCGCGTCTAAAAATTCCTAACCGTTGAAATGTTTTCTTTGAAACGGTTACCGAAGTTGAGTTTTCAACACATTTTCAAATCGATTGACGCTCTGAATAACTTGCATCGAAAGTATTTTACACCCAAAACTTCATTTCGAGATGGTTGATCCCGTGATATAAGAAAATTATTTCCAAGCCAAATTCGTGAGCGAAACGTTTGACTTTCATTTTTACTCCCTTCCATCGGCACATAATTGGAATCCGTAATTCGGGTAACACGGTGAGACACACTGAAACGACAATAACTCTCTTGCTTTCCTGTCAAAAAATACAAATTTTGTGTTCAAATTCAAGCTCAGAATGTGTACTTTCTAAAACATTAATGCTGCGTCTAAAAATTCCTAACCGTTCAAAATTTATCTTCGAAACGGTTACCGAAGATTAGTTTTCAACACATTTTCAAATCGATTAACGCTCTGAATAACATGCAGCAAAAGTATTTATTGCCCAAAAACTTCGTTTCAAGATGATTAATCCCGCGATATAAGAAAAATCTTTCCAAGCCAAATTCGTGACCTACACGTTTGACTTCCATTTTTTCTCCCTCCTATCGGCACATAATTGGAATCCGTAATTCGGGTAATACAGTGAGACATATTGAAACGACTATAAGTCTGTTAATTTCCATTTAAAAAATTCAAAATTTGTTTTCAAATTCAAGCTCAGAATGTGTACTTTCTAAAACATTCAGGCCGCCTCTAGAAATTTCTAACCATTCAAAAGTTTTCTTCGAAACGGCTACCGAGGTTGAGTTTTCAACACATTTTCAAATCGATTCACTTTCTGAATAACTTGCAGCGAAAGTATTTTTTACCTAAAACTTCATTTCGAAATGTTTGATCCCGCGATATAAGAAAAATATTTCCAAGCGAAATCCGTGAGCGAAACGTTTGACTTCCATTTTTACTCCCATCTATCGGCACATAATTGGAATCCATAATTCGGATAACACGGTGAGACGTATTGAAACGACAATAACTCTCTTGATTTCCGGTCAAAAAATACAAATTTTTTTGTTCAAATTCAAGCTCAGAATGTGTACTTTCTAAAACATTAATGGCATGTCTAAAAATTCCTAACCGTTCAAAATTTATCTTCGAAACGGTTACCGAAGATGAGTTTTCAAGACATTTTCAAATCGATTGACGCTCTGAATAACTTGCAGCGAAAGTAATTTTTTCCCTAAACTTTATTTCGAGATGATTGATCCCGCAATATAGGAACAATATTTCCAAGCCAAATTCGGGAATAAAACATTTGACTTGGATTTTTACTCCCTACTATTGGCACATAATTGGAATCCGTTGTTCAGGGAACACGGTGAAACATTTTAAACAACAATAACTCTCTTGATTTCCATTGAAAAAATACAAAATTTGTGTTCAAATTCAAGCTTAGAATCTTACTTTCTAAAACATTCATGTCGTGTCTAAAAATTCCTAACCATTCAAAAGTTATCTTCGAAAAGGTTTCTGAAGATGAGTTTTCGACACAATTTCAAATTGATTAACGCTCTGAATAACTTGCAGCGAAAGTATTTTTTCCCCAAAACTTCATTTCGAGATGATTGATCCCGCGATATAAGAAAAATATTTCCAACCCAAATTCGTGAGTGAAACGTTTGACTTCAACTTTTACTCCCTCCTATCGGCACATAATTGGAATCCGTAACTTGGTTAACACGGTGAGACAATTTAAACGACAATAACTCTCTTGATTTCCATTGAAAAAATACAAAATTTGTGTTCAAATTCAAGCTAAGAATCTGTACTTTCTAAAACATTCAGGCCGCATCAAAAAATTTCTAACCGTTGAAATGTTTTTTTCGAAATGGTTACCGAAGTTTAGATTTCAACACGTTTTCAAATCGATTAAAGCTCTGAATAACTTGCAGCGAAAGTATTTTATAACCAAAACTTCATTTCGAGATGATTGATCCCACGATATACGAAAAATATTTCCAAGCCAAATTCGTTAGCAAAACGTTTGACTTCCATTTTTACTCCCTCCTATCAGCATGTAATTGGAATCTGTAATTCGGGTAACACGGTGAGACATATTGAAACGACAATAACTCTCTTGATTTCCTATCAAAAAATGCAAATTTTGTATTCAAATTCAAGCGCAGAATCTGTACATTCTAAAACATTCACGCCGCGTCTAAGAATTCCAAACCGTTCAAAAGTTATCTTCGAAACGGTTACCGAAGATTAGTTTTCAACACATTTTCAAATCGATTAACGCTTTGAATAACATGCAGCGAAAGTATGTTTTACTCCCTCCTATCAGCACATAATTTGAATCCGTAATTAGGGTAATGCGGTGAGACATATTGAAACGACGATAACTCTCTTGATTTCCATTGAAAAAATACAAAATTTGTGTTCAAATTCAATCATAGAATCAATACTTTCCAAAACATTCGGGTCGTGTTTAATAATTCCTAACCGTTCAAAAGTCATCTTCGAAACAGTTACCAAAGATGAGTTTTCAACACATTTTCAAATCGATTCACGCTTTGAATAACTTGTAGTGAAAGTATTTTTCTACCCAAAACTTCATTTCGGGATGATTGATCCTGCAATATAAGAAAAATATTTCGAAGCCAAATTCGTGAGCGAAACGTTTCACTTCCATTTTTACTCCCTCTTCACGGCACATAATTGGAATCCGTAATTTGGGTAACACGGTTAGACACATTGAAACGAAAATAACTCTCTTGATTTCCATCGACAAAATTCCAAATTTGTGTTCAAATTCTAGCTCGAAATTTGTACTTTGTAAAACCTTCAGGCCGCGTATAAAAATTCCTAACCATTCAAAAGTTTTCTTCGAAACGGTTACCGAAGATGAGTTTTCAACACAATTTCAAATCGATTAACGCTCGGAATAATTGCAGCGAAAGTATTTTTTGCTCAAAACTTCATTTTGAGATGATTGATCCCGCGATATAAGAAAAATATTTCCAGGCCAAATTTGTGAGCGAAACGTTTGACTTCCATTTTTACTCCCTCCTATCAGCACATAATTGGAATCCATAATTCGGGTAACACGGTGAGACATATTGAAACGACAATAACTCTCTTGATTTCCATTGAAAAAATACAAAATTTGTGTTCAATTTCAAGCTCAGTATGTGTACTTTCTAAAAGATTCAGGCCGTGTCTAAAAATTCCTAACCGTTCAAAAGTTATCTTCGAAACGGTTACCGAAGTTGAGTTTTCAACACATTTTCAAATTGATTTACACTCTAAATAACTTGCAGCGATAGTATTTTTTACCCAAAACTTCATTACGAGATGATTGATCCCGCGATATAAGGAAAATATTTCCAAGCCAAATTCATGAGCGAAACGTTAGACTTCCATTTTTACTCCCTCCTATCGGCACATAATTGGAATCCGTAATTCGGGTAACACAGTGAGACATATTGAAACGATAATAACTCTCTTGATTTCCATTGAAAAAAAATCAAAATTTGTGTTGAAATTCAAGCTCAAAATGTTTACTTTCTAAAGCATTCAGGCTGCGTCTAAAAATTCCTAACTGTTCAAAAGTTTTCTTCGAAACGGTTACCGAAGTTGAGTTTTCAACACATTTTCAAATCGATTTACGCTCTGAATAACTTGCAGTGAAAGTATTTTTTTCCCACAACTTCATTCCAAGATGATTGATCCCGTGATATAAGAAAAATATTTCCAAGCCAAATTCGTGAGCGAAACGTTTGACTTCCATTTTTACTCCCTCCTATCAGCACATAATTGGAATCTGTAATTCAGGTAACACGGTGAGACAATTTAAACGACAATAACTCTCTTGATTTCCATTGAAAAAATTCAAAATTTGTTTTCAAATTCAAGCTCAGAATGTGTACTTTCTAAAACATTCAGGCCGCCTCTAGAAATTTCTAACCATTCAAAAGTTTTCTTCGAAACGGCTACCGAGGTTGAGTTTTCAACACATTTTCAAATCGATTCACTTTCTGAATAACTTGCAGCGAAAGTATTTTTTACCTAAAACTTCATTTCGAAATGTTTGATCCCGCGATATAAGAAAAATATTTCCAAGCGAAATCCGTGAGCGAAACGTTTGACTTCCATTTTTACTCCCATCTATCGGCACATAATTGGAATCCATAATTCGGATAACACGGTGAGACGTATTGAAACGACAATAACTCTCTTGATTTCCGGTCAAAAAATACAAATTTTTTTGTTCAAATTCAAGCTCAGAATGTGTACTTTCTAAAACATTAATGGCATGTCTAAAAATTCCTAACCGTTCAAAATTTATCTTCGAAACGGTTACCGAAGATGAGTTTTCAAGACATTTTCAAATCGATTGACGCTCTGAATAACTTGCAGCGAAAGTAATTTTTTCCCTAAACTTTATTTCGAGATGATTGATCCCGCAATATAGGAACAATATTTCCAAGCCAAATTCGGGAATAAAACATTTGACTTGGATTTTTACTCCCTACTATTGGCACATAATTGGAATCCGTTGTTCAGGGAACACGGTGAAACATTTTAAACAACAATAACTCTCTTGATTTCCATTGAAAAAATACAAAATTTGTGTTCAAATTCAAGCTTAGAATCTTACTTTCTAAAACATTCATGTCGTGTCTAAAAATTCCTAACCATTCAAAAGTTATCTTCGAAAAGGTTTCTGAAGATGAGTTTTCGACACAATTTCAAATTGATTAACGCTCTGAATAACTTGCAGCGAAAGTATTTTTTCCCCAAAACTTCATTTCGAGATGATTGATCCCGCGATATAAGAAAAATATTTCCAACCCAAATTCGTGAGTGAAACGTTTGACTTCAACTTTTACTCCCTCCTATCGGCACATAATTGGAATCCGTAACTTGGTTAACACGGTGAGACAATTTAAACGACAATAACTCTCTTGATTTCCATTGAAAAAATACAAAATTTGTGTTCAAATTCAAGCTAAGAATCTGTACTTTCTAAAACATTCAGGCCGCATCAAAAAATTTCTAACCGTTGAAATGTTTTTTTCGAAATGGTTACCGAAGTTTAGATTTCAACACGTTTTCAAATCGATTAAAGCTCTGAATAACTTGCAGCGAAAGTATTTTATAACCAAAACTTCATTTCGAGATGATTGATCCCACGATATACGAAAAATATTTCCAAGCCAAATTCGTTAGCAAAACGTTTGACTTCCATTTTTACTCCCTCCTATCAGCATGTAATTGGAATCTGTAATTCGGGTAACACGGTGAGACATATTGAAACGACAATAACTCTCTTGATTTCCTATCAAAAAATGCAAATTTTGTATTCAAATTCAAGCGCAGAATCTGTACATTCTAAAACATTCACGCCGCGTCTAAGAATTCCAAACCGTTCAAAAGTTATCTTCGAAACGGTTACCGAAGATTAGTTTTCAACACATTTTCAAATCGATTAACGCTTTGAATAACATGCAGCGAAAGTATGTTTTACTCCCTCCTATCAGCACATAATTTGAATCCGTAATTAGGGTAATGCGGTGAGACATATTGAAACGACGATAACTCTCTTGATTTCCATTGAAAAAATACAAAATTTGTGTTCAAATTCAATCATAGAATCAATACTTTCCAAAACATTCGGGTCGTGTTTAATAATTCCTAACCGTTCAAAAGTCATCTTCGAAACAGTTACCAAAGATGAGTTTTCAACACATTTTCAAATCGATTCACGCTTTGAATAACTTGTAGTGAAAGTATTTTTCTACCCAAAACTTCATTTCGGGATGATTGATCCTGCAATATAAGAAAAATATTTCGAAGCCAAATTCGTGAGCGAAACGTTTCACTTCCATTTTTACTCCCTCTTCACGGCACATAATTGGAATCCGTAATTTGGGTAACACGGTTAGACACATTGAAACGAAAATAACTCTCTTGATTTCCATCGACAAAATTCCAAATTTGTGTTCAAATTCTAGCTCGAAATTTGTACTTTGTAAAACCTTCAGGCCGCGTATAAAAATTCCTAACCATTCAAAAGTTTTCTTCGAAACGGTTACCGAAGATGAGTTTTCAACACAATTTCAAATCGATTAACGCTCGGAATAATTGCAGCGAAAGTATTTTTTGCTCAAAACTTCATTTTGAGATGATTGATCCCGCGATATAAGAAAAATATTTCCAGGCCAAATTTGTGAGCGAAACGTTTGACTTCCATTTTTACTCCCTCCTATCAGCACATAATTGGAATCCATAATTCGGGTAACACGGTGAGACATATTGAAACGACAATAACTCTCTTGATTTCCATTGAAAAAATACAAAATTTGTGTTCAATTTCAAGCTCAGTATGTGTACTTTCTAAAAGATTCAGGCCGTGTCTAAAAATTCCTAACCGTTCAAAAGTTATCTTCGAAACGGTTACCGAAGTTGAGTTTTCAACACATTTTCAAATTGATTTACACTCTAAATAACTTGCAGCGATAGTATTTTTTACCCAAAACTTCATTACGAGATGATTGATCCCGCGATATAAGGAAAATATTTCCAAGCCAAATTCATGAGCGAAACGTTAGACTTCCATTTTTACTCCCTCCTATCGGCACATAATTGGAATCCGTAATTCGGGTAACACAGTGAGACATATTGAAACGATAATAACTCTCTTGATTTCCATTGAAAAAAAATCAAAATTTGTGTTGAAATTCAAGCTCAAAATGTTTACTTTCTAAAGCATTCAGGCTGCGTCTAAAAATTCCTAACTGTTCAAAAGTTTTCTTCGAAACGGTTACCGAAGTTGAGTTTTCAACACATTTTCAAATCGATTTACGCTCTGAATAACTTGCAGTGAAAGTATTTTTTTCCCACAACTTCATTCCAAGATGATTGATCCCGTGATATAAGAAAAATATTTCCAAGCCAAATTCGTGAGCGAAACGTTTGACTTCCATTTTTACTCCCTCCTATCAGCACATAATTGGAATCTGTAATTCAGGTAACACGGTGAGACAATTTAAACGACAATAACTCTCTTGATTTCCACTGAAAAAATACAAAATTTGTGTTCAAATTCAAGCTCAGAATCTGTACTTTCTAAAACATTTGGGCCGCGTCTAAAAATTCCTAACCTTTCAAAAGTTATCTTCGAAATGGTTACCGAAGTTGAGTTTTCAACACATTTTCAAATCGATTTACACTCTGAATAACTTGCAGCGAAAGTATTTTTTGCCCAAAACTTCATTTCCAGATGATGGATCCCGCGATATAAAAAAAATATTTCCAAGCCAAATTCATGAGCGAAACGTTTGACTTCCATTTTTACTCCCTCCTATCGGCGCATAATCGGAATCTGTAATTCGGGTAACACGGTGAGACATATTGAAACGACAATAATTCTCTTGATTTCCTGTCAAAAAATACAAATTTTGTGTTCAAATTCAAGCTCAGAATGTGTACTTTCTAAAACATTAATGCTGCGTCTAAAAATTCCTAACCGTTCAAAATTCAACTACGAAACGGTTGCCGAAGATGAGTTTTCAACACATTTTCAAATCGATTAATGCTCTGAATAACTTGCAGTGAGAGTATTTGTTACCCTAAACATCATTTCAAGATGATTGATCCCGCAATATAAGAAAATTATTTCCAACCCAAATTCGTGACCGAAACGTCTGACTTCCATTTTTTCTCCCTCTTATCAGCACATAATTGGAATCCGCAGTTCGGGGCACAAGGAGAGACATTTTAAACAACAATAACTCTCTTGATTTCCATTGAAAAAATGCAAAATTTCTGTTCAAATCCAAGCTCAGAATCCATACTTTCTAAAATATTCAGGCTGTGTCTAAAAATTCCTAACCGTTCAGAAGTTATCGTCGAGACAGTTACAGAAGATGAGTTTTCAACACAGTTTCAAATCGATTAACACTCTGAATAACTTGCTGCGAAAGTATTTTTTGCCCAAAACTTCATTTCAAGATGATTGATCCAGCGATATAAGAAAAATATTTCCAACCCAAATTCGTGAGTGAAACGTTTGACTTCCATTTTCACTCCCTCCTATCGGCACATAATTGGAATCCGTAATTCGGGTAACACGGTGAGACAATTTAAACGACAATAACTCTCTTGATTTCCATTGAAAAAATACAAAATTTGTGTCCAAATTCAAACTCAAAATCTGTACTTTCTAAAACATTCTGGCCGCGTTTAAAAATTCCTAACCGTCCAAAAGTTTTCTTCGAAACGGTTACCAAACATGAGTTTTCAACACATTTTCAAATCGATTTACGCTCTGAATAACTTGCAGCGAAAGTATTTTTTACCCAAAACTTCATTTCGAGATGATTGATCCTGCGATATAAGGAAAATATTTCCAATCCAAATTCTTGAGCGAAACGTTTGACTTCCATTTTTACTCCCTCCTATCGGCATATAATCGGAATCTGTAATTCGGGTAACATGGTGAGACATATTGAAACGACAATAATTCTCTTGATTTCTTGTCAAAAACTACAAATTTTGTGTTCAAATTCAAGCATAGAATGTGTGCTTTCTAAAACATTAATGCTGCGTCTAAAAATTCCTAACCGTTCAAAATTTAACTTCAAAACGGTCACTGAAGATGAGTTTTCAACACATTTTCAAATCGATTAACGCTCTGAATAACTTAAAGCGAAAGTATTTTTTACCCAAAACTTCATTTCGAGATGATTGATCCTGCAATATAAGAAAAATATTTCCAACCCAAATTTGAGAGCGAAACGTTTGACTTCCATTTTTACTCCCTCCCATCGGCACGTAATTGGAGTCCGTAACTCGGGTAACACGGTGAGACAATTTAAACGACAATAACTCTCTTGATTTCCATCGAAAAAATACAAAATTAGTGTTCAAATTCAAGTTCAGAATCTATACTTTCTAAAACATCCATGCCGCGTCTAAAAATTCCTAACCGTTGAAATGTTTTCTTTGAAACGGTTACCAAAGTTGAGTTTTCAACACATTTTCAAATCGATTGACGCTCTGAATAACTTGCAGCGAAAGTATTTTACACCCAAAAAATCATTTCGAGATGGTTGATCCCGCGATATAAGAAAATTATTTCCAAGCCAAATTCGTGAGCGAAACGCTTGACTTTCATTTTTACTCCCTCCCATCGGCATATAATTGGAATCCGTAATTCGGGTAACACAGTGAGACAATTTAAACGACAATAACTCTCTTGATTTCCATTGAAAAAATACAAAATTAGTGTTCAAATTCAAGCTCAGAATCTGTACTTTCTAAAACATTCAGGCCGCGTCTAAAAATTCCTAACCGTTGAAATGTTTTCTTTGAAACGGTTACCGAAGTTGAGTTTTCAACACATTTTCAAATTGATTGAGGCTCTGAATAACTTGTAGCGAAAGTATTTTACACCCAAAACATCATTTCGAGATGATTGATCCCACGATATAAGAAAAATATTTCCAAGCCAAATTCGTGAGCGAAATGTTTGACTTTCATTTTTACTCCCTCCTTTCGTCACATAATTGGAATCCGTAATTCGGGTAATACGGTGAGACATATTGAAACGACAATAACTCTCTTGATTTCCTGTCAAAAAATACAAATTTTGTGTTCAAATTCAAGCTCAGAATGTGCACTTCCTAAAACATTAATGCCGCGTCTAAAAATTCCTAACCGTTCAAAATAAGATGAGTTTTCAACACATTTTCAAATCGATTGACGCTTTTAAAAACTTGCTGCGAAAGTATTTTTTGCCCTAAACTTCATTTCAAGATGATTGATCCCGTGATATGAGTAAAATATTTCCAAGCCAAATTCGTGAGCGAAACGTTCGACTTCCATTTTTAGTCCCTCCCATCGGCACGTAAGTGGAATCCGTAACTCGGTAACACGGTAAGACAATTTAAACGACAATAACTCTCTTGATTTCCATTGAAAAAATACAAAATTAATGTTCAAATTCAAGCTCAGAATCTATACTTTCTGAAACATCCATGCCGCGTCTAAAAATTCCTAACCGTTGAAATGTTTTCTTTGAAACGGTTACCGAAGTTGAGTTTTCAACACATTTTCAAATCGATTGACGCTCTGAATAACTTACAGCGAAAGTATTTTACACCCAAAACATCATTTCGAGATGGTTGATCCCGCGATATAAGAAAATTATTTCCAAGCCAAATTCGTAAGCGAAACGTTTGACTTTCATTTTTACTCCCTCCCATCGGCATATAACTGGAATCCGTAATTCGGGTAACACAGTGAGGCAATTTAAACGACAATAACTCTCTTGATTTCCATTGAAAAAATACAAAATTTGTGTTCAAATTCAAGCTCAGAGTCTTACTTTCTAAAACATTCAGGCCGTGTCTAAAAATTCCTAACCATTCAAAAGTTATCTTCGAAAAGGTTACCGAAGATGTGTTTTCAACACAATTTCAAATTGATTAACGCTCTGAATAACTTACAGCGAAAGTATTTTTTGCCCAAAACTTCATTTCGAGAGTCAGTTTATTTGCATTGAAAAATTCAAAATTTGTGTTCAAATTCAAGCTCAGAATGTGTACTTTCTAAAACATTCAGGCCGCCTCTAGAAATTTCTAACCGTTCAAAAGTTTTCTTCGAAACGGTTACCGAGGTTGAGTTTTCAACACATTTTCAAATCGATTCACTTACTGAATAACTTGTAGCGAATGTATTTTTTACCTAAAACTTCATTTCGAGATGTTTGATCCCGCGATATAAGAAAAATATTTCCAATCCAAATTTGTGAGCGAAATGTTTGACTTCCATTTTTACTCCCTTCTATCGGCACATAGTTGGAATCCATAATTCGGGTAACACGGTGAGACGTATTGAAACGACAATAACTCTCTTGATTTCCTGTCAAAAAATACAAATTTTGTGTTCAAATTCAAGCTCAGAATGTGTACTTTCTAAAACAATAATGCCGCGTCCAAAAATTCCTAACCGTTAAAAATTTATCTTCGAAACGGTTACTGAAGATGAGTTTTCAACACATTTTCAAATCAATTGACGCTTTGAATAACTTTCAGCAAAAGTAATTTTTTCTCTAAACTTTATTTCGAGATGATTGATCCTGCAATATAGGAAAAATATTTCCAAGCCCAATTCGGGAACGAAACATTTGACTTGGACTTTTACTCCTAACTATCGGCACATAATTGGAATCCGTTGTCCAGGGAACACGGTGAAACATTTTAAACGACAATAACTCTCTTGATTTCCATTGAAAAAATACAAAATTTGTGTTCAAATTCAAGCTCAGAATCTTACTTTCTAAAACATTCAGGCCATGTCTAAAAATTCCAAATCATTCAAAAGTTATCTTCGAAAAGGTTTTCGAAGATGAGTTTTCAACACAATGTCAAACTGATTAACGCTCTGAATAACTTGCAGCGAAAGTATTTTTTGCCCAAAAATTCATTTTGAGATGATTGATCCCACGCTATAAGAAAAATATTTCCAACCCAAATTCGTGAGTGAAACGTTTGACTTCCACTTTTACACCCTCCTATCGGCACATAATTGGAATCCATAATTCGGGCAACACGGTGAGACATATTGAAACGACAATAACTCTCTTGATTTCCATTGAAAAAAATCAAAATTTGTGTTCAAATTCAAGTTCAGAATATTTACTTTCTAAAACATTCAGGCCGCATCTAAAAATTCCTAACCGTTCAAAAGTTTTCTTCGAAACGGTTACCGAAGTTGAGTTTTCAACACATTTTCAAGTCGATTTACGCTCTGAATAACTTGCAGCGAAAATATTTTTTGCCCGAAACTTCGTTTTGAGATGATTGATCCTGCGATATAAGAAAAACATTTCCAGCCCCAATTCGTTAGCGAAACGTTTGACTTCCATTTTTACTCCCTCCTTTCGGCACATAATTGGAATCCGTAATTCGAGTAACACGTTGAGACATATTGAAACGACAATAACTCTCTTGATTTCCATTGAAAAAATACAAATTTTTTGTTCAAATTCATGCTCAGAAACTGTACTTTCTAAAAAATTCAAGCCGTGTTAGAAAAGTCCTAACCGTTGAAATGTTTTCTTCGAAATGGTTACCGAAGTTGAGATTTCAACACATTTTCAAATCGATTGACGCTCTGAATAACTTGCAGCGAAAGTATTTTATACCCAAAACTTTATTTCGAGATGATTGATCCCGTAATATACGAAAAATATTTCCAAGCCAAATTTTTTAGCGACATGTTTGACTTCCATTTTTACTCCCTCCTATCGGCACGTAATTGGAATCCGTAATTCGTGTAACACGGTGAGACATATTGAAACGACAATAACTCTCTTGATTTCCTATCAAAAAATACAAATTTTGTGTTCAAATTCAAGCCCAGAATGTGTACATTCTAAAACATTCATGCCGCGTCTAAGAATTGCAAACCGTTCAAAAGTTATCTTCGAAACGGTTAACGAAGATGAGTTTTCAACACATTTTCAAATCGATTAACGCTCTGAATAACATACATTGAAAGTATGTTTTGCCCAAAACTTCATTTCGAGATGATTAATCCCGCGATATAAGAAAAATATTTCCACGCCAAATTCGTGAGCAAGATGTTTGACTTCCATTTTTACTCCCTCCTATCGGCACGTAATTGGAATCCGTAATTCGGCTAACACGGTGAGACATATTGAAATGACGATAAGTTTGTTGATTTCCATTAAAAAAATTCAAAATTTCTGTTCAAATTCGAGCTCAGAATGTGTTCTTTCTAAAACATTCAGGCCGTGTCTAAAAATTCCTAACCATCCAAAAGTTTTCTTCGAAACGGTTACCGAAGTTGAGTTTTCAACACATTTTCAAATCGATTTACGCTTTGAAAAACTTGCAGCGATAGTATTTTTCACCCAAAACTTCATTTCGGGATGATTGATCCTGTGATATAAGAGAAATATTTCCAACCCAAATTCGTGAGTGAAACGTTTGACTACCATTTTTACTCATTCCTATCGGCACGTAATTGGAATCCGTAATTTGGGTAACACGTTGAGACATATTGAAACGACAATAACTCTCTTGATTTCCTGTCAAAAAATACAAATTTTGCATTCAAATTCAAGCTCAGAATGTGTACATTCTAAAACATTAATGCCGCGTCTAAGAATTCCAAACCGTTCAAAAGTTATCTTTGAAACGGTTACCAAAGATGGGTTTTCAACGCATTTTCAAATCGATTAACGCTATGAATAACATGCAATGAAAGTATTTTTTGCCCAAAACTTCCTTTTGAGATGATTAATCCCGCGGTATAAGAAAAATATTTCCAAGCCAAATTCGTGACCAACACGTTTGACTTCCATTTTTACTCCCTCCTATCGGCGCATATTTGGAATCCGTAATTCGCATAACACGATGAGACATATTGAAACGAAGATAACTCTGTTGATTTCCATTAAAAAAATTCAAAATTTGTGTTCAAATTCAAGCTCAGAATGTGCACTTTCTAAAACATTCATGCCACGTCTAAGAATTCCAAACCGTTCAAAAGTTATCTTTGAAACGGTTACCGAAGATGGGTTTTCAACGCATTTTCAAATCGATTAACGCTATGAATAACATGCAGTGAAAGTATTTTTTGCCAAAAACTTCCTTTTGAGATGATTAATCCCACGATATAAGAAAAATATTTCCAAGCCAAATTCGTGACCAACACGTTTGACTTCCATTTTTACTCCCTCCTATCGGCACATAATTGGAATCCGTAATTCGGGTAACATGGTGAGACATATTGAAACGACAATAACTCTCTTGATTTCGTGTCAAAAAAAAAAATTTGTGTTCAAATTCATGCTCAGAATGTGTACATTCTAAAACATTCATGCCATGTCTAAGAATTCCAAACTGTTCAAAAGTTATTGAAGATGGGTTTTCGACACATTTTCAAATCGAATAACGCTCTGAATAACTTGCAGTGAAAGTATTTTTCGGCCCAAAACATCATTTCGAGATGATTGATCCTGCGATATAAGAAAAATATTTCAAAGCCAAATTCGTGAGCGAAACGTTTCACTTCCATTTTTACTCCCTCCTATCAGCATATAATTGGAATCCGAAATTTGGGTAACACGGTGAGACGCATTGAAACGAAAATAATTCTCTTGATTTCCATCGAAAAAATTCAAAATTTGTGTTCAAATTCAAGCTCAGAATTTGTACTTTGTAAAACATTCAGGCCGAGTCTAAAAATTCCTAATCGTTCAAAAGTTTTCTTCGAAACGGTTACCGAGGTTGAGTTTTCAACACATTTTCAAATCGATTGACGCTCTGAATAACTTGCAGCGAAAGTATTTTTTACCCAAAACTTAAATTCGAGATGATAGATCCCGCGATATAAGAAAAATATTTCCAACCCAAATTCGTGAGCGAAACGTTTAACTTCCATTTTTACTCCCTCCTTTCGGCACATAATTGGAATCCGTTACTCGGGTGACACGGCGAGACATATTGAAACGACAATAACTCTCTTGATTTCCATTGAAAACAATCAAAATTTGACTTCAAATTCAACCTCAGAATGTTTACCTTCTTAAACATTCAGGCCGCGCCTAAAACTTCCTAACCGTCCAGAAGTTTTCTTCAAAACGGTTACTGAGGTTAAGTATTCAACACATTTTCAAATCGATTGACGCTCTGAATAACTTGCAGCGAAAGTATTTTTTACCCAAAACTTCATTTTGAGATGATTGATCCCACGATATAAAAAAAATGTTTCCAAGCCAAATTCGTGAGCGAAACGTTTGACTTCCATTTTTACTCACTCCCATCGGCACATAATTAGAATCCGTAATTCGGGTAACACGGTGAGACATATTGAAACGACTATAACTCTCTTGATTTCAATTGAAAAAAATCAAAATTAGTGTTCAAATTCAACCTCAGAATGTTTAATTTCTAAAACATTCAGGCCGCGTCTAAAAATTCCTAACAGTCCAAAAGTTTTCTTCGAAACGGTTACCGAAGTTGAGTTTTCAACATATTTTCAAATCGATTTACGCTCTGAATAAGTTGCAGCGAAAGTATTTTTTACCCAAAACTTCATTTCGAGATGATTGATCCTGCGATATAAGAAAAATATTTCCAACCCAAATTCGTGGGCAAAACGTTTGACTTCCATTTTTACTTCCTCCTATCGGCACATAATTGGAATCCGTAATTCGGGTAACATGGTGAGACAATTTAAACGACAATAACTCTCTTGATTTCCACTGAAAAAATACAAAATTAGTGTTCAAATTCAAGCTCAGAATCTGTACTTTCTAAAACATTCAAGCCGAATCTAAAAATTCCTAACTGTTGAAATATTTTCTTCGAAACGGTTACCGAAGTTGAGATTTCAACACATTTTCAAATATATTGACGCTCTGAATAACTTGCAGCGAAAGTATTTTTTAGCCAAAACTTCATTTCAAGATGATTGATCCTGCGATATAAGAGA
Organism: Quercus cerris; assembly: GCA_963669245.1. Classification (NCBI taxonomy): domain Eukaryota; kingdom Viridiplantae; phylum Streptophyta; class Magnoliopsida; order Fagales; family Fagaceae; genus Quercus; species Quercus cerris. The sequence goes on from OY770007.1 coordinate 76,638,964, forward strand.
AATATTTCCAACCCAAATTCGTGAGCGAAATGTTTGACTTCCATTTTTACTCCCTCCTATCGGTACATAATTGGAATCCATAATTCGGGTAGCACGGTGAGACATATTGAAACGACAATAATCCTTTTGATTTCCTGTCCAAAATATAAATTTTCTGTTCAAATTCAAGCTCAAAATGTGTACATTCTAAAACATTCATGCCGTGTCTAAGAATTCCAAACCGTTCAAAAGTTATCTTCGAAACAGTTACCGAAGATGAGTTTTCAACACATTTTCAAATCAATTAACGCTCTGAAGAACATGCAAGGAAAGTATTTTTTTCCCAAAACTTTATTTCGAGATGATTTATCCTGCGATATAAGAAAAATATTTACAAGCCAAATTCGTGACCAACACGTTTGACTTCCATTTTTACTCCCTCCTATCGGCACATAATTGGAATCCGTAATTCAGGTAACACGGTGAGACATATTGAAACGACGATAACTCTATTGATTTCCACTGAAAAAATTCAAAATTTGTGTTCAAATTTAAGCTCAGAATGTGTACTTTCCAAAACATTCAGGCTGCCTTTAAAAATTCCTAACTGTTCAAAAGTTTTCTTCGAAACGGTTACCGAAGTTAAGTTTTCAACACATTTTCAAATCGATTGATGCTCTGAATAACTTGCAGCGAAAGTATTTTTTACCCAAAACTTCATTTCGAGATGATTGATCCCGCGATATAAGAAAACTATTTCCAAGCCAAATTCGTGAGCGTGACGTTTGACTTCCATTTTTACTCCCTCCCATCTGCACAAAACTGGAATCCGTAATTCGGGTAACACAGTGAGACATATTGAAACGACAATAACTCTCTTTATTTCCTGTCATAAAAAAAAAAAAAAAAATTGTTCAAATTCATGCTCAGAATGTATTCATTCTAAAACTTTCATGCCGCGTCTAAGAATTCCAAACTGTACAAAAGTTATCTTCGAAACGGTTCCCGAAGATGAGTTTTCAACACATTTTCAAATCGAATAAAACTCTGAATAACTTGCAGTTAAGTTATTTTTCTGTCCAAAACATCATTTCGAGATGATTGATCCTGCGACATAAGAATTCCAAGCCAAATTTGTGAGCGAAACGTCTCACTTCCATTTTTACATCCTCCAATCGGCACATAATTGGAATCCGTAATTAGGGTAACACGGTGAGACACATTGAAATGAAAATAACTCTCTTGATTTCCATCGAAAAAATTCAAAATTTGTGTTCAAATTCAAGCTTAGAATTTCTACTTTGTAAAACAATCAGGCCGCGTCTAAAAATTCCTAACCGTTCAAAATTTTTGTTCGAAACGGTTACTGAGGTTAAGTATTCAACACATTTTCAAATCGAATAACGCTCTGAATAACTTGCAGTGAAAGTATTTTTCGGCCCAAAACATCATTTCGAGATGATTGATCCTGCGATATAAGAAAAATATTTCAAAGCCAAATTCGTGAGCGAAACGTTTCACTTCCATTTTTACTCCCTCCTATCAGCATATAATTGGAATCCGAAATTTGGGTAACACGGTGAGACGCATTGAAACGAAAATAATTCTCTTGATTTCCATCGAAAAAATTCAAAATTTGTGTTCAAATTCAAGCTCAGAATTTGTACTTTGTAAAACATTCAGGCCGAGTCTAAAAATTCCTAATCGTTCAAAAGTTTTCTTCGAAACGGTTACCGAGGTTGAGTTTTCAACATATTTTCAAATCGATTGACGCTCTGAATAACTTGCAGCGAAAGTATTTTTTACCCAAAACTTAAATTCGAGATGATAGATCCCGCGATATAAGAAAAATATTTCCAACCCAAATTCGTGAGCGAAACGTTTAACTTCCATTTTTACTCCCTCCTTTCGGCACATAATTGGAATCCGTTACTCGGGTGACACGGCGAGACATATTGAAACGACAATAACTCTCTTGATTTCCATTGAAAACAATCAAAATTTGACTTCAAATTCAACCTCAGAATGTTTACCTTCTTAAACATTCAGGCCGCGCCTAAAACTTCCTAACCGTCCAGAAGTTTTCTTCAAAACGGTTACTGAGGTTAAGTATTCAACACATTTTCAAATCGATTGACGCTCTGAATAACTTGCAGCGAAAGTATTTTTTACCCAAAACTTCATTTTGAGATGATTGATCCCACGATATAAAAAAAATGTTTCCAAGCCAAATTCGTGAGCGAAACGTTTGACTTCCATTTTTACTCACTCCCATCGGCACATAATTAGAATCCGTAATTCGGGTAACACGGTGAGACATATTGAAACGACTATAACTCTCTTGATTTCAATTGAAAAAAATCAAAATTAGTGTTCAAATTCAACCTCAGAATGTTTAATTTCTAAAACATTCAGGCCGCGTCTAAAAATTCCTAACAGTCCAAAAGTTTTCTTCGAAACGGTTACCGAAGTTGAGTTTTCAACATATTTTCAAATCGATTTACGCTCTGAATAAGTTGCAGCGAAAGTATTTTTTACCCAAAACTTCATTTCGAGATGATTGATCCTGCGATATAAGAAAAATATTTCCAACCCAAATTCGTGGGCAAAACGTTTGACTTCCATTTTTACTTCCTCCTATCGGCACATAATTGGAATCCGTAATTCGGGTAACATGGTGAGACAATTTAAACGACAATAACTCTCTTGATTTCCACTGAAAAAATACAAAATTAGTGTTCAAATTCAAGCTCAGAATCTGTACTTTCTAAAACATTCAAGCCGAATCTAAAAATTCCTAACTGTTGAAATATTTTCTTCGAAACGGTTACCGAAGTTGAGATTTCAACACATTTTCAAATATATTGACGCTCTGAATAACTTGCAGCGAAAGTATTTTTTAGCCAAAACTTCATTTCAAGATGATTGATCCTGCGATATAAGAGAAATATTTCCAACCCAAATTCGTGAGCGAAATGTTTGACTTCCATTTTTACTCCCTCCTATCGGTACATAATTGGAATCCATAATTCGGGTAGCACGGTGAGACATATTGAAACGACAATAATCCTTTTGATTTCCTGTCCAAAATATAAATTTTCTGTTCAAATTCAAGCTCAAAATGTGTACATTCTAAAACATTCATGCCGTGTCTAAGAATTCCAAACCGTTCAAAAGTTATCTTCGAAACAGTTACCGAAGATGAGTTTTCAACACATTTTCAAATCAATTAACGCTCTGAAGAACATGCAAGGAAAGTATTTTTTTCCCAAAACTTTATTTCGAGATGATTTATCCTGCGATATAAGAAAAATATTTACAAGCCAAATTCGTGACCAACACGTTTGACTTCCATTTTTACTCCCTCCTATCGGCACATAATTGGAATCCGTAATTCAGGTAACACGGTGAGACATATTGAAACGACGATAACTCTATTGATTTCCACTGAAAAAATTCAAAATTTGTGTTCAAATTTAAGCTCAGAATGTGTACTTTCCAAAACATTCAGGCTGCCTTTAAAAATTCCTAACTGTTCAAAAGTTTTCTTCGAAACGGTTACCGAAGTTAAGTTTTCAACACATTTTCAAATCGATTGATGCTCTGAATAACTTGCAGCGAAAGTATTTTTTACCCAAAACTTCATTTCGAGATGATTGATCCCGCGATATAAGAAAACTATTTCCAAGCCAAATTCGTGAGCGTGACGTTTGACTTCCATTTTTACTCCCTCCCATCTGCACAAAACTGGAATCCGTAATTCGGGTAACACAGTGAGACATATTGAAACGACAATAACTCTCTTTATTTCCTGTCATAAAAAAAAAAAAAAAAATTGTTCAAATTCATGCTCAGAATGTATTCATTCTAAAACTTTCATGCCGCGTCTAAGAATTCCAAACTGTACAAAAGTTATCTTCGAAACGGTTCCCGAAGATGAGTTTTCAACACATTTTCAAATCGAATAAAACTCTGAATAACTTGCAGTTAAGTTATTTTTCTGTCCAAAACATCATTTCGAGATGATTGATCCTGCGACATAAGAATTCCAAGCCAAATTTGTGAGCGAAACGTCTCACTTCCATTTTTACATCCTCCTATCGGCACATAATTGGAATCCGTAATTAGGGTAACACGGTGAGACACATTGAAATGAAAATAACTCTCTTGATTTCCATCGAAAAAATTCAAAATTTGTGTTCAAATTCAAGCTTAGAATTTCTACTTTGTAAAACAATCAGGCCGCGTCTAAAAATTCCTAACCGTTCAAAATTTTTGTTCGAAACGGTTACTGAGGTTAAGTATTCAACACATTTTCAAATCGATTGACGCTCTGAATAACTTGCTGCGAAAGTATTTTTTACCCAAAACTTCATTTTGAGATGATTGATCCTGTGATATAAGAAAAATATTTCCAATCCAAATTCGCGAGCGAAACGTTTGACTTCCATTTTTACTCCTTCCTTTCGGCACATAATTGGAATCCGTAACTCGGGTGACACGGTGAGACATATTGAAACGGCAACAAGTCTCTTGATTTCCATTGAAAACAATCAAAATTTGAGTTGAAATTCAACCTCAGAATGTTTACTTTCAAAAACATTCAGGCCGCGCCTAAAACTTCCTAACCGTCCAAAAGTTTTCTTCGAAACGGTTACCGAAGTTGAGTATTCAACAAATTTTCAAATCGATTGACGCTCTGAATAACTTGCAGCGAAAGTATTTTACACCCAAAACTTCATTTCGAGATGGTTGATCCCGCGATATAAGAAAAATATTTCCAAGCCAAATTCGTGAGCGAAACGTTTGACTTCCATTTTTACTCCCTCCCATCGGCACATAATTGGAATACGTAATTCGGTAACACGGTGAGACAATTTAAACGGCAATAACTCTCTTGATTTCCATTGAAAAAATACAAAATTAGTGTTCAAATTCAAGCTCAGAATCTGTACTTTCTAAAACATTCAGGCAGCATCTAAAAATTCCTAACCGTTGAAATGTTTTCTTCGAAACGACTACCGAAGTTGAGTTTCCAACACATTTTAAAATCGATTGACTCTCAGAATAACTTGCAACAAAAGTATTTTATACCCAAAACTCCTTTTCGAAATGATTGATCCCGCGATATAAGAAAAATATTTCCAGGCCAAATTCGTGAGCGAAACATTTGACTTCCATTTTTACTCCCTCATATCGGCACATAATTGGAATCCGTAATTCGGGTAACACAGTGAGACATATTGAAACGACAATAACTCTCTTGATTTCCATTAAAACAAATAAAAATTTCTGTTCATGTTCAACCTCAGAATGTTTAATTTCTAAAACCTTCAGGCCGCGTCTAAAAACACCTAACAGTCCAAAAGTTTTCTTCGAAACGGTTACCGAAGTTGAGTTTTCAACACATTTTCAAATAGATTTACGCTCTGAATAACTTGCAGCGAAAGTATTTTTTATCCAAAACTTCATGTCGAGATGATTGATCTTGTGATATAAGGAAAATATTTCCAACTCAAATTCGTGAGCGAAACGTTTGACTTCCATTTTTACTCCCTGCCATCGGCACATAATTGGAATCCGTAATTCGGGTAACACGGTGAGACATATTGAAACGACAATAACTCTCTTGAGTTCCATTAAAAAAAATCAAAATTTGTGTTCAAATTCAAGTTCAGAATGTTTAGTTTCTAAAATATTCAGGCTGCGCCTAAAACTTCCTAACCGTCCAAAAGTTTTCTTCGAAACGGTTACCGAAGTTGAGTATTCAACATGTTTTCAAATCGATTGACGATCTGAATAACTTGCAGCGAAAGTATTTTACACCCAAAACTTCATTTCTAGATGGTTGATCCCGTGATATAAGAAAATTATTTCCATGCCAAATTCGTGAGCGACACGTTTGACTTTCATTTTTACTCCCTCCCATCGGCACATAATTGGAATCCGTAATTTGGGTAACACGGTGAGACAATTTAAACGACAATAACCCACTTGATTTCCATTTAAAAAAATACAAAATTAGTGTTCAAATTAAAGCTCAGAATCTGCACTTTCTAAAACATTCAGGCCGCGTCTAAAAATTCCTAACCGTTGAAATGTTTTCTTCGAAATGGTTACCGAAGTTGAGTTTTCAACACATTTTCAAATCGATTGATGCTCTGAATAACTTGCAGCGAAAGTATTTTACACTCAAAACTTCATTTCGAGATGATTGATCACGCGATATGAGTAAAATATTTCCTAGCCAAATTCGTGAGCGAAACATTTGACTTGGATATTTACTCCCCACTATCAGCACATAATTGGAATCCGTAGTTCGGGGAACACGGTGAGACATTATAAACGACAACAATTCTCCTCATTTCCATTGAAAAAATACAAATTTTTTGTTCAAATTCAAGCTAAGAATCTTACTTTCTAAAACGCTCAGGCCGTGTCTAAAAATTGCTAACCATTCAAAAGTTATCTTCGAAACGGTTACCGAAGATGAGTTTTCAAAACATTTTCAAATCGATTAACACTCAGAATAACGTGCAGCGAAAGTAGTTTTTGCCCAAAACTTCATTCCGAGATGATTAATCCCGCGATATAGGAAAAATATGTCCAAGACAAATTCGTGAACGAGACGTTTGACTGCCATTTTTACTCCCTCCTATCGGCACATAATTCGAATCCGTAATTCAGGTAACGCATTGAGACATATTGAAATGACAATCACTCTCTTGATTTCCTGTCAAAAAATACAAATTTTATGTTCAAATTCAAGCTCAGAATGTGTATATTCTAAAACATTCATGTCGCGTCTAAGAATTCCAAACTGTTCAAAAGTTTTCTTCGAAATGGTTACCCAAGATGAGTTTTCAACACATTTTCAAATCGATTGACGCCATGAATAACATGCAGTGAAAGTATTTTTTGCCCAAATCTTCATTTCAGGATGATTAATTCCGCGATATAAGCAAAATATTTACATGCCAAATTTGTAACCAACACGTTCGACTTCCAGTTTTACTGTTATCGGCACATAATTTGAATCCGTAATTCAGGTAACACGGTGAGTCATATTGAAACGGGGAAAAGTCTGTTGATTTCCATTGAAAATATTCAAAATTTGTGTTCAAATTCAAGCTCAGAATGTGTACTTTCTAAAACATTTTGGCTGCCTCTAAAAATTTCTAACCGTTCAAAAGTTTTCTTCGAAACGGTTTCCGAGGTTGAGTTTTCAACACATTTTGAAATCGATTGACGCTCTGAATAACTTGCAGCGAAAGTATTTTTTATCCTAAACTTCATTTTGAGATGATTGATCCCACGATATAAGAAAAATATTTCCAAGCCAAATTCGTGAGCGAAACGTTTGACTTCCATTTTTACTCCCTCCTATCGGCACATAATTGGAATCCGTAATTCAGGTAAAACGGTGAGATATATTGAAACGACAATAACTCTCTTGATTTCCTGACAAAAAAAACAAATTTTGTGTTCAAATTCAAGCTCAGAATGTGTACATTCTAAAACATTCATGCCGCGTCTAAGAATTCCAGACCGTTCAAAAGTTATCTTCGAAACGGTTACCGAAGATGAGTTTTCAGCACATTTTCAAATTGATTAACGCTCTAAATAAGATGCAGCGAAAGAATATTTTGCCCAACACTTCATTTCGAGATGATTAATCCCACGATATAAGAAAAATATTTCCAAGCCAAATTCTTGGGCGAGACGTTTGACATCCATTTTTACTCCCTCCTATCAGCACATAATTGGAATCCGTAATTCGAGTAACACGGTGAGACATATTGAAACGACAATAACTATCTTGATTTCCATCGAAAAAATCAAAATTTGTGTTCAAATTGAAGCTCAGAATGTGTACTATCTAAACAAGGCCACGTCTAAAAATTCCTAAACGTTCAAATGTTTTCTTCGAAACAGTTACCAAAGTTGAGTTTTCAACACATTTTGAAATCGATTTACGCTCTGAATAACTTGCTGCAAAAGTATTTTTTGCCCAAAACTTGATTTCGAGATGATTGATCCCGCGACATAAGAAAAATATTTCCAAGTCAAATTCGTCAGCGAAACTTTTGACTTCCGTTTTTACTCCCCCCTATCGGCACATAATTTGAATCCGTAATTATGGTAACACGGTGGGACATATTGAAACGAAGATAACTCTCTCGATTTCCATTGAAAAAATACAAAATTTGTGTTCAAATTCAATCATAGAATCTCTAATTTTCAAAACATTCAGGTCGTGTTTAAAAATTCCTAACCGTTCAAAAGTTATCTTCAAAACGGTTACGGAAGATGAGTTTTCAACACATTTTCAAATCGATTAACGCTCTGAATAACTTGTAGTGAAAGTATTTTTCTGCCCAAAACTTCATTTCGAGTTGATTGATCCTGCGATATAAGAAAAATATTTCCAAGCCAAATTCGTGAGCGAAACGTTTCACTTCCATTTTTACTCCCTCTTAACGGCCCATAATTGGAATCCATAATTCGGGTAACACGGTGAGACACATTGAAACGAAAATAACTCTCTTGATTTCCATCGACAAAATTCCAAATTTGTGTTCAAATTCTAGCTCAGAATTTGTACTTTGTAAAACCTTCAGGTCGCGTCTAACAATTCCTAACCGTTCAAAAGTTTTCTTCGAAATGGTTACCGAAGATAAGTTTTCAATACAATTTCAAATCGATTAACGCTCGGAATAATTGCAGCGAAAGTATTTTTGCTCAAAACATCATTATGAGATGATTGATCTCGCGATACAAGAAAAATATTTCCATGCCAAATTTGTGAGCGAAACGTTTGACTTCCATTTTTACTCCCTCCTATCAGCACATAATTGGAATCCATAATTCAGGTAACACAGTGAGACATATTGAAACGAAAATAACTCTCTTGATTTCCATTGAAAAAATACAAAATTTGTTTTCAAATTCAAGCTTAGTATCTGTACTTTCTAAAAGATTCAGGCCGTGTCTAAAAATTGCTAACCGTGCAAAAGTTATCTTCGAAATGGTTACCGAAGTTGAGTTTTAAACACATTTTCAAATCGATTTACACTCTAAATAACTTGCAGCGATAGTATTTTTTACCCAAAACTTCATTCCGAGATGATTGATCCTGGGACATAAGGAAAATATTTCCAAGCCAAATTCATGAGCGAAACGTTTGACTTCCACTTTTACTCCCTCCTATCGGCACATAATTGGAATCCGTAATTCGGGTAACACGGTGAGACATATTGAAACGACAATAACTCTCTTGATTTCCATTGGAAAAAATCAAAATTTGTGTTCAAATTCAAGCTCCGAATGTTTACTTTCTAAAACATTCAGGCTGCGTCTAAAAATTCCTAACCGTTAAAAAGTTTTCTTCGAAACGGTTACCGAAGTTGAGTTTTCAACACATTTTGAAATCGATTTACGCTCTGAATAACTTGCAGCGAAAGTATTTCTTGCCCAAAACTTGATTTCGAGATGATTGATCCCGCGATCTAAGAAAAATATTTCCAAGTCAAATTCGTCAGTGAAACTTTTGACTTCCATTTTTACTCCCTCCTATCGGCACATAATTTGAATCCGTAATTATGGCAACACGGTGAGACGTATTGAAACGATGATAACTCTCTTGATTTCCATTGAAAAAATACAAAATTTGTGTTCAAATTCAATTATAGAATCTCTAATTTCCAAAACATTCAGGTCGTGTTTAAAATTCCTAACCGTTCAAAAGTTATCTTCAAATCGGTTACCGAAGATGAGTTTTCAACACATTTTCAAATCGATTAACGCTCTGAATAACTTGCACTGAAAGTATTTTTCTGCCCAAAACTTCATTTCGAGATGATTGATCCGGCGATTTAAGAAAAATGTTTCCAAGCCAAATTCGTGAGCGAAACGTTTCACTTCTATTCTTACTCCCTCTTAACGGCACATAATTGGAATCCGTAATTCGGGTAACACGGTGAGACACATTGAAACGAAATTGACTCTCTTGATTTCCATCGACAAAATTCCAAATTTACGTTCAAATTCTAGCTCATAATTTGTACTTTGTAAAACCTTCAGGCCGCGTCTAAAAATTTCTAACCGTTCAAAAGCTTTCTTCGAAACGGTTACCGAAGATGAGTTTTCAACGCAATTTCAAATCGATTAACGCTCGGAATAATTGAAGCAAAAGTATTTTTTGCCCAAAACTTCATTTTGAGATGATTGATCCCGCGATATAAGAAAAATATTTCCATGCCAAATTTGTGAGCGAAACGTTTGACTTCCATTTTTACTCCCTCCTATCAGCACATAATTGGAATCCATAATTCGGGTAACACGGTGAGACATATTGAAACGACAATAACTCTCTTGATTTCCATTGAAAAAATACAAAATTTGTGTTCAAATTGAAGCTCAGAATGTTTACTTTCTTAAACATTCAGGCTGCGTCTAAAAATTCATAACCGTTCAAAAGTTTTCTTCGAAACGATTATCGAAGTTGAGTTTTCAACACATTTTCAAATCGATTTACGCTCTGAATGCAGTGAAAGTATTTTTTGCCCAAAACTTCATTTTAAGTTGATTGATCCCGCGATATAAGAAAAATATTTCCAAGCCAAATTCGTGAGCGAAACGTTTGACTTCCATTTTTACTCCCTCCTATCGGCACATAATTGGAATCCGTAATTCGGGTAACACGGTGAGACAATTTAAATGACAATAACTCTCTTCATTTCCATTGAAAAAAAAAACAAAATTTGTGTTCAAATTCAAGTTCAGAATCTGTACTTTCTAAAACATTCAGGCCGCGTCTAAAAATTCCCAAACTTTCAAAAGTTATCTTCGAAACGGTTACCGAAGTTGAGTTTTCAACACATTTTCAAATCGATTTACACTCTGAATAACTTGCAGCGAAAGTATTTTTTGCCCAAAACTTCATTTCAAGATGATGGATTCCGCGATATAAGAAAAACATTTCCAAGCTAAATTCGTGAGCAAAACGTTTGACTTCCATTTTTACTCCCTCCTATCTTCACAAAATTGGAATCCGTAATACGGGTAACGCAGTGAGACAATTTAAACGACAATAACTCTCTTGATTTCCCTTGAAAAAATACAAAATTTATGTTCAAATTCAAACTTAGAATGTTTACTTTCCAAAACATTCAGGCTGCGTCTAAAAATTCCTAACCGTTCAAAAGTTTTCTTCGAAACGGTTACCGATGTTGAGTTTTCAACACATTTTCAAATCGAATTACGCTCTGAATAACTTGCAGTGAAAGTATTTTTTACACTAAACTTCATTTCAATATGATTGATCCTGCGATATAAGAAAAATATTTACAAACCAAATTCGTGAGCGAAACGTTTGACTTGGATTTTTACTCCCTCCCATCGGCACATAATTGGAATCCGTAGTTCGGGGCACAAGGAGAGACATTTTAAACGACAATATCTCTCTTGATTTCCGTTGAAAAAATACAAAATTTGTGTTCAAATTCAAGCTTAGAATCCGTACTTTCTAAAATATTCAACCCGCGTCTAAAAATTCCTAACCATTCAAAAGTTATCATCGAAATGGTTACCGAAGATGAGTTTTCAACACAATTTCAAATCGATTAACACTCTGAATAACTTGCTGCGACTGTATTTTTTTCCCAAAACTTCATTCCAAGATGATTGATCCCGCGATATAAGAAAAATATTTCGAAGCCAAATTCGTGAGCGAAACGTTTGACTTCCATTTTTACTCCCTCCTATCGGCACATAATTGGAATCCGTAATTCGGGTAACACGGTGAGACAATTTAAACGACAATAACTCTCTTCATTTCCATTGAAAAAATACAAAATTTGTGTTCAAATTCAAGTTCAGAATCTGTACTTTCTAAAACATTCAGGCCGCGTCTAAAAATTCTTAACCTTTCAAAAGTTATCTTCGAAACGGTTACCGAAGTTTAGTTTTCAACAAATTTTCAAATCGATTTACACTCTGAATAACTTGCAGCGAAAGTATTTTTTGCCCAAAACTTCATTTCAAGATGATGGATTCCGCGATATAAGAAAAACGTTTCCAAGCCAAATTCGTGAGCGAAACGTTTGACTTCCATTTTTACTCCCTCCTATCTTTACAAAATTGGAATCCGTAATACGGGTAACGCAGTGAGACAATTTAAATGACAACAACTCTCTTGATTTCCTTTGAAAAAATACAAAATTTATGTTCAAATTCAAACTTAGAATGTTTACTTTCTAAAACATTCAGGCTGCGTCTAAAAATTCCTAACCGTTCAAAAGTTTTCTTCGAAACGGTTACCGAAGTTGAGTTTTCAACACATTTTCAAATCGATTTACGCACTGTATAATTTGCAGTGAAAGTATTTTTTACCCTAAACTTCATTTCAATATGATTGATCCCGCGATATAAGAAAAATTTTTACAAACCAAATTCGTGAGCGAAACGTTTGACTTGGATTTTTACTACCTCCCATCGGCACATAATTGGAATCCGTAGTTCGGGGCACAAGGAGAGACATTTTGAACGACAATAACTCTCTTGATTTCCGTTGAAAAAATACAGAATTTGTGTTCAAATTCAAGATTAGAATCCGTTCTTTCTAAAATATTCAACCCGTGTCAAAAAATTCCTAACCATTCAAAAGTTATCATCGAAACGGTTACCGAAGATGAGTTTTCAACACATTTTCAAATTGATTAACACTCTGAATAACTTGCAGTGAAAGTATTTTTTGCCCAAAACTTCATTCCAAGTTGATTGATCCCGCGATATAAGAAAAATATTTCCAAGCCAAATTCCTGAGCGAAACGTTTGACTTCCATTTTTACTCCCTTCTATCGGCACATAATTGGAATTCGTAATTCGGGTAACACGGTGTGACAATTTAAACGACAATAACTCTCTTCATTTCCATTGAAAAAATACAAAATTTGTGTTCAAATTCAAGTTCAGAATCTGTACTTTCTAAAACATTCAGGCCGTGTCTAAAAATTCCTAACCTTTCAAAAGTTATCTTCGAAACGGTTACTGAAGTTGAGTTTTCAACACATTTTCAAATCGATTTACCCTCTGAATAACTTGCAGCAAAAGTATTTTTTGCCCAAAACTTCATTTCAAGATGATGGATTCCGCAATATAAGAAAAACATTTCCAAGCCAAATTCGTGAGCGAAATGTTTGACTTCCGTTTTTACTCCCTCCTATCTTCACAAAATTGGAATCCGTAATACGGGTAACGCAGTGAGACAATTTAAACGACAATAACTCTCTCGATTTCCATTGAAAAAATACAAAATTTATGTTCAAATTCAAACTTAGAATGTTTACTTTCTAAAACATTCAGGCTGCGTCTAAAAATTCCTAACCGTTCAAAAGTTTTCTTCGAAACGGTTACCGAAGTTGAGTTTTCAACACATTTTCAAATCGATTTACGCTCTGAATAACTTGCAGTGAAAGTATTTTTTACCCTAAACTTCATTTCAATATGATTGATCCCGCGATATAAGAAAAATATTTGCAAACCAAATTCGTGAGCGAAACGTTTGACTTGGATTTTTACTCCCTCCCATCGGCACATAATTGGAATCCGCAGTTCGGGGCACAAGGAGAGACATTTTAAACGACAATAACTCTCTTGATTTCCGTTGAAAAAATACAAAATTTGTGTTCAAATTCAAGCTTAGAATCCGTTCTTTCTAAAATATTCAACCCGTGTCTAAAAATTCCTAACCATTCAAAAGTTATCATCGAAATGGTTACCGAAGATGAGTTTTCAACACAATTTCAAATCGATTAACACTCTGAATAACTTGCTGCGACTGTATTTTTTTCCCAAAACTTCATTCCAAGATGATTGATCCCGCGATATAAGAAAAATATTTCGAAGCCAAATTCGTGAGCGAAACGTTTGACTTCCATTTTTACTCCCTCCTATCGGCACATAATTGGAATCCGTAATTCGGGTAACCCGGTGAGACAATTTAAACGACAATAACTCTCTTCATTTCCATTGAAAAAATACAAAATTTGTGTTCAAATTCGAGTTCAGAATCTCTACTTTCTAAAACATTCAGGCCGCGTCTAAAAATTCCTAACCTTTCAAAAGTTATCTTCGAAACGGTTACCGAAGTTGAGTTTTCAACACATTTTCAAATCGATTTACACTCTGAACAACTTGCAGCGAAAGTATTTTTTGCCCAAACTTCATTTCAAGATGATGGATTCCGCGATATAAGAAAAACATTTCCAAGCCAAATTCGTGAGCGAAACGTTTGACTTCCATTTTTACTCCCTCCTATCTTCACAAAATTGGAATCCGTAATACGGGTAACGCAGTGAGACAATTTAAACGACAATAACTCTCTTGATTTCCACTGAAAAAATACAAAATTTATGTTCAAATTCAAACTTAGAATGTTTACTTTCTAAAACATTCAGGCTGCGTCTAAAAATTCCTAACCGTTCAAAAGTTTTCTTCGAAATGGTTACCGAAGTTGAGTTTTCAACACATTTTCAAATCGATTTACGCTCTGAATAACTTGCGGTGAAAGTATTTTTTACCCTAAACTTCATTTCAATATGATTGATCCCGCGATATAAGAAAAATATTTACAAACCAAATTCGTGTGCGAAACGTTTGACTTGGATTTTTACTCCCTCCCATCAGCACATAATTGGAATCCGCAGTTCGGGGCACAAGGAGAGACATTTTAAACGACAATAACTCTCTTGATTTCCGTTGAAAAAATACAAAATTTGTGTTCAAATTCAAGCTTAGAATCCGTTCTTTCTAAAATATTCGACCCGTGTCTAAAAATTCCTAACCATTCAAAAGTTATCATCGAAATGGTTACCGAAGATGAGTTTTCAACACAATTTCAAATCGATTAACACTCTGAATAACTTGCTGCGACAGTATTTTTTTCCCAAAACTTCATTCCAAGATGATTGATCCCGCGATATAAGAAAAATATTTCGAAGCCAAATTCGTGAGCGAAACGTTTGACTTCCATTTTTACTCCCTCCAATCGGCACATAATTGGAATCCGTAATTCGGGTAACACGG
Organism: Quercus cerris; assembly: GCA_963669245.1. Lineage (NCBI taxonomy): Eukaryota > Viridiplantae > Streptophyta > Magnoliopsida > Fagales > Fagaceae > Quercus > Quercus cerris. Next base: position 76,654,030 of record OY770007.1, read on the forward strand.
TGAGACGTATTGAAACGATGATAACTCTCTTGATTTCCATTGAAAAAATACAAAATTTGTGTTCAAATTCAATCATAGAATCTCTAATTTCCAAAACATTCAGGTCGTGTTTAAAAATTCCTAACCGTTCAAAAGTTATCTTCAAATCAGTTACCGAAGATGAGTTTTCAACACATTTTCAAATCGATTAACGCTCTGAATAACTTGCACTGAAAGTATTTTTCTGCCCAAAACTTCATTTCGAGATGATTGATCCGGCGATTTAAGAAAAATATTTCCAAGCCACATTCGTGAGCGAAACGTTTCACTTCTATTCTTACTCCCTCTTAACGGCACATAATTGGAATCCGTAATTCGGGTAACACGGTGAGACACATTGAAACGAAATTGACTCTCTTTATTTCCATCGACAAAATTCCAAATTTACGTTCAAATTCTAGCTCATAATTTGTACATTGTAAAACCTTCAGGCCGTGTCTAAAAATTTCTAACCGTTCATAAGCTTTCTTCGAAACGGTTACCGAAGATGAGTTTTCAACGCAATTTCAAATCGATTAACGCTCGGAATAATTGTAGCGAAAGTATTTTTTGCCCAAAACTTAATTTTGAGATGATTGATCCCGCGATATAAGAAAAATATTTCCATGCCAAATTTGTGAGCAAAACGTTTGACTTCCATTTTTACTCCCTCCTATCAGCATATAATTGGAATCCATAATTTGGGTAACACGGTGAGACATATTGAAACGACAATAACTCTCTTGATTTCCATTGAAAAAATACAAAATTTGTGTTCGAATTGAAGCTCAGAATGTTTACTTTCTAGAACATTCAGGCTGCGTCTAAAAATTCATAACCGTTCAAAAGTTTTCTTCGAAACGGTTACCGAAGTTGAGTTTTCAACACATTTTCAAATCGATTTACGCTCTGAATAACTTGCAGTGAAAGTATTTTTTGCCCAAAACTTCATTTTAAGTTGATTGATCCCGCGATATAAGAAAAATATTTCCAAGCCAAATTCGTCAACGAAACGTTTGACTTCCATTTTTACTCCTACCTATCGGCACGAAATTGGAATCCGTAATTCGGGTAACACGGTGAGACAATTTAAACGACTATAACTCTCTTCATTTCCATTGAAAAAATACAAAATTTGTGTTCAAATTCAAGTTCAGAATCTATACTTTCTTAAACATTCAGGCCGCGTCTAAAAATTCCTAACCTTTCAAAAGTTATCTTCGAAACGGTTACCGAAGTTGAGTTTTCAACACATTTTCAAATCGATTTACACTCTGAATAACTTGCAGCGAAAGTATTTTTTGCCCAAAACTTCATTTCAAGATGATGGATTCCGCGATATAAGAAAAACATTTCCAAGCCAAATTCGTGAGCGAAACGTTTGACTTCCATTTTTACTCCCTCCTATCTTCACAAAATTGGAATCCGTAATACGGGTAACGCAGTGAGACAATTTAAACGACAATAACTCTCTTGATTTCCATTGAAAAAATACAAAATTTATGTTCAAATTCAAACTTAGAATGTTTACTTTCTAAAACATTCAGGCTGCGTCTAAAAATTCCTAACCGTTCAAAAGTTTTCTTCGAAATGGTTACCGAAGTTGAGTTTTCAACACATTTTCAAATCGATTTACGCTCTGAATAACTTGCAGTGAAAGTATTTTTTACCCTAAACTTCATTTCAATATGATTGATCCCGCGATATAAGAAAAATATTTACAAACCAAATTCGTGTGCGAAACGTTTGACTTGGATTTTTACTCTCTCCCATCAGCACATAATTGGAATCCGCAATTTGGGGCACAAGGAGAGACATTTTAAACGACAATAACTCTCTTGATTTCCGTTGAAAAAATACAAAATTTGTGTTCAAATTCAAGCTTAGAATCCGTTCTTTCTAAAATATTCAACCCGTGTCTAAAAATTCCTAACCATTCAAAAGTTATCATCGAAATGGTTACCGAAGATGAGTTTTCAACACAATTTCAAATCGATTAACACTCTGAATAACTTGCTGCGACTGTATTTTTTTCCCAAAACTTCATTCCAAGATGATTGATCCCGCGATATAAGAAAAATATTTCAAAGCCAAATTCGTGAGCGAAACGTTTGACTTCCATTTTTACTCCCTCCTATCGACACATAATTGGAATCCGTAATTCGGGTAACACGGTGAGACGTATTGAAACGATGATAACTCTCTTGATTTCCATTGAAAAAATACAAAATTTGTGTTCAAATTCAATCATAGAATCTCTAATTTCCAAAACATTCGGTCGTGTTTAAAAATTCCTAACCGTTCAAAAGTTATCTTCAAATCGGTTACCGAAGATGAGTTTTCAACACATTTTCAAATCGATTAACGCTCTGAATAACTTGCACTGAAAGTGTTTTTCTGCCCAAAACTTCATTTCGAGATGATTGATCCGGCGATTTAAGAAAAATATTTCCAAGCCAAATTCGTGAGCGAAACGTTTCACTTCTATTCTTACTCCCTCTTAACGGCACATAATTGGAATCCGTAATTCGGGTAACACGGTGAGACACATTGAAATGAAATTGACTCTCTTGATTTCCATCGACAAAATTCCAAATTTACGTTCAAATTCTAGCTCATAATTTGTACTTTGTAAAACCTTCAGGCCGTGTCTAAAAATTTCTAACCGTTCAAAAGCTTTCTTCGAAACGGTTACCGAAGATGAGTTTTCAACGCAATTTCAAATCGATTAACGCTCGGAATAATTGTAGCGAAAGTATTTTTTGCCCAAAACTTCATTTTGAGATGATTGATCCCGCGATATAAGAAAAATATTTCCATGCCAAATTTGTGAGCAAAACGTTTGACTTCCATTTTTACTCCCTCCTATCAGCATATAATTGGAATCCATAATTCGGGTAACACGGTGAGACATATTGAAACGACAATAACTCTCTTGATTTCCATTGAAAAAATACAAAATTTGTGTTCGAACTGAAGCTCAGAATGTTTACTTTCTAGAACATTCAGGCTGCGTCTAAAAATTCATAACCGTTCAAAAGTTTTCTTCGAAACGGTTACCGAAGTTGAGTTTTCAACACATTTTCAAATCGATTTACGCTCTGAATAACTTGCAGTGAAAGTATTTTTTGCCCAAAACTTCATTTTAAGTTGATTGATCCCGCGATATAAGAAAAATATTTCCAAGCCAAATTCGTCAACGAAACGTTTGACTTCCATTTTTACTCCTACCTATCGGCACGTAATTGGAATCCGTAATTCGGGTAACACGGTGAGACAATTTAAACGACTATAACTCTCTTCATTTCCACTGAAAAAATACAAAATTTGTGTTCAAATTCAAGTTCAGAATCTGTACTTTCTAAAACATTTAGGCCGCGTCTAAAAATTCCTAACCTTTCAAAAGTTATCTTCGAAACGGTTACCGAAGTTGAGTGTTCAACACATTTTCAAATCGATTTACACTCTGAATAACTTGCAGCGAAAGTATTTTTTGCCCAAAACTTCATTTCAAGATGATGGATTCCGCGATATAAGAAAAACATTTCCAAGCCAAATTCGTGAGCGAAACGTTTGACTTCCATTTTTACTCCCTCCTATCTTCACAAAATTGGAATCCGTAATACGGGTAACGCAGTGAGCCAATTTAAACGACAATAACTCTCTTGATTTCCATTGAAAAAATACAAAATTTATGTTCAAATTCAAACTTGGAATGTTTACTTTCTAAAACATTCAGGCTGCGTCTAAAAATTCCTAACCGTTCAAAAGTTTTCTTCGAAATGGTTACCGAAGTTGAGTTTTCAACACATTTTCAAATCGATTTACGCTCTGAATAACTTGCAGTGAAAGTATTTTTTACCCTAAACTTCATTTCAATATGATTGATCCCGCGATATAAGAAAAATATTTACAAACCAAATTCGTGTGCGAAACGTTTGACTTGGATTTTTACTCCCTCCCATCAGCACATAATTGGAATCCGCAGTTCGGGGCACAAGGAGAGACATTTTAAACGACAATAACTCTCTTGATTTCCGTTGAAAAAATACAAAATTTGTGTTCAAATTCAAGCTTAGAATTCGTTCTTTCTAAAATATTCAACCCGTGTCTAAAAATTCCTAACCATTCAAAAGTTATCATCGAAACGGTTACCAAAGATGAGTTTTCAACACATTTTCAAATTGATTAACACTCTGAATAACTTGCAGTGAAAGTATTTTTTGCCCAAAACTTCATTCCAAGTTGATTGATCCCGCGATATAAGAAAAATATTTCCAAGCCAAATTCGTGAGCGAAACGTTTGACTTCCATTTTTACTCCTTTCTATCGGCACATAATTGGAATTCGTAATTCGAGTAACACGGTGAGACTATTTAAACGACAATAACTCTCTTCATTTCCATTGAAAAAATACAAAATTTGTGTTCAAATTCAAGTTCAGAATCTGTACTTTCTAAAACATTCAGGCTGTGTCTAAAAATTCCTAACCTTTCAAAAGTTATCTTCGAAACGGTTACTGAAGTTGAGTTTTCAACACATTTTCAAATCGATTTACCCTCTGAATAACTTGCAGCAAAAGTATTTTTTTCCCAAAACTTCATTTCAAGATGATGGATTCCGCAATATAAGAAAAACATTTCCAAGCCAAATTCGTGAGCGAAATGTTTGACTTCCATTTTTACTCCCTCCTATCTTCACAAAATTGGAATCCGTAATACGGGTAACGCAGTGAGACAATTTAAACGACAATAACTCTCTCGATTTTCATTGAAAAAATACAAAATTTATGTTCAAATTCAAACTTAGAATGTTTACTTTCTAAAACATTCAGGCTGCGTCTAAAAATTCCTAACCGTTCAAAAGTTTTCTTCGAAACGGTTACCGAAGTTGAGTTTTCAACACATTTTCAAATCGATTTACGCTCTGAATAACTTGCAGTGAAAGTATTTTTTACCCTAAACTTCATTTCAATATGATTGATCCCGCGATATAAGAAAAATATTTACAAACCAAATTCGTGAGCGAAACGTTTGACTTGGATTTTTACTCCCTCCCATCGGCACATAATTGGAATCCGCAGTTCGGGGCACAAGGAGAGACATTTTAAACGACAATAACTCTCTTGATTTCCGTTGAAAAAATACAAAATTTGTGTTCAAATTCAAGCTTAGAATCCGTTCTTTCTAAAATATTCAACCCGTGTCTAAAAATTCCTAACCATTCAAAAGTTATCATCGAAATGGTTACCGAAGATGAGTTTTCAACACAATTTCAAATCGATTAACACTCTGAATAACTTGCTGCGACTGTATTTTTTTCCCAAAACTTCATTCCAAGATGATTGATCCCGCGATATAAGAAAAATATTTCGAAGCCAAATTCGTGAGCGAAACGTTTGACTTCCATTTTTACTCCCTCCTATCGGCACATAATTGGAATCCATAATTCGGGTAACCCGGTGAGACAATTTAAACGACAATAACTCTCTTCATTTCCATTGAAAAAATACAAAATTTGTGTTCAAATTCAAGTTCAGAATCTGTACTTTCTAAAACATTCAGGCCGCATCTAAAAATCCCTAACCTTTCAAAAGTTATCTTCGAAACGGTTACCGAAGTTGAGTTTTCAACTCATTTTCAAATCGATTTACACTCTGAATAACTTGCAGCGAAAGTATTTTTTGCCCAAACTTCATTTCAAGATGATGGATTCCGCGATATAAGAAAAACATTTCCAAGCCAAATTCGTGAGCGAAACGTTTGACTTCCATTTTTACTCCCTCCTATCTTCACAAAATTGGAATCCGTAATACGGGTAACGCAGTGAGACAATTTAAACGACAATAACTCTCTTGATTTCCATTGAAAAAATACAAAATTTATGTTCAAATTCAAACTTAGAATGTTTACTTTCTAAAACATTCAGGCTGCGTCTAAAAATTCCTAACCGTTCAAAAGTTTTCTTCGAAATGGTTACCGAAGTTGAGTTTTCAACACATTTTCAAATCGATTTACGCTCTGAATAACTTGCAGTGAAAGTATTTTTTACCCTAAACTTCATTTCAATATGATTGATCCCGCGATATAAGAAAAATATTTACAAACCAAATTCGTGTGCGAAACGTTTGACTTGGATTTTTACTCCCTCCCATCAGCACATAATTGGAATCCGCAGTTCGGGGCACAAGGAGAGACATTTTAAACGACAATAACTCTCTTGATTTCCGTTGAAAAAATACAAAATTTGTGTTCAAATTCAAGCTTAGAATCCGTTCTTTCTAAAATATTCAACCCGTGTCTAAAAATTCCTAACTATTCAAAAGTTATCATCGAAACGGTTACCGAAGTTGAGTTTTCAACACAATTTCAAATCGATTAACACTCTGAATAACTTGCTGCGACTGTATTTTTTTCCCAAAACTTCATTCCAAGATGATTGATACCGCGATATAAGAAACATATTTCGAAGCCAAATTCGTGAGCGAAACGTTTGACTTCCATTTTTACTCCCTCCTATCGGCACATAATTGGAATCCGTAATTCGGGTAACACGGTGAGACGTATTGAAACGATGATAAATCTCTTGATTTCCATTGAAAAAAATACAAAATTTGTGTTCAAATTCAATCATAGAATCTCTAATTTCCAAAACATTCAGGTCGTGTTTAAAAATTCCTAACCGTTCAAAAGTTATCTTCAAATCGGTTACCGAAGATGAGTTTTCAACACATTTTCAAATCGATTAACGCTCTGAATAACTTGCACTGAAAGTATTTTTCTGCCCAAAACTTCATTTCGAGATGATTGATCCGGCGATTTAAGAAAAATATTTCCAAGCCAAATTCGTGAGCGAAACGTTTCACTTCTATTCTTACTCCCTCTTAACGGCACATAATTGGAATCCGTAATTCGGGTAACACGGTGAGACACATTGAAACGAAATTGACTCTCTTGATTTCCATCGACAAAATTCCAAATCTACGTTCAAATTCTAACTCATAATTTGTACTTTGTAAAACCTTCAGGCCGTGTCTAAAAATTTCTAACCGTTCAAAAGCTTTCTTCGAAACGGTTACCGAAGATGAGTTTTCAACGCAATTTCAAATCGATTAACGCTAGGAATAATTGTAGCGAAAGTATTTTTTGCCCAAAACTTCATTTTGAGATGATTGATCCCGCGATATAAGAAAAATATTTCCATGCCAAATTTGTGAGCAAAATGTTTGACTTCCATTTTTACTCCCTCCTATTAGCATATAATTGGAATCCATAATTCGGGTAACACGGTGAGACATATTGAAACGACAATAACTCTCTTGATTTCCATTGAAAAAATACAAAATTTGTGTTCGAACTGAAGCTCAGAATGTTTACTTTCTAGAACATTCAGGCTGCGTCTAAAAATTCATAACCGTTCAAAAGTTTTCTTCGAAACGGTTACCGAAGTTGAGTTTTCAACACATTTTCAAATCAATTTACGCTCTGAATAACTTGCAGTGAAAGTATTTTTTGCCCAAAACTTCATTTTAAGTTGATTGATCCCGCGATATAAGAAAAATATTTCCAAGCCAAATTCGTCAACGAAACGTTTGACTTCCATTTTTACTCCTACCTATCGGCACGTAATTGGAATCCGTAATTCGGGTAACACGGTGAGACAATTTAAACGACTATAACTCTCTTCATTTCCATTGAAAAAATACAAAATTTGTGTTCAAATTCAAGTTCAGAATCTGTACTTTCTAAAACATTCAGGCCGCATCTAAAAATTCCTAACCTTTCAAAAGTTATCTTCGAAACGGTTACCGAAGTTGAGTGTTCAACACATTTTCAAATCGATTTACACTCTGAATAACTTGCAGCGAAAGTATTTTTTGCCCAAAACTTCATTTCAAGATGATGGATTCCGCGATATAAGAAAAACATTTCCAAGCCAAATTCGTGAGCGAAACGTTTGACTTCCATTTTTACTCCTTTCTATCGGCACATAATTGGAATTCGTAATTCGAGTAACACGGTGAGACTATTTAAACGACAATAACTCTCTTCATTTCCATTGAAAAAATACAAAATTTGTGTTCAAATTCAAGTTCAGAATCTGTACTTTCTAAAACATTCAGGCTGTGTCTAAAAATTCCTAACCTTTCAAAAGTTATCTTCGAAACGGTTACTGAAGTTGAGTTTTCAACACATTTTCAAATCGATTTACCCTCTGAATAACTTGCAGCAAAAGTATTTTTTTCCCAAAACTTCATTTCAAGATGATGGATTCCGCAATATAAGAAAAACATTTCCAAGCCAAATTCGTGAGCGAAATGTTTGACTTCCATTTTTACTCCCTCCTATCTTCACAAAATTGGAATCCGTAATACGGGTAACGCAGTGAGACAATTTAAACGACAATAACTCTCTCGATTTTCATTGAAAAAATACAAAATTTATGTTCAAATTCAAACTTAGAATGTTTACTTTCTAAAACATTCAGGCTGCGTCTAAAAATTCCTAACCGTTCAAAAGTTTTCTTCGAAACGGTTACCGAAGTTGAGTTTTCAACACATTTTCAAATCGATTTACGCTCTGAATAACTTGCAGTGAAAGTATTTTTTACCCTAAACTTCATTTCAATATGATTGATCCCGCGATATAAGAAAAATATTTACAAACCAAATTCGTGAGCGAAACGTTTGACTTGGATTTTTACTCCCTCCCATCGGCACATAATTGGAATCCGCAGTTCGGGGCACAAGGAGAGACATTTTAAACGACAATAACTCTCTTGATTTCCGTTGAAAAAATACAAAATTTGTGTTCAAATTCAAGCTTAGAATCCGTTCTTTCTAAAATATTCAACCCGTGTCTAAAAATTCCTAACCATTCAAAAGTTATCATCGAAATGGTTACCGAAGATGAGTTTTCAACACAATTTCAAATCGATTAACACTCTGAATAACTTGCTGCGACTGTATTTTTTTCCCAAAACTTCATTCCAAGATGATTGATCCCGCGATATAAGAAAAATATTTCGAAGCCAAATTCGTGAGCGAAACGTTTGACTTCCATTTTTACTCCCTCCTATCGGCACATAATTGGAATCCATAATTCGGGTAACCCGGTGAGACAATTTAAACGACAATAACTCTCTTCATTTCCATTGAAAAAATACAAAATTTGTGTTCAAATTCAAGTTCAGAATCTGTACTTTCTAAAACATTCAGGCCGCATCTAAAAATCCCTAACCTTTCAAAAGTTATCTTCGAAACGGTTACCGAAGTTGAGTTTTCAACTCATTTTCAAATCGATTTACACTCTGAATAACTTGCAGCGAAAGTATTTTTTGCCCAAACTTCATTTCAAGATGATGGATTCCGCGATATAAGAAAAACATTTCCAAGCCAAATTCGTGAGCGAAACGTTTGACTTCCATTTTTACTCCCTCCTATCTTCACAAAATTGGAATCCGTAATACGGGTAACGCAGTGAGACAATTTAAACGACAATAACTCTCTTGATTTCCATTGAAAAAATACAAAATTTATGTTCAAATTCAAACTTAGAATGTTTACTTTCTAAAACATTCAGGCTGCGTCTAAAAATTCCTAACCGTTCAAAAGTTTTCTTCGAAATGGTTACCGAAGTTGAGTTTTCAACACATTTTCAAATCGATTTACGCTCTGAATAACTTGCAGTGAAAGTATTTTTTACCCTAAACTTCATTTCAATATGATTGATCCCGCGATATAAGAAAAATATTTACAAACCAAATTCGTGTGCGAAACGTTTGACTTGGATTTTTACTCCCTCCCATCAGCACATAATTGGAATCCGCAGTTCGGGGCACAAGGAGAGACATTTTAAACGACAATAACTCTCTTGATTTCCGTTGAAAAAATACAAAATTTGTGTTCAAATTCAAGCTTAGAATCCGTTCTTTCTAAAATATTCAACCCGTGTCTAAAAATTCCTAACTATTCAAAAGTTATCATCGAAACGGTTACCGAAGTTGAGTTTTCAACACAATTTCAAATCGATTAACACTCTGAATAACTTGCTGCGACTGTATTTTTTTCCCAAAACTTCATTCCAAGATGATTGATACCGCGATATAAGAAACATATTTCGAAGCCAAATTCGTGAGCGAAACGTTTGACTTCCATTTTTACTCCCTCCTATCGGCACATAATTGGAATCCGTAATTCGGGTAACACGGTGAGACGTATTGAAACGATGATAAATCTCTTGATTTCCATTGAAAAAAATACAAAATTTGTGTTCAAATTCAATCATAGAATCTCTAATTTCCAAAACATTCAGGTCGTGTTTAAAAATTCCTAACCGTTCAAAAGTTATCTTCAAATCGGTTACCGAAGATGAGTTTTCAACACATTTTCAAATCGATTAACGCTCTGAATAACTTGCACTGAAAGTATTTTTCTGCCCAAAACTTCATTTCGAGATGATTGATCCGGCGATTTAAGAAAAATATTTCCAAGCCAAATTCGTGAGCGAAACGTTTCACTTCTATTCTTACTCCCTCTTAACGGCACATAATTGGAATCCGTAATTCGGGTAACACGGTGAGACACATTGAAACGAAATTGACTCTCTTGATTTCCATCGACAAAATTCCAAATCTACGTTCAAATTCTAACTCATAATTTGTACTTTGTAAAACCTTCAGGCCGTGTCTAAAAATTTCTAACCGTTCAAAAGCTTTCTTCGAAACGGTTACCGAAGATGAGTTTTCAACGCAATTTCAAATCGATTAACGCTAGGAATAATTGTAGCGAAAGTATTTTTTGCCCAAAACTTCATTTTGAGATGATTGATCCCGCGATATAAGAAAAATATTTCCATGCCAAATTTGTGAGCAAAATGTTTGACTTCCATTTTTACTCCCTCCTATTAGCATATAATTGGAATCCATAATTCGGGTAACACGGTGAGACATATTGAAACGACAATAACTCTCTTGATTTCCATTGAAAAAATACAAAATTTGTGTTCGAACTGAAGCTCAGAATGTTTACTTTCTAGAACATTCAGGCTGCGTCTAAAAATTCATAACCGTTCAAAAGTTTTCTTCGAAACGGTTACCGAAGTTGAGTTTTCAACACATTTTCAAATCAATTTACGCTCTGAATAACTTGCAGTGAAAGTATTTTTTGCCCAAAACTTCATTTTAAGTTGATTGATCCCGCGATATAAGAAAAATATTTCCAAGCCAAATTCGTCAACGAAACGTTTGACTTCCATTTTTACTCCTACCTATCGGCACGTAATTGGAATCCGTAATTCGGGTAACACGGTGAGACAATTTAAACGACTATAACTCTCTTCATTTCCATTGAAAAAATACAAAATTTGTGTTCAAATTCAAGTTCAGAATCTGTACTTTCTAAAACATTCAGGCCGCATCTAAAAATTCCTAACCTTTCAAAAGTTATCTTCGAAACGGTTACCGAAGTTGAGTGTTCAACACATTTTCAAATCGATTTACACTCTGAATAACTTGCAGCGAAAGTATTTTTTGCCCAAAACTTCATTTCAAGATGATGGATTCCGCGATATAAGAAAAACATTTCCAAGCCAAATTCGTGAGCGAAACGTTTGACTTCCATTTTTACTCCCTCCTATCTTCACAAAATTGGAATCCGTAATACGGTTAACGCAGTGAGACAATTTAAACGACAATAACTCTCTTGATTTCCATTGAAAAAATACAAAATTTATGTTCAAATTCAAACTTAGAATGTTTACTTTCTAAAACATTCAGGCTGCGTCTAAAAATTCCTAACCGTTCAAAAGTTTTCTTCGAAATGGTTACCGAAGTTGAGTTTTCAACACATTTTCAAATCGATTTACGCTCTGAATAACTTGCAGTGAAAGTATTTTTTACCCTAAACTTCATTTCAATATGATTGATCCCGCGATATAAGAAAAATATTTACAAACCAAATTCGTGTGCGAAACGTTTGACTTGGATTTTTACTCCCTCCCATCAGCACATAATTGGAATCCGCAGTTCGGGGCACAAGGAGAGACATTTTAAACGACAATAACTCTCTTGATTTCCGTTGAAAAAATACAAAATTTGTGTTCAAATTCAAGCTTAGAATCCGTTCTTTCTAAAATATTCGACCCGTGTCTAAAAATTCCTAACCATTCAAAAGTTATCATCGAAATGGTTACCGAAGATGAGTTTTCAACACAATTTCAAATCGATTAACACTCTGAATAACTTGCTGCGACTGTATTTTTTTCCCAAAACTTCATTCCAAGATGATTGATCCCGCGATATAAGAAAAATATTTCGAAGCCAAATTCGTGAGCGAAACGTTTGACTTCCATTTTTACTCCCTCCTATCGGCACATAATTGGAATCCGTAATTCGGGTAACACGGTGAGACGTATTGAAACGATGATAACTCTCTTGATTTCCATTGAAAAAATACAAAATTTGTGTTCAAATTCAATCATAGAATCTCTAATTTCCAAAACATTCAGGTCGTGTTTAAAAATTCCTAACCGTTCAAAAGTTATCTTCAAATCGGTTACCGAAGATGAGTTTTCAACACATTTTCAAATCGATTAACGCTCTGAATAACTTGCACTGAAAGTATTTTTCTGCCCAAAACTTCATTTCGAGATGATTGATCCGGCGATTTAAGAAAAATATTTCCAAGCCAAATTCGTGAGCGAAACGTTTCACTTCTATTCTTACTCCCTCTTAACGGCACATAATTGGAATCCGTAATTCGGGTAACACGGTGAGACACATTGAAACGAAATTGACTCTCTTGATTTCCATCGACAAAATTCCAAATTTACGTTCAAATTCTAGCTCAGAATTTGTACTTTGTAAAACCTTCAGGCCGTGTCTAAAAATTTCTAACCGTTCAAAAGCTTTCTTCGAAACGGTTACCGAAGATGAGTTTTCAACGCAATTTCAAATCGATTAACGCTCGGAATAATTGTAGCGAAAGTATTTTTTGCCCAAAACTTCATTTTGAGATGATTGATCCCGCGATATAAGAAAAATATTTCCATGCCAAATTTGTGAGCAAAACGTTTGACTTCCATTTTTACTCCCTCCTATCAGCATATAATTGGAGTCCATAATTCGGGTAACACGGTGAGACATATTGAAACGACAATAACTCTCTTGATTTCCATTGAAAAAATACAAAATTTGTGTTCGAATTGAAGCTCAGAATGTTTACTTTCTAGAACATTCAGGCTGCGTCTAAAAATTCATAACCGTTCAAAAGTTTTCTTCGAAACGGTTACCGAAGTTGAGTTTTCAACACATTTTTAAATCGATTTACGCTTTGAATAACTTGCAGTGAAAGTATTTTTTGCCCAAAACTTCATTTTAAGTTGATTGATCCCGCGATATAAGAAAAATATTTCCAAGCCAAATTCGTCAACGAAACGTTTGACTTCCATTTTTACTCCTACCTATCGGCACGTAATTGGAATCCGTAATTCGGGTAACACGGTGAGACAATTTAAACGACTATAACTCTCTTCATTTCCATTGAAAAATACAAAATTTGTGTTCAAATTCAAGTTCAGAATCTGTACTTTCTAAAACATTCAGGCCGCGTCTAAAAATTCCTAACCTTTCAAAAGTTATCTTCGAAACGGTTACCGAAGTTGAGTTTTCAACACATTTTCAAATCGATTTACACTCTGAATAACTTACAGCGAAAGTATTTTTTGCCCAAAACTTCATTTCAAGATGATGGATTCCGCGATATAAGAAAAACATTTCCAAGCCAAATTCGTGAGCGAAACGTTTGACTTCCATTTTTACTCCGTCCTATCTTCACAAAATTGAAATCCGTAATACGGGTAACGCAGTGAGACAATTTAAACGACAATAACTCTCTTGATTTCCATTGAAAAAATACAAAATTTATGTTCAAATTCAAACTTAGAATGTTTATTTTCTAAAACATTCAGGCTGCGTCTAAAAATTCCTAACCGTTCAAAAGTTTTCTTCGAAACGGTTACTGAAGTTGAGTTTTCAACAAATTTTCAAATCGATTTACGCTCTGAATGTGTACTTTCTAATACATTCAGGCCGCGACTAAAAGTTCCCAACCATTCAAAAGTTATCTTCGAGACGATTACCGAAGATGAGTTTTCAATACATTTTCAAATCGATTAACGCTCGGGAATAACTTGCAACCGAAGTATTTTTTACCCAAAACTTCATTTCGAGATGATTGATCCCAAGATATGAGAAAAATATTTCCATGCAAAATTCGTGAGGGGCACGTTTGGCTTCTATTTTTACACCCTCCTATCGGCATATAACTGGAATCCGTAATTCGGGTAACACGGTGAGACATATTGAAACGACAACAACTCTATTGATTTCCAGTCAAAAAATACAAATTTTGTGTTCAAATTCAACCTCTGAATATTTACTTTCTAAAACATTCAGGCCGCGTCTAAAAATTGCTGAACGTTCAAAAGTTATCTTAGAGACGATTACTGAAGATGAGTTTCCAATACATTTTCAAATCGATTAATGCTCGTGAATAACTTGCAGCCAAAGCATTTTTTACCCAAAACTTCATTTTGAGATAATTGATCCCGCGATACAAGAAAAATATTTCCAAGCCAAATTCATGAGCGAAACGTTTGACTTCCATTTTTACATGCTCCTATCGGCACACAATTGGAATCTGTCATTCTGGTAACACGGTGAGACATTTTGAAACGACAGTAACTCTCTTGATTTCCAATGAGAAAATACAAATTTTGAGTTCAAATTCAAGCTCAAAATGTTTACTTTCTAAAACATTCTTGCCACATATAAAAATTCCTAACCGTTCACAAGTTATCTTCGACACGGTTACTGAAGATGAGTTTTCAACTCATTTTCAAATTGATTAACGCTCTGAATAACTTGCAGTGAAAGTATTTTTTACCCAAACTTTATGTTGAGACGATTGCTCACGAGGTATAAGAAAAATATTTCCAAGCCAAAATCGTGAGCGACACGTTTGACTTCCACATTTACTCCCTCCTATCGGCACATAATTGGAATCCATCATTCGGGTAACATGGTGAGACATTTTGAAACGACAATAACTCGCTTGATTTCCATTGAAAAAATACAAAATTTCTGTTCAAATTCAAGCTCAGAATATTTACTTTCTAAAATATTAAGGCCGCGTCGAAAATTCCTAACCGTTCAAAAGTTATCATCGAGACAAGATGAGTTTTCAATACATTTTCAAATCGATAAACGCTCATGAATAACTTGTAGCCAAAGTATTTTTTACCCAAAACTTCATTCTGAGATGATTAATCCCACGATATAACAAAAATATTTCCAAGCCAAATTTTTGAGCGAAACGTTTGACTTCCACATTTACTCCCTCCTATCAGCACATAATTGGAATCCATCATTCGGGTAACACGGTGAGACATTTTGAAACGACAATAAGTCCCTAGATTTCCATTGAAAAAATGCAAATTTTGAGTTTAAATTCAAGCTCAGAATGTCTACTTTCTAAAACATTAAGGCCGCGTCTAAAAATTCCTAACTGTGCAAAAGTTGTCCTTGAAACGGTTACCGAAGATGAGTTTTCAACACATTTTCAAGTCGATTGATGCTCTGAATAACTTGCATCGAAAGTATTTTTAACCCAAAACTCCATTTCGAGATTATTGATCCCGAGATATAAGAAAAATTTTTCCTAACCAAATTCATGAGCGACACATTTCACTTCCATTTTTACTCCCTCCTATCGGCACATAATTGGAATCTATAATTCGGGTAACACGGTGAGACATATTAAACGACAATAACTCACTTGTTTCCGTTGAAAAAATAAAAAATTTGTGTTCAAGTTCAAGCTCAGAATGTGTACTTTCTAAAACATTCTGGCCGCATCTAAAAATTCCTAACCGTTCAAAAGTTATCTTCCAAATGGTTACCGAAGATGAGTTTTTAACACATTTTCAAATCGATTAACGCTCAGAATAAATTGCGGTGAAAGTATTTTTTACCCAAAAATTCATTTAGAAATGATTGATCCCGCAATATAAGAAAAAAATTTACAAGCCAAATTCGTGAGCGAAACGTTTGACTTCCATTTTTACACGCTCCTATCGGCACACAATTGGAATCTGTCATTCTGGTAACACAGTGACACATTTTGAAACGACTATAACTCTCTTGATTTCCAATGAAAAAAATACAAATTTAGAGTTCAAGTTCAAGCTCAGAATGTGTACTTTCTAAAACATTCTTGCCGCATCTAAAAATTCCTAACCGTTCACAAGTTATCTTCGAAACGGTTACTAAAGATGAGTTTTCAACTCATTTTAAAATTGATTAACGCTCTGAATAACTTGCAGAGAAAGTATTTTTTACCTAAAACTTCATTTTGAGATGATTGCTCTTGAGGTATAAGAAAAATATTTCCAAGCCAAATTCATGAGCGACACATTTGACTTCCATTTTTACTCCCTCCTATCGGCATATAATTGGAATCCGTAATTCGGGTAACACGGTGAAATATATTGAAACGACAATAACTCTCTTGATTTCCAGTCAAAAAAACAAATTTTATGTTCAAATTCAAGCTTAGAGTGTGTACTTTCTAAAACATTAAGGCCGCGTCTAAAAATTTCTAACCGTTCAAAAGTTTTCTTCGAAACGATTACCGAAGATGTCGTTTCAATACATTTTCAAATCGATTAACGCTCGTGAATAACTTGCAGCCAAAGTAGTTTTTACCCAAAACTTCATTTCGAGATGTTTGATCCCGCGATATAAGAAAAATATTTCCTAGCCAAATTTGTGAGCAAAACGGTTGACTTCCATTTTTACTCCCTTCTGTCAACACATAATTGGAATTCGTCAATCGGGAAACACGGTGAGACATTTTGAAACGACAATAACTCTCTTGATTTCCATAGGAAAAATAAAAAATTTGTGTTCAAATTCAAGCTTAGAATATTTACTTTCTAAAACATTCAGGCCGTGTCTAAAAATTCATAACCATTCAAAAGTTATCTCCGAAACGGTTACCGTAGATGAGTTTTCAGCACGTTTTCAAATCGATTAACGCTCTGAATAACTTGCAGCAATAGTATTTTTCACCCAAAACTTTATTTCGAGATGATTGATCCCGAGATATGAGAAAAATATTTCCAAGCCAAATTCGTGAGTGCCACGTTTGACTTCTATTTTTACTCCCTCCTATCGGCACATAATTGAAATCCGTAATTCGTGTAACATGGTGAGACATATTGAAACGACAATAATGCTCTTGATTTCTTGTCAAAAATATTTCCGAACCAAATTCTTGAGCGAGACGTTGGACTTCCATTTTAACTCCCTCCCTCAGCACATAATTAGAATCTGTAATTTGGGTAACCCGGTGGGACATATTGAAAAAATGCAAAATTCGAGTTCAAATTCAAGCTCAGAATCTGTACATTCTAAAACATTCAGGGCGCGTCTAAAAATTCCTTACCGTTCAAAAATTATCTTCGAGAAGGTTACCGAAGATGAGTTTTCAACACTTTTTCAATTCGATTAACGCTCAGGAATAACTTGCAGCCAAAGTATTTTTTACCCAAAACTTCATTTCGAGATGATTGATCCCGCGATATAAAAAATATATTTCCTAGCGAAGTTCCTGAGCGAGACGTTTGACCTCCATTTTTACTCCCTCCTATCGGCACACAATTAGTATCTATAATTCTGGTAACCCGGTGGGACATAATGAAACGAATATAACTTTCTTGATTTCCACTGAAAAAATACAAAATTTGTGTTCAAATTCAAGTTCAGAATGTGTAGTTTCCAAAATATTAGGCCACGTCTAGAAATTCCTTACCGTACAAAAGTTGACGACAAGACGGTTACCAAAGAAGAGTTTTCAACACATTTTCCAATCAATTAACGCTCGTGAATAACTTGCAGCCAAAGTGTTTTTTACCCAAAACTCCATTTCAAGATGATTGATCCCGCGATATAAGAAATATATTTCCTGGCCAAATTAATGAGCGACACGTTTGACCTACATTTTTACTCCCCCCTATCGGAGCATAATTGGAATCCATAATTCGGATAACACAGTGAGACATATTGAAAAAACAGTCACTCTCTTGATTTCCATTGAAAAAATACAAAATATTTGTTCAAATTCAAGCCCAGAATGTGTACATTCCAAAACATTCAGGCAACGTCTAAAAATTCGATACCGTTCAAAAGTTATCTTCGATACGGTTACCGAAAAAGAGTTTTCAACACTTTTTCAAATTGATTGACACTCGTGAATAACTTGCAGCCAAAGTATTTTTTACCCAAAACTTCATTTCGAGATGATTGATCCCGCGATGTAAGAAAAATATTTCCAAGGCAAATTCCTGAGCGAGGCGTTGGACTTCCATTTTTACCCCCTTCTATCGGCACGCATTCGGAATCCGTAATTTGGGTAACCCGTTGGGACATATTGAAAAGATAAGAACTCTCTCGATTTCCATTGAAAAAATACAAAATTTGCATTCAAATTCAAGCTCAGAATGTGTACATTCTAAAACATTCAGGCAACATCTAAAAATTCCTTACTGTTCAAAAGTTATCTTCGATACGGTTCCCGAAGATGAGTTTTCAACACTTTTTCAAATTGGTTAAC
This sequence comes from Quercus cerris, assembly GCA_963669245.1. Taxonomy (NCBI): domain Eukaryota; kingdom Viridiplantae; phylum Streptophyta; class Magnoliopsida; order Fagales; family Fagaceae; genus Quercus; species Quercus cerris. The sequence goes on from OY770007.1 coordinate 76,672,721, forward strand.
GCTAATGAATAACTTGCGGCCAAAGTATTTTTTACCCAAAACTTCATTTTGAGATGATTGATCCCGCAATATAAAAAATATATTTCGTAGCCAAATTCCTGAGCGAGACGTTAGACCTCCATTTTAACTCACTGCTATCGGCACAGAATTGGAATCCATAACTCGGGTAACACGTTGAGACATATTGAAAAGACAATAACACTCCTCATTTCCATTGAAAAAATACAAAATTTGTGTTCAAATTCAAGCTCAGAATGTGTACATTCTAAAACATTCAGGCCGCGTCTAAAAATTCCTTACCGTTCAAAAGTTATCCTCGAGACGGTTACTGAAGATAAGTTTTCAACCCTTTTTCAAATCAATTATCTCTCGTGAATAACTTGCGACCAAAGTATTTTTTACCCAAAACTTCATTTTGAGACGATTGATCCCGCGATATTAGAAAAATATTTCCTAGCCAAATTCCTTAGCGAGACGTTCGACCTCCATTTTTACACTCTCCTATCAGCACATAATTTGAATACGTAATTCGGGTAACACGGTGAGACAAATTGAAACGAAAACAACTCTCTTGATTTTCATTGAAAAAATACAAAATTTGTGTTCATATTCAAGCACAGAATGTGTAGTTTCCAAAACATTAGGCCACGTCTAAAAATTCCTTACCGATCAAAAGTTGACGTCAAGACGGTTATCGAAGAAGAGTTTTCAACACATTTTCGAATCGATTAACGCTCGTGAATAACTTGCAGTCAAAGTATTTTTTACCCAAAACCTCATTTCAAGATGATTGATCCCGCGATATATGAAAAATATTTCCTATCCAAATTCCTGAGCGAGACGTGTGAGCTCCATAATTCGAATTCGTAATTCGGGTAACCCGGTCGGACATATTGAAACGACATTAACTCACTTGATTTGCATTGAAAAAATACAAAATTTGTGTCCAAATTCAAGCTCAGAATGTCTACATTCAAAAATATTGAGGCCGCGTCTAAAAATCACTAACCATTCAAAAGTTTTCTTCGAGACGGTTACCGAGGATGAGTTTTCAACCCTTTTTCAAATCGATTAACACTCATGAATAACTTGCAACCAAAGTATTTTTTAGCCAAAAATTCATTTCGACATAATTGATCCCGTGATATAAGAAAAATATTTCTAAGCCAAATTCTTGAGCGAGACGTTGGACTTCCATTTTTACTCCCTCCGATCAACACATAATTAGAATCCGTAATTTGGGCAACCTGGTGGGACATAATGAAACGAAAATAACTCTCTTGATTTCCATTTAAAAAATACAAAACTTGTGTTCAAATTCAAGCTCAGAACGCGTACATTCTAAAACATGAAGGCCGCGTCTAAAAATTCCTTACCGTTCAAAAGTTATCTTCGAGGCGGTTACCAAAGTGGAATTTTCAACACTTTTTCAAGTCGATTAACGTTCGTGAATAACTTGCAAAGAAAGTATTTTTTTTACCCAAAACTTCATTTCGAGATGATTGATCCCGCAATGTAAGAAAAACATTTTCGAGCCAAATTCCTGATTGAGATGTTGGACCTCCATTTTTACTCCCACCTATCGGCACAGAATTGGAACCGTAATTCGGGTAACACTGTGAGACATATTGAAACGACAATAACTCTCTTGATTTCCTTTGGAAAAATACAAAATTTGTGTTCAAATTCAAGCTCAGAATGTGTAAATTCTAAAACATTCAGGCCGCATCTAAAAATCACTTGCCGTTCAAAAGTTATCTTCTAGACGATTACCGAGGATGAGTTTTCAACCCTTTTTCAATTCGATTAACACTCCTGAATAACTTGCAACCAAAGTATTTTTTACCCAAAACTTCATTTCGAGATAATTGATCCCGCGATATAAGAAAAATATTTCCGAGCCAAATTCTTGAGCGAGACGTTTGACCTCCATTTTTACTCCCTCCTATCAGCACATAATTCGGATTTGTAATTCGGGTAACCTGGTGGGACATACTGAAACAAAAATAACTCTCTTGATTTCCATTGAAAAAATACAAAATTTGTGTTCAAATTCAAGCACAGAATGTGTAGTTTCCAAAACAATTGGCCACGTCTAAAAATTCCTTACCGTTCAAAAGTTGTCGTCAAGACGGTTACCGGACAAGAGTTTTCAACACATTTTCCAACCGATTAACGCTCGTGAATAACTTGCAACCAAAGTATTTTTTACCCAAAACTTCATTTCGAGATGATTGATCCCATGTTGTAAGAAATATATTTCCCAGCCAAATTCCTGAGCGAGACGTTTGACCTCCATTTTTACTCCCTCCTATCAACACATAATTAGGATCCGTAATTCGGGTAATCTGGTGGGACATATTGAAACGAAAATAACTCTCTTGATATCCATTGAAAAAATAAAAAATTTACGTTCAAATTCAAGTTCAAAACGTGTACATTCTAAAACATTCAGGCCGCGTCTAAAAATTCCTTACTGTTCAAAAGTCGTCGTCAAGACGGTTACCAAAGATGAGTTTTCAACACTTTTTCAAATCGATTAACGCTCGTGAATAACTTGCAATGAAAGTATTTTTTTTTACCCAAAACTTCCTTTCGAGATGATTGATCTCGCGATGTAAGAAAAATATTTTCGAGCCAAATTCCTGAGCGAGATGTTGGACATCCATTTTTACTCCCTCCTATCGTCACAGAATTAGAATCCATAATTCGGATAACGCGGTGAGACATATTGAAACGACAATCACTCTTTTGATTTCCAATGAAAAATACAAATTTTGTGTTACAATTCTAGCTCAGAATGTGTGAATTCTTAAATATTTAGGCCGCGTCTAAAATCACTTACCGTTCGAAAGTTTTCTTTTAGACGGTTACCGAGAATGAGTTTTCAACAATTTTTCAAATCGATTAACGGTCATGAATAACGTGCAGCCAAAGTATTTTTTACCTAAAACTTCATTTTGACATGGTTGATCCCGCGATATAAGAAAAATATTTCCTAGCCAAATTCCGGAGCGAGACATTTGACCTCCATTTTTACTTCCTCCTATCGGCATATAATTCGAATCCGTAATTCAGGTAACCCGGCGGGACATATTGAAACGACAATAACTCTCTTGATTTCCGTTGAGAAAATAAAAAATTTGTGTTCAAATTCAAGCTCAGAATCTGTACATTCTAAAACATTCAGGACGCGTCTAAAAATCACTTACCGTTCAAAAGTAATCTTCGAGACGGTTATCGAGGCTGACTTTCAACCCTTCTTCAAATCTATTAAAGCTCGCGAATAACTTGCAACCAAAGTATGTTTTACCCGAAACTTCATTTCGAGATAATTGATCCCGCGATATTAGAAAAATATTTCCGAGCCAAATTCCTGAGCGAGACATTGGACTTCCATTTTTACTCCCTCCTATCGGCCCATAATTAGAATCCGTAATTCGGGTAACCCGTTGGGACATATTGAAACGAAAATAACTCTCTTGATTTACATTGAAAAAATACAAAATTTGTGTACAAATTCAAGCTCAGAATCTGTATATTCTAAAATATTCAGGCCACGTCTAAAAATTCCTTACCGTTCATAAGTTATCTTCAAGAAGGTTACCGAAGATGAGTTTTCAATACTTTTTCAAATCGATTAACGCTCGTGAATAACTTGCAACCAAAGTATTTTTTATCCAAAACTTCAATTTGGAATAATTGAACCCACGACATAATAAAAATATTTCCGAGCCAAATTCCGAAGCGAGACGTTGGATTTCCATTTTTACTCCCTCCTACCGGCACATAATTAGAATCCGTAATTCGGGTAACCCAGGGGGACACATTAAAACGAAAATAACTCTCTTGATTTCCATTGAAAAAATACAAAATTTGTGTTCAAATTCAAGCTCAGAATCTATACATTCTAAAACATTTAGGCCACGTCTAAAAATTCCTTACCGTTCAAAAGTTATCTTCGAGAAGTTTACCAAAGATGTGTTTTCAACACTTTTTCAATTCGATTAACGCTCTTGAATAACTTGCAGCCAAAGTATTTTTTACCCAAAACTTCATTTCGAGATGATTGATCCCGCGATATAAGAAAAATATTTCCTAGCCAAATTCCTGGGCGAGACGTTTGACCTCCATTATTTCTCCCTGCTATCGGCACATAATTCGAATCCGTAATTAGCGTAACCCAGTGGGACATATTGAAATGACAATAACTCTCTTGATTTTCATTGAAAAAATATGAAATTTGTTTTCAAATTCAAGCTCAGAATGTGTACATTCTAAAACATTCAGGCCGCGTCTAAGAATCACTAACCGTTCAAAAGTTATCTTCGAGACGGTTACTGACGATAAGTTCTCAACCCTTTTCCAAATCGATTAACGCTCGTGAATAACTAGGAACCAAAGTATTTTTTACCCAAAACTTCATTTCGAAATAGTTGATCTCGCGATTTAAGAAAAATATTTCTGAGCCAAATTCTTGAGCGAGACGTTGGACTTCCATTTTTACTCCCTCCCATCAGCACATAATTAGAATCCGTAATTTGGGTAACCCGATGCGACATATTGAAACAAAAATAACTCTCTTGATATCCCTTGAAAAAATACAAATTTTGTGTTCAAATTCAAGCTCAGAATGTGTACATTCTAAAACATTCAGGCCGCGTCTAAAAACTCCTTACCGTTCAAAAGTTGTCTTCGAGACGGTTACCGAGGATGAGTTTTCAACCCTTTTTCAAATCAATTAATGCTCGTGAATTACTTGCAACGAAATTATCTTTTTGCCCAAAAATTCATTTCGAGATGACTGATCTCGCGATGTAAGAAAAATATTTTCGAGCTAAATTCCCGAGCAAGATGTGGGACCTCCATTTTTACTCCCTCCTATCGGCACAGAATTGGAATCCGTAATTCGGGTAACCCGGTGGGACATATTAAAACGACAATAACTCTCTTGATTTCCATTGAAAAAATACGAAATTTGAGTTCAAATTCAAGCTCAGAATGTGTACATTCTAAAACATTCAGGCCGCGTCTAAAAATCACTTACCTTTCAAAAGTAATCTTCGAGACGGCCATCGAGGATGAGTTTTCAACCCTTTTTCAAATCGATTAACGTTCGTGAATAACTTCCAACCAAAGTATTTTTTACCCAAAACTTCATTTCGAGATAATTCATACTGCGATAGAAGAAAAATATTTTCGACCCGAAAATTCCTGAGCGAGACACTGGACTTCCTTTTTTCCTCCCGCCTATCTGCACATAATTAATATCCGTAATTCTGGTAACCCGGTGGGACATATTGAAAACAAAATAACTTTCTTGATTTCCATTGAAAAAATAAAAAATTTGTGTTTAAATTCAAGCTGAGAATCTGTACATTCTTAAACATCTAGGCCGCGTATAAAAATTCCTTACCGTTCAAAAGTTATCTTCGAGAAGGTTACCGAAGATGTGTTTTCAACACTTTTTCAATTCGATTAACGCTCGTGAATAACTTGCAGCCAAAGTACTTTTTACCCAAAATATTTTTTCGAGATGATTGATCCCGCGATATAAGAAAAATATTTTCGAGCTAAATTCCTGAGCGAGATGTTTGACCTCCATTTTTGTTTCTTCCTGTCGACACATAATTCGAATCCGTAATTCAGGTAACCCAGTGGGACATATTGAAATGACAATAACTCTCTGGATTTCCATTGAAAAAGTACAAAATTTGTGTTCAAATTAAAGCTCAGAATGTGTACATTCTAAAACATTCAGGCCGCATCTAAAAATCACTAACCATTCAAAAGTTATCTTCGAGACGGTTACCGAGGTTGAGTTTTCAACACTTTTTCAAATCGATTAACGCTCGTAAATAACTTCCAACCAAAGTATTTTTTACCCAAAACTTCATTTCGAGATAATTGATCTCGCGATAAAAGAAAAATATTTCCGAGCCAAATTCCTGAGCGAGATGTTGGACTTCCATTTTTACTCCCTCTTATCAGCACATAATTAGAATCCGTAATTCGGGTAACCCAGTGGGACATATTGAAATGAAAATAACTCGCTTCATATCCTTTGAAAAAATACAAAATTTGTGTTCAATTCAAGCTTAAAATGTGTACATTCTAAAACATTCGGGCCACATCTAAAAATTCCTTACCGTTCAAAAGTTATCTTCAAGACGGTTACCGAAGATGAGTTTTCAACACTTTTTCAAATTGATTAACGCTCGTGAATTACTTTCAACGAAAGTGGTCTTTTACCCAAAACTTCATTTCGAGAAGATTGATGCTGCGATGTTGGAAAAATTTTCCGAGCCAAATTCCTGAGCGAGACGTTGGACCTCCATTTTTACTCCCTCCTATAGGCACAGAATTGGAATCCGTAATTCGGGTAACCCGGTGGGACATATTGAAACGACAATAACTCTCTTGATTTCCATTGAAAAAATACGAAATTTGAGTTCAAATTCAAGCTCAGAATGTGTACATTCTAAAACATTCAGGCCGCGTCTAAAAATCACTTACCTTTCAAAAGTAATCTTCGAGACGGCCACCGAGGATGAGTTTTCAACCCTTTTTCAAATCGATTAACGTTCGTGAATAACTTCCAACCAAAGTATTTTTTACCCAAAACTTCATTTCGAGATAATTCATACTGCGATAGAAGAAAAATATTTTCGACCCGAAAATTCCTGAGCGAGACACTGGACTTCCTTTTTTCCTCCCGCCTATCTGCACATAATTAATATCCGTAATTCTGGTAACCCGGTGGGACATATTGAAAACAAAATAACTCTCTTGATTTCCATTGAAAAAATAAAAAATTTGTGTTTAAATTCAAGCTGAGAATCTGTACATTCTTAAACATCTAGGCCGCGTATAAAAATTCCTTACCGTTCAAAAGTTATCTTCGAGAAGGTTACCGAGGATGTGTTTTCAACACTTTTTCAATTCGATTAACGCTCGTGAATAACTTGCAGCCAAAGTACTTTTTACCCAAATCATTTTTTCGAGATGATTGATCCCGTGATATAAGAAAAATATTTTCGAGCCAAATTCCTGAGCAAGATGTTTGACCTCCATTTTTGTTTCTTCCTGTCGACACATAATTCGAATCCGTAATTCAGGTAACCCAGTGGGACATATTGAAATGACAAAAACTCTCTGGATTTCCATTGAAAAAGTACAAAATTTGTGTTCAAATTAAAGCTCAGAATGTGTACATTCTAAAACATTAAGGCCGCATCTAAAAATCACTAACCATTCAAAAGTTATCTTCGAGACGGTTACCGAGGTTGAGTTTTCAACACTTTTTCAAATCGATTAACGCTCGTAAATAACTTCCAACCAAAGTATTTTTTACCCAAAACTTCATTTCGAGATAATTGATCTCGCGATAAAAGAAAAATATTTCCGAGCCAAATTCCTGAGCGAGATGTTGGACTTCCATTTTTACTCCCTCTTATCAGCACATAATTAGAATCCGTAATTCGGGTAACCCAGTGGGACATATTGAAACGAAAATAACTCGCTTCATATCCTTTGAAAAAATAAAAAATTTGTGTTCAATTCAAGCTTAAAATGTGTACATTCTAAAACATTCGGGCCACATCTAAAAATTCCTTACCGTTCAAAAGTTATCTTCAAGACGGTTACCGAAGATGAGGTTTCAACACTTTTTCAAATTGATTAACGCTCGTGAATTACTTTCAACGAAAGTGGTCTTTTACCCAAAACTTCATTTCGAGAAGATTGTTGCTGCGATGTTGGAAAAATTTTCCGAGCCAAATTCCTGAGCGAGACGTTGGACCTCCATTTTTACTCCCTCCTATCGGCACAGAATAGGAACCGTAATTCGTGTAACACGGTGAGACATATTGAAACGACAATAACTCTCTTGATTTCCACTGAAAAAATACAAAATTTCTGTTCAAATTCTTGCTCAGAATGTGTACATTCAAAAACATTCAGGTCGCGTCTAAAAATCACTTTCCGTTCAAAAGTTATCTTCGAGACGGTTTCCGAAGATGAGTTTTCAACACTTTTTCAAATCGATTAATGTTTATTAATAACTTGCAACCAAAGTATGTTTTACCCAAAACTTCATTTCGAGAAGATTGATCCCACGATATAAAAAAAAAATTTCCTAGCCAAATTCTTGAGCGAGACGTTTGACCTCCATTTTTACTCCCTCCTATCGGCACATAATTGAAATCCGTAATTCGGGTAACACGGTGGGTCATACTGAAACGACAATAACTCTCTTGATTTCCATTGAAAAAATACAAAATTTGTGTTCAAATTCAAGCTCAGAATATGTACATTCGAAAAAATTCAGGCCGCGTCTATAAATTCCTCACTGCTCAAAAGTTATCGCCAAGATGGTTACCGAAGAAGAGTTTTCAACACATTTTCAAATCGATTAATGCTCATGAATAACTTGTAGCCAAAGTATCTTTTACCCAAAACTTCATTTCGAGATGATTGATCTCGTGATATAAGAAAAATATTTCCTAGCCAAATTCCTGAGCGAGAGGTTTGACCTACATTTTTACTCCCTCCTATCGGCACATAATTGGAATCCGTAATTCGGGTAACACGGTGAGACATATTGAAACGACAATAACTCGCTTGATTTCCATTGGAGACATACAAAATTTGCGTTCCAATTCAAGCTCAGAATGTGTACAATTCAGGCCGCGTGTAAAAATTCCTGAATGTTCAAAAGTTATCTTCGATACGGATACTAAAGATGAGTTTTCAACACTTTTTCAAATCGATTAACGCTCGTAAATAACTTGTGGCCAACGTATTTTTCACCAAAACTTCGTTTCTACATGATTGATCCTGCAATGTAAGAAAAATATTTCGTATCCAATTTCCTGAGCGAGACATTGGACCTTCGTTTTTACTCCCTCCTATCGGCACAGAATTGGAATCTGTAATTTGGGTAACATGGGGAGACATATTGAAACGACAATAACTCTCCTGATTTCCACTGAAAAAATGCAAAATTTGTGTTCAAATTCTAGCTCAGAATGTGTACATTCTAAAACATTCCGGCTGCGTCTAAAAATCTCTTAACCTTCAAAAGTTCTCTTCGAGACAGTTACCGAAGATGAGTTTTCAACACTTTTTCAAATCGATTAACGCTTATGAATAACTTGCAACCAAATTATTTTTTACCCAAAACTTCATTTCGACATGATTGATCTCGCAATATTAAAAAAAAAAAAAAATTTCGTATCCAAATTCCTGAGCGAGACGTTGGACCTTCGTTTTTACTCCCTCCTATCGATAGAAAATTGGAATCTGTAATTCGGGCAACACGGTGAGACATATTGAAACGACAATAGCTCTCTTGGTTTCCATTGAAAAAATAGAAAATTTTGTTCAAATTCAAGCTTTGAATGTGTAATTTCTATAACATCCATGCCGCATCTAAAAATTCCTTACCGTTCAAAAGTTATCTTCGACACGGTTACCGAAAATGAGTTTCAACACATTTTCAAATTGATTAACGCTCGTGAATAACTTGCAACCAAAGTATTTTTTACCCAAAACTTCATTTCGAGATGATTGATCCCGCGATGAAAAAAATATATTTTCGAGGCAAATTCCTGAGCGAGGCGTTGGACTTCCATTTTTACTCCCTTCTATCGGCATATAATTGGAATCCGTAATTCAGGTAACTTTATGGTACATATTGAAATGACAATAACTCTGTTGATTTCCGCTGAAAAAAGACAAAATTTGTGTTCAAATTCAAGCTCAGAATGTGTAGTTTCTAAAACATTAGGCCACGTCTAAAAATTCCTTACCGTTCAAAAGTTATCTTCAAGACGGTTACCGAAGATGAATTTTCAACACTTTTTCAAATCGATTGACGCTCGTGAATAACTTTCAGCCAAAGTATTTTTTACCCAAAACATCATTTCAAGATGATTGACCTCGCGATATAAGAAAAATATTTCCTAGCCAAATTCTTGAGCGAGGCGTTGGAATTCCATTTTTACCCTCTTCTATCGGCACATATTTGGAATCCGTAATTCGGGTAACCCAATGGGACATATTGAAACGTCAAGAACTCTCTTGATTTCCATTGAAAAAATAAAAAATTTGTGTTCAAATTCAGGCTCAGAATGTGTACATTCTAAAACATTCAGGCCGCATCTAAAAATTCCTTACCGTTCAAAAGTTATCTTCAAGACAGTTACCGAAGATGAGTTTTCAACACTTTTTCAAATCGATTAACGCTCGTGAATAACTTGCTGCCAAAGTATTTTTTACCCAAAACTTCATTTTGAGATGACTGATCCGGTGATATAAGAAAAATATTTCCTAGCCAAATTCCTGCGCGAGACGTTTGACATCCATTTTTACTCCCTCCTATCGGCACGTATTGGAATTCGTAATTCGGGTAACACGGTGAGACATATTGAAACGACAATAACTCTCTTGATTTTCGTTGAAAAAATACAAAATTTGCGTTCAAATTCATCCTAAGAATGTGTACATTCTAAAACATTTTGGCCACATCCAAAAATTGCTTACCGTTCAAAAGTTATCTTGGAGACGGTTACCGAAGATGAGTTTTCAACACTTTTTCAAATCGATTAACGCTCGAGAATAACTTGCAACCAAAGTATTTTTTACCTAAAACTTCATTTCAACATGATTGATCTCACGATGTAAGAAAAATATTTTGGATCCAAATTCCTGAGCGAGACGTTGGACCCCCATTTTTACTCCCTCCTATAGACAGTAAATTGGAATCTATAATTCGGGTAACACGGTGAGACATATTGAATCGACAATAGCTCTCTTGATTTCGATTGAAAAAATAGAAAATTTGCGTTCAAATTAAAGCTCGGAATGTGTACTTTCTAAAACATCCAGGCCGCATCTAAAAATTCCTTACCATTCAAAAGTTATCTTCGAGACGGTTACCGAAAATGAGTCTTCAACACTTTTTCAAATTGATTAACGCTCGTGAATAACTTGCAACCAAAGTATTTTTTACCCAAAAGTTCATTTCAAGATGATTGATCCCGCGATGAAAAAAAAATGTTTCAGGGGCAAATTCCTGAGCGAGGCGTTGGACTTCCATTTTTACTCCCTTCTATCGGCACATAATCTGAATCTGTAATTCTGGTAACACGGCGAGACATATTGAAACGACAATAACTCTCTAGATTTCCAATGAAAAAATACAAAATTTGTGTTCAAATTCAAGCTCAGAATGTGTAGTTTCTAAAACATTAGGCCACGTCTAAAAATTCCTTATTGTTGAAAAGTTATCGTCAAACGGTTACCGAAGAAGAGTTTTCAACACATTTTCAAATCGATTAATGCTCGTGAATAACTTTCAGCCAAAGTATTTTTTACCCAAAACATCATTTCGAGATGATTGATCCTGCGATAGAAGAAAAATATTTCCTAGCCAAATTCTTGAGCGAGGCGTTTGACCTTCATTTTTACTCCCTCCTATCGGCACATAATCTGAATCCGTAATTCTGGTAACACGGCGAGACATATTGAAACGACAATAACTCTCCTAATTTCCGCTGAAAAAATGCAAAATTTGTGTTCAAATTCTAGCTCAGAATGTGTACATTCTAAAACATTCCGGCTGCGTCTAAAAATCTCTTAACCTTCAAAAGTTCTCTTCGAGACAGTTACCGAAGATGAGTTTTCAACACTTTTTCAAATCGATTAACGCTTATGAATAACTTGCAACCAAAGTATTTTTTACCCAAAACTTCATTTCGACATGATTGATCTCGCAATATTAAAAAAAAAAAAAAATTTCGTATCCAAATTCCTGAGCGAGACGTTGGACCTTCGTTTTTACTCCCTCCTATCGATAGAAAATTGGAATCTGTAATTCGGGCAACACGGTGAGACATATTGAAACGACAATAGCTCTCTTGGTTTCCATTGAAAAAATAGAAAATTTTGTTCAAATTCAAGCTTTGAATGTGTAATTTCTATAACATCCATGCCGCATCTAAAAATTCCTTACCGTTCAAAAGTTATCTTCGACACGGTTACCGAAAATGAGTTTTCAACACATTTTCAAATTGATTAACGCTCGTGAATAACTTGCAACCAAAGTATTTTTTACCCAAAACTTCATTTCGAGATGATTGATCCCGCGATGAAAAAAATATATTTCCGAGGCAAATTCCTGAGCGAGGCGTTGGACTTCCATTTTTACTCCCTTCTATCGGCATATAATTGGAATCCGTAATTCAGGTAACTTGATGGTACATATTGAAATGACAATAACTCTGTTGATTTCCGCTGAAAAAAGACAAAATTTGTGTTCAAATTCAAGCTCAGAATGTGTAGTTTCTAAAACATTAGGCCACGTCTAAAAATTCCTTACCGTTCAAAAGTTATCTTCAAGACGGTTACCGAAGATGAATTTTCAACACTTTTTCAAATCGATTGACGCTCGTGAATAACTTTCAGCCAAAGTATTTTTTACCCAAAACATCATTTCAAGATGATTGACCTCGCGATATAAGAAAAATATTTCCTAGCCAAATTCTTGAGCGAGGCGTTGGAATTCCATTTTTACCCTCTTCTATCGGCACATATTTGGAATCCGTAATTCGGGTAACCCAATGGGACATATTGAAACGTCAAGAACTCTCTTGATTTCCATTGAAAAAATAAAAAATTTGTGTTCAAATTCAGGCTCAGAATGTGTACATTCTAAAACATTCAGGCCGCATCTAAAAATTCCTTACCGTTCAAAAGTTATCTTCAAGACAGTTACCGAAGATGAGTTTTCAACACTTTTTCAAATCGATTAACGCTCGTGAATAACTTGCTGCCAAAGTATTTTTTACCCAAAACTTCATTTTGAGATGATTGATCCGGTGATATAAGAAAAATATTTCCTAGCCAAATTCCTGCGCGAGACGTTTGACATCCATTTTTACTCCCTCCTATCGGCACGTATTGGAATTCGTAATTCGGGTAACACGGTGAGACATATTGAAACGACAATAACTCTCTTGATTTTCGTTGAAAAAATACAAAATTTGCGTTCAAATTCATCCTAAGAATGTGTACATTCTAAAACATTTTGGCCACATCCAAAAATTGCTTACCGTTCAAAAGTTATCTTGGAGACGGTTACCGAAGATGGGTTTTCAACACTTTTTCAAATCGATTAACGCTCGTGAATAACTTGCAACCAAAGTATTTTTTACCTAAAACTTCATTTCAACATGATTGATCTCACGATGTAAGAAAAATATTTTGGATCCAAATTCCTGAGCGAGACGTTGGACCCCCATTTTGTACTCCCTCCTATAGACAGTAAATTGGAATCTATAATTCGGGTAACACGGTGAGACATATTGAATCGACAATAGCTCTCTTGATTTCGATTGAAAAAATAGAAAATTTGCGTTCAAATTAAAGCTCGGAATGTGTACTTTCTAAAACATCCAGGCCGCATCTAAAAATTCCTTACCATTCAAAAGTTATCTTCGAGACGGTTACCGAAAATGAGTCTTCAACACTTTTTCAAATTGATTAACGCTCGTGAATAACTTGCAACCAAAGTATTTTTTACCCAAAAGTTCATTTCAAGATGATTGATCCCGCGATGAAAAAAAAATGTTTCCGGGGCAAATTCCTGAGCGAGGCGTTGGACTTCCATTTTTACTCCCTTCTATCGGCACATAATCTGAATCCGTAATTCTGGTAACACGGCGAGACATATTGAAACGACAATAACTCTCTAGATTTCCAATGAAAAAATACAAAATTTGTGTTCAAATTCAAGCTCAGAATGTGTAGTTTCTAAAACATTAGGCCACGTCTAAAAATTCCTTATTGTTGAAAAGTTATCGTCAAACGGTTACCGAAGAAGAGTTTTCAACACATTTTCAAATCGATTAATGCTCGTGAATAACTTTCAGCCAAAGTATTTTTTACCCAAAACATCATTTCGAGATGATTGAGCCAAATTCTTGAGCGAGGCGTTTGACCTTCATTTTTACTCCCTCCTATCGGCACATAATCTGAATCCGTAATTCTGGTAACACGGCGAGACATATTGAAACGACAATAACTCTCTAGATTTCCAATGAAAAAATACAAACTTTGCGTTCAAATTCAAGCTCAGAATGTGTACATTCTAAAACATTCAGGCCACGTGTAAAAGTTCCTTACCGTTCAAAAGTTATCTTCGATACGGTTACCAAAGATGAGTTTTCAACACTTTTTCAAATCAATTACCGCTCGTGAATAACTTGCTGCCAAAGTATTTTTTACCCAAAACTTCATTTCGATGTGATTGATCCCACGATATAAGAAAAATATTTCATAGCCAAATTCTTGAGCGAGACGTTGGACCTCTGTTTTACTCCCTCCTATCGACACAAAATTGGAATCTGTAATTCAGGTAACACAGTGAAACATATTGAAACGACAATAATTCTCTTGATTTCCATTGAAAAAATAGAAAATTTGTGTTCAAATTGAAGCTCAGAATGTGTACTTTCTAAAACGTCCAGGCCGTATCTAAATATTCCTTACTGTTCAAAAGTTATCTTTAAGACGATTACCGAAGATGAGTTTTCAACACTTTTTCAAATCGATTAACGCTCGTGAATAACTTGCAACCAAATTATTCTTTACCCAAAACTTCATTTCGAGATGATTGATCCCGCGATGTAAGAAAAATATTTCCGAGGCAAATTCTTGACCGAGGCGTTGGACTTCCATTTTAACCCCCTCTATCGGCACATTTTTGGAATCCGTAATTCGGGTAACCCGATGGGACATATTGAAACGACAAGAACTCTCTTGATTTCCATTGGAAAAATAAAAAATTTGTGTTCAAATTCAAGCTCAGAATGTGTACATTCTAAAACATTCAGGCCGCATCTAAAAATTCCTTACCGTTCAAAAGTTATCTTCAAGACAGTTACCGAAGATGAGTTTTCAACACTTTTACAAATCGATTAACGCCCATGAATAACTTGCAGCCAAAGTATTTTTTACCTAAAACGTCATTTCAAGATGATTGACCCCACGATGAAAGAAAAATATTTCTGAGGCAAATTGCTGAGCGTGGCGTTGGACTTCCATTTTTACTCCCCTCTATCGGCACATAATTGGAATCCGTAATTCTGGTAACCCAATGGGACATATTGAAACGACAATAACTCTCTTGATTTCCATCAAAAAAATACAAAATTTGTGACATTCAGGCCGCATCTAAAAATTCCTTACCATTCAAAAGTTATCTTCGAGACGGTTACCGAAGATGAGTTTTCAACACTTTTTCAAATCGATTAACGCTCGTGAATAACTTGTAGCCAAAGTATTTTTTACCCAAAACTTCATTTCGAGATGATTGATTCGGTGATATAAGAAAAATATTTCCTAGCCAAATTCCTGAGCGAGACGTTTGACCTCCATTGTTACTCCCTCCTATTGGCACGTATTGGAATCCGTAATTCGGGTAACACGGTGAGACATATTGAAACGACAATAACTCTCTTGATTTCCGCCGAAAAAATACAAAATTTGAGTTCAAATTCAAGCTCAGAATGTGTACATTCTAATACAGTCAGGCCACATCTAAAAATTCCTTACCGTTCAAAATTTATCCTTGAGACGGTTACCGAAGATGAGTTTTCAACACTTTTTCAAATCGATTAACGCTTGTGAATAACTTGCAACCAAAATATTTTTTACCCAAAACTTCATTTCGAGTTGATCGATCCCGTGATAAATTAAAAATATTTCTGAGGCAAATTCCTAAGCGAGGCGTTGGACTTCCATTTTTACACCCTTCTATTGGCACATAATTGGAATCCGTAATTCGGGTAACCCGATGGGACATATTGAAACGACAATAACTCTCTTGATTTCCATTGAAAAAATAAAAAATTTGTGTTCAAATTCAAGCTCAGAATGTATATTTTTTAAAACATTAGGCCACATCTAAAAAGTCCTTACTGTTTAAAAGTTATCGTCATAACGGTTACCAAAGAAGAGTTTTCAACACATTTTCAAATCGATTAACGCTCGTGAATAACTTGCAGCCAAAGTATTTTTTACCCAACACTTCATTTCGAGATGATTGATCCCGCGATATAAGAAAAATATTTCCTAGCCAAATTCCTGAGCGAGATGTTGGACCTCCGTTTTTACTCCCTCCTATCAGCACAGAATTGGAATCTATAATTCGGGTAACACGGTGAGACATATTGAAACGACAATAACTCTCTTGATTTCCATTGGAAAAATACAAAATTTGTGTTCAAATTCAAGCTCAGAATGTGTACATTCTAAAACATTCAGGCCGCATCTAAAAATTCCTTACCGTTCAAAAGTTATGTTCAAGACAGTTACCGAAGATGAGTTTTCAACACTTTTACAAATCGATTAACGCCCATGAATAACTTGCAGCCAAAGTATTTTTTACCTAAAACGTCATTTCAAGATGATTGATCCCACGATGAAAGAAAAATATTTCTGAGGCAAATTGCTGAGCGTGGCGTTGGACTTCCATTTTTACTCCCCTCTATCGGCACATAATTGGAATCCGTAATTCTGGTAACCCAATGGGACATATTGAAACGACAATAACTCTCTTGATTTCCATCGAAAAAATACAAAATTTGTGACATTCAGGCCGCATCTAAAAATTCCTTACCATTCAAAAGTTATCTTCGAGACGGTTACCGAAGATGAGTTTTCAACACTTTTTCAAATCGATTAACGCTTGTGAATAACTTGCAACCAAAGTATTTTTTACCCAAAACTTCATTTCGAGTTGATCGATCCCGTGATGAAATAAAAATATTTCTGAGGCAAATTCCTAAGCGAGGCGTTGGACTTCCATTTTTACACCCTTCTTTTAGCACATAATTGGAATCCGTAATTCGGGTAACCCGATGGGACATATTGAAACGACAATAACTCTCTTGATTTCCATTGAAAAAATAAAATATTTGTGTTCAAATTCAAGCTCAGAATGTATATTTTTTAAAACATTAGGCCACATCTAAAAAGTCCTTACTGTTTAAAAGTTATCGTCATAACGGTTACCAAAGAAGAGTTTTCAACACATTTTCAAATCGATTAACGCTCGTGAATAACTTGCAGCCAAAGTATTTTTTACCCAACACTTCATTTCGAGATGATTGATCCCGCGATATAAGAAAAATATTTCCTAGCCAAATTCCTGAGCGAGATGTTGGACCTCCGTTTTTACTCCCTCCTATCAGCACAGAATTGGAATCTGTAATTCGGGTAACACGGTGAGACATATTGAAACGACAATAACTCTCTTGATTTCCATTGGAAAAATACAAAATTTGTGTTCAAATTCAAGCTCAGAATGTGTACATTCTAAAACATTCAGGCCGCATCTAAAAATTCCTTACCGTTCAAAAGTTATCTTCAAGACAGTTACCGAAGATGAGTTTTCAACACTTTTACAAATCGATTAACGCCCATGAATAACTTGCAGCCAAAGTATTTTTTACCTAAAACGTCATTTCAAGATGATTGATCCCACGATGAAAGAAAAATATTTCTGAGGCAAATTGCTGAGCGTGGCGTTGGACTTCCATTTTTACTCCCCTCTATCGGCACATAATTGGAATCCGTAATTCTGGTAACCCAATGGGACATATTGAAACGACAATAACTCTCTTGATTTCCATCGAAAAAATACAAAATTTGTGACATTCAGGCCGCATCTAAAAATTCCTTACCATTCAAAAGTTATCTTCGAGACGGTTACCGAAGATGAGTTTTCAACACTTTTTCAAATCGATTAACGCTCGTGAATAACTTGTAGCCAAAGTATTTTTTACCCAAAACTTCATTTCGAGATGATTGATTCGGTGATAAAAGAAAAATATTTCCTAGCCAAATTCCTGAGCGAGACGTTTGACCTCCATTGTTACTCCCTCCTATTGGCACGTATTGGAATCCGTAATTCGGGTAACACGGTGAGACATATTGAAACGACAATAACTCTCTTGATTTCCGTCGAAAAAATACAAAATTTGAGTTCAAATTCAAGCTCAGAATGTGTACATTCTAATACAGTCAGGCCACATCTAAAAATTCCTTACCGTTCAAAATTTATCCTTGAGACGGTTACCGAAGATGAGTTTTCAACACTTTTTCAAATCGATTAACGCTTGTGAATAACTTGCAACCAAAGTATTTTTTACCCAAAACTTCATTTCGAGTTGATCGATCCCGTGATGAAATAAAAATATTTTTGAGGGAAATTCCTAAGCGAGGCGTTGGACTTCCATTTTTACACCCTTCTTTTGGCACATAATTGGAATCCGTAATTCGGGTAACCCGATGGGACATATTGAAACGACAATAACTCTCTTGATTTCCATTGAAAAAATAAAAAATTTGTGTTCAAATTCAAGCTCAGAATGTATATTTTTTAAAACATTAGGCCACATCTAAAAAGTCCTTACTGTTTAAAAGTTATCGTCATAACGGTTACCAAAGAAGAGTTTTCAACACATTTTCAAATCGATTAACGCTCGTGAATAACTTGCAGCCAAAGTATTTTTTACCCAACACTTCATTTTGAGATGATTGATCCCGCGATATAAGAAAAATATTTCCTAGCCAAATTCCTGAGCGAGATGTTGGACCTCCGTTTTTACTCCCTCCTATCAGCACAGAATTGGAATCTGTAATTCGGGTAACACGGTGAGACATATTGAAACGACAATAACTCTCTTGATTTCCATTGGAAAAATACAAAATTTGTGTTCAAATTCAAGCTCAGAATGTGTACATTCTAAAACATTCAGGCCGCATCTAAAAATTCCTTACCGTTCAAAAGTTATCTTCAAGACAGTTACCGAAGATGAGTTTTCAACACTTTTACAAATCGATTAACGCCCATGAATAACTTGCAGCCAAAGTATTTTTTACCTAAAACGTCATTTCAAGATGATTGATCCCACGATGAAAGAAAAATATTTCTGAGGCAAATTGCTGAGCGTGGCGTTGGACTTCCATTTTTACTCCCCTCTATCGGCACATAATTGGAATCCGTAATTCTGGTAACCCAATGGGACATATTGAAACGACAATAACTCTCTTGATTTCCATCGAAAAAATACAAAATTTGTGACATTCAGGCCACATCTAAAAATTCCTTACCGTTCAAAATTTATCCTTGAGACGGTTACCGAAGATGAGTTTTCAACACTTTTTCAAATCGATTAACGCTTGTGAATAACTTGCAACCAAAGTATTTTTTACCCAAAACTTCATTTCGAGTTGATCGATCCCGTGATGAAATAAAAATATTTTTGAGGGAAATTCCTAAGCGAGGCGTTGGACTTCCATTTTTACACCCTTCTTTTGGCACATAATTGGAATCCGTAATTCGGGTAACCCGATGGGACATATTGAAACGACAATAACTCTCTTGATTTCCATTGAAAAAATAAAAAATTTGTGTTCAAATTCAAGCTCAGAATGTATATTTTTTAAAACATTAGGCCACATCTAAAAAGTCCTTACTGTTTAAAAGTTATCGTCATAACGGTTACCAAAGAAGAGTTTTCAACACATTTTCAAATCGATTAACGCTCGTGAATAACTTGCAGCCAAAGTATTTTTTACCCAACACTTCATTTTGAGATGATTGATCCCGCGATATAAGAAAAATATTTCCTAGCCAAATTCCTGAGCGAGATGTTGGACCTCCGTTTTTACTCCCTCCTATCAGCACAGAATTGGAATCTGTAATTCGGGTAACACGGTGAGACATATTGAAACGACAATAACTCTCTTGATTTCCATTGGAAAAATACAAAATTTGTGTTCAAATTCAAGCTCAGAATGTGTACATTCTAAAACATTCAGGCCGCATCTAAAAATTCCTTACCGTTCAAAAGTTATCTTCAAGACAGTTACCGAAGATGAGTTTTCAACACTTTTACAAATCGATTAACGCCCATGAATAACTTGCAGCCAAAGTATTTTTTACCTAAAACGTCATTTCAAGATGATTGATCCCACGATGAAAGAAAAATATTTCTGAGGCAAATTGCTGAGCGTGGCGTTGGACTTCCATTTTTACTCCCCTCTATCGGCACATAATTGGAATCCGTAATTCTGGTAACCCAATGGGACATATTGAAACGACAATAACTCTCTTGATTTCCATCGAAAAAATACAAAATTTGTGACATTCAGGCCGCATCTAAAAATTCCTTACCATTCAAAAGTTATCTTCGAGACGGTTACCGAAGATGAGTTTTCAACACTTTTTCAAATCGATTAACGCTTGTGAATAACTTGCAACCAAAGTATTTTTTACCCAAAACTTCATTTCGAGTTGATCGATCCCGTGATGAAATAAAAATATTTCTGAGGCAAATTCCTAAGCGAGGCGTTGGACTTCCATTTTTACACCCTTCTTTTGGCACATAATTGGAATCCGTAATTCGGGTAACCCGATGGGACATATTGAAACGACAATAACTCTCTTGATTTCCATTGAAAAAATAAAAAATTTGTGTTCAAATTCAAGCTCAGAATGTGTACATTCTAATACAGTCAGGCCACATCTAAAAATTCCTTACCGTTCAAAATTTATCCTTGAGACGGTTACCGAAGATGAGTTTTCAACACTTTTTCAAATCGATTAACGCTTGTGAATAACTTGCAACCAAAGTATTTTTTACCCAAAACTTCATTTCGAGTTGATCGATCCCGTGATGAAATAAAAATATTTTTGAGGCAAATGCCTAAGCGAGGCGTTGGACTTCCATTTTTACACCCTTCTTTTGGCACATAATTGGAATCCGTAATTCGGGTAACCCGATGGGACATATTGAAACGACAATAACTCTCTTGATTTCTATTGAAAAAATAAAAAATTTGTGTTCAAATTCAAGCTCAGAATGTATATTTTTTAAAACATTAGGCCACATCTAAAAAGTCCTTACTGTTTAAAAGTTATCGTCATAACGGTTACCAAAGAAGAGTTTTCAACACATTTTCAAATCGATTAACGCTCGTGAATAACTTGCAGCCAAAGTATTTTTTACCCAACACTTCATTTCGAGATGATTGATCCCGCGATATAAGAAAAATATTTCCTAGCCAAATTCCTGAGCGAGATGTTGGACCTCCGTTTTTACTCCCTCCTATCAGCACAGAATTGGAATCTGTAATTCGGGTAACACGGTGAGACATATTGAAACGACAATAACTCTCTTGATTTCCATTGGAAAAATACAAAATTTGTGTTCAAATTCAAGCTCAGAATGTGTATATTCTAAAACATTCAGGCCGCATCTAAAAATTCCTTACCGTTCAAAAGTTATCTTCAAGACAGTTACCGAAGATGAGTTTTCAACACTTTTACAAATCGATTAACGCCCATGAATAACTTGCAGCCAAAGTATTTTTTACCTAAAACGTCATTTCAAGATGATTGATCCCACGATGAAAGAAAAATATTTCTGAGGCAAATTGCTGAGCGTGGCGCTGGACTTCCATTTTTACTCCCCTCTATCGGCACATAATTAGAATCCGTAATTCTGGTAACCCAATGGGACATATTGAAACGACAATAACTCTCTTGATTTCCATCGAAAAAATACAAAATTTGTGACATTCAGGCCGCATCTAAAAATTCCTTACCATTCAAAAGTTATCTTCGAGACGGTTACCGAAGATGAGTTTTCAACACTTTTTCAAATCGATTAACGCTCGTGAATAACTTGTAGCCAAAGTATTTTTTACCCAAAACTTCATTTCGAGATGATTGATTCGGTGATATAAGAAAAATATTTCCTAGCCAAATTCCTGAGCGAGACGTTTGACCTCCATTGTTACTCCCTCCTATTGGCACGTATTGGAATCCGTAATTCGGGTAACACGGTGAGACATATTGAAACGACAATAACTCTCTTGATTTCCGTCGAAAAAATACAAAATTTGAGTTCAAATTCAAGCTCAGAATGTGTACATTCTAATACAGTCAGGCCACATCTAAAAATTCCTTACCGTTCAAAATTTATCCTTGAGACGGTTACCGAAGATGAGTTTTCAACACTTTTTCAAATCGATTAACGCTTGTGAATAACTTGCAACCAAAGTATTTTTTACCCAAAACTTCGTTTCGAGTTGATCGATCCCGTGATGAAATAAAAATATTTCTGAGGCAAATTCCTAAGCGAGGCGTTGGACTTCCATTTTTACACCCTTCTATTGGCACATAATTGGAATCCGTAATTCGGGTAACCCGATGGGACATATTGAAACGACAATAACTCTCTTGATTTCCATTGAAAAAATAAAAAATTTGTGTTCAAATTCAAGCTCAGAATGTATATTTTTTAAAACATTAGGCCACATCTAAAAAGTCCTTACTGTTTAAAAGTTATCGTCATAACGGTTACCAAAGAAGAGTTTTCAACACATTTTCAAATCGATTAACGCTCGTGAATAACTTGCAGCCAAAGTATTTTTTACCCAACACTTCATTTCGAGATGATTGATCCCGCGATATAAGAAAAATATTTCCTAGCCAAATTCCTGAGCGAGATGTTGGACCTCCGTTTTTACTCCCTCCTATCAGCACAGAATTGGAATCTGTAATTCGGGTAACACGGTGAGACATATTGAAACGACAATAACTCTCTTGATTTCGTTTGAAAAAATACAAAATTTGTGTTCAAATTCAAGCTCAGAATGTGTAGTTTCTAAAACATTAGGCCGCGTCTAAAAATTCCTTGCTGTTCAGAAGTTATCGTCAAGCTGGTTACCGAAGAAGAGTTTTCAACACATTTTCAAATTGATTAATGCTTGTGAATAACTTGTAGCCAAAGTATCTTTTACCCAAAACTTCATTTTGAGATGATTGATCCCGCGATATAAGAAAAATATTTCCTAGCCAAATTCTTGAGCGAGACGTTTGACCTCCATTTTTACTCCCTCCTATCGGCACATAATTGGAATCCATAATTTGGGTAACACGATGAGACATATTGAAACTGTTGGGATTAGTGCCCTTAAATCCTATTGTATGATGTTATGTATGATATTATGAATGACATTATGTATGACATGATGTATAACTTGATATTGTAATTAGTAAAGTTGTTTTATTATTACCTAAAATAATGGTAACATGAATATTCGGACATTATCATTTAGTCCATGAGAAGCATAGTATGTGATTTATGTGATTTAGTCACAGAAGATATAAGTCACAAGTTCTTTGTAAACTCAGAATTTTAGTTCATAGTCGGTGATGAAATTGGGCATTTCATCTTCGAAGACTATAACATATCAACTAAGATGATTTGTCTTGATCATGGAAGTGGAGACTTCTAGTTGATGTGTTAATATGTTTTAAGAGTTAAGACATATTGAACTGGACCGCTGTGAGATTTATTATTCTCCTAACGACTGTCAATTGAATAATAAATCTCACGAGTTATATTTGCATGAACTCTTAATCCTGAGAGAATAATGGACCTAATCATGAAGTGTAGGTTGTTTTGATATATCAGGATTGAGATCTAAAGTAACGGTCAAAACCTCAGTATGTTGGGCAGCCACATTTCGTGTTGGTGGAACATATATTCTCAAGATGGAATTCATAGTCTCTTGACAGATATTTAAAATATTCCCTTGAGATAAGTTTAATGGGTTCAGTTATTCAGAGAGTTAGGCCTAACCACTTTGGTAAGAAATTACTAAAGTATATATTTATGAAATTGGATTTCATAAATATATAATGAATAACTTAAAAGGATTAAACCAGGTACTCAAGGATTAAGACGTAGTAATCTTCAAAGTGACAGTCTATATTTATGACTTTGAATTACTACGAATATTTTATGAAGGGGTTGCATATATAACAAAGTTTTGGGATATAATTTATTAATAAGGCCTAGAGTGCAATTATATTTATATAGTGGTATTAAATATAATTAATGGTAACTTTGGACTTGTCAAGAGTTGACAAAAAAGCCCAAGGCCCATTGGAGCTAGTGTCTTATTGGTCCTTTTGGTCCCACTCCAAGCCACACATTAAAGCCCAATTGGAAAGGCCCAATAGGCCGGCCCAATTAGATAATCAATTATATATAAAGGGAGAGACATACAGAATTTTTATTAGAAAAAGAGTGAGACACCATTGTGAAGTGGTGTGTATGTGCGAGTGAAACCGCTCAATTATTCTCCCTTGGAAATTGATTGAGAGACCACACTTCTTGGGCGTAAAGTGGAATTGGAGTGAAGATTGAAAGTGTTCCCAAGTACTTATAATCTTTTGTTTTGAATTTCACCGCACCAAGGTACGCTAATTCTGAAATTTACATAATGCAAGTTATCAATCATGAATGAAATAGATCTTTATTTATTGCTTCCGCTATGTGTTTTGTATGAGATACAAAACCAGATATAACCAACAATTGGTATCAGAGCCAGGTTTTCATATCATGATTGTATAGCATGTGATTGAATTTTAGAATCAAAGAATATCATTTTCTTTGTATTATGGGATTCTTGAATCTGCCGTGATTGTTCTATATAATCACGTTTATAGGATTTTTGATTTCATAATTTTTTTTTTTTTTTGGAGATTGACTTTGCGTTGATGTGAAGTGAATTCCTTTTAAAATGGAATTCCATCTTCAAAAGCATCTATGTTGGCCCACGGTTGTTTTTTTGTTGTCTTAAAGGATTCATTTGAATCCTTGCTATATAACAATGATTGAAGACCATTCAGTTATATAGATTGAAGTTTCTATAAACTTCTAGATGATATACATGGCTTGGCGCATATATATTTATCCTTGGCCATAAACTTCTAGTTGTTCGGATACAGTTATTGAAATAACTGTCATGTGCATGCACTATGATATTGCACCGGTTGGATATGGAAGTATATGTTGGGATCTTTTGTTGATTATTATAAGGCTTTTGATCTTGCATGGTTTCGTGGACCCATATGGCATTTTCATTCAGTCAGTAACATGTTTTCATATGGTTTTATATGTAAGTTCTTGATGACCATTTTATAAGCATGTAATATTTGCCTTGGTTGTACAATCCGTATATTATATATATATATATATATATATATGGGTTTACATGCAAATTGTTTATAAAGGATTCATCATATTGTTACTTGCCTTGCATCATATATTTATAGTCAAATAGTATATTAATGCTAGAATAAAGTATTTTGGTTTCCTATTAAAATACTTTGATGAAATTTATTCCTAATGTGATTAGGATTATGTTTTTTAAGGGTTTCTAGCATTATTATGGCTTTTGAACATAAAAACCTTTAATTTAAAACATCTAGTGGGAGAGAGATACAAGGGTTGGATCTCACGGCCTCCATTATCGGTTCATAGTAGTGTAGGTAAGCACCTCGTCTTGGCGTATATGCCTTGCGATCCCAAAGGAGGGTGTTTACTTCAAGTACTATAAGATTGAACTAACCTGTTTAAAGTAGTATGGATAAGCACCTCATCTTGACGTATATGTCTCGCGATCCCAAAGGAGGGTGTTTTGTTCCATGGTACTACAAGTTTAAACATTATAAGGGAGATGAAATGTGGTTACACATAATTCTAGATAATGGTGTACACTAGACTAAGTGCAATGTTAACCTCCCAAAGGAGGTATGTCATTATCACTTAGAGGCTAAAGCTAATATGGCATATTATTAGTGTATGATAAGAGTTATCATGATAGCACTAATAATGAGAATAGTTCTCAATCAATTAATGTGTTTATAATAAACTTGTTACCAAGGAATTATAGACATGGATTGGTTTGTCGTTGCATATATTATTTTATGGTTTTATAAGGTTCCATATTATGTGATTATATGCTAAATTGATAATGTCTAGTTTACTTATTATATTCATGTTTGTTATTTTCAGATTTAAAATCATGACATCATTTAGCCCATTTGTTGCTATTCTTAATCAAAACAAACTGACTGGATCCAACTATGTTGACTGGAAAAGAAACTTGGACATTGTTCTTACTGCTGAAGAGCACAAATATGTGCTTACTCAACCATGTCCTAGCTTTCCATCATTAGATGCTCCTCTTGAGGAAAAACAGCGATATGATCGTTGGCAGAAATCTAATGAGATGGCCAAGTGCTATATCCTAGCATCTATTTCAAATGTTCTACAGCATCAAATGCAGGATGTAGAACTAGCTTCGGACATTATGCTCAATCTGAAGGAGATGTTTGGTGAGCAAGGCCGTTCTGCTAGGCAAGAAACTATAAGGCAGATTTATAATACCAAAATGGCTGAAGGTACTTCAGTGAGGGAGCATTGTCTTAGGATGATCTCTAATCTGAATACATTGGAAGTTTTAGGTGCCGATATTGATGGAGAATCCCAAGTGGATATGATACTCCAGTCACTACCAGAATCATTCAAGGAATTCAGACTTAACTATAATATGAACAAAAAGATTTATACATTTTCTGAATTGATGAATGAGTTGGTAGTGGCGGAAGGCATCCTTGGTACTTCTAGTGTTGAAGCCAATGTTGGTGAAGCTTCTACTTCTCAACCTAAGTCGAAAGGCAAAGGTAAGAAGAAGAAGAAGAAGAACTTCACTAAGAAAGATGGTAAACAAGTTGCCTTAGGAGTTGCTAACAAAGGAAAGAAAACCAAAGGAAAGTGTTTCCATTGTGGTGAGAAAGGACATTGGAAGAGGAATTGTCCAATATTTAAGGCTGCCAAGAATAGAGGTATGAAAAGTACATTCCTTCTTGAAACATGTTTGGTACAGAATCCCACAGATTCTTGGTATGTGGATTCATGTTGTACTAATCATATTTGCAAATCCTTGCAGGGGTTTCAGGAGATCAGAAAGCTGAATGAAGGGGAAATGTTTCTTACCTTGGCTAATGGGAGCAGGATTCCAGTTGTAGCTATTGGAGTGTTTAATTTATGTTTTGAATCTAGAGTTTTAATATTGGAAGACTGTTTGTATGTACCTAATGTTCGTAGGAATTTAATTTCTGCAACTTATTTAGGTAAACATGGATATTATGTTATCCTAAAAGACAATGTTGTAATAAAGAAGGATAAAGTGTTTATCTGTTCTGGTAATATTGTGGATGGTCTTTATATTTTAACTCCTGATAAGCAGGAATTATATAATTCTGAATTAGATCATAACTCTCATGTAAAATCATTAAAGAGAAAGTTTCCTTCTACTAATGAAGCATATCTTTGGCACTTGCGTTTGGGTCATATTAATCCAAATAGAATTCAAAGATTGATCAAAGATGGACTTTTAGAGCCATTGGACTTTGATGAATTTCGAGTTTGTGAATCTTGTTTGGAAGGCAAAATGACCAAACGACCTTTTAATGCAAAAGGTAGAAGAGCCCAAGAGTTGCTTGAATTAGTTCATACAGATGTACGTGGTCCTATGTCAACCCAAGCAAAAGGAGGTTATGAGTACTTCATCACTTTTACCGATGATTACTCAAGATATGGTTATGTGTACCTAATGAGACGGAAGTCCAAAGCCTTTGAAAAGTTCAAAGAGTTTAGGGCTGAAGTTGAGAATCAATTAGGTAAATGCATAAAAGCTATTCGATCTGATCGTGGTGGCGAATACCTTCTTGGGGATTTCAAGGATTACTTAACTCAAAATGGGGTTATATCCCAATTGACTGCACCTGGAACTCCCCAATAGAATGGTGTAGCAGAAAGAAGGAATAGGACTCTTTTGGAAATGGTTAGGTCCATGATGAGTTACTCAACTTTACCAATTTCTTTTTGGGGATATGCACTAAAAACTGCAATGCATATTTTGAATTTAGTTCCATCAAAATCTATTCCCAACACACCTAAGGAATTGTGGAGTGGGCATAAGCCTAGTATGAAATATCTCCATATTTGGGGATGTCCAGCACATGTGTTGAAAAGGAAGTTTGATAAGTTGGAATCTAAAACCGAAGTATGCATGTTTTTAGGATATTCAAAAGAAACAAAGGGTTATTTATTCTATAATTATAAAGATAACAAAGTGTTTGTTAGCACACATGCCAAATTTTTGGAAGATGATTATATGAATAATTTTGATCCAAGAAATAAAGTTGTATTGACTGAAATGAATGAACCTGTAGTTGAACAACCAATAAATGAAAGTAGGGATGATGTGGTTGTATTGGATACACCACAAGATACTACTCATGAGATGTCTAGTACACACGTGCCTCGTCGTAGTGGGAGAATTGTTCGGCCTCCCATAAGATTCATAGGTTTGGGAGAAACTTATGAAGCTATCTCAGAAGAGGCTGAATCGGATCCCTACACTTATGAAGAGGCAATGAATGATATAGATGCACATCATTGGATCAAAGCTATGAAATCTGAATTAGATTCCATGTATTCCAATCAAGTTTGGGATCTTGTAAAGGCGCCTAATGGCATTAAACCTATTGGTTGCAAATGGGTTTACAAGAGGAAGAGAGGGGTAGATGGAAAGGTTGAAACCTTTAAAGCAAGACTAGTGGCGAAAGGGTATACACAAAAAGAAGGTATTGACTATGATGAAACTTTTTCGCCAGTAGCCATGCTTAAATCTATCAGAATTCTCTTATCCATTGCTGCTCATTATGATTATGAGATTTGGCAAATGGATGTCAAGACTGCATTTCTTAATGGCAATCTTGAAGAAGAAATATATATGATGCAACCGGAAGGTTTTATAGCAAAGAACCAAGAGCATATGGTATGCAAGTTAAAAAGATCCATTTATGGACTTAAACAAGCATCTAGGTCATGGAACATCAGATTTGATCAAGCAATCAAGTCATTTGGTTTTGAACAAAATCTTGATGAACCGTGTGTGTACAAAAGACATCGAGATAAAGTAGTAATGTTCCTAGTGCTTTATGTTGATGACATTCTACTCATTGGAAATGATGTAGGGGTAATGTCATCGGTAAAGGTTTGGTTGTCAAACCAATTTGATATGAAGGACTTGGGTGAGGCTAACTTTATTCTAGGGATCAAGCTTTGGCGAGATCGCAAGAATAGGATGTTAGGCTTATCACAGACTGGATATATAGATAAGGTTCTAGAACGGTTTAGCATGCAAAACTCCAAGAAGGGATTACTTCCTTTAAGACATGGAGTTCCTCTGTCTGATGACCAAAGGCCTAAGACTCAAGAGGAAAAAGATATGATAAGACAAGTTCCTTATGCTTCTGCAGTAGGAAGTCTCATGTATGCCATACTTTGTACTAGACCAGATATTTGTTATTCAGTTGGCATGGTCAGCTGATATCAATCAAATCCAGGACCAAAACATTGGCAAATTGTAAAGCATATTCTCAAGTATCTATGAAGAACGAGTGATTATATGCTTGTTTATCGATGTGAGGATTTGATACCCATTGGCTATACAGATTCAGATTTTCAGTTGTATCTAGATTTCAGAAAGTCCACGTCAGGATGTGTATTCACCTTGGGAGGTGGTGCCATAACATGGAGGAGTGTCAAACAATCTTGTATTGCAGACTCCACCATGGAAGCAGAATATGTTGTTACTTGTGAAGCAGCAAAAGAAGCTGTATGGCTTAAGAAATTCCTTTCTGACCTTGTTGTAATGAGAATGGAACAAGTTCCCATCACATTGTTTTGCGACAATAGTGGTGCAGTTACATAATCAAAAGATCCAAGGAATCACAAGAAAGGAAAGCACATTGAGAGAAAGTACCACATCATTAGAGATATTATTGCTCGTGGAGATGTGATGGTAGCAAAGATTGAAAGTGCAAATAATCTAGCAGATCCCTTTACCAAAGCCTTGCCTCAAAGGACCTTCGAGTCGCATTTGGAGGGAATGGGAGTTAGATTAGTGCACAATAGTCTTTAGGGCAAGTGGGAGATATGTTGGGATTAGTGCCCTTAAATCCTATTGTATGATGTTATGTATGATATTATGAATGACATTATGTATGACATGATGTATGACTTGATATTGTAATTAATAAAGTTGTTTTATTATTACCTAAAATAATGGTAACATGAGGACATTATCATTTAGTCCATGAGAAGCATAGTATGTGATTTATGTGATTTAGTCATAGAAGATATAAGTCACAAGTTTTTTGTAATCTCAGAATTTTAGTTCATAGTCAGTGATGAAATTGGGCATTTCATCTGCGAAGACTATAACATATCAACTAAGATGATTTGTCTTAATCATGGAAGTGGAGACTTCTAGTTGATGTGTTAATATGTTTTAAGAGTTAAGACATATTAAACTGGACCGCTGTGAGATTTATTATTCTCCTAACGACTGTCAATTGAATAATAAATCTCACGACTTATATTTGCATGAACTCTTAATCTTGAGAGAATAATGGACCTAATCATGAAGTGTACGTTGCTTTGATATATCAGGATTGAGATCTAAAGTAACGGTCAAAACCTCAGTATGTTGGGCAGCCACATTTCGTGTCGATGGAACATATATTCTCAAGATGGAATTCATAGTCTCTTGACAGAGATTTAAAATATTCCCTTGAGATAAGTTTAATGTGTTTAGTTATTTAGAGAGTTAGGCCTAACCACTTTAGTAAGAAATTACTAAAGTATATATTTATGAAATTGGATTTCATAAATATATAATGAATAACTTAAAAGGATTAAACCGGGTACTCAAGGATTAAGACGTAGTAATCTTCAAAGTGACAGTCTATATTTATGACTTTGAATTACTACGAATATTTTATGAAAGGGTTGCATGTATAACAAAGTTTTGGGATATAATTTATTAATAAGGCCTAGAGTGCAATTATATTTATATAGTGGTATTTAATATAATTAATGGTAACTTTGGACTTGTCAAGAGTTGACAGAAAAGCCCAAGGCCCATTGGAGCTAGTGTCTTATTGGTCCTTTTGGTCCCACTCCAAGCCACACATTAAAGCCCAATTGGAAAGGCCCAATAGGCCGGCCCAATTAGATAATCAATTATATATAAAGGGAGAGACATACAGAATTTTTATTAGAAAAAGAGTGAGACACCATTGTGAAGTGGTGTGTATGTGCGAGTGAAACCGCTCAATTATTCTCCCTTGGAAATTGATTGAGAGACCACACTTCTTGGGCGTAAAGTGGAATTGGAGTGAAGATTGAAAGTGTTCCCAAGTACTTATAATCTTTTGTTTTGAATTTCACCGCACCAAGGTACACTAATTCTGAAATTTACATAATGCAAGTTATCAATCATGAATGAAATAGATCTTTGTTTATTGCTTCCGCTATGTGTTTTGTATGAGATACAAAACCAGATATAACCAACAGAAACGACAATAACTCTCTTGATTTCCATTGGAAAAATACAAAATTTGCGTTCAAATTCAAGCTCAAAATGTGTACAATTTTGGCTGCGTGTAAATATTCCTTAACATTCAAAAGTTATCTTCGATACGGTTACTGAACCGTTTTAGACCCCTTAAAACACAACCAGATTGGTTAACCTAGATTAATTGGCCAAGTTGTTACTTAGTCAAATTATGCAATTCTAGGTTAAAGCAATCAAATAATCATATCAAGATATAAAGCAACGGAAAATAAATGAACACAAGATATAATGACCCAGGAAACCACACAGTAAAAACTTGGGGAGGATTTGACCTAGCTATCCTCAAGGTGAACTTGAATCCACTATGCGAAAGAATCGAAGTTCATACAAAAGGACTACAAGCTCCCCGCTTGACTTCCTAATGCTACCCACCAGTAGAACTTACTGACACGACCACGTGCAAGCTCCGAATCCACGAACTCCTTCTTTCTTGGATTCTTCAATCAGCTACAAGCACCCCCGCTTGATATTCTTTAAGCTTCAATGGTAGCAACCAAGTTGATCATCAAGATATTGATATTATCTCTAACTTGAAAACCCTAAGCTTTGTGTAAAGGAAAGCTCCTCTAGATCTCACAAGAGATTTACACAAAACAGCAATGTATGAGCAACAATACAATTGGAGCAACCTTCAAAAACGTGGCTAGGGTTTAGTTTATATACCTAGGGTAAAAACATAAAACCCTAAACGTTTAATGAAGTAGGGCTGAGTTGGAAATTCTGCAGAAAAATCAACCTGTGTGATTTTCGATCGATCGAGTCTATTCTTCGATCGATCGAGCCAGGCCGAAAGTCCCAAGTACTTCTGCAGCCACTCGATTCCAACTTTACAATAATAATCCAATTTTGAGCAAGCCTAAACAAGACTAAATACATTGTTTTGATCATGGTTTGCCAACATTACAAATTAGAGTTCTAAATACATAAAATCCTAAGACCTTAGAACCTATCAAACTCCTCCTTTGGCAATCCGTGACAAAACTCTAATTAAAAGCTCAAAGTTTTACAAGTAAAAAGCCCTTTACAAAGAAATGCTCATAAACTTCAAATTCAGCCTAACTACTATTCATCGGTTGCAAGTGTAGACAGCAGCTTAGTTGAATCAACCTGTATATTCCTGAAATACTCAACAAACGCATAAACGCATATGTGACAGAAAAGAGTAAAAAAACAGGTATAACATTCTTGTAAGATTCACACAACACAAAATAAAGACATATATGAATAAACAACTCATAAACATAAATCAATAAGCAGTGAATCACAAATCAACAAGAATCAATAAAAAACATGTATATCAATCAATGTTACTCCCCCTAACATAAATATCTCCAAAAATGATATACAAAGTGAAGCACCTAGATACAATCTAAAAACTCCACAAGCTCTCAAAAAGTAACAAAAAAAAAAAAAAAAATCTCCCCCTAACAACAAAACTCCTCTACAAGATAAAACACTACTCCCCCTTTTTGTGACGGAATGCCAAAGAGCAATCATGAGTCGCCATCAAAAGGAGGTGGTGAGGGTGAATGAAGACACACTAAATTGGCTCGGAGAGCACGAATCTCATCGAGTAAGTCCACCAAAATGTGACCATGAGCCGCCTGAACGGTCATGACAGTCTCCAGAGTACGACGAACATCAAAGTCGGTCGAAGGATGGAGGAACATCAGCAGCAGCAGCATCATCACCAACTGGATTAGGAACATCCTCACCAGCAATACCTATAGAAGAAGAAGGAGGAGGTGCATTTCTAGACGGCTCAGAGCTAGGGTGTTTAGAACCAGCTCGAAGATGAGCGACCCTCTGTGTAAGAAAAGACGCACCTATGGGAGCTATCATATAAACGGGCTCAGAGGAAGGGAAGTCACTAAGTTCAAGATAGAGCAAAATCTTATGAATAAAAATAGGATGAACAAGGGCATGAGAAGTAGATGAAATCCTATAAACATCGTTCAAAGAATGAAGAAAGATATGGGGAAAACTAATAGGAGCATCAGTAACCAGAGTGTACAAAAATACACACCTCTCAAGAGGAATGGTGTGACCATGAGAAATGGGCCAGATGGAATGACAAGCTATCCTAAAGAACAGATAGTGCAACCTGGAGAGCTCAGCAGAAGTGATCCTAGGATCAAAACCCCACTGGACAGAAGTCCCAGTGATGAAAGACAAAACGTTTCTCAGCTCGGGAGACTCGTCATATGGATAGACAGGATTCCTAACCAACGGTACCCCTAGAGCATCAGCCACTACCTGAGGAGTAATGGTGTACTCTACGCCTCATATCCAACTCTTTACTAAAGTGTTGGAATCATAGATGTGGATAGAGATGTTCGAAAAGAACTCTCTAATCAAGGTAGAAGGTGGAGGAGGATCAGAAATGTCCAACAAGAGCAACCAGTCCTGACACTTAAAGTTTTCCCTAATGGCAGGATCTAGCTTATCTAACAGAACAGAACGCTCAGCCCAAATCTTCCTCTTAAGGTTAAGTTTCTCAAAAAGCTCTTGGTTTTTCTCACTCGGAAACCTCTCACGGTCAAAGGAAGGAGGGGATGGAGAGGAAGAGGGAATAGACCTACGGGCTCTAGTCTTCCTAGCCATGATGCTAAGGAAAGGATAGAGACACAAAAGAGAAAACCAAAAAGACACAAGAAAACAAAACCAAGGACAGACTGCAAGTTAGCAACAAAAATAATAGAATGAAAATCTATATGATGCATGTACTAATGCAGTAAGCACTTAAGTTCAATTGAGATTAAATTGACAAAATTGGCTTGAGCAGGGAATTTCTTAACAAAAAGCCCAAAAATTGAAAACCACTTGTTGAAATTTTTAAACAAATTGATGAATTGAGCATTACAAAACTTAGCACATAGATTATAATGCTTAATTTCATCAATACAACAAGCTAATTTCATCAAATTCTACCCAATTTAACAAAAGCCCCAAATCGGATCAAGAACAAACCCTAGAATTTTCAATTTTTCACCAAACTCAAAATTGATCAAATTAACAAGCAAGAATCATGTTTATGATGTGTCCCCACAAAAACCCAATGATCAATTGCACAAAATAAGGCTTGAATCAACAGAAAATCCCAAAAATGCAAAGTCTGAAAATCTCCCTTAAATGCATGGATTTATGCATGAAAACATGAAAATAAAATCAAAAGGAAGGGCAAAAGAGTCTTACCGGCTTGAGGAAAGAGAAATTTTGCAAAAACTTCAGAGGAAAATGACAAAATTCTGAACTTTTTGCCTTGCCTCGTTGGAGAGAGAAAGAGAAAGTTTGAAAAAGGTTTGAAAAAGTGTTTGAAAAAGTTAGATTTGATCTTTTAAAACAGCTTCTCCACGATTTTCGATCGATCGAAAATTACATTCGATCAATCAAATGAACCAGACGTTTTAAAACAAACTAGAGCACTTTTTCAATCAATCGAAAAACAGACTGGATCGATCGAAATGGGCAGAGGCTCACTAAATTTTGAGAAAAAATCCAATTTTGAAAAACACAAACCTAATTTTGAAAAACAACTCCTCAAATCATTAAACAAGGAAAGCAAAATGCATGAGTATGAGATGGAATGCTTTTTCAAAAACCCAAATTTTTTAAACCCAAATTATGTCAAAAACAAGTTTCAATCATTCTCCCATTGAATTTTCTCAAGCAACAAAAATGTTGTGCATAAATCTCAAGATATTTTCAAACTTGGTTGGTCAGACCAAAAACACACACACTAGCATGTACAGTGTTTAACAATGAGTAACTTGTGTAGTGTGTGATACTAGCAAAAACTTAAGATACATTTGAGGTGATATGTGAATAGAAATCAAACACAAAGTCTACACAATTCATCACATAGAATTTAAAAGAGACTATCACCTAAAGAGTTACATCCTATAACTCCCACATCTCCTAGAACAAAAGCTTGCAATCATGTAAGTTTCTTGCATTTTTGCTTCTTATTTGTATGAAATGGCATTCAGCCTAATAGTACACACCGGTTTGAATTAAGTGAATTGGCATCAAGCCTAATAGTACACACCAGTTTTAATTTAATTTGAGGCTACACCTTATGTTCTTTTTGTGCATGTGCTACACTTTCTCGAGCACACAATTTTATGATATGCACTAAGGTGTTCATGATTGGCTAGTGAATAGTGGTGAGATGGTTATTTATGCCTTTTTCAAAAGAGTCAAGTCTGACAGTTAAATAACATATGATTTCATGATTAAGACAGAGTGATTAAGAACCATACACATCTTTCCCACACAACATGCACTACAAAGTTTCAACTAGTCAAGTGCAATGAATAAGTTCATCAAAGTTAAACAAGGTACACAAGACATGACATGTGTAAAAAGATAGACCAACCTTGTTTTTCAAAAATCAAGAAAAATAGTGTCAAACATAATTTTTGCTTTCTCCTTTTCTCCTTTTTTTATTTATTTATTTATTTATTTAAGAGAAAACAAATAAATCCTAGAATGAAATGCATAAATGTAATGCAATGCAAATCCTAGAACAAAACAAAAGAAAACACAAAAAACCAAAGAACAATGGTCACAGAGGAATGAGCAATGAAGCACAAGGACCATGTCAGAAAGACTCAATTAGGTTGAGTCTTTTGCATCCAAAACCTTTTAGATGCATCAAGAGCATTGGAGTTCTTATTCACATTCGAGTGATTTCCAACTCCAGGATTGGAATAAAGGTTCAAAACCTTTACCAATTCACCAATAAGTGCCATAGGATCTTGTGCTTGTGACACAGACACTTTTGGTTTGTTTGCTCTTTTAGCAGCTTAAAGCTTGTAACAGTTAGGACGAATGTGTCCAGACTTACCACAAAAATGACAAACCCAAGCAGGTTTACCATGCATCTTGTCCTTAGAAAGGGTAGGTTTAGTTTCTCTCAGATCAACCCTATTCTTCTTAGGAGGTGAAACTTCTACGGGTTTGACTACCTCACTCACAGGTGGTTTGACAGTTTCACTCACAACCTCACTCACGGAAGGTTTAGAAGAAAAAGAAGGAACAAAATTCGTGGAATGCGGTGCAGAGTCAAAGATGCTTTCAACATAACCTAACCCAGATTTATCAGAAGGATACTTTTGAACATTCAGCATGTGATCAAGTTTAGAACTAGCAGATCTAGCAACAGATAAATCATGTTCCAAAGTTTTAACTTTATCAAGCAAAATCATGTTCTCAGATTTAACATTGTTCAAAAGATCATTAGCATCAAACAGTTTAACAAGCAAAATTTTCTTTTCAAGCTCAAGAGAATCAATTTTCTTCAGGCCGAGTTCTACATTCATAGCATCCCTAGTAGCAATTTTGCAGAGTTTATTGTAGGCCTCTTAAAGATCTGCATCCTCAGAGAGTTCCCCATCAGAAGGGTTCTCTTCAACAGATATGCTTTCATTGACTACAGCAGTAGCAGTGAAAGTAATGAAGTTTCCATCCTCATCACATCCGGACTCATCATCGAAAACCTCATTATCGCTAAGGGTTACAGCCATAGCTTTACCCTTAGTCCTAAAGAATGTAGAACATTCAGATTTCACATGACCATACCCTTGACAATCAAAACACTGAGGACCCAAAGAATTATTTGAAGATTGACCAACTTTTTCTTTAGGTTTTTCAAGGTTATTAACCTTAGTGGGATCATTCTTCCTAAAATTTCTAGGTTCAACAGTGTATGTAACTCTTGCCTTTCTGTTGGTATTTCTAAGAAAGTTTTTGAAATTTTTGGCAAGATAGGCAATCTCTGTAGCAGAGAGCTCATCATCAAATCCACCATCATCAACATCATCAACAGACTTAAGAGCCATTGATTTGGATTTGTTCACTTTAGGTAGGTTAGACTCACAGGACTGAAGGGATCCTACAAGCTCATCAACAGGGATGGAGTCCACATCCTTGCTTTCAGTGATGGCAGTCACTTTGGGTCTAAAGTCTTCAGTTAAGGATCTAAGTATCTTCCTAACAATTTTAGGTTGATCATAGACTTCACCCAAATTAAAAGCAGAATTGACAATATCATTTAATTTATCATAGAATTCATCAAAAGATTCATCATCAGACATTCTAATGCTTTCAAATCTAGAAGTCAACTGTTGCAATTTATTGATCTTAACTGCCTTTGTGCCTTTATACACAGTTTGGAGGATTTTCCAAGCAATATGAGCAACCTCAACATTAGAGATCCTCTTAAATTCCTCCATGGAAACAGCGTTGAAGATGGCATTCATAGCTTTGCTATTGAAGCCAGCTGCTTCTTTTTCAGAAGTTTGCCACTCACTCACAGGAGTAGTCGGCTTCTCCCATCCGTACTCAACGGAATTCCAGACTCTCTCATCAATGGATTTTAGGAATGCTTTCATCCTTACTTTCCAATAAGCATAGTTGTTCCCATCAAAGTGAGGAGGAACAAACAGAGAGTGTCCATGCTCCATGACAACAGGGGTCAAGGATCAGCTCAAAGATCAAGAAATCTCCAACAAAAGAGCTACCTGCTCTGAGACCACTTGAATGGTTTTAGATCCCTTAAAACACAACCAGATTGGTTAGCCTAGATTAATTAGCCAAGTTATTACTTAGTCAAATAATGCAATTCTAGGTTAAAGTAATCAAATAATCATATCAAGATATAAAGCAATGGAAAATAAATGAACACAAGATATGATGACCCAGGAAACCACACGGTAAAAACCTGGGGAGGATTTGACCTAGCTATCCTCAAGGTAAACCTAAATCCACTATGTGAAAGAATCGAAGTTCATACAAAAGGACTACAAGCTCCCCGCTTGACTTCCTAATGCTACCCACCAGTAGAACTTACTGACACGACCACGTGCAAGCTCCGAATCCACGAACTCCTTCTTTCTTGGATTCTTCAATCAGCTACAAGCACCCCCGCTTGATATTCTTTAAGCTTCAATGGTAGCAACCAAGTTGATCATCAAGATATTGATATTATCTCTAACTTGAAAACCCTACACTTTGTGTAAAGGAAAGCTCCTCTAGATTTCACAAGAGATTTACACAAAACAGCAATGTATAAGCAACAATACAATTGGAGTAACCTTCAAAAATGTGGCTAGGGTTTAGTTTATATACCTAGGGTAAAAACACAAAACCCTAAACGTTTAATGAAGTAGGGCTGAGTTGGAAATTCTGCAGAAAAATCAACCTGTGCGATTTTCGATCGATCGAGCCAGGCCGAAAGTCCCAAGTACTTCTGCAGCCACTCGATTCCAACTTTACAATAATAATCCAACTTTGAGCAAGCCTAAACAAGACTAAATACATTGTTTTGATCATGGTTTGCCAACATTACAAATTAGAGTTCTAAATACATAAAATCCTAAGACCTTAGAACCTAACAGTTACCGAAGATGAGTTTTCAACACTTTTTCAAATCGATTAACGCTCATGAATAACTTGCGACCAACGTATTTTTCATAAAAACTTCACTTCTACATGATTGATCCTACAATGTACGAAAAATATTTCGTATCCAATTTCCTGAGCGAGAAATTGGACCTCCGTTTTTACTCCCTCCTATAGGCACAGAATTGGAATCTGTAATTTGCGTAACATGGTGAGACATATTGAAACGACAATAACTCTCTTGAGCGAGGCGTGTAAAAATTTCTTTCCTAGCCAAATTCTTGAGCGAGGCGTGTAAAAATTCCTTTCCGTTCAAAATTTATCTTCGATACGGTTACCAAAGATGAGTTTTTAACACTTTTACAAATCAATTACCGCTCGTGAATAACTTGCGGCCAAAGTATTTTTTACCGAAAATTTCATTTCGACGTGATTGATCCCGCGATATAAGAAAAATATTTCGTCGCCAAATTCCTGAGCGAGACGTTGGACCTTGGTTTTTACTCCCTCCTATCGACACAAAATTGGAATCTATAATTCGGGTAACATAGTGAAACATATTGAAACGACAATAACTCTCTTGATTTCCATTGAAAAAATAGAAAATTTCTGTTCAAATTCAAGCTCAAAGTGTGTACTTTCTAAAACGTCTAGGCCGCATCTAAAAATTCCTTACCGTTCAAAAGTTATCTTCGAAATGGTTACCGAAGATGACTTTTCAACACTTTTTCAAATCGATTAACGCTCGTGAATAACTTGCAACCGAAGTATTTTTTACCCAAAACTTCATTTCAAGATGATTGATCCCGTGATGTAAGAAAAATATTTCCGAGGCAAATTCCTTAGCGAGGCGTTGGACTTCCATTTTTACCCTTTTCTATCAGCACATATTTTGAATCCGTAATTAGGGTAACCCGATGGGACATATTGAAACGACAAGAACTCTCTTGATTTCCATTGAAAAAATACAAAATTTGTGCTCAAATTCAAGCTCAGAATGTGTACATTCTAAAAAATTCAGGAAGCATCTAAAAATTCCTTATCGTTCAAAAGTTATCTTCAACACAGTTATCGAAGATGAGTTTTTAACACTTTTTCAAATCGATTAACGCTCGTGGATAACTTGCAGCCAAAGTATTTTTTACCCAAAACTTCATTTCGAGATGATTGATCTGGTGATATAAGAAAAATATTTCCTAGCCAAATTCCTGAGCGAGACATTTGACCTCCATTTTTACTCCCTCCTATCGGCACAGAATTGGAATCCGTAATTCGGGTAACATGGTGAGACATATTGAAACGACAATAACTCTCTTGATTTTCGTTGAAAAAATACAAAATTTGCGTTCAGATTCAAGCTCAGAATGTGTACATTCTAAAACATTCTGGCCACATCTAAAACTTCCTTACCATTCAAAAGTTATCTTCGACACGGTTACCGAAGATGAGTTTTCAACACTTTTTCAAATCGATTAGCGCTCGTGAATAAATTGCAACCAAAGTATTTTTTATCCAAAACTTCATTTCGAGATGATTGATCCCGCGATGAAAGAAAAATATTTATGAGGAAAATATCTGAGCGAGGCATTGGACTTCCGTTTTTACTCCCTTCTATTGGCACATAATCGAAATCTGTAATTCGGGTAACCCGATGGGACATATTGAAACGACAATAACTCTCTTGATTTCCTTCGAAAAAATACAAAATTTGTGTTCAAATTCAAGCACAGAGTGTGTATTTTCTAAAACATTAGGCCACGTCTAAAAATTACATACTGTTCAAAAGTTATCATCATGACGGTTACTGTAGAAGAGTTTTCAACACATTTTCAAATCGATTAACGCTCGTGAATAACTTGCAGCCAAAGTATTTTTTACCCAAAACTTCATTTCGAGATGATTGATCCGGCGATATAAGAAAAATATTTCCTAGCCAAATTCCTGAGCAAGATGTTGGACCTCCGTTTTTACTCCCTCCTATCGGCACAGAATTGGAATCTGTAATTCGAGTAACACGGTGAGACATACTGAAATGACAATAACTCTCTTGATTTCGACTAAAAAAATAGAAAATTTGTGTTTAGATTCAAGCTCAGAATCTACAGTTTCTAAAACATTTGGCCGCGTCAAAATATTCCTTACTGTTTAGAAGTTTTCGTCAAGACGGTTACCGAGAAGAGTTTTCAACACATTTTCAAATCGATTAATGCTCATGAATAACTTGCAGCCAAAGTATTTTTTACCCAAAACATCATTTCGATATGGTTGATCCCGCGATATAAGAAAAATATTTCTTAGCCAAATTCTAGAGTGAGGGGTTTGACCTTCATTTTTACTCCCTCCTATCGGCACAAAATTGGAATCCGTAATTTGGGTAACACGGCGATACATATTGAAATGACAATAACTCTCTTGATTTAAATTGAAAAAATAGAAAATTTACGTTCATATTCAAGCTTAGAATATGTACATTCTTAAACATTCAGGCCGCGTGTAAAAATCCCTTACCGTTCAAAAGTAATCTTCGATACGGTTACCGAAGATG
Organism: Quercus cerris; assembly: GCA_963669245.1. NCBI lineage: Eukaryota > Viridiplantae > Streptophyta > Magnoliopsida > Fagales > Fagaceae > Quercus > Quercus cerris. Next base: position 76,714,098 of record OY770007.1, read on the forward strand.
AGTTTTCAACACTTTTTCAAATCGATTAATGCTAGTGAATAACTTACGGCGAAAGTATCTTTTACCCAAATCTTCATTTCGAGATGATTAATCCCACGATATAAGAAAAGTATTTCCGAGGCAAATTCCTGAGCGAGAGGTAGGACCTCTGTTTTTACTCCCTCTGATCAGCACAGAATTGGAATCTATAATTCGGGTAACACGGTGAGATATATTGAAACGATAATAACTCTCTTGATTTCCTTTGAAAAAATACAAAACTTGTGTTCAAATTGAAGCTCAGACTGTGTACATTCTAAAACATCCAGGCCGCATCTAAAAATTCCTAACCGTTCAAAGGTTATCTTCGAGACGGTTTCCGAAGTTGAGTTTTCAACACTTTTTCAAATCGATTAACGCTCGTGAATAACTTGCAACCAAAGTATTTTTTACCCAAAACTTCATTTCGAGATGATTGATCCCGTGATGTAAGAAAAATATTTCCGAGGCAAATTCCTGAGCGAGGCGTTGGACTTCCATTTTTACCCCCTTCTATCGGCACGTATTCGGAATCCGTAATTTGGGTAACCCGTTGGGACACATTGAAACGACAAGAACTCTCTTGATTTCCATTGAAAAAAATAAAAAATTTGTGTTCAAATTCAAGCTCAGAATGTGTACATTCTAAAACATTCAGGCCGAGTCTAAAAATTCCTTACCGTTCAAAAGTAATCTTCGAGAAGGTTACCGAAGATGAGTTTTCAACAAATTTTCAAATCGATTAACGCTCGTGAATAACTTGCAGCCAAAGTATTTTTTACCCGAAACTTCATTTCGAGATGATTGATCCCACGATATATGAAAAATATTTCCAAGCCAAATTCTTGAGCGAGAATTTTGACTTCCATTTTTACTCCCTCCTATCGGCACACAATTGGAATCCGTAATTCGGGTAAGATGGTTAGACATATTGAAACGACAATAACTCTCTTGATTTCCATTGAAAAGATACGAAATTTGTGTTCAAATTCAAGCTTAGAATGTGTACTTTCTTTAACATTAGGGCCGCGTCTAAAAATTCCTTACCGTACAAAAGTTATCTTCAAGAAGATTACCAAAGATGAGTTTTCAACAAATTTTCAAATCAATTAACGCTCGTGAATAACTTGCAGCCAAAGTATTTTTTACCCGAAACCTCATTTCGAGATGATTGATCGCACGATATATGAAAAATATTTGCAAGCCAAATTCTTGAGCTAGACGTATGACTTCCATTTTTACTCCCTTCTATCGGCACACAATCGGAATCCGTAATTCGGGTAACACGGTGAGACATATTGAAATGAATATAACTCTCTTGATTTCCATTGTAAAAATACAAAATTTTAGTTCAAATTCAAGCTCAGAATGTTTACATTCTAAAACACTCAAGCCACGTCTAGAAATTCCTTACCATTCAAAATTTATCTTCGACACGTTTATCGAAGAAGAGTTTTCAACACATTTTGAAATCGTTTAACGCTCGTGAATAACTAGCAGCCAAAGTATTTTTTACCCAAAACTTCATTTCGAGATGAATGATCCAGCGATATAAGAAAAATATTTCCAAGCCAAATTCTTGAGCTAGACGTTTGACTTCCATTTTTACTCCCTCCTATCGGCACACAATCGGAATCCGTAATTCGGGTAACATGGTGAGACATATTGAAATGAATATAACTCTCTTGATTTCCATTGTAAAAATACAAAATTTTAGTTCAAATTCAAGCTCAGAATGTTTACATTCTAAAACACTCAAGCCACGTCTAGAAATTCCTTACCATTCAAAATTTATCTTCGACACGGTTATCGAAGAAGAGTTTTCAACACATTTTCAAGTCAATTAAAGCTCGTGAATAACTTGTGGCCAAAGTATTTTTTACCCAAAACTTCATTTCGACGTGATTGATCCCGCGAAATAAGAAACATATTTCGTAGCCAAATTCCTGAGCGAGACGTTGGACCTCCATTTTTACTTCCTCCTGTCGGCATAGAATTGTAATCCGTAATTCGGGTAACACGGTGAGACATATTGAAATGACAATAACTCTCTTAATTTCCATTGAAAAAATACAAAATTTGTGTTCAAATTCAAGCTCAAAAAGTGTACATTCTAAAAAATTCGGGCCGCGTGCAAAAATTCCTTGCCGTTCAAAAGTTATCTTCGATACGGTTACCGAAGATGAATTTTCAACACATTTTCAACTCGATTAACGCTCGTGAATAACTTGCAGCCAATGTGTTTTTTACCCAAACTTGATTTTGAGATTATTGATCCCGCAATATCAGAAAAATATTTCCTAGCCAAATTCATGAGCGAGACGTTTGACCTCCGTTTTTACTCCCTACGATCGGCACAGAATTGGAATCTATAATTCGGGTAACACGGTGAGATATATTGAAACGACAATAACTCCCTTGTTTTCCGTTGAAAAAATAGAAAATTTGTGTTTAACTTCAAGCTCAGAATGTGTACTTTCTAAAACATCCAGGCCGCATCTAAAAATTCCTTATCGTTCAAAAGTTATCTTCGAGACGGTTACCGAAGATGAGTTTTCAACAATTTTTCGAATCGATTGACGCTCGTGAATAACTTGCAACCAAAGTATTTTTTACCCAAAACTTCATTTCGAGATGATTGATCCCACGATGTAAGAAAAATATTTCCGAGGCAAATTCCTAAGCGAGGCGTTGGACTTCCATTTTTACCCCCTTTTATCGGCACATATTTGGAATCCGTAATTCGGGTAACCCGTTGGGACATACTAAAATGACAAGAACTCTCTTGATTTCCATTGAAAAAATAGAAAATTTGTGTTCAAATTCAAGCTCAGAATGTGTACTTTCTAAAACATTCAGGCCGCGTCTACAAATCGCTTACCGTTCAAAAGTTATCTTCGAGACGGTTACCGAAGATGAGTTTTTAACACTTTTTCAAATTGATTAACGCTCGTCAATAACTTGCAGCCAAAGAATTCTTTTCTGAAAACTTCAATTCGAGATGATTGATCCCATGATATAATAAAAATATTTCCTAGCCAAACTCATGAGCGAAACGTTTGACTTCCGTTTTTACTCCCTCCTATCGGCATATGATTGGAATCCGTAATTTGTGTAACAGGGTGAGACATATTGAAACAACAATATCTCTCTTGATTTCCATTGAAAAAATACGAAATTTGTATTCAAATTCAAGCTCACAATGTGTAGTTTCTAAAACGTTCAGGCCGCGTCTAGAAATTCTTTACCGTTCAAAACTTATCTTCAAGACGGTTACCGAAGGTGAGTTTTCAGCACATTTTCAAATCGATTAACGCTCGTGAACAACTTGCAACCAAAGCATTTTTTACCCAAAACTTCATTTCGAGATGATTGATCCCACGATGTAAGAAAAATATTTCCGAGGCAAATTCCTAAGCGAGGCGTTGGACTTCCATTTTTACCCCCTTCTATCGGCACATATTTGGAATCCGTAATTCGGGTAACCCGTTGGGACATACTAAAATGACAAGAACTCTCTTGATTTCCATTGAAAAAATAGAAAATTTGTGTTCAAATTCAAGCTCAGAATGTGTACTTTCTAAAACATTCAGGCCGCGTCTACAAATCGCTTACCGTTCAAAAGTTATCTTCGAGACGGTTACCGAAGATGAGTTTTTAACACTTTTTCAAATTGATTAATGCTCGTCAATAACTTGCAGCCAAAGAATTCTTTTCCGAAAACTTCAATTCGAGATGATTGATCCCGTGATATAATAAAAATATTTCCTAGCCAAACTCATGAGCGAAACGTTTGACTTTCGTTTTTACTCCCTCCTATTGGCATATGATTGGAATCCGTAATTTGTGTAACATGGTGATACATATTGAAACAACAATATCTCTCTTGATTTCCATTGAAAAAATACGAAATTTGTATTCAAATTCAAGCTCACAATGTGTAGTTTCTAAAACGTTCAGGCCGCGTCAAGAAATTCTTTACCGTTCAAAACTTATCTTCAAGACAGTTACCGAAGGTGAGTTTTCAGCACATTTTCAAATCGATTAACGCTCGTGAACAACTTGCAGCCAAAGTATTTTTTACCCAAAACTTCATTTCGAGACGATTGATCCTGCGATCTAAGAAAAATATTTCCCAGCCAAATTCTTGAGCGAGACGTTTGACCTTCATTTTTACTCCCTCCTATCGGCATGTATTGGAATCCGTAATTCGGATAACACGGTGAGACATATTGAAACGACAATAACTATCTTGATTTCTGTCAAAAAAGATACAAAATTTGTGTTCAAATTCAAGCTCATAATGTGTACATTCTAAAACATTCAGGTCACATCTAAAAATTCCTTACCATTCAAAAGTTAACTTCGCGGCATTTACCGAAGATAAGTTTTCAACACTTTTTCAAATCGATTAACGCTCGTGAATAACTTGCAACCAAAGTATTTTTTACCCAAAACTTCATTTCGAGATGATTGATCCCGCGATGAAAGGAAAATATTTCTAAGGCAGATTGCTGAGCGAGGCGTTGGACTTCCATTTTTACTCCCTCCTATTGGCACAGAATTTGGAATCCGTAATTTGGGTAACCCGATGGGACATATTGAAACGACAATAAAACTCTTGATTTCCATTGAAAAAATACAAAATTTGTGTTCAAATTCAAGCTCAGAATGTTTAGTTTCTAAAACATTAGGCAACGTCTAAAAATTCCTTACTATTCAGAAGTTATCGTCAAGACGGTTACCGAAGAAGAGTTTTCAACACATTTTCAAATCGACTAATGCTCATGAATAACTTGCAGCCAAAGTATTTTTTACCCAAAACTTCATTTCGCGATGATTGATCCCGCGATATGAGAAAAATATTTCCTAGCCAAATTCCTGAGCGAGACGTTTGACCTCCATTTTTACTCCCTCCTATCGGCACATAATTGGAATCCGTAATTCGCGTAACACGGTGAGACATATTGAAATAACAATAACTCTATTGATTTCCATTGAAAAAATACAAAATTTGCATTCAAATTCAAGCTCAGAATGTGTACTTTCTAAAACATTCAGGCTGCGTCTAAAAATTCCTCACCGTTCAAAAGTTATGTTTGAGATGGTTACCGAAGATGAGTTTTCAACACATTTTCAAATCAATTAACGCTGGCGAATAACTCGCAGCCAAAGTATTTATTTCCCAAAACTTCATTTTGAAAGGATTGGTCCCGTTATATATGAAAAATATTTCAAAGCCATATTCTTGAGCAAAACGTTTGACTTCCATTTTTAATCCCTCCTATCGGCATATAATTGGAATCCGTAATTCGGGTAACATGATGAGACATTGAAATGACAATAACTTTCTTTATTTTTATAGAAAAAATATGAAATTTGTGTTCAAATTCAAGCTCAGAATGTGTACTTTCTAAAACATTCAGTCCGCGTCTAAAAATCCCCTACCGTTCAAAAGTTATCCTCGAGACGGTTACCAAAGATGAGTTTTTAACACTTTTTCAAATCGATTAACGCTCGTCAATAACTTGCAGCCAAAGAATTTTCTTCCGAAAACTTCAATTCGAGATGATTGATCCCGCGATATAATAAAAATATTTCCTAGCCAAACTCATAAGCGAAACGTTTGATTTCCGTTTTTACTCCCTTCTATCGGCACATGATTGGAATCTGTAATTCGTGTAACGCGGTGAGACATATTGAAACAACAATATCTATCTTGATTTCCATTGAAAAAATACGAAATTTGCATTCAAATTCAAGCTCAGAATGTGTACTTTCTAAAACATTCAGTCCGCGTCTTGAAATTCCTTACCGTCCAAAACTTATCTTCGAGACAGTTACCGAAGGTGAGTTTTCAGCACATTTTCAAATCGATTAACGCTTGTGAACAACTTGCACCCAAAGTATTTTTTACCCAAAACTTCATTTCGAGATCATTGATCCTGCGATATAAGAAAAATATTTCCCAGCCAAATTCTTGAGCGAGATGTTTGACCTCCATTTTTACTCCGTCCTATCGGCACGTATTGGAATCCGTAATTCGGGTAACCCGGTGAGACATATTGAAACGACAATAACTCTCTTGATTTCCATCAAAAAAATACAAAATTTGTGTTCAAATTCAAGCTCATAATGTGTACATTCAAAAACATTCAGGCCAAATCTAAAAGTTCCTTACCGTTCAAAAGTTATCTTCGAGACGTTTACCGAAGATGAGTTTCCAACACTTTTTCAAATCGATTAACGCTCGTGAATAACTTGCAACCAAAGTATTTTTTACCCAAAACTTCATTTCGAGATGACTGATCCCGCGTTGAAAGAAAAATATTTCTGAGGCAAATTGCTGAGACCAAAGTATTTTTTTCCCAAAACTTCATTTCGAGATGATTTATCCTGCAATATAAGAAAAATATTTCCAAGCCAAATTCGTGAGCGAAACATTTGACTTCCATTTTTACTCCCTCCCATCGACACATAATTGGAATCCATATTTCGGGTAACACGGTGAGACAATTTGATACGAAAATAACTCTCTTGATTTCCATTGAAAAAATAAAAAATTTGTGTTCAAATTCAACCTTAGAATGTGTACTATCTAAACCATTCGGGCCGCATCCAAAAATTCATAACCGTTCAAAAGTTATCTTCGAAACGGTTACCGAAGATGAGTTTTCAACAAATTTTGAAATCGATTAACGCTCTGAATAAATTGCAGCGAAAGTATTTTTTACCCAAAACTTCATTTCGAGATCATTGATCCTGCGATATAAGAAAAATATTTCCCAGCCAAATTCTTGAGCGAGATGTTTGACCTCCATTTTTACTCCGTCCTATCGGCACGTATTGGAATCCGTAATTCGGGTAACCCGGTGAGACATATTGAAACGACAATAACTCTCTTGATTTCCATCAAAAAAATACAAAATTTGTGTTCAAATTCAAGCTCATAATGTGTACATTCAAAAACATTCAGGCCAAATCTAAAAGTTCCTTACCGTTCAAAAGTTATCTTCGAGACGTTTACCGAAGATGAGTTTCCAACACTTTTTCAAATCGATTAACGCTCGTGAATAACTTGCAACCAAAGTATTTTTTACCCAAAACTTCATTTCGAGATGACTGATCCCGCGTTGAAAGAAAAATATTTCTGAGGCAAATTGCTGAGACCAAAGTATTTTTTTCCCAAAACTTCATTTCGAGATGATTTATCCTGCAATATAAGAAAAATATTTCCAAGCCAAATTCGTGAGCGAAACATTTGACTTCCATTTTTACTCCCTCCCATCGACACATAATTGGAATCCATATTTCGGGTAACACGGTGAGACAATTTGATACGAAAATAACTCTCTTGATTTCCATTGAAAAAATAAAAAATTTGTGTTCAAATTCAACCTTAGAATGTGTACTATCTAAACCATTCGGGCCGCATCCAAAAATTCATAACCGTTCAAAAGTTATCTTCGAAACGGTTACCGAAGATGAGTTTTCAACAAATTTTGAAATCGATTAACGCTCTGAATAAATTGCAGCGAAAGTATTTTTTACCCAAAACTTCATTTCGAGATGACTGCTCCCGAGATATAAGAAAAATATTTCCAAGCCAAACTCATGAGCGACACGTTTGACTTCCACTTTCACTCCCTCCTATCGGCACATAATTGGAATCCGTAATTCGAGTAATACGGTGAGACATATTGAAACGAGAATAACTCTTTTGATTTCCAGTGAAAAAATACAAAATTTGCATTCATATTCAAGCTCAGAGTGTGTACTTTCCAAAACATTCAGGTCACGTCTGAAAATTCCTTACCGTTCAAAAGTTATCTTCGAGACGGTTACCGAAGATGAGTTTTCCACACATTTTCAATTCGATTAACGCTCGAGAATAACTTGCAACTAAAGTATTTTTTTCCCAAAACTTCATTTCGAGATGATTGATCCCGCGATATAAGAAAAGTATTCCAAGCCAAATTCGTGAGTGAAACGTTTGACTTCCACTATTACTCCCTCCTATCGGCACATAATTGGAATCCATTTTTCGGGTAAGATGGTGAGACATTTTGAAACTACAATAACTCTCTTGATTTCCATTGAAAACATAAAAATTTGCATTCAAATTCAAGCTCAGAATGTGCACTTTCTAAAACATTCGGGCCACGTCTAAAAATTCAAAACCGTTCAATAGTTATCTTCAAAACGGTTACCGAAGAAGAGTTTTCAACACATTTTGCAATCGATTAACGCTCATGAATAACTTGCAACCAAAGTATTTTTCACCCAAAACTTCAATTCGAGACGATTTATCTTGCGATATAAGAAAAATATTTCCATCCCAAATTCGTCAAAGTAACGTTTGACTTCCATTTTTACTCCCTCCTATCGGCACATAATTGGAATCCGTATTTCGGGTTACACGGTGAGACATTTTGAGACGACAAGAACTGTCTTGATTTCCGATGAAAAAATATAAAATTTGTGTACAAATTCAAGCTCAGAATGTGTACTTTATAAAATATTCGGGCCGCGTCTAAAAATTCCTAACCGTTCAAAAGTTATCTTCAAAGCGGTTACCGAAGATGAGATTTCAACACATTTGGAAATCGATCAACGCTCGTGAATAACTTGCAGCGAAAGTATTTTTTACCCAAAACTTCATTTCGAGAGGACTGATCCCGAGACATAAGAAAAATATTTCCTAGCCAAATTTGTGAGCGACACGTTTGACTTCCATTTTTACTCCATCCTATCGGCACAAAATTGGAATCCGTAATTCGGGTAATACGGTGATACATATTGAAACAAAAATAACTCTCTTGATTTCCAGTGAAAAAATACAAAATTTGCATTCATATTCAAGCTCAGAGTGTGTACTTTCGAAAACATTCAGGTCACGTCTAAAAATTCCTTACCGTTCAAAAGTTATCTTCGAGACGGTTACCGAATATGAGTTTTCAACACATTTTCAATTCGATTGACGCTCGAGAATAACTTGCAACTAAACTATTTTTTACCGAAAAATTCATTTTGAGATGATTGATCCCGCGATATAAGAAAAATATTTCCAAGCCAAATTTGTGAGCGAAACGTTTGACTTCCATTTTTACTCCCTCCTATCGGCACATAATTGGAATCCGTATTTCGAGTAAGACGGTGAGACATTTTGAAACCACAATAACTCTCATGATTTCCATTGAAAAAATAAAAATTTGTGTTCAAATTCAAGCTTAGAATGTGTGCTTTCTAAAACTTTCGGCCTGCGTCTGAAAATTCCTAACCGTTCAAAAGTTATCTTCAAAACGGTTACCATAGATGAGTTTTCAACACATTTTCAAATCGATTAACGCTTGTGAATAACTTGCAACCAAAGTATTTTTCACCCAAAACTTCAATTGGAGATGATTTATCCTTAGAAATAAGAAAAATATTCCCAACCCGAATTCGTGAAAGTAACGTTTGACTTTCATTTTTACTCCCTCCTATCGGCACATAATTGAAATTCATATTTCGGGTAACACGGTGAGACATTTTGAATTGACAAGAACTCTCTTGATTTTCGATGAAAAAATATAAAATTTGTGTAGAAATTCAAGCTCAGAATGTGTACTTTCTAAAATATTCGGGCTGCGTCTATAAATTCCTAACAGTTCAAAATTAATCTTCAAAACGGTTACCGAAGATGAGATTTCAACACATTTGGAAATCGATCAACGCTCGTGAATAACTTGCAGCGAAAGTAGTTTTTAGCCAAAACTTCATTTCGAGATGACTGACCTTGAGATATAAGAAAAATATTTCCTAGCCAAATTCGTGAGTGACACTTTTGACTTCCATTTTTACTCCCTTCTATCGGCACTGAATTGGAATCCGTAGTTCGGGTAATACGGTGAGACCCATTGAAACGACAATAACTCTCTTGATTTCCAGTGAAAAAATACAAAAATTGTATTGATATTCAAGCTCAGAGTGTGTACTTTCTACAACATTCAGGTCACGTCTAAAAATTCCTTCCCATTCAAATGTTATCTTCGAGATGGTTACCGAAGATGAGTTTTCAACACATTTTCAAATCGATTAACGCTCGAGAATAACTTGCAACTAATGTATTTTTTACCCAAAACTTCATTTCGAGATGATTGATCCCGCGATATAAGAAAAATATTTCCAAGCCAAATTCGTGAGCGAAACGTTTGACTTCCATTTTTACTCCCTCCTGTCGCCACATAATTGGAATCCACATTTCGGGTAACAAGGTGAGACATTTTGAAACGACGATAACTCTCTTCATTTTCATTGAAAAAATACAAAATTTGTGTCCAAATTCAAGCTCAGAATGTATACTTTCTAAAACATTCGCGTCGCGTCTAAAAATTCCTAACCGTTCAAAAGTTATCTTCGAGACGATTACCGAAGATGAGTTTTCAACACATTTTCAAATCGATCAACGCTCGTGAATAACTTGCAGCCAAAGTATTTTTTACCGAAATCTTCAATTCGAGATGATTGATCCTGAGATAGAAGAAAAATATTTCCAAGCCAAATTCTTGAGCGAAACGTTTGACTACCAATTTTACTCCCTCCTATCGACACATAATTGGAATCCGTATTTCGGGTAACACGGTGAGACATTTTGATACGAAAATAACTCTCTTGATTTCCATTGAAAAAATATAAAATTTATGTTCAAATTAAACCTCAGAATGTGAACTTTCTAGAACATTCGTGCCACGTCTAAAAATTCCGAACCGTTCAAAAGTTATCTTCGAAAGGGTTACCAAAGATGAGTTTTCAACACATTTTGAAATCGATTAACGCTCTGAATAACTTGCAGCGAAAGTATTTTTTACCCAAAACTTCAATTCGAGATGACAAATCCCAAGATATAAGAAAAATATGTCCAAGCCAAATTTGGGAGCGACACGTTTTACTCCCTCCTATCGGCACATAATTGGAATCTGTAATTCGTGTAATACGATGTGACATATTGAAACGACAATAACTCTCTTGATTTCCAGTGAAAAAATACAAAATTTGTATTCATATTCAAGCTCAGAGTGTGTACTTTCCAAAACATTAAGGTCATGTCTGAAAATTCCTTACCGTTCAAAAGTTATCTTCGAGACGGTTACCGAAGATGAGTTTTCAACACATTTTCAAATCGATTAATGCTCGAGAATAACTTGCGACTAAAGTATTTTTTACCCAAAACATCATTTTGAGATGATTGATCCCGTGACACAAGAAAAATGTTTTGAAGCCAAATTCGTGAGCAATATGTTCGACTTCCATTTTTACTCCCGCATCTCGGCACATAATTGGAATCTGTATTTCGGGTAAGACGGTGAGACATTTTGAAACCACAATAACTCTCATGATTTCCATTGAAAAAATAAAAATTTGTGTTCAAATTCAAGCTTAGAATGTGTGCTTTCTAAAACTTTCGGCCTGCGTCTGAAAATTCTTAACCGTTCAAAAGTTATCTTCAAAACGGTTACCATAGATGAGTTTTCAACACATTTTCAAATCGATTAACGCTTGTGAATAACTTGCAACCAAAGTATTTTTCACCCAAAACTTCAATTGGAGATGATTTATCCTTAGAAATAAGAAAAATATTCCCAACCCGAATTCGTGAAAGTAACGTTTGACTTTCATTTTTACTCCCTCCTATCGGCACATAATTGGAATTCATATTTCGGGTAACACGGTGAGACATTTTGAATTGACAAGAACTCTCTTGATTTTCGATGAAAAAATATAAAATTTGTGTAGAAATTCAAACTCAGAATGTGTACTTTCTAAAATATTCGGGCTGCGTCTATAAATTCCTAACAGTTCAAAATTAATCTTCAAAATGGTTACCGAAGATGAGATTTCCACACATTTGGAAATCGATCAACGCTCGTGAATAACTTGCAGTGAAAGTAGTTTTTAGCCAAAACTTCATTTCGAGATGACTGACCCTGAGATATAAGAAAAATATTTCCTAGCCAAATTCCTGAGCGACACTTTTGACTTCCATTTTTACTCCCTTCTATCGGCACTGAATTGGAATCCGTAGTTCGGGTAATATGGTGAGACCCATTGAAACGACAATAACTCTCTTGATTTCCAGTGAAAAAATACAAAAATTGTATTGATATTCAAGCTCAGAGTGTGTACTTTCTACAACATTCAGGTCACGTCTAAAAATTCCTTCCCATTCAAATGTTATCTTCGAGATGGTTACCGAAGATGAGTTTTCAACACATTTTCAAATCGATTAACGCTCGAGAATAACTTGCAACTAATGTATTTTTTACCCAAAACTTCATTTCGAGATGATTGATCCCGCGATATAAGAAAAATATTTCCAAGCCAAATTCGTGAGCGAAACGTTTGACTTCCATTTTTACTCCCTCCTGTCGCCACATAATTGGAATCCACATTTCGGGTAACAAGGTGAGACATTTTGAAACGACGATAACTCTCTTCATTTTCATTGAAAAAATACAAAATTTGTGTCCAAATTCAAGCTCAGAATGTATACTTTCTAAAACATTTGCGTCGCGTCTAAAAATTCCTAACCGTTCAAAAGTTATCTTCGAGACGATTACCGAAGATGAGTTTTCAACACATTTTCAAATCGATTAACGCTCGTGAATAACTTGCAGCCAAAGTATTTTTTACCGAAATCTTCAATTCGAGATGATTGATCCTGAGATAGAAGAAAAATATTTCCAAGCCAAATTCTTGAGCGAAACGTTTGACGACCATTTTTACTCCCTCCTATCGACACATAATTGGAATCCGTATTTCGGGTAACATGGTGAGACATTTTGATACGAAAATAACTCTCTTGATTTCCATTGAAAAAATATAAAATTTATGTTCAAATTCAACCTCAGAATGTGAACTTTCTAGAACATTCGTGCCACGTCTAAAAATTCCGAACCGTTCAAAAGTTATCTTCGAAAGGGTTACCAAAGATGAGTTTTCAACACATTTTGAAATCGATTAACGCTCTGAATAACTTGCAGCGAAAGTATTTTTTACCCAAAACTTCAATTCGAGATGACTAATCCCAAGATATAAGAAAAATATATCCAAGCCAAATTTGGGAGCGACACGTTTTACTCCCTCCTATCGGCACATAATTGGAATCCGTAATTCCTGTAATACGGTGTGACATATTGAAACGACAATAACTCTCTTGATTTCCAGTGAAAAAATACAAAATTTGTATTCATATTCAAGCTCAGAGTGTGTACTTTCCAAAACATTAAGGTCATGTCTGAAAATTCCTTACGGTTCAAAAGTTATCTTCGAGACGGTTACCGAAGATGAGTTTTCAACACATTTTCAAATCGATTAATGCTCGAGAATAACTTGCGACTAAAGTATTTTTTACCCAAAACATCATTTTGAGATGATTGATCCCGTGACACAAGAAAAATGTTTTGAAGCCAAATTCGTGAGCAATATGTTCGACTTCCATTTTTACTCCCGCATCTCGGCACATAATTGGAATCTGTATTTCGGGTAAGACGGTGAGACATTTTGAAACCACAATAACTCTCATGATTTCCATTGAAAAAATAAAAATTTGTGTTCAAATTCAAGCTTAGAATGTGTGCTTTCTAAAACTTTCGGCCTGCGTCTGAAAATTCTTAACCTTTCAAAAGTTATCTTCAAAACGGTTACCATAGATGAGTTTTCAACACATTTTCAAATCGATTAACGCTTGTGAATAACTTGCAACCAAAGTATTTTTCACCCAAAACTTCAATTGGAGATGATTTATCCTTAGAAATAAGAAAAATATTCCCAAACCGAATTCGTGAAAGTAACGTTTGACTTTCATTTTTACTCCCTCCTATCGGCACATAATTGGAATTCATATTTCGGGTAACACGGTGAGACATTTTGAATTGACAAGAACTCTCTTGATTTTTGATGAAAAAATATAAAATTTGTGTAGAAATTCAAGCTCAGAATGTGTACTTTCTAAAATATTCGGGCTGCGTCTATAAATTCCTAACAGTTCAAAATTAATCTTCAAAACGGTTACCGAAGATGAGATTTCAACACATTTGGAAATCGATCAACGCTCGTGAATAACTTGCAGCGAAAGTAGCTTTTAGCCAAAACTTCATTTCGAGATGACTGACCTTGAGATATAAGAAAAATATTTCCTAGCCAAATTCATGAGCGACACTTTTGACTTCCATTTTTACTCCCTTCTATCGGCACTGAATTGGAATCCGTAGTTCGGGTAATACGGTGAGACCCATTGAAACAACAATAACTCTCTTGATTTCCAGTGAAAAAATACAAAAATTGTATTGATATTCAAGCTCAGAGTGTGTACTTTCTACAACATTCAGGTCACGTCTAAAAATTCCTTCCCATTCAAATGTTATCTTCGAGATGGTTACCGAAGATGAGTTTTCAACACATTTTCAAATCGATTAACGCTCGAGAATAACTTGCAACTAATGTATTTTTTACCCAAAACTTCATTTCGAGATGATTGATCCCGCGATATAAGAAAAATATTTCCAAGCCAAATTCGTGAGCGAAACATTTGACTTCCATTTTTACTCCCTCCTGTCGCCACATAATTGGAATCCACATTTCGGGTAACAAGGTGAGACATTTTGAAACGACGATAACTCTCTTCATTTTCATTGAAAAAATACAAAATTTGTGTCCAAATTCAAGCTCAGAATGTATACTTTCTAAAACATTCGCGTCGCGTCTAAAAATTCCTAACCGTTCAAAAGTTATCTTCGAGATGATTACCGAAGATGAGTTTTCAACACATTTTCAAATCGATTAACGCTCGTGAATAACTTGCAGCCAAAGTATTTTTTACCGAAATCTTCAATTCGAGATGATTGATCCTGAGATAGAAGAAAAATATTTCCAAGCCAAATTCTTGAGCGAAACGTTTGACTACCATTTTTACTCCCTCCTATCGACACATAATTGGAATCCGTATTTCGGGTAACATGGTGAGACATTTTGATACGAAAATAACTCTCTTGATTTCCATTGAAAAAATATAAAATTTATGTTCAAATTCAACCTCAGAATGTGAACTTTCTAGAACATTCGTGCCACGTCTAAAAATTCCGAACCGTTCAAAAGTTATCTTCGAAAGGGTTACCAAAGATGAGTTTTCAACACATTTTGAAATCGATTAACGCTCTGAATAACTTGCAGCGAAAGTATTTTTTACCCAAAACTTCAATTCGAGATGACTAATCCCAAGATATAAGAAAAATATATCCAAGCCAAATTTGGGAGCGACACGTTTTACTCCCTCCTATCGGCACATAATTGGAATCCGTAATTCGTGTAATACGGTGTGACATATTGAAACGACAATAACTCTCTTGATTTCCAGTGAAAAAATACAAAATTTGTATTCATATTCAAGCTCAGAGTGTGTACTTT
The DNA here is from genome assembly GCA_963669245.1 of Quercus cerris. Taxonomy (NCBI): domain Eukaryota; kingdom Viridiplantae; phylum Streptophyta; class Magnoliopsida; order Fagales; family Fagaceae; genus Quercus; species Quercus cerris. Next base: position 76,729,560 of record OY770007.1, read on the forward strand.
CCAAAACATTAAGGTCATGTCTGAAAATTCCTTACCGTTCAAAAGTTATCTTCGAGACGGTTACCGAAGATGAATTTTCAACACATTTTCAAATCGATTAATGCTCGAGAATAACTTGCGACTAAAGTATTTTTTACCCAAAACATCATTTTGAGATGATTGATCCCGTGACACAAGAAAAATGTTTTGAAGCCAAATTCGTGAGCAATACGTTCGACTTCCATTTTTACTCCCGCATCTCGGTACATAATTGGAATCTGTATTTCGGGTAAGACGGTGAGACATTTTGGAACTTCAATAACTCTCTTGATTTCCATTGAGAAAATAAAAATTTGCATTCAAATTCAAGCTCAGAATGTGTACTTTCTAAAACATTTGGGCCGCGTCTAAAAATTCCTAACCGTTCAAAAGTTATCTTCAAAACGGTTACCGAAGATGAGTTTTAAACACATTTTCAAATCGATTAACGCTCGTGAATAACTTGCAGCCAAAGTATTTTTTACCGATCACTTTAATTCGAGATGATTGATCCCGAGATATAAAAAAAATATTTCCAAGCCAAATTCATGAGCGTAACGTTTGACTTCCATTTCTACTCCCTCCTATCGGCACACAATTGGAATCCATATTTCGGGTAACAGGGTGAGACATTTTGAAATAACAAGAACTTTCTTGATTTTCGACGAAAATATACAAAATTTGTGTTCAAATTCAAGCTCAGAATGTGTACGTTCTAAAACATTCGGGCCACGTCTAAAAATTCCTCTCTGTTCAAAAGTTATCTTCAAAACGTTTACCGAAGATGACTTTTCAACACATTTTGAAATCGATTAACGCTCGTGAATAACTTGCAACCAAAGTATTTTTTACCCAAAACTTCATTTCTAGATGATTTATCCTGTGATATAAGAAAAATATTTCAAGCCAAATTCGTGAGCGAAACGTTTGACTTCCATTTTTACTCCCTCCTGTCGCCACATAATTGGAATCCGTATTTCGGGTAACACGGTGAGACATTTTGAAACGACAATAACTCTCTTGATTTCCATTGAAAAAATTAAAATTTGTGCTCAAATTCATGCTTAGAATGTGTACTTTAGAGAACATTAGGGCCACGTTTAAAAATTCCAAACCGTTCAAAAGTTATCTTCGAGATGATTACCAAAGATGAGTTTTCAACACATTTTCAGATCGATTAACGCTCGTAAATAACTTGCAGCCAAAGTATTTTTTACCGAAAACTTCAATTCGAGATGACTGATCCCGAGATATAAGAAAAATATTTCCTCGCCAAATTTGTGGGCGTAACATTTGACTTCCATTTTTTCACCCTCCTATCGGCATATAATTGGAATCCATATTTCGGTTAACACAGTGAGACATTTTGAAACGACAATAACTCTCTTGATTTGTAAAAATTAAAATTTGTGTTCAAATTCAAGTTAAGATTGTGTACTTTCTAAATCAGTCGGGCCACGTTTAAAAATTCCTATCTGTTCAAAAGTTATCTTCAAAACGTTTTCCGAAGATGAGTTTTCAACACATTTTAAAATCGATTAACGCTCGTGAATAACTTGCAACCAAAGTATTTTTTACCCAAAACTTCATTTCGTGATGATTTATCCTGTGATATAAGAAAAATATTTCCAAGCCAAATTCGTGAGCGAAACGTTTGACTTCTGTTTTTACTCCCTCCTATCGGTACATAATTGGAATCTGTATTTTGGGTAACACGGTGAGACATTTTCAAACGACAAAAACTCTCTTGATTTCCATTGAAAAAATAAAAATTTGTGTTCAAATTCAAGCTAAGAATGTGTACTTTCTAAAACATTCGGGCCGCGTGTAAAAATTCCTAACCGTTCAAAAGTTATCTTCGAGACGGTTACCGAGGATGAATTTTCAGCACGTTTTCAAATCTATTAACGCTCGTGAATAACTTGCAACGAAAGTATTTTTTGCCCAAAACTTCATTTATAGATGATTGATCCTGCGATACAAGAATAATCTTTCCAAGCCAAATTCGTGAGCGAAACGGTTGACTTCCATTTTTACTCCCTCCTATCGGCACATAATTGGAATACGCATTTCGGGTAACACAGTGAGACATATTGAAGCGACGATAACTCTCTTGATTTCCATTGAAAAAATACTAAATTTGTGTCCAAATTAAAGCCCAGAATGTGTACTTTCTAAACCATTTGGGCCGCATCTAAAAATTCCTAACCGTTCAAAAGTTATCTTCGAGATGATTACCGAAGACGAGTTTTCAACACATATTCAAATCGATTAACGCTCGAGAATAACTTGCAGCCAAAGTATTTTTTACCCAAAACTTCAATTCGAGATGATTGATCCCGAGATATAAGAAAAATATTTTCTAGCCAAATTCGTGAGCGAAACGTTTGACTTCCATTTTTACTCCCTCCTATCGACACATAATTGGAATCCGTATTTCAGGTAACACGGTGAGATAATTTGATACGAAAATAACTCTCTTGATTTCCATTGAAAAAATGCAAAATTTGTGTTCAAATTCAACCTCAGAATGTGTACTTTCTAAAACATTCGGGCCGCGTCTAAAAATTCCTAACCATTCAAAAGTTATCTTCGAAACGGTTACTGAAGATGAGTTTTCAACACATTTTGAAATCGATTAACGATCTGTATAAATTGCAGCGAATGTATTTTTTACCCAAAACTTCATTTCTAGATGACTAATCCCGAGATAAATGAAAAATATTTCCAAGCCAAATTCGTGAGCGAGACGTTTGACTTCCATTTTTACTCCCTCCTATCGGCACATAATTGGAATCCATAATTCGAGTAATACGGTGAAACATATTGAAACGATAATAACACTCTTGATTTCCAATGAAAAAAATACAAGATTTGCATTGATATTCAAGCTCAGAGTGTGTACATTCCAAAACATTCAGGTCACGTCTGAAAATTCCTTACCGTTCAAAAGTTATCTTCAAGACGGTTACCGAAGATGAGTTTTCCACACATTTTCAGATCGAATAACGCTCGAGAATAACTTGCAACAAAAGTATTTTTTACCCAAAACTTCATTTCGAGATGATTGATCCCGCGATATAAGAAAAATATTTCCAAGCCAAATTCATGAGCGAAACGTTTGACTTCCATTTTTATTCCCTCCTATTGGCAGATAATTGGAATCCGTATTTCGAGTAAGACGGTGAGACATTTTGAAACTACAATAACTCTCTTGATTTCTGTTGAAAAAATAAAAATTTGCGTTCAAATTCAAGCTCAGAATGTGTACTTTCTAAAACATTCGGGCCGCCTCTAAAAATTCCTAACCGTTCAAAAGTTATCTTCAAAACGGTTACCGAAGATGAGTTTTCAACACATTTTCAAATTGATTAACGCTCGTGAACAACTTGCAACCAAAGTATTTTGCACCCAAAACTTCAATTCGAGATGATTTATCCTGTGATATAAGAAAAATATTTCCAACCCAAATTCGTGAAAGTAACGTTTGACTTCCATTTTTACTCCCTTCTATCGGCACATAATTGGAATCCGTATTTCAGGTAACACGGTGAGACATTTTGAAACGACAAGAACTCTCTTGATTTCCGATGAAAAAATATAAAATTTGTGTACAAATTCAAGCTCAGAATGTGCACTTTCTAAAATATTAGGGCCGCGTCTAAAAATTCCTAACCGTTCAAAAGTTATCTTCAAAACAGTTACCAAAGATGAGATTTCAACACATTTGGAAATCGATCAACGCTCGTGAATAACTTGCGGCGAAAGTATTATTTACCCAAAACTTCATTTCGAGATGACTGATCCCGAGACATAAGTAAAATATTTCCCAGCAAAATTCGTGAGCGACACGTCTGACTTCCATTTATACTCTCTCCTACCGGCACATAATTGGAATCCGTAATTCGGGTAAAACAGTGAAATGACAATAACTCTCTTGATTTCCAGTGAAAAAATACAAAATTTGTATTCATATTCAAGCTAAGGGTGTATACTTTCTAAAACATTCAGGTCACGTCTAAAAATTCCTTACCGTTCAAAAGTTATCTTCGAGACGGTTACCGAAGATGAGTTTTCAACACATTTTCAAATCGATTAACGCTCAAAAATAACTTGCAACTAAAGTATTTTTTACCCGAAACTTCATTTCGAGATGATTGATCCCGCAATATATGAAAAATATTTCCAAGCCAAATTCGTGAGCGAAACGTTTGACTTCCATTTTTACTCCCTCCTGGCACCACATAATTGGAATCCACATTTCAGGTAACACGGTGATATATTTTGAAACGACGATAACTCTCTTGATTTCCATTGAAGAAATACAAAATTTGTGGCCAAATTTAAGCTCAGAATGTGTACTTTCTAAAACATTCGTGCCTCGTCTAAAAATTCCTAACCGTTCAAAAGTTATCTTCGAGATGATTACCGAAGATGAGTTTTCAACACATTTTCAAATCGCTTGGGAATAACTTGCTGCCAAAGTATTTTTTACCCAAAACTTCAATTAAAGATGATAGATCCCGAGATAGAAGAATAATATTTCCAAGCCAAATTCTTGAGCGAAACGTTTGACTTCCATTCTTACTCCCTCCTATCGGCACATAATTGGAATCCGTTTTTCGGGTAACACGGTGAGACATTTTGATACAAAAATAACTCTCTTGATTTCCACTGAAAAAAGACAAAATTTGTGTTCAAATTCAACCTAAGAACGTGTACTTTCTAGAACATTCGGGCCACGTCTAAAAATTCCTAACCGTTCAAAAGTTATCTTCGAAACGGTTACCGAAGATGAGTTTTCAACACATTTTGAAATCGATTAACGCTCTAAATAACTTGCAGCGAAAGTATTTTTTACCCAAAACTTCAATTCGAGATGACTAATCCCGAGATATAAAAAAAATATTTCGAAGCCAAATTCATCAGCGACACGTTTGACTTCCATTTTTACTCCCTCCTATCGGCACATAATTGGAATCCGTAATTCGAGTAATATGGTGAGACATATTGAAACGACAATAACTCTCTTGATTTCCAGTGAAAAAATACAAAATTTGTATTCATATTCAAGCTTAGAGTGTGTACTTTCCAAAACATTCAGGTCACCTCTGAAAATTCCTTACCATTCAAAAGTTATCTTCGAGGCGGTTACCGAAAATTTGTTTTCAACACATTTTAAAATCGATTATCACTCAAGAATAACTTGCAACTAAAGTATTTTTTACCCAAAAATACATTTCGAGATGACTGATCCCGTGACACAAGAAAAATATTTCGAAGCCAAATTCGTGAGCAAAACGTTTGACTTCCATTTTTACTCCCTCCTATCGGCACATAATTGGAATCCGTATCTCGGGTGAGACGGTGAGACATTTTGAAACTACAATAACTCTCTTGATTTCTATTGAAAAAATAAAAATTTGCGTTCAAATGCACGCTCAGAATGTGTACTTTCTAAAACATTCGGGCCGCGTCTAAACATTCCTAACCGTTCAAAAGTTATCTTCGAGACGATTACCGAAGATGAGTTTTCAGCACATTTTCAGATCGATTAAAGCTCGTGAATAACTTGCAGCCAAAGTACTTTTTACAGAAAACTTCAATTCAAGATGATTGATCCCGAGAGATAAAAAAAATATTTCTTAGCCAAATTCGTGAGCGTAACGTTTGACTTTCATTTTTACACCCTCCTATCGGCATATAATTGGAATCCGTATTTCGGGTAACACGGTGAGACATTTTGAAACAACAAGAACTCTCTTGATTTTCGATGAAAATATACAAAATTTGTGTTCAAAATCAAGCTGAGAATCTGTACTTTCTAAAACATTCGGGCCACGTCTAAAAATTCCTAACCGTTCAAAAGTTATCTTCAAAACGGTTACTGAAGATGAGTTTTCAACACATTTTCAAATCGATTAATGCTCGTGAATAACTAGCAACCAAAGTATTTTTTACCCAAAACTTCATTTCCAGATGATTTATCCTATGATATAAGAAAAATATTTCCAAGCCAAATTCGTGAGCGAAAAGTTTGACTTTCATTTTTAATCCCTCCTATCGTCACAAAATTTGAATCCATATTTCAGGTAACACGGTGAGACATTTTCAAACGACAATAACTCTCTTGATTTCCATTGAAAAAATAAATATTTGTGTTCAAATTCAAGCTCAGAATGTGTACTTTCTAAAACATTCGGGCCGCGTCTAAAAATTCCTAACCGTTCAAAAGTTATCTTCGAGACGGTTACCGAGGATGAGTTTTCAGCACATTTTCAATTCTATTAACACTCGTGAATAACTTGCAACGAAAGTGTTTTTTGCCCAAAACTTCATTTCGAGATGATTGATCCCACAATATAAGAAAAATATTTCCAAGCCAAATTCGTGAGCGAAATGGTTGACTTCCATTTTTACTCCCTCCTATCGGCACATAAATGGAATCCGTAATTTGGGTAAGACGGTGAGACATTTTGAAACGACAATAACTCTCCTGATATGCATTGAAAAAGTACAAAATTTGTGTTCAAATTCAAGCTCAGAATGTGCACTTTCTAAAACATCTAGGCCGAGTGCAAAAATTCCCAACCATTCAAAAGTTATCTTCAAAAAGGTTGCCAAAGTTAAGTTTTCAACACATTTTCAAATCTACTAACGCTCTGAATAACCTGCGGTGAAAGTATTTTTTGCTGAAAACTTCATTTCGAGATGATTAATCCTGAGATATAGGAAAAATATTTTCAAGCCAAATTCGTGAGCGACACGTTTGACTTCCATTTTTACACCCTCCTATCGGCACAAACTTGGAATCCGTAATTCGGGTAACACGGTGAGACATTTTCAAAGGACAATAACACTCCTGATATGCATTTTAAAAATACAAAATTTATGTTCAAATTCAAGCTCAGACTGTGCACTTTCTAAAACATTCAGGCCAAGTCTAAAAATTCCTTACCGTTCAAAAGTTATCTTCGAAACGGATACCGAAGTTGAGTTTTCAACACATTTTCAAATCGATCAACACTCTGTATAACTTGCAGCAAAAGTATTTTTTCCCCAAAACAACATTTCAAGATGATTAATCCCGAGATATAAGAAAAATATTTTCAAGTTAAATTCGAGAGCGACACATTTGACTTCCATTTCTACTCACTCCTACTGGCACATAATTGGAATCCGAAATTCGGGTAACACGGTGAGACATATTGAAACGACAATAACTCTCTTGAGTTTCAGTGAAAAAATACAAACTTTGTGTTCAAATTCAAGCTCAGAATGTGCACTTTCTAAAACATTCAGTCCGCGTCCAAAAATTCCTAATCGTTCAAAAGTTATCTTCAAAACGGTTACCGAAGATGTGTTTTCAACACATTTTCGGATCGATTAACGCTCAGGAATAAATTGCAGCCAAAGTATTTTTTACCTAAAACTTCAATTCGACATGATTGATCCCGAGATATAAGAAAAATATTTCCAAGCCAAATTCGTGAGCGACACGTTTGACTTCCATTTTTACTCCCTCCTATCGACACATAATTGGAATCCGTAATTCGAGTAATACGGTGAGACATATTGAAATGAAAATAACTCTCTTGATTTCCAGTGAAAAATACAAAATTTTCATTCATATTCAAGCTCAGAGTGTGTACTTTCTAAAACATTCAGGTCACGTCTAAAAATTCCTTAACGTTCAAAAGTTATCTTCGAGACGGTTACCGAAGACGAGTTTTCAACACATTTTCAATTCGATTAACGCTCGGGAATAACTTGCAACTAAAGTATTTTTTACCAAAAACTTCATTTCGAGATGATTGATCCCGCGATATAGGAAAAATATTTCCAAGCCAAATTTATGAGCGAAACGTTTGAGTTCCATTTTTACTCCCTCCTATCGACACATAATTGGAATCCGTATATCGGGTAAGACGGTGAGACATTTTGAAACTACAATAATTCTCTTGATTTCCATTGAAAAAATAAAAATTTACGTTCAAATTCAAGCTCAGAATGTGTACTTTTTAAATCATTTGGGCCGCGTCTAAACATTCCTTACCGTTCAAAAGTTATCTTCGAGACGATTACCGAAGATGAGTTTTCAACACATTTTCAGATCGATTAACGCTCGTGAATAACTTGCAGCCAAAGTACTTTTTACCGAAAAATTCAATTCGAGATGATTGATCCCAAGAGATAAAAAAAATATTTCAAAGCCAAATACGTGAGCGTAAAGTTTGACTTCCATTTTTACACCCTCCTATCGGCATATAATTGGAATCCGTATTTTGGGTAAGACGGTGAGACATTTTGAAACAACAAGAACTCTCTTGATTTTTGATGAAAATATACAAAATTTGTGTTCAAAATCAAGCTGAGAATCTGTACTTTCTAAAACATTCGGGCCACGTCTAAAAATTCCTAACCGTTCAAAAGTTATCTTCAAAACGGTTACTGAAGATGAGTTTTCAACACATTTTCAAATCGACTAACGCTCGTGAATAACTTGCAACCAAAGTATTTTTTACCCAAAACTTTATTTCCAGGTGATTTATCCTATGATATAAGAAAAATATTTCCAAGCCAAATTCATGAGCGAAAAGTTTGACTTTCATTTTTACTCCCTCCTATCGTCACAAAATTGGAATCTGTATTTCAGGTAACACGGTGAGACATTTTCAAACGACAATAACTCTCTTGATTTCCATTGAAAAAATAAAAATTTGCGTTCAAATTCAAGCTCAGAATGTGTACTTTCTAAAACATTCGGGCCGCGTCTAAAAATTCCTAACCGTTCAGAAGTTATCTTCGAGACGGTTACCGAGGATGAGTTTTCAGCACATTTTCAATTCTATTAACACTCGTGAATAACTTGCAACGAAAGTGTTTTTTGCCCAAAACTTCATTTCGTGATGATTGATCCCACAATATAAGAAAAATATTTCCAAGCCAAATTCATGAGCGAAACGGTTGACTTCCATTTTTACTCCCTCCTATCGGCACATAAATGGAATCCGTAATTTGGGTAAGGCGGTGAGACATTTTGAAACGACAATAACTCTCCTGATATGCATTGAAAAAATACAAAATTTGTGTTCAAATTCAAGCTCAGAATGTGCACTTTCTAAAACATCTAGGCCGAGTGCAAAAATTCCCAACCATTCAAAAGTTATCTTCAAAACGGTTGCCAAAGTTAAGTTCTCAACACATTTTCAAATCGATTAACGCTCTGAATAACTTGCAGTGAAAGTATTTTTTGCCCAAAACTTCATTTCGAGATGATTAATCCTGAGATATAGGAAAAATATTTTCAAGCCAAATTCGTGAGCGACACGTTTGACTTCCATTTTTACACCCTCCTATCGGCACAAAATTGGAATCCGTAATTCGGGTAACACGGTGAAACATTTTGAAAGGACAATAACACTCCTGATATGCATTTTAAAAATACAAAATTTATGTTCAAATTCAAGCTCAGACTGTGCACTTTCTAAAACATTCAGGCCAAGTCTAAAAATTCCTTACCGTTGAAATGTTATCTTTGAAACGGATACCGAAGTTGAGTTTTTAACACATTTTCAAATCGATTAACACTCTGAATAACTTGCAGCGAAAGTATTTTTTCCCCAAAACTACATTTCGTGATGATTAATCCCGAGATATAAGAAAAATATTTTCAAGCCAAATTCGAGAGCGACACGTTTGACTTCCATTTCTACTTCCTCCTACCGGCACATAATTGGAATCCGAAATTCGGGTAACACGGTGAGACATATTGAAACGACAATAACTCTCTTGAGTTTCAATGAAAAAATACAAAATTTTTGTTCAAATTCAAGCTCAGAATGTGCACTTTCTAAAACATTCAGGCCACGTCCAAAAATTCCTAACCGTTCAAAAGTTATCTTCAAAACGGTTACCGAAGATGTGTTTTCAACACATTTTCGGATCGATTAACGCTCGGGAATAAGTTGCAGCCAAAGTATTTTTTACCCAAAACTTCAATTCGAGATGATTGATCCCGAGATATAAGAAAAATATTTCCAAGCCAAATTTGTGAGCGACACGTTTGACTTCCATTTTTACTCCCTCTTATCGGCACATAATTGGAATCCGTAATTCGAGTAATACGGTGAGACATATTGAAACGAAAATATCTCTCTTGATTTCCAGTGAAAAATACAAAATTTGCATTCATATTCAAGCTCAGAGTGTGTACTTTCTAAAACATTCAGGTCACGTCTAAAAATTCCTTACCGTTCAAAAGTTATCTTCGAGACGGTTACCGAAGACGAGTTTTCAACACATTTTAAATTCGATTAACGCTCGGGAATAACTTGCAACTAAAGTATTTTTTACCGAAAACTTCATTTCGAGATGATTGATCCCGCGATATAGGAAAAATATTTCCAAGCCAAATTTGTGAGCGAAACGTTTGAGTTCCATTTTTACTCCCTCCTATCGGCACATAATTGGAATCCGTATCTCGGGTAAGACGGTGAGACATTTTGAAACTACAAGAACTCTCTTGATTTTCGATGGAAATATACAAAATTTGTGTTCAAAATTAAGCTGAGAATCTGTACTTTCTAAAACATTCGGGCCACGTCTAAAAATTCCTAAAAGTTATCTTCAAAACGGTTACTGAAGATGAGTTTTCCACACATTTTCAGATCGACTAACGCTCATGAATAACTTGCAACCAAAGTATTTTTTACCCAAAACTTCATTTCCAGATGATTTATCCTATGATATCAGAAAAATATTTCCAAGCCAAATTCGTGAGCGAAAAGTTTGACTTTCATTTTTACTAACGCTCATTTTCAGAACGGTTACTGAAGATGAGTTTTCCACACATTTTCAGATCGACTAACGCTCATGAATAACTTGCAGCCAAAGTATTTTTTACCCAAAACTTCATTTCCAGATGATTTATCCTATGATATAAGAAAAATATTTCCAAGCCAAATTCGTGAGCGAAAAGTTTGACTTTCATTTTTACTCCCTCTTATCGTCACAAAATTGGAATCCGTATTTCAGGTAACACGGTGAGACATTTTCAAACGACAATAACTCTCTTGATTTCCATTGAAAAAATAAAAATTTGCGTTCAAATTCAAGCTCAGAATGTGTACTTTCCGAAACATTCGGGCCACGTCTAAAAATTCCTAACCGTTCAAAAATTATCTTCGAGACGGTTATTGAGGATGAGTTTTCAGCACATTTTCAATTCTATTAACACTCGTGAATAACTTGCAACGAAAGTGTTTTTTGCCCAAAACTTCATTTCGAGATGATTGATCCCACAATATAAGAAAAAATATTTCCAAGCCAAATTCGTGAGCGAAATGGTTGACTTCCATTTTTACTCCCTCCTATCGGCACATAAATGGAATCCGTAATTTGGGTAAGACGGTGAGACATTTTGAAACGACAATAACTCTCCTGATATGCATTGAAAAAATACAAAATTTGTGTTTAAATTCAAGCTCAGAATGTGCACTTTCTAAAACATCTAGGCCGAGTGCAAAAATTCCCAACCATTCAAAAGTTATCTTCAAAACGGTTGCCAAAGTTAAGTTTTCAACACATTTTCAAATCTACTAACGCTCTGAATAACTTGCAGTGAAAGTATTTTTTGCCCAAAACTTCATTTCGAGATGATTAATCCTGAGATATAGGAAAAATATTTTCAAGCCAAATTCGTGAGCGACACGTTTGACTTCCATTTTTACACCCTTCTGTCGGCACAAAATTGGAATCCGTAATTCGGGTAACACGGTGAGACATTTTCAAAGGACAATAACACTCCTGATATGCATTTTAAAAATACAAAATTTATGTTCAAATTCAAGCTCAGACTGTGCACTTTCTAAAACATTCAGGCCAAGTCTAAAAATTCCTTACCGTTCAAAAGTTATCTTCGAAACGGATACCGAAGTTGAGTTTTCAACACATTTTCAAATCGATCAACACTCTGAATAACTTGCAGCGAAATTATTTTTTTCCCCAAAACAACATTTCGAGATGATTAATCCCGAGATATAAGAAAAATATTTTCAAGCCAAATTCGAGAGTGACACGTTTGACTTCCATTTCTACTCCCTCCTACTGGCACATAATTGGAATCCGAAATTCGGGTAACACGGTGAGACATATTTAAACGACAATAACTCTCTTGAGTTTCAGTGAAAAAATACAAAATTTGTGTTCAAATTCGAGCTTAGAATGTGCACTTTCTAAAACATTCAGTCCGCGTCCAAAAATTCCTAATCGTTCAAAAGTTATCTTCAAAACGGTTACCGAAGATGTGTTTTCAACACATTTTCGGATCGATTAACGCTCAGGAATAAATTGCAGCCAAAGTATTTTTTACCTAAAACTTCAATTCGACATGATTGATCCCGAGATATAAGAAAAATATTTCCAAGCCAAATATCTCCTGATATGCATTGAAAAAATATAAAATTTGTGTTCAAATTCAAGCTCAGAATGTGCACTTTCTAAAACATTCAGGCCGAGTCCAAAAATTCCCAACCATTCAAAAGTTATCTTCAAAATGGTGGCCAAAGTTAAGTTTTCAGCACATTTTCAAATCGATTAACGCTCTGAATAACTTGCAGTGAAAGTATTTTTTGCACAAAAATTCATTTCGAGATGATTAATCCTGAGATATAAGAAAAATATTTTCTAGCCAAATTCGTGAGCGACACGTTTGACTTCCATTTTTACACCCTCTTATCGTCACATAATTGGAATCCGTAATTCGGGTAACACGGTGAGACATTTTGAAATGACAAGAACTCTCTTAATTTTCGATGAAAAAATATAAATTTATGTAGAAATTCAAGCTCAGAATGTGTACTTTCTAAAATATTCAGGCCGCGTCTAAAAATTCCTAACAGTTCAAAAGTAATCGTCGAGACGGTTACTGAAGATGAGTTTTCAACACATTTTCAAATCGATTAACGCTTGAGTATAACTTGCAGCCAAAGTATTTTTTACCCAAAACTTCAATTTGAGATGATTGATCCCGGGATAGAAGAAAAATATTTCCAAGCCAAATTCTTGAGCGAAACGTTTGACTACTAGTTTTACTCCCTCCTATCGACACATAATTGGAATCCGTATTTCGGGTAACACGGTGAGGCATTTTGATACGAAAATAACTCTCTTGTTTACCATTAAAAAAATACAAAATTTGTGTTCAACTTCAACCTCAGAATGTGAAATTTCTAGAACATTCGAGCCACGTCTAAAAATTCCAAACCGTTCAAAAGTTATCTTTGAAAGGGTTACCGAAGATGAGTTTTCAACACATTTTGAAATCGATTAACGCTCTGAATAACTTGCAGCGAAAGTATTTTTTACCCAAAACTTCAATTCGAGATGATTTATCCTGTGATATAAGAAAAATATTTCCAAGCCAAATTCATGAGCGAAACGTTTGACTTCCATTTTTACACCCTCCTGTCGCCACATAATTGGAATCCGCATTTTGGGTAACACGGTGAGATATTTTGAAACGACGATAACTCTCTTGATTTCCATTGAAAAAATACAAAATTTGTGTCCAAATTCAAGCTCAGAATGTGTACTTTCTAAAACATACACGCCACGTCTAAAAATTCCTAACCATTCAAAATTTATCTTCAAGACGATTACTGAAGATGAGTTGTCAACAAATTTTCAAATAGATTAACGCTCGTGAATAACTTGCAGCCAAAGTATTTTTTGCCCAAAACTTCATTTCGAGATGATTGATCCTGTGACACAAGAACAATCTTTCCAAGCCAAATTCCTGAGCGAAACGGTTGACTTCCATTTTTACTCCCTCCTATCGACACATAATTGGAATCCATATTTCGGGTAACACGGTGAGACAATTTAGTACGAAAATAACTCTCTTGATTTCCGTTGAAAAAATGCAAAATTTGTGTTCAAATTCAACCTTAGAATGTGTACTTTCTAAAACATTCGGGTCGCGTCGAAAAATTCCTAATCGTTCAAAAGTTATCTTCGAAACGGTTACCGAATATGTGTTTTGAACACATTTTGAAATCAATTAACGCTCTGAATAAATTGCAGCAAAAGTATTTTTTACCCAAAACTTCATTTCGAGATGACTAATCCCGAGATATAAGAAAAATATTTCTAAGCCAAATTCGTGAGTGACACGTTTGACTTCCATTTTACTCTCCCCTATCGGCACATAATTGGAATCCGTAATTCGAGTAATACGGTGAGACATATTGAAACGACAATAACTCTCTTGATTTCCAGTGAAAAAATACAAAATTTGCATTCATATTCAAGCTCAGAGTGTGTAGTTTCCAAAACATTCATGTCACGTTTGAAAATTCCTTACTGTTCAAAAGTTATCTTCGAGACGGTTACCGAAGATGAGTTTTCCTCACATTTTCATATCGATTAACGCTCGAGAATAACTTGCAACAAAAGTATTTTTTACCCAAACTTCATTTTGAGATGATTGATCCCGGGATATAAGAAAAATATTTCCAAGCCAAATTCGTGAGCGAAACGTTTGACTTCCATTTTTATTCCCTCCTTTTGGCACATAATTGGAATCCGTATTTCGGGTAAGACGGTGAGGCATTTTGAAACTACAATATCTCTCTTGATTTCCATTGAAAAAATTAAAATTTGTGCTCAAATTCAAGCTAAGAGTGTGTATTTTCTAAAACATTCGGGCCTCGTCTAAAAATTTCTATCCGTTCAAAATTTATCTTCAAAACGTTTACCGAAGATGAGTTTTTAACACATTTTCAAATCGATAAACGCTCGTGAATAACTTACAACCAAAGTATTTTTTACCCAGAACTTCATTTTGTGATGATATTTCCTGTGATATATGAAAAATATTTCCAAGCCAAATTCGTGAGCGAAACGTTTGACTTCCATTTTTACACCCTCTTGTCACCACATAATTGGAACCCGCATTTCGGGTAACACGGTGAGATATTTTGAAACGATGATAACTCTCTTGATTTCCATTGAAAAAATACAAAATTTGTGTTCAAATTCAAGCTCAAAATGTGTACTTTCTAAAACATTTGGGCCGCGTCTAAAAATTCCAAACCGTTCAAAAGTTAGCTTCGAGACGGTTACCGAGGATGAGTTTTCAGCACATTTTCAATTCTATTAACACTCATGAATAACATGCAACGAAAGCATTTTTTGCCCAAAACTTCATTTCGAGATGATTGATCCCACAATATGAGAAAAATATTTCCAAGCCAAGTTCATGAGCGAAACGGTTGACTTCCGTTTTTACTCCCTCCTATCGGCACATAAATGGAATCCGTAATTTGGGTAACACGGTGAGACATTTTGAAATGACAATAACTCTCCTGATATGCATTGAAAAAATATAAAATTTGTGTTCAAATTCAAGCTCAGAATGTGCACTTTCTAAAACATTCAGGCCGAGTCCAAAAATTCCTAACCATTCAAAAGTTATCTTCAAAATGGTGGCCAAAGTTAAGTTTTCAGCACATTTTCAAATCGATTAACGCTCTGAATAACTTGCAGTGAAAGTATTTTTGCACAAAAATTTATTTCGAGATGATTAATCCTGAGATATAAGAAAAATATTTTCTAGCCAAATTCGTGAGCGACACGTTTGACTTCCATTTTTACACCCTCCTATCGTCACATAATTGGAATCCGTAATTCGGGTAACACGGTGAGACATTTTGAAACGACAATAACTCTCCTGATACGCATTGAAAAAATACAAAATTTATGTTCAAATTCAAGCTCAGACTGTGCACTTTCTAAAACATTCAGGCCAAGTCTAAAAATTCCTGACCGTTCAAAAGTTATCTTCGAAATGGTTACCGAAGTTGAGTTTTCAACACATTTTCAAATCGATTAACACAGTGAATAACTTGCAGCGAAAGTATTTTTTGCCTAAAACTACATTTCGGGATGATTAATCCCGAGATATAAGAAAAATATTTTCAAGCCAAATTCGTGAGTGACACGTATGACTTCCATTTTTACTCCCTCCTACCGGCACATAATTGGAATCCGTAATTCAAGATGATTAATCTCTTGATTTTCAGTGAAAAGATACAAAATTTGTGTTTAAATTCAAGCTCAGAATGTGTACTTTCTAAAACATTTGGGCCTCGTTAAAAATTTCTATCCGTTCAAAATTTATCTTCAAAACGTTTAACGAAGATGAGTTTTCAACACATTTTCAAATCGATTAACGCTCGTGAATAACTTGCAACCAAAGTATTTTTTACCCAGAACTTCATTTTGTGATGATTTATCCTGTGATATATGAAAAATATTTCCAAGCCAAATTCGTGAGCGAAACGTTTGACTTCCATTTTTACACCCTCCTGTCACCACATAATTGGAATCCGCATTTCGGGTAACACGGTGAGATATTTTGAAACGACGATAACTCTCTTGATTTCCATTGGAAAAATACAAAATTTGTGTTCAAATTCAAGCTCAGAATGTGTACTTTCTAAAACATTGGGCCCGCGTCTAAAAATTCCAAACCGTTCAAAAGTTAGCTTTGAGACAGTTACCGAGGATGAGTTTTCAGCACATTTTCAATTCTATTAACACCTGTGACTAACTTGCAACGAAAGTATTTTTTGCCCAAAACTTCATTTCAAGATGATTGATCCCAAAATATGAGAAAAATATTTCCAAGCCAAGTTAGTGAGCGAAATGGTTGACTTCCATTTTTACTCCCTCCTATCGGCACATAAATTGAATCCGTAATTTGGGTAACACGGTGAGACATTTTGAAACGACAATAACTCTCCTGATATGCATTGAAAAAATATAAAATTTGTGTTCAAATTCAAGCTCAGAATGTGTACTTTCTAAAACATTGGGCCCGCGTCTAAAAATTCCAAACCGTTCAAAAGTTAGCTTCAAGACAGTTACCGAGGATGAGTTTTCAGCACATTTTCAATTCTATTAACACCTGTGACTAACTTGCAACGAAAGTATTTTTTGCCCAAAACTTCATTTCAAGATGATTGATCCCACAATATGAGAAAAATATTTCCAAGCCAAGTTCGTGAGCGAAATGGTTGACTTCCATTTTTACTCCCTCCTATCGGCACATAAATTGAATCCGTAATTTGGGTAACACGGTGAGACATTTTGAAACGACAATAACTCTCCTGATATGCATTGAAAAAATATAAAATTTTTGTTCAAATTCAAGCTCAGAATGTGCACTTTCTAAAACATTCAGGCCGAGTCCAAAAATTCCCAACCATTCAAAAGTTATCTTCAAAATGGTGGCCAAAGTTAAGTTTTCAGCACATTTTCAAATCGATTAACGCTCTGAATAACTTGCAGTGAAAGTATTTTTTGCCGAAAAATTCATTTTGAGATGATTAATCCTGAGATATAAGAAAAATATTTTCTAGCCAAATTCGTGAGCGACACGTTTGACTTTCATTTTTACACCCTCCTATTGTCAAATAATTGGAATCCGTAATTCGGGTAACACGGTGAGACATTTGAAACGACAATAACTCTCCTGATACACATTGAAAAAATACAAAATTTATGTTCAAATTCAAGCTCAGACTGTGCACTTTCTAAAACATTCAGGCCAAGTCTAAAAATTCCTGACCGTTCAAAAGTTATCTTCGAAATGGTTACCGAAGTTGAGTTTTCAACACATTTTTAAATCGATTAACACACTGAATATCTTGCAGCGAAAGTATTTTTTGCCCAAAACTACATTTTGAGATGATTAATCCCGAGATATAAGAAAAATATTTTCAAGCCAAATTCGTGAGCGACACGTTTGACTTCCATTTTTACTCCCTCCTACCGGCACATAATTGGAATCCGTAATTCAAGATGATTAATCTCTTGATTTTCAGTGAAAAGATACAAAATTTGTGTTCAAATTCAAGCTCAGAATGTGCACTTTCTAAAACATTCAGGCCGCGTCTAAAAATTCTTAACCGTTCAAAAGTTTTCTTCAAAACGGTTACCGAAGATGAGTTTTCAACACATTTTCGGATCGATTAACGCTCGGGAATAACTTCATCCAAAGTATTTTTTACCCAAACTTCATTTTGAGATGATTGATCCCGGGATATAAGAAAAATATTTCCAAGCCAAATTCGTGAGCGAAACGTTTGACTTCCATTTTTATTCCCTCCTTTTGGCACATAATTGGAATCCGTATTTCGGGTAAGACGGTGAGGCATTTTGAAACTACAATATCTCTCTTGATTTCCATTGAAAAAATTAAAATTTGTGCTCAAATTCAAGCTAAGAGTGTGTATTTTCTAAAACATTCGGGCCTCGTCTAAAAATTTCTATCCGTTCAAAATTTATCTTCAAAACGTTTACCGAAGATGAGTTTTTAACACATTTTCAAATCGATAAACGCTCGTGAATAACTTACAACCAAAGTATTTTTTACCCAGAACTTCATTTTGTGATGATATTTCCTGTGATATATGAAAAATATTTCCAAGCCAAATTCGTGAGCGAAACGTTTGACTTCCATTTTTACACCCTCTTGTCACCACATAATTGGAACCCGCATTTCGGGTAACACGGTGAGATATTTTGAAAAGATGATAACTCTCTTGATTTCCATTGAAAAAATACAAAATTTGTGTTCAAATTCAAGCTCAAAATGTGTACTTTCTAAAACATTTGGGCCGCGTCTAAAAATTCCAAACCGTTCAAAAGTTAGCTTCGAGACGGTTACCGAGGATGAGTTTTCAGCACATTTTCAATTCTATTAACACTCATGAATAACATGCAACGAAAGCATTTTTTGCCCAAAACTTCATTTCGAGATGATTGATCCCACAATATGAGAAAAATATTTCCAAGCCAAGTTCGTGAGCGAAACGGTTGACTTCCGTTTTTACTCCCTCCTATCGGCACATAAATGGAATCCGTAATTTGGGTAACACGGTGAGACATTTTGAAATGACAATAACTCTCCTGATATGCATTGAAAAAATATAAAATTTGTGTTCAAATTCAAGCTCAGAATGTGCACTTTCTAAAACATTCAGGCCGAGTCCAAAAATTCCTAACCATTCAAAAGTTATCTTCAAAATGGTGGCCAAAGTTAAGTTTTCAGCACATTTTCAAATCGATTAACGCTCTGAATAACTTGCAGTGAAAGTATTTTTGCACAAAAATTTATTTCGAGATGATTAATCCTGAGATATAAGAAAAATATTTTCTAGCCAAATTCGTGAGCGACACGTTTGACTTCCATTTTTACACCCTCCTATCGTCACATAATTGGAATCCGTAATTCGGGTAACACGGTGAGACATTTTGAAACGACAATAACTCTCCTGATACGCATTGAAAAAATACAAAATTTATGTTCAAATTCAAGCTCAGACTGTGCACTTTCTAAAACATTCAGGCCAAGTCTAAAAATTCCTGACCGTTCAAAAGTTATCTTCGAAATGGTTACCGAAGTTGAGTTTTCAACACATTTTCAAATCGATTAACACACTGAATAACTTGCAGCGAAAGTATTTTTTGCCTAAAACTACATTTCGGGATGATTAATCCCGAGATATAAGAAAAATATTTTCAAGCCAAATTCGTGAGTGACACGTTTGACTTCCATTTTTACTCCCTCCTACCGGCACATAATTGGAATCCGTAATTCAAGATGATTAATCTCTTGATTTTCAGTGAAAAGATACAAAATTTGTGTTTAAATTCAAGCTCAGAATGTGTACTTTCTAAAACATTTGGGCCTCGTTAAAAATTTCTATCCGTTCAAAATTTATCTTCAAAACGTTTAACGAAGATGAGTTTTCAACACATTTTCAAATCGATTAACGCTCGTGAATAACTTGCAACCAAAGTATTTTTTACCCAGAACTTCATTTTGTGATGATTTATCCTGTGATATATGAAAAATATTTCCAAGACAAATTCGTGAGCGAAACGTTTGACTTCCATTTTTACACCCTCCTGTCACCACATAATTGGAATCCGCATTTCGGGTAACACGGTGAGATATTTTGAAACGACGATAACTCTCTTGATTTCCATTGGAAAAATACAAAATTTGTGTTCAAATTCAAGCTCAGAATGTGTACTTTCTAAAACATTGGGCCCGCGTCTAAAAATTCCAAACCGTTCAAAAGTTAGCTTTGAGACAGTTACCGAGGATGAGTTTTCAGCACATTTTCAATTCTATTAACACCTGTGACTAACTTGCAACGAAAGTATTTTTTGCCCAAAACTTCATTTCAAGATGATTGATCCCACAATATGAGAAAAATATTTCCAAGCCAAGTTAGTGAGCGAAATGGTTGACTTCCATTTTTACTCCCTCCTATCGGCACATAAATTGAATCCGTAATTTGGGTAACACGGTGAGACATTTTGAAACGACAATAACTCTCCTGATATGCATTGAAAAAATATAAAATTTGTGTTCAAATTCAAGCTCAGAATGTGTACTTTCTAAAACATTCGGCCCGCGTCTAAAAATTCCAAACCGTTCAAAAGTTAGCTTCAAGACAGTTACCGAGGATGAGTTTTCAGCACATTTTCAATTCTATTAACACCTGTGACTAACTTGCAACGAAAGTATTTTTTGCCCAAAACTTCATTTCAAGATGATTGATCCCACAATATGAGAAAAATATTTCCAAGCCAAGTTCGTGAGCGAAATGGTTGACTTCCATTTTTACTCCCTCCTACGGCACATAAATTGAATCCGTAATTTGGGTAACACGGTGAGACATTTTGAAACGACAATAACTCTCCTGATATGCATTGAAAAAATATAAAATTTTTGTTCAAATTCAAGCTCAGAATGTGCACTTTCTAAAACATTCAGGCCGAGTCCAAAAATTCCCAACCATTCAAAAGTTATCTTCAAAATGGTGGCCAAAGTTAAGTTTTCAGCACATTTTCAAATCGATTAACGCTCTGAATAACTTGCAGTGAAAGTATTTTTTGCCGAAAAATTCATTTTGAGATGATTAATCCTGAGATATAAGAAAAATATTTTCTAGCCAAATTCGTGAGCGACACGTTTGACTTTCATTTTTACACCCTCCTATTGTCAAATAATTGGAATCCGTAATTCGGGTAACACGGTGAGACATTTGAAACGACAATAACTCTCCTGATACACATTGAAAAAATACAAAATTTATGTTCAAATTCAAGCTCAGACTGTGCACTTTCTAAAACATTCAGGCCAAGTCTAAAAATTCCTGACCGTTCAAAAGTTATCTTCGAAATGGTTACCGAAGTTGAGTTTTCAACACATTTTTAAATCGATTAACACACTGAATATCTTGCAGCGAAAGTATTTTTTGCCCAAAACTACATTTTGAGATGATTAATCCCGAGATATAAGAAAAATATTTTCAAGCCAAATTCGTGAGCGACACGTTTGACTTCCATTTTTACTCCCTCCTACCGGCACATAATTGGAATCCGTAATTCAAGATGATTAATCTCTTGATTTTCAGTGAAAAGATACAAAATTTGTGTTCAAATTCAAGCTCAGAATGTGCACTTTCTAAAACATTCAGGCCGCGTCTAAAAATTCTTAACCGTTCAAAAGTTTTCTTCAAAACGGTTACCGAAGATGAGTTTTCAACACATTTTCGGATCGATTAACGCTCGGGAATAACTTCATCCAAAGTATTTTTTACCCAAAACTTCAATTCGAGATGATTGATCCTGAGATATAAGAAAAATATTTCCAAGCCAAATTCGTGAGCGTAACGTTTGACTTCCATTTTTACTCCCTCCAATCGACATATAATTGGAATCCGTAATTTGGGTAACACGGCGAGACATTTTGAAACGACAATAACCCTCAAGATTTCCAGGGAAAAAATACAAAATTTGTATTCATATTCAAGCTCAGAGTGTGTACTTTCTAAAACATTTAGACCACGTCTAAAAATTCCTTATCGTTCAAAAGTTATCTTCGAGACGATTACTGAAGATGAGTTTTCAACACATTTTCAAATCGATTAATGCCCAAGAAGAACTTGCAACCAAGGTATTTTTTACCTAGAACTTCATTTCTAGAGGATTGATCCCGCGATATAAGAAAAATGTTTCCAGGTCAAATTTGAGAGCGAAACGTTTGACTTTCATTTTTACTCCCTCGTATCAGCACATAATTGGAATCCGTATTTCGGGTAACACGGAGAGACATTTTGAAACGGCAGTAACTCTCTTGATTTCAATTGAAAAAATAAAATTTGTGTTGAAATTCATGCTCAGAATGTGTACTTTCTAAATTTTCGGGCTGCGTCTAAAAATTTCTAACCGTTCAAAAGTTTTTCTTCGAGACGATTAACGAAGATAAGTTTTCAACACATTTTCAAATCGATTAACGGTCCTGAATAACTTGTAGCCAAAGTATTTTTTACCCAAAGCTTCAATTCGAGAAGATTGATCCCAAGATATCAGAAAAATATTTCCAAGCCAAATTCATGTGCGACACGTTTGACTTCCATTTTCACACCCACCTATCGGCACATAATTGGAATCCGTATTTTAGGTAAGACGGTGAGACATGTTGAAACTACAATAACTCTCTTGATTTCCATTGAAAAAATAAAAATTTGCATTCAAATGCATGCTCAGAATGTGTACTTTGTAAAACATTCGGGCCGCGTCTAAAAATTCCTAACCGTTCAAAAGTTATCTTCAAAATGGTTCTTGAAAGTGAGTTTTCAACACATTTTCAAATCGATTAATGCTCGTGAATAACTTGCAACCAAAGTATTTTTCACCCAAAACTTCAATTCGAGATGATTTATCCTGTGATATAAGAAAAATATTTCCAACCCAAATTCGTGAAAGTAATGTTTAACTTCCATTTTTACTCCCTCTTATCGGCACATAATTGGAATCCGTATTTCGGGTAACACGATGAGGCATTTTGAAACGACAACAACTCTCTTGATTTCCGATGAAAAAATATAAAATTTGTGTACAAATTCAAGCTCAGAGTGTGTACTTTCTAAAACATTCAGGTCACGTCTAAAAATTCCTTACCGTTCAAAAGTTATCCTCGAGACGATTACCGAAGATGAGTTTTCAACACATTTTCAAATCGATTAACGCTCGAGAATAACTTGCAACTAGAGTATTTTTTTACCCAAAAATTCATTTCGAGATGACTGACCCCGCGATATAAGAAAGATATTTCCAAGCCAAATTCGTGAGCGAAACGTTTGACTTCCATTTTTACTCCCTCGTGTCGCCACATAATTGGAATCCGCATGCTGGGTAACACGGTGAGATATTTTGAAACGACGATAACTCTCTTGATTTCCATTGAAAAAATACAAAATTTGTGTCCAAATTCAAGCTCAGAATTTGTACTTTCTAAAACATTAGCGCCGCGTCTAAAAGTTCCTAACCGTTCAAAAGTTATCTTCAAGACGATTACCGAAGATGAGTTTTCAACACATTTTCAAATCGATTAACGCTCGTGAATAACTTGCAGCCAAAGTATTTTTTACCCAAAACTTCAATTCGAGATGATTGATCCCGAGATAGAAGAAAAATATTTCCAAGCCTAATTCTTGAGCAAAACATTTGACTTCCATTTTTGATCCCTCTTATCGACACATAATTGGAATCCATATTTCAGGTAACACGGTGAGACATTTTGATAAGAAAATAACGCTCTTGATTCCCATTGAAAAAATACAAAATTTTTGTTCAAATTGAACCTCAGAATGTGTACTTTCTAGAACATTCGGGCCACGTCTAAAAATTCCTAACCATTCAAAAGTTATCTTTGAAACGGTTACCAAAGATGAGTTTTCAACACAGTTTGAAATCGATTAACACTCTGAATAACTTGCAGCGAAAGTATTTTTTACCCAAAACTTCAATTCGAGATGACTAATCTCGAGATATAAGAAAAATATTTCGAAGCCAAATTCGTCAGCGACATGTTTGACTTTCATTTTTACTCCCCCCTATCGGCACATAATCGGAATCCGTAATTCGATTAATACGGTGAAACATATTGCAATGACAATAACTCTCTTGATTTCCAGTGAAAAAATACAAAATTTGTATTCATATTCAAGCTCAGAGTGTGTACTTTCCAAAACACTCAGGTCACGTCTGAAAATTCCTTACCGTTCAAAAGTTATCTTCGAGACAGTTATCGAAAATGAGTTTTCAACACATTTTCAAATCGATTATCGCTCGAGAATAACTTGCAACTAAAGTATTTTTTATCCAAAACTACATTTCAAGATGATTGATCCCGCGACACAAGAAAAATATTTCAAAACCAAATTCGTGAGCAAAACGTTTGACTTCTCTTTTTACTCCCTCCTATCGGCACATAATTGGGATCCATCTTTCGGGTAACACGGTGAGACATTTTGAAACTAAAATAACTCTCTTAATTTCCATTGAAAAAATAAAAATTTGCATTCAAATTCAAGCTCAGTATGTGTACTTTCTAAAACATTGGGGCCACGACTAAAAATTCCTAACCGTTCAAAAGTTATCTTCAAAATGATTACCGAAGATAAGTTTTCAACACATTTTCGAATCGATTAACGCTTGTGAATAACTTGCAACCAAAGTATTTTTCACCCAAAAATTCAATTTGAGATGATTTATCCTGCGATATAAGAAAAAGTTTTACAACCCAAATTCGTGAGCGTGACGTTTGACTTCCATTTTTACTCCCCCCTATCGGCATATAATTGGAATCCGTATTTCGGGTAACACAGTGAGACATTTTGAAACGACAATAACTCTCTTGATTTCCAATGAAAAAATACAAAATTTGTGTACAAACTCAAGCTCAGAATGTGTACTTTCTAAAACATTCGTGCTGCGTCTAAAAATTCCTAGTCGTTCAAAAGTTATCTTCAAAACGGTTACCGAAGATGAGTTTTCAACAGATTTTCAAATCGATCAACGCTCGTGAATAACTTGAAACCAAAGTATTTTTTGCCCAAAACTTCATTTCGAGATGATTTATCCTGTGATATAAGAAAAATATTTCCAAGCCAAATTTGTGAGCGAAACGTTTGACTTCCATTTTTACTCCCTCCTATCAACACATAATTGGAATCCGTATTTCGGGTAACACGGTGAGAAAATTTGATACGAAAAGAACTCTCTTTATTTCCATTGAAAAAATGCAAAATTTGTGTTCAAATTCAACCTTAGAATCTGTACTTTCTAAAACATTTGGGCCGCGTCTAAAAATTCCTAACCGTTCAAAAGTTATCTTCGAAACGGTTACCGAAGATGCGTTTTCAACACATTTTGAAATCGATTAACGCTCTGAATAAATTGCTGCGAAAGTATTTTTTTACCCAAAACTTCATTTCGAAATGGCTGATCCTGAGATATAAGAAAAATATTTCCAAGCCAAATTCGTGAGCGACACGTTTGACTTCCATTTTTACTCCCTCCTATCGGCACGTAATTTGAATCCGTAATACGAGTAATACGGTGAGACATATTGAAACGACAATAACTCTCTTGATTTCCAGTGAAAAAATACAAAATTCACATTCATATTCAAGCTCAGAGTGTCTACCTTCTAGAACAATTAGGTCACGTCTAAAATTTCCTTACCGTTCAAAAGTTATCTTCTAGGCAGTTACCGAAGATGAGTTTTCAACACATTTTCAAATCATTAACACTCGTGAATAACTTGCGACCAAAGTATTTTTTACCCAAAAATTCATTTCGAGATGATTTATCCTGTGATATAAGAAAAATATTTCCCAGCCAAATTCGTGAGCAAAAAGTTTGACTTCCATTTTTACTCCCTCCTATCGGCACATAATTGGAATCCGTATTTCGGGTAA
Source organism: Quercus cerris (assembly GCA_963669245.1). Taxonomy (NCBI): domain Eukaryota; kingdom Viridiplantae; phylum Streptophyta; class Magnoliopsida; order Fagales; family Fagaceae; genus Quercus; species Quercus cerris. The sequence goes on from OY770007.1 coordinate 76,755,431, forward strand.
CAAGGTGAGACATTTTGGAACGACAATAACTCTCTTGATTTTCATTGAAAAAATTAAAATTTTCATTCAAATTCATGCTCAGAATGTGTGCTTTATAGAACATTTGAGCCGCGTCTAAAAATTCGTAACCGTTCAAAAGTTATCTTCGAGACGATTACCGAAGATGAGTTTTCAACACATTTTCAGATCGATTAACGCTCAGGAATAACTTGCAGCCAAAGTACATTTCACCGAAAACTTCAATTCGAAATGATTGATCCCGAGATATAAGACAAATATTTCCAAGCCAAATTCATGAGCGTAACGTTTGACTTCCGTTTTTACACCCTCCTATCGGCATATAATTGGAATCCATATTTCGGGTAACACAGTGAGACATTTTGAATCAACAAGAACTCTCTTGATTTTCGATGAAAATATACAAAATTTGTGTTCAAAATCAAGCTGAGAAAGTGTACTTTCTAAAACATTCGGGCCCCGTCTAAAAATTCCTAACCGTTCAAAAGTTATCTTTAAAACGATTACCGAAGATGAGTTTTCAACACATTTTCAAACCGATTAACGATCGCGAATAACTTGCAACCGAAGTATTTTTTACTCAAAACTTCATTTCCAGATGATTTATCATGTGATATAAGAAAAATATTTCCAAGCCAAATTCGTGATTGAAATGTTTGACTTTCATTTTTACTCCCTCCTATCGGCACATAATTGGAATCCGTATTTCAGGTAACACGGTGAGACATTTTCAAACGACAATAACTCTCTTGATTTCCATTGAAAAAATAATAATTTGTGTTCAAATTCAAGCTCAGAATGTGTACTTTCTAAATCATTCGGGCCGCGTCTAAAAATTCCTTACCGTTCAAAAGTTATCTTTGAGACGGTTACCGAGGATGAGTTTTCAACACATTTTCAATTCTATTAACACTCGTGAATAACTTGCAACGAAAGTATTTTTTGCCCAAAACTACATTTTGAGATGATTGATCCCACAATGTAAGAAAAATATTTCCAAGCCAAATTCGTGAGCGAAACGGTTGACTTCCATTTTTACTCCCCCCTATCGACACATAAATGGAATCCGTAATTTGGGTAACACAGTGAGACATTTTGAAACGACAATAACTCTCCTGATATGCATTGAAAAAATACAAAATTTGTGTTCAAATTCAAGCTCAGAATGTGCACTTTCTAAAACATTCAGGCCGAGTCCAAAAATTCCCAACCATTCAAAAGTTATCTTCAAAACGGTTGCCAAAGTTAAGTTTTCAACACATTTTCAAATCGATTAACACTTTGAATAACTTGCAATGAACGTATTTTTTGCCCAAAACTTCATTTCGAGATGATTAATCCTGAGATATAAGAAAAATATTTTCAAGCCAAATTCGTGAGCGACACGTTTGACTTCCATTTTTACACCCTCCTATCGCCACATAATTGGAATCCGCAATTCGGATAACACGGTGAGACATTTTGAAACGACAATAACTCTCCTGATATGCATTAAAAAAATACAAAATTTATGTTCAAATTCAAGCTCAAACTGTGCACTTTCTAAAACATTCAGGCCATGTCTAAAAATTCCTGACCGTTCAAAAGTTATCTTCGAAACGGTTATCGAAGTTGAGTTTTCAACACATTTTCAAACCGATTAACACTCTGAAAAAACTTGCAGCGAAAGTATTTTTTGCCCAAAACTACATTTCGAGATGATTCATCCTGAGATATAAGAAAAATATTTTCAAGCCAAATTCATGAGCGACACGTTTGACTTCCATTTTTACTCCCTCGTATCGGCACATAATTGGAATCCGTAATTCGGGTAACACGGTGAGACATATTGAAACGACAATAACTCTGTTGATTTTCAGTGAAAAAATACAAAATTTGTGTTCAAATTCAAGCTCAGAATGTGCACTTTCTAAAACATTTACGCTGCGTCTAAAAATTCGTAACCGTTCAAAAGTTATCTTCAAAACGGTTATCGGAGATGAGTTTTCAACACATTTTCAGATCGATTAACCCTCGGGAATAACTTGCAACCAAATTATTTTTTACCCAAAACTTCAATTCGAGATGATTTATTACAAGATATAAGAAAAATATTTCCAAGCCAAATTCGTGAGCGTAACGTTTGACTTCAATTTTTACTCCCTCCAATCGACACATAATTGGAATCCGTAATTCGAGTAACATGGTGAGGCATTTTGAATCGACAATAACTCTCTAGATTTCCAGGGAAAAAATACAAAATTTGTATTCAAATTCAAGCTCAGAGTGTGTACTTTCTAAACATTCAGGTCACCTCTAAAAATTCCTTACCGTTCAAAAGTTATCTTCGAGACGATTACCGAAGATGAGTTTTCAACACATTTTCAAATCGATTAACGCTCAAGAATAACTTGCAACCAAAGTATTTTTTACCCAGAACTTCATTTCGAGATGATTGATCCCGCGATATAAGAAAAATGTTTCCAGGCCAAATTTGAGAGCTAAATGTTTGACTTTCATTTTTACTCCCTCCTATCGGCACATAATTGGAATCCGTATTTCGGGTAACACGGTGAGACATTTTGAAACGGCAATAACTGTCTTGATTTCAATTGAAGAAATAAAATTTGTGTTCAAATTCATGCTCAGAATGTGTACTTTCTAAAACATTCGGGCGGCGTCTAAAAATTCCTAACCGTTCAAAAGTTTTTCTTCGAGACGATTACTGAAGATGAGTTTTCAACGCATTTTCAGATCGAATAACACTCGTGAATAACTTGCAGCCAAAGTATTTTTTACCCAAAGCTTCAATTCGAGAAGATTGATCCCAAGATATCAGAAAAATATTTCCAAGCCAAATTCATGTGTGACACGTTTGACTTCCACTTTTACACCCTCCTATCGGCACATAATTGGAATCCGTAATTCGGGTCACACTGTGGGACATATTGAAACAACAATAACTCCCTTGATTTCCAATGAAAAAATACAAAATTTGTATTCATATTCAAGCTCAGAGTGTGTACTTTCTAAAACATTTGGGTCACGTCTAAAAATTCCTTACCGTTCAGAAGTTATCTTCCAGACGGTTACCGAAGATAGTTTTCAACACATTTTCAAATCGATTACCGCACGTGAAAAACTTGCAACCAAAGTATTTTTTACCCAAAACTTCATTTCGAGATGATTGATCCCACGATGTAAGAAAAATATTTCCAAGCCAAATTCGTTAGCAAAACGTTTGACTTCCATTTTTACTCCCTCCCATCGGCACATAATTGCAATCTGTATTTCGAGCAACAGGGCGAGACATTTTGAAACGACAATAAATCTCTTGATTTCCATTGAAAAAACAAAAATTTGTGTTCAAATTCAAGCTTAGAATGTGTACTTTCTAAAACATTCAGGCCGCGTCCTAAAATGCCTAACTGTTCAAAAGTTTTCTTCGAAACGGTTACCGAAGTTGAGTTTTCAATACATTTTCAAATCGATTGACGTTCTGAATAACTTTTAGTGAAAGTATTTTTTACCCAAAACTGATGGATATAAAGATAAATGCAGCGGAAAATATGTTTTAAACGGATCTAGTTCATTTGATATTAATAACACGTACTAAGTAAATTTCAGAATTTGAGAACAGGAGATCGTACCTTGGAGCGGTGAATTTCAAAACAAAGATTGAATCACTTGGGAATACTTTTAATCGTCACTCTAATTCCACTAACGCCCAAGATGTGTGGTCTCTCAATTGGTAACAAAGGGATGACTAGTGAGTGACAAAAACTCACATGCACACCATTTCACAATGATGTTTTCTTCCATATGAAAATCTGAATGTTTTTCCCTTTGTATCTAACCAACTTATCTAATTGGGCTGGCCTTTTGGGCCTTACCAATTGGGCTTAAGTGTGTGGCTTGGAGTGGGACCAAAAGGGACCAATAAGACACTAGCTCCAATGGGCCTTGGGTTTTTCTGTCAACTCTTGACAAGTCCAAAGTTACCATTAACTATATTTAATACCATTATATAAATATAGTTTCACTCTAGGTCTTATCTATAAATTATATCCCAAGACTTTATTATACATGCAACCCCTTCATAAATTATTCGTAGTAATACAAAGTCATTAATGTAGACTGCCACTTTGTAAATTACTACATCTTAATCCTTGAGTACCCGGTTTAATCCTTTAAGTTATTCATCATATATTTATGAAAACTAATTTCATAAATATATACTTTAGTAACTACTTACTAAAGTGGTTAGGCCTAACTCTCTGAATAACAAACCCATTAAACTTATCTCAAGAGAATATTTTATATCTTCGTTAGGAGACTATGAATTCCATCTTGATAATATATGTTACATCAACACTAAATGTGGCTACCCAATATACTGAGGTTTTGACCGTTACTTTAGATCTCACTCCTGATATATCAAAGCAACCTACACCTTACGATCAGGTCCATTATTCTCTCAGGATTAAGAGTTCATGCAAATCTAAGTCGTGAGATTTATTATTCATTTGACAGTCTTTAGGAGAATAATAAATCTCACAGCGGTCTAGTTCAGTATGTCTTAACTCTTAAAACATATTAACACATCAACTAGAAGTCTCCACTTCCATGATCAAGACAAATCATCGTAGTTGATATGTTATAGCCTTCACATATGAAATGCCAAATTTCATCACCGACTAAGAACTATAATTCTGAGTTTACAAATAACTTGTGATTTATATCTTCTGTGAATCTTCACATAAATCACATACTATGCATCTCATGGACTATGTGATAATATCCGAATATTCAAGTTACCATTATTTCAGATAATAATAAAAAAAATTTATTAAACATAATATTAAGTCATACATAATGTCAAACACAGTGTCACATTTAATATCATATATGGCAACATACAATAGGATTTAAGGGCGCTAATCCTAACAAAAACTTCGTTTCGAGATGATTGATCCCGCGATATAAGAAAAATACTTCCAAGCCAAATCCGTGAGCATAACATTTGACTTCCATTTTTACTCCGTCCTATCAATACATAATTGGAATCCGTAATTCGGGTAACACGGTGAGACATATTGAAACGACAATAACTCTCTTGATTTCAAGTCAAAAAATACAAATTTTGTGTTCAAATTCAAGCTCAGAATGTGTACTTTCTAAAACATTCATGCCGCGTCTAAAAATTCCTAACCGTTCAAAAGTTTCATTCGAAACGATTACCGATGTTGAGTTTTCAATACATTTTCAATTCGATTAACACTCTGAATAACTTGCAGCGAAAGTATTTTTTCCCCAAAACTTCATTTCGAGATGATTGATCCTGCGATATAAGAAAAATATTTCCAAGCCAAATTCGTGAGCGAAACGTTTGACTTCCATTTTTTCTCCCTCCTACCGGAACATAATTGGAATCCATAATTTGGGTAACACGGTGAGAAATATTGAAATGACAATAACTCTCTTGATTTCAAGTCAAAAAATACAAATTTTATGTTCATATTCAAGCTCAGAATGTGTACTTTCTAAAACATTCATGCCATGTGTAAATATTCTTAACCGATCAAAAGTTATCTTCGAAACTGTTACCGAAGATGAGTTTTAAACACATTTTCAAATTGATTGATGCTCTGAATAACTTGCAGCGGAAGTATCTTTTACCCAAAAATTCATTTCGAGATGATTGATCCTGCAATATAAGAAAAATATTTCCAAGCCAAATTCGTGAGTGAAACGTTTGACTTCCATTTTTACTCCCTCCTATCGGCACATAATTGGAATCCATAATTCGGTTAACACGGTGAGACATATTGAAACAACATTAACTGTCTTGATTTCAAGTCAAAAAATAAAAAAATTTTGTTCAAATTCAAGCTAAGAATGTGTACTTTCTAAAACATTCATGCCACCTCTACAAATTCCTAACCGTTCAAAAGTTATCTTCGAAACAGTTACCGAAGATGAGTTTTCAACACATTTTCAAATCGATTGACGCTCTGAATAACTTGCGGCGAAAGTATTTTTTAGCCAAAATTTCATTTCAAGATGATTGATTCTGCGATATAAGAAAAATATTTCCAAGCCAAATTCGTGAGCGAAATGTTTGACTTCCATTTTTACTCCCTTCTATTGGCACATAATTGGAATCCGTGATTCGGGTAACACAGTGTGACATTTTAAATGACAATAACTCTCTTGATTTCCATTGAAATACAAATTTTGAGTTCAAATTCAGGCGCAGAATGTGTACTTTCTAAAACATTCAGACCACGTCTAAAAATTCCTAACCGTTCAAAAGTTCTCTTTTAAACGGTTATCGAAGATGAGTTTTCAACACATTTTCAAATCGATTAACGCTCTGAATAACTTCCAGCGAAAGTATTTTTTACCCAAAAATTCATTTCCAGATGATTGATCCCGTGATATAAGAAAAATAGTTTGAAGCCAAATTCGTGAGCGAAACGTTTGACTTCCACTTTTACTCCTTCCTATCGACACATAATTGGAATCCGTAATTAGGGTAACACGGTGGGACATATTGAAACGAATATAGCTCTCTTGATTTCTATTGAAAAAATACAAAATTTGTGTTCAAATTCAAGCTCAGAATGTGTACTTTCTAAAATATTAAGGCCGCGTCCAAAAATGCCTAACTGTTCAAAAGTTTTCTTTGAAAGGGTTACCAAAGTTGAGTTTTCAATACATTTTCAAATCGATTGACGTTCTGAATAACTTTTAATGAAAGTATTTTTTACCCAAAACTGATGGATATAAAGATAAATGCAGCGGAAAATAAGTTTTAAACGGATCTACTTCATTCGATATTGATAATACGTACTAAGTAAATTTCAGAATTTGAGAACAAGAGATCGTACCTTGCAGCGGTGAATTTCAAAACAAAGATTGAATCACTTGGGAATAATTTTAATTTTCATTCCAATTCCACTAACGCCCAAGATGTGTGGTCTCTCAATTGGTAACAAAGGGATGACTAGTGAGTGACAAAAACTCACATGCACACCATTTCACAATGATGTTTTCTTCCATATGAAAATCTGAACGTTTTTCCCTTTGTATCTAACCAACTTATCTAATTGGGCTGGCCTTTTGGGCCTTACCAATTGGGCTTAAGTGTTTGGCTTGGAGTGGGACCAAAAGGGACCAATAAGACACTAGCTCCACTGGGCCTTGGGCTTTTCTATCAACTCTTGATAAGTCCAAAGTTACTATTAACTATATTTAATACCATTATATAAATATAATTGCACTCTAGGTCTTATCTATAAATTATATCCCAAGACTTTATTATACATGCAACCCCTTCATAAAATATTCGTAGTAATACAAAGTCATTAATGTAGACTGCCACTTTGTAAATTATTACATCTTAATCCTTGAGTACCCGGTTTAATCCTTTAAGTTATTCATCATATATTTATGAAAACTAATTTCATAAACATATACTTTAGTAACTACTTACTAAAGTGGTTAGGCCTAACTCTCTGAATAACAAACCCATTAAACTTATCTCAAGGGAATATTTTATATCTTCGTTAAGAGAATATGAATTCCATCTTGAGAATATATGTTCCATCAACACTAAATGTGGATGCCCAATATACTGAGGTTTTGAACGTTACTTTAGATCTCACTCCTAATATATCAAAGCAACCTACACCTTATGATCAGGTCCATTATTCTCTCAGAATTAAGAGTTCATGCAAATGTAAGTCGTGAGATTTATTATTCATTTGACAGTCTTTAGGAGAATAATAAATCTCACAGCGGTCTAGTTCAATATGTCTTAACTCTTAAAACATATTAACACATCAACTAGAAGTCTCCACTTCCATGATCAAGACAAATCATCGTAGTTGATATGTTATAGTCTTCGCAGATGAAATGCCAAATTTCATCACCGACTAAGAACTATAATTCTGAGTTTACAAAGAGCTTGTGATTTATATCTTCTGTAAATCTTCACATAAATCACATATTATGCATCTCATGGACTATGTGATAATATCTGAATATTAATGTTACCATTATTTCAGATAATAATAAAACAAATTTATTAAACATAATATTAAGTCATACATAATGTCAAACACAATGTCACACTTAATATCATACATGGCAACATACAATAGGATTTAAGGGTACTAATCCTAACAAAAACTTCATTTCGAGATGATTGATCCTGCGATATAAGAAAAATACTTCCAAGCCAAATCCGTGAGCATAACGTTTGACTTCCATTTTTACTCCTTCCTATCAACACATAATTGGAATCTGTAATTCGGGTAACACGGTGAGACATATTGAAACGACAATAACTCTCTTGATTTCAAGTCAAAAAATACAAATTTTGTGTTCAAATTCAATCTCAGAATGTGTACTTTCTAAAACACTCATAACGCGTCTAAAAATTCCTCACCGTTCAAATGTTTCATTCAAAACGGTTACCGAAGTTGAGTTTTCAATACATTTTCAAATCGATTAACGCTCTGAATAACTTGCGGCGAAAGTATTTTTTGCCCAAAACTTCATTTTGAGATGATTGATCCTGTGATATAAGAAAAATATTTCCAAGCCAAAGTCATGAGCGAAACATTTGACTTCCATTTTTTCTCCCTCCTATCAGCATATAATTGGAATCCGTAATTCGGGTAACACGGTGAGACATATTGAAACGACAATAACTCTCTTGATTTCAAGTCAAAAAATACAAATTTTGTATTCAAATTCAACCTCAGAATGTGTGCTTTCTAAAACATTCATGTCGTGCCTACAAATTCCTAACCGTTCAAAAGTTATCTTCGAAATGGTTACCGAAGATAAGTTTTCAACACATTGTCAAATCGATTGACGCTCTGAATAACCTGCAGAGAAAGTATTTTTTGCCCAAAACTTCATTTCGAGATGATTGATCCCGCGATATAAGAAAAATACTTCCAAGCCAAATCCGTGAACGAAACGTTTGACTTCCATTTTTACTCCCTCCTATCGGCACATAATTGGAATCCGTAATTCGGGTAACACGGTGAGACATATTGAAACAACAATAACTCTATTGATTTCCAGCCAAAAAATAAAAATTTCATGTTCAAATTCAAGCTCAGAATGTGTACTTTCTAAAACATTCATGCCGTGTCTAAAAATTCCTAACCGTTCAAAAGTTATCATCGAAACGATTACCGAAGATGAGTATTCAACACATTTTCAAATCGATTGACGCTCTGAATAACTTGCAGGGAAAGTATTTTTTACCTGAAACTTCATTTCGAGATGATTGATCCCACGATATAAGAAAAATATTTCCAAGCCAAATTCGTCAACGAAAAGTTTGACTTCGATTTTTACTCCCTCATATCGGCACAAAATTGGAATACGTAATTTGGGTAACACGGTGAGACATTTTAAACGACAATAACTCTCTTGATTTCCATTGAAAAATACAAAATTTGTGCTCAAATTCAAGCTCAGAATCTGTATTGTCTATAACATTCAGGCCGTGTCTAAAAATTCCTAACCGTTCAAAAGTTATGTTCGAAACGGTTACCGAAGATGAGTTTCCAACACATTTTCAAATCGATTAACGCTCTGAACAACTTGCGGCGAAAGTATTTTTTTGCCCAAAACTTCATTTCAAGATGATTGATCCTGTGATATAAGAAAAATACTTCCAAGCCAAATCCGTGAGCATAACGTTTGACTTCCATTTTTACTCCTTCCTATCAACACATAATTGGAATCCATAATTCGGGTAACACGGTGAGACATATTGAAACGACAATAACTCTCTTGATTTCAAGTCAAAAAATACAAATTTTGTGTTCAAATTCAATCTCAGAATGTGTACTTTCTAAAACACTCATAACGCGTCTAAAAATTCCTCACCGTTCAAATGTTTCATTCGAAACGGTTACCGAAGTTGAGTTTTCAATACATTTTCAAATCGATTAATGCTCTGAATAACTTGCGGCGAAAGTATTTTTTGCCCAAAACTTCATTTCGAGATGATTGATCCTGTGATATAAGAAAAATATTTCCAAGCCAAAGTCATGAGCAAAACATTTGACTTCCATTTTTTCTCCCTCCTATCGGCACATAATTGGAATCCGTAATTCGGGTAACATGGTGAGACATATTGAAACGACAATAACTCTCTTGATTTCAAGTCAAAAAATACAAATTTTGTGTTCAAATTCAAGCTCAGAATGTGTGCTTTCTAAAACATTCAGGTCGTGCCTACAAATTCCTAACCATTCAAAAGTTATCTTCGAAACGGTTACCGAAGATAAGTTTTCAACACATTGTCAAATCGATTGACGCTCTGAATAACCTGCAGCGAAAGTATTTTTTGCCCAAAACTTCATTTCGAGATGATTGATCCCGCGATATAAGAAAAATACTTCCAAGCCAAATCCGTAAGCGAAACGTTTGACTTCCATTTTTACTCCCTCCTATCGGCATATAATTGGAATCCGTAATTCGGGTAACACGGTGAGACATATTGAAACAACAATAACTCTATCGATTTCCAGCCAAAAAATAAAAATTTCGTGTTCAAATTCAAGTTCAGAATGTGTACTTTCTAAAACATTCATGCCGTGTCTAAAAATTCCTAACCGTTCAAAAGTTATCATCGAAACGATTACCGAAGATGAGTATTCAACACATTTTCAAATCGATTGACGCTCTGAATAACTTGCAGCGAAAGTATTTTTTACCCGAAACTTCATTTCGAGATGATTGATCCCACGATATAAGAAAAATATTTCCAAGCCAAATTCGTCAACGAAAAGTTTGACTTCGATTTTTACTCCCTCATATCGGCACAAAATTGGAATATGTAATTCGGGTAACACGGTGAGACATTTTAAACGACAATAACTCTCTTGATTTCCAATGAAAAATGCAAAATTTGTGTTCAAATTGAAGCTCAGAATCTATATTGTCAAAAACATTCAGGCCGTGTCTAAAAATTCCTAACTGTTCAAAAGTTATCTTCGAAACGGTTACCGAAGATGAGTTTCCAACACATTTTCAAATCGATTAACGCTCTGAACAACTTGCGGTGAAAGTATTTTTTTTCCCAAAACTTCATTTCAAGATGATTGATCCTATGATATAAGAAAAATATTTCCAAGCCAAATTCGTGAGCGAAACGTTTGACTTCCATTTTTACTCCCTCCTATCGGCACATAATTGCAATCCGTAATTCGGGTAACACGATGAGACATATTGAAATGACAATAACACTCTTGATTTCAAGGCAGAAAATACAAATTTTGTGTTCAAATTCAAGCTCAGAATGTGTACTTTCTAAAACAATCATGCCGTGTCTAAAAAGTCCTAACTGTTCAAAAGTTATCTTCGAAACGATTACCGAAGATAAGTTTTCAACTCATTTTCAAAACGATTGACGCTCCGAATAACTTGCAGCGAAAGTATTTTTTACCCAAAAATTCATTTCGAGATGATTGATCCCGCGATATAAGAAAAATATTTCCAAGCCAAATTCGTGAGCAAAATATTTGACTTCGATTTTTACGCCCTCCGATCGGCACAAAATTGGAATCCATAATTCGGGTAACACGGTGAGACATTTTAAACGACAATAACTCTCTTGATTTCCATTGAAAAAATACAAAATTTGTGCTCGAATTCAAGCTCAGAATCTGTGCTTTCTTAAACATTCAGGCTGTGTCGAAAAATTCCTAACCGTCAAAAGTTATCTTCGAAACGATTACCGAAGATGAGTTTTCAACACATATTCAAATCAATTAACGCTCTGAATAACTTGCGGCGAAAGTTTTTTTTACCAAAAACTTCATTTTGAGATGATTAATCCCACGATATAAGAAAAATATTTCCAAGGCAAATTCGTGAGCGAAACGTTTGATTTCGATTTTTACTCCCTCCAATCGGCACGAAATTGGAATCCGTAATTCGGGTAACACGGTGAGACATTTTAAACGACAATAACTCTCTCGATTTCCATTGAAAAAATACAAAATTTGTTTTCAAATTCAAGCTCAGAATCTGTACTTTCTAAAACATTCAGGCCATGTCTAAAAATTCTTAACCGTTCGAAAGTTATCTTCGAAACGGTTACCAAAGATGAGTTTTCAACACATTTTCAAATCGATTAACGCTCTGAATAACTTGCAGCGAAGATATTTTTTTGCCGAAAACTTCATTTCAAGATGATTGATCCTGCGATTTAAGAAAAATATTTCCAAGCCAAATTCGTGAGCGAAACATTTGACTTCCATTTTTACTCCCTCCTATCGGCACATAATTGGAATCCATAACTCGGGTAACATGTAGAGACATATCGAAACGACAATGACACTCTTGATTTCCTTTGAAAAAATACAAAATTTGTGTTCAAATTCAATCTTAGTATGTGTACTTTCCAAAACATTCAGGTCGCGTCTCAAAATTCCTAACCGTTCAAAAATTTTCTTCGAAACAGTTACCGAAATTGAGTTTTCAACACATTTTCAAATCAATTGACGCTCTGAATAACTTGCAGCGAAAGTATTTTTTACCCAAAACTTCATTTCGAAATGATTCTTCCCACGATATAAGAAAAATCGTTCCATGCCAAATTCGTGAGCGAAACGTTTAACTTCCATTTTTACTCCCTCATATCGGCACATAATTGGAATCCGTAATTCATGTAACACGGTGAGACATATTGAAACAACAATAACTCACTTGATTTCCATTGAAAAAATACAGACTTTGTGTTCAAATTCAATCTGATGTCGCGGAAGCCTGAAGAGAAACACACACGATGCTCTCTTGATGGAACAGAAACTAAACTGTTAGTTTCTGGTAGTAAACCTCGAATCCACGAGGGGTTTCCCTGAATCCACAAGGAGATAAAACTGGAATCCACCAGAAGAAAATTTGACAAAAGTCTGTGTTTATTGATAATAATCTATGAAAAACGTTTACAGAGTTTGGGGCCTATTTAAGGGCTCCTTAAAACTTGATTGACAAGAAAATATAATCTAAATTAACTCCTAATTGATACCTAACCATAACAGGAATCAAATTTGACCTAAAAAACATTAAATGCACCTAAAAATAAGGAAATAAATGCCCTAAACCTAAAATAACGAAAATTACAAAAAAAAATACCAAATATAAAAGATTACAGAAATTAATTAGAATATTTTGTCCTACATCAGACCCCTCCACTTGAAATAAACTCGTCCTCGAGTTCATCTTTGAAATCTGAAATCTTCCGCTCCAAATAAACAAATACTTCGAATGCTTTAATAACTTGATTAGGCTCTGAAACTTGAATTCTTCATAAAATGTTGCATAAAATTTCTTCTCATCTACTTTCAATTTATTTGCAACATCAATCAAAAATGGGTTGATAAAGAAATTAAAATTTTCTACTCCAAGAAAATCAACATATTGTGTAGTCGTCTTCAATAAATCAATCGGAACCTGGGGGTTGTGGGTAATGGACTCGTCCTCACCTTTGAACTCAATTGAATCTTCCACAATGTTCTCAATAATTACCATCTCTTCATTCCTGTCATTATTCACAATCAACTCAACCTTCGTTTCTTTGACCTCTTCTTCAAATTTTTGACAAGTGGTATTTTCAATCTTCAATTCAATAACTGGTAGCAAATCTTGATCTTTTTTAACCATTTCAAAATTTTCTTTAGAAATAGGCTGCTTCTTCTCAACCCTCAAACCCTTTCCTTTACTTGACACATGGACTTGGCTGTTAAAATTTTGGTTTCGAATATATTGCTTTTCATATGAATACACAGATTTATAATCAACACTTGTATAATCTAGTATATCATAATAGTCATTAGGAAACCATAAATCAATTAATACCTTTTTCATTCTTTGCCAAGAGCAGATTGGATGCTTACCTCGTCGCTTTCTATCAATTTGAATGTCTTCCCACCATTCTTCTGCTTCATTGTCTAATTTATTAGATGCAAGCCGCACCTTTTCTTCATCACAAATCTTCCAAAAATTAAAATATTCTTCTAAATCAAGAAGCCAGTCAATAAAATCCATCTTACACATATCTCCGTCAAAGAATGAAATTTTCTTGTAGTTAGGAGTGCGTCTTTGAATATATTGAACATTGTTGTTGTGAGATGATTTCCTAGCAAGAAGAGTAGCAATCTTTTGCTGGATTTCACCCATAATTTTCTGACTCTTTTCATGAAATTGTTGCTCATAACGAGCCTCTTCACGAAACTTGAGGAACTCAGCCCTAGTGAGGACTGGGTTGTTGACGTCGTCACTGCCGTCATTGTTGTGGTGGTTACCGTCTCGCCGGTTAGCCATCAGACCAGGGTAAGGCAAGGCTCTGATACCAACTGATGTCGCGGAAGCCTGAAGAGAAACACACACGATGCTCTCTTGATGGAACAGAAACTAAACTGTTAGTTTCTGGTAGTAAACCTCGAATCCACGAGGGGTTTCCCTGAATCCACAAGGAGATAAAACTGGAATCCACCAGAAGAAAATTTGACAAAAGTCTGTGTTTATTGATAATAATCTATGAAAAACGTTTACAGAGTTTGGGGCCTATTTAAGGGCTCCTTAAAACTTGATTGACAAGAAAATATAATCTAAATTAACTCCTAATTGATACCTAACCATAACAGGAATCAAATTTGACCTAAAAAACATTAAATGCACCTAAAAATAAGGAAATAAATGCCCTAAACCTAAAATAACGAAAATTACAAAAAAAAATACCAAATATAAAAGATTACAGAAATTAATTAGAATATTTTGTCCTACATCACAATCATAGTATGTTTACTTTCCAAAACACTAAGGTCGCGTCTTAAAATTCCTAACCGTTCAAAACTTTTCTTCGAAACAGTTACCGAAGTTGAGTTTTCAACACATTTTCAAATCGAGTTATGCTCTGAATAACTTGCGGCGAAAGTATTTTTTACAAGAAACTTCATTTCGAGTTGATTGATCCCGTGATATAAGAAAAATATTTCCAAGACAAATTCGTGAGCGAAACATTTGACTTCCATTTTTACTCCCTCCTATCGGCACATAATTGGAATCCGTAATTCGGGTAACACGGTGAGACATATTGAAACGACAATAACTCTCTTGATTTCCCGCAAAAAAATACAAATTTTGTGTTCAAATTCAAGCTCAGATTGTGTACTTTCTAAAACATTCCTAACCGTTCAAAAGTTACCTTCGAAACGGTTAATAAGGATTAGTTTTCAACACATTTTCAAATCGATTGACGCTATGAATAACTTGCAGTGAAAGTATTTCTTACCCAAAACTTCATTTCGAGACGATTGATCCTGCGATATAAGAAAAATATTTCCAAGCCAAATTCGTGAGTGAAACGTTTGACTTCGATTTTTACTCCCTCCTATCGGCACATATTTGGAATCCGTAGTTCGAGTAACACGGTGAGACATTTTAAACGACAATAACTCTCTTGATTTCCACTGAAAAAACACAAAATTTGTGTTCAAATTCAAGCTCAGAATCTGTACTTTCCAAAACATTCACACCATGTCGAAAACTTCCAAAGCGTTCAAGAGGTATCTTCGAAACGGTTACCGAAGATGAGTTTTCAACACAATCTCAAATCGAATAAAGCTCCAAATAACTTGCAGCGAAAGTATTTTTTGCCCAAAACTTCATTTCGAGATGATTGATCCTGTGATATAAGAAAAATATTTTCAAGCCAAATTCGTGAGCGAAACGTTTGACTTCCACTTCTACTCCCTCCTATCGGCACATAATTGGAATCCATAATTCGGGCAACACGGTGAGACATATTGAAACGACAATAACTCTCTTTATTTCCTTTGAACGAATACAAAATTTGTGTTCGAATTCAAGCTCCGAATGTGTACTTTCTAAAACATTCAGGCCGCGTCAAAAAATTCCCGACCGTTCAAAAGTTTCATTCGAAACGGTTACCGAAGTTGAGTTTTCAACAAATTTTCAAATCGATTTACGCTCTGAATAACATGCAGCGAAAGTATTTTTTACCCAAAACTTCATTTCGAGATGATTGATCCCGCGAAATAAGAAAAATATTTCCAAACCAAATTCGTGAGCGAAACGTTTGACTTCCACTTCTACTCCCTCCTATCAGCACATAATTGGAATGCATAATTCGGGTAACACGGTGAGACATATTGAAACGACAATAACTCTCTTGATTTCCATTGAAAGTATACAAAATTTGTGTTCAAATTCAAGCTTAGAATACGTACTTTCTAAAACATTCGGGACACATCTAAAAATTCCTAACCATTCAAAAGTTTTCTTGGAAATGGTTACCGAAGTTAAGTTTTCAACACATTTTCAAATCGATTTACGCTCTGAACAACTTGCAGCGAAAGTATTTTTTACCCAAAACTTCATTTCGAGATGATTGATCCCGCGATATAAGAAAAATATTTCCAAGCGAAATTCGTGAGCGAAACGTTTGACTTCCATTTTGATTTCTGGTCAAAAAATAAAAAATTTATGTTCAAATTCAGGATCGGATTGTGTACTTTCTAAAACATTCATGCCGCGTCTAAAAATTCCTAACCGTTGAAAAGTTATCTTCGAAACGGTCACTGAGGATGAGTTTTCAACACATTTTCAAATCGATTGACGCTCTGAATAACTTGCAACGAAAGTATTTTTTACCCCAAACTTCATTTCGAGATGATTGATCCCGCGATATAAGAAAAATATTTCCAACCCAAAGTCGTGAGCGAAACATTTGACTTCGATTTTTACTCCCTCTTATCGGCACATATTTGTAATCCGTAGTTCAGGTAACGCGGTGAGACATTTTAAATGACAATAACACTCTTGGTTTCCACTGAAAAAATACAAAATTTGTGTTCAAACTCAACCTCAGAATGTGTACTTTCTAAAACAATCATGCCGCATCTAAAAATTCCTAACCGTTCAAAAGTTTTCTTGGAAACGATTACCGAAGTTGAGTTTTCAACACATTTTCAAATCGATTTATGCTCTAAATAACTTGCGGCAAAAGTATTTTTTACCCAAATCTTCATTTCAAGATGATTGATCCCGTGATATAAGAAAAATATTTCCAAGCCAAATTCGTGAGAGAACGTTTGACTTCCATTTTTACTCCCTCTTATCGGCACATAATTGGAATCCGTAATTCGGGTAACACGGAGAGACATATTGAATGACAATAACTCTCTTGATTTCTACTGAAAAAATACAAAATTTCTGTTAAAATTCAAGCTCTGGATGTGTAATTTCTAAAACATTCAGGCCACGTCTAAAAATTCCTAACCGTTCATAAGTTTTCTTGGAAACAGTTACCGAAATTGAGTTTTCAACATATTTTCAAATCAATTTGCGCTCTGAATAACATGCAGCGAAAGTATTTTTTACCCAAAATTTCATTTCGAGATGATTGTTCCCGTGATATAAGAAAAATATTTCCAAGCCAAATCCATGAGCGAAACGTTTGACTTCCATTTTTACTCCCTCTTATCGGCACATAATTGGAATCCATAATTCAGGTTACACGGTGAGACATATTGAAACGACAATAACTCTCTTCATTTCCATTGTAAAAATACAAAATTTGTGTTTGAATTCAAGCTCAGAATGTGTACTTTCTAAAACATTTAGGCCGCATCAAAAAATTCCCAGCCGTACAAAAGTTTCATTCGAAATGGTTACCGAGCTTGAGTTTTCAACACATTTTCAAATCAATTTACGCTCTGAATAACTTGCAGCGAAAGTATTTTTTACCCAAAACTTCATTTCGAGATGATTGACCCCGCGATATAAGAAAATTATTTTCAAGCCAAATTCGTGAGCGAAACGTTTGACTTCCATTTCAACTCCCTCCCATAGGCACATAATTGGAATTCATAATTTAGGTTACACGGTGAGACATATTGAAACGACAATAACTCTCTTCATTTCCTATGAAAAAATACAAAATTTGTGTTCAAATTCAAGCTCTGAATGTGTACTTTCTAAAACATTCAGGCTATGTCTAAAAATTCCTAACCGTTCAAAAGTTATCTTCGAAACGGTTAACGAAGTTGAGTTTTCAACACATTTTCAAATCGAATTACGCTCTAAATAACTTGCGGCGAAAGTATTTTTTACCCAAAACTTCATTTCAAGATGATTGATCCCGTGATATAAGAAAAATATTTCCAAGCCAAATCCGTGAGCGAAACGTTTGACTTCCATTTTTACTTCCTCTTATCGACACATAATTGGAATCCGTAATTTGTGTAACACGGTGAGACATATTGAAACGACAATAATTGTGTTGATTTCTAGTCAAAAAATACAAATTTTATGTTCAAATTCATGCTCGGATTGTGTACTTTCTAAAACATTCATGCCGCGTCTAAAAATTCCCAACCGTTCAAAAGTTATCTTCGAAACGGTTACTGATGATGAGTTTTCAACACATTTTCCAATCGATTGACGCTCTGAATAACTTGCAGTGATAGTATTTTTTACCCAAAACTTCATTTTGAAATGATTGATCCTGGGATATAAGAAAAATATTTCCAAGCCAAATTAGTGAGCGAAACGTTTGATTTCCATTTTTACTCCCTCTTATCGGCACATAATTAGAATCCGTAATTCGGGTAACACGATGAGACATATTGAAATGACAATAACTCACCTGATTTCCATTGAAAAAATACAGAATTTGTGTTCAAATTCAAGCGCAGAGTGTGTACTTTCTAAAACATTCAGGCTGCGTCTAGAAATTCCTAACCGTTAAAAATTTTTCTTGGAAACGGTTACCAAATTTGAGTTTTCAACACATTTTCAAATTGATTTACGCTCTATATAACTTGCGGCGAAAGTATTTTTTACCCAAAACTTCATTTCGAGATGATTGATCCCGTGATATAGGAAAAATATTTTCAAGCCAAATTCGTGAGAGAACGTTTGACTTCCATTTTTACTCCCTCTTATCGACACATAATTGGAATCCGTAATTCGGGTAACACGGAGAGACATATTGAAATGACAATAACTCCCTTGATTTCTTCTGAAAAAATACAAAATTTCTGTTAAAATTGAAGCTCTGCATGTGTAATTTCTAAAACATTCAGGCCACGTCTAAAAATTCCTAACCGTTCAAAAGTTTTCTTGGAAACAGTTACCGAAGTTGAGTTTTCAACATATTTTCAAATCAATTTGCGCTCTGAATAACATGCAGCGAAAGTATTTTTTACCCAAAACTTCATTTCGAGATGATTGATCCCGTGATATAAGAAAAATATTTCCAAGCCAAATTCGTGAGCGAAACGTTTGACTTCCATTTTTACTCCCTCTTATCGGCACATAATTGGAATCCATAATTCAGGTTACACGGTGAGACATATTGAAACGACAATAACTCTCTTCATTTCCTTTGTAAAAATACAAAATTTGTGTTCAAATTCAAGCTCAGAATGTGTACTTTCTAAAACATTTAGGCCGCATCAAAAAATTCCCAACCGTACAAAAGTTTCATTCGAAATGGTTACCGAGCTTGAGTTTTCAACACATTTTCAAATCGATTTACGCTCTGAATAACTTGCAGCGAAAGTATTTTTTACCCAAAACTTCATTTCGAGATGATTGACCCCGCGATATAAGAAAATTATTTTCAAGCCAAATTCGTGAGCGAAACGTTTGACTTCCATTTCTACTCCCTCCCATAGGCACATAATTGGAATTCATAATTCAGGTTACACGGTGAGATATATTGAAACGACAATAACTCTCTTGATTTCCTATGAAAAAATACAAAATTTGTGTTCGAATTCAAGCTCTGAATGTGTACTTTCTAAAACATTCAGGCTGTGTCTAAAAATTCCTAACCGTTCAAAAGTTATCTTCGAAACGGTTAACGAAGTTGAGTTTTCAACACATTTTCAAATCGAATTACGCTCTAAATAACTTGCGGGGAAAGTATTTTTTACCCAAAACTTCATTTCAAGATGATTGATCCCGTGATATAAGAAAAATATTTCCAAGCCAAATCCGTGAGCGAAACGTTTGACTTCCATTTTTACTTCCTCTTATCGGCACATAATTGGAATCCGTAATTTGTGTAACACGGTGAGACATATTGAAACGACAATAATTGTGTTGATTTCTAGTCAAAAAATACAAATTTTATGTTCAAATTCACGCTCGGATTGTGTACTTTCTAAAACATTCATGCCGCGTCTAAAAATTCCCAACCGTTCAAAAGTTATCTTCGAAACGGTTACTGATGATGAGTTTTCAACACATTTTCCAATCGATTGAAGCTCTGAATAACTTGCAGTGATAGTATTTTTTACCCAAAACTTCATTTTGAAATGATTGATCCTGTGATATAAGAAAAATATTTCCAAGCCAAATTCGTGAGCGAAACGTTTGACTTCCATTTTTACTCCCTCTTATCGGCACATAATTGGAATCCGTAATTCGGGTAACACGATGAGACATATTGAAACGACAATAACTCACCTGATTTCCATTGAAAAAATACAGAATTTGTGTTCAAATTCAAGCGCAGAGTGTGTACTTTCTAAAACATTCAGGCTGCGTCTAGAAATTCCTAACCGTTAAAAATTTTTCTTGGAAACGGTTACCAAATTTGAGTTTTCAACACATTTTCTAATTGATTTACGCTCTATATAACTTGCGGCGAAAGTATTTTTTACCCAAAACTTCATTTCGAGATGATTGATCCCGTGATATAGGAAAAATATTTCCAAGCCAAATTCGTGAGGGAAACGTTTGACTTCCATTTTTACTCCCTCTTATCGGCACATAATTGGAATCTGTAATTCGGGTAACACGGAGAGACATATTGAAATGACAATAACTCTCTTGATTTCCACTGAAAAAATACAAAATTTCTGTTAAAATTGAAGCTTTGCATGTGTAATTTCTAAAACATTCAGGCCACGTCTAAAAATTCCTAACCGTTCATAAGTTTTCTTGGAAACAGTTACCGAAGTTGAGTTTTCAACATATTTTCAAATCAATTTGCGCTCTGAATAACATGCAGCGAAAGTATTTTTTACCCAAAACTTCATTTCGAGATGATTGATCCCGTGATATAAGAAAAATATTTCCAAGCCAAATTCGTGAGCGAAACGTTTGACTTCCATTTTTACTCCCTCTTATCGGCACATAATTGGAATCTGTAATTCGGGTAACACGGAGAGACATATTGAAATGACAATAACTCTCTTGATTTCCACTGAAAAAATACAAAATTTCTGTTAAAATTGAAGCTCTGCATGTGTAATTTCTAAAACATTCAGGCCACGTCTAAAAATTCCTAACCGTTCATAAGTTTTCTTGGAAACAGTTACCGAAGTTGAGTTTTCAACATATTTTCAAATCAATTTGCGCTCTGAATAACATGCAGCGAAAGTATTTTTTACCCAAAACTTCATTTCGAGATGATTGATCCCGTGATATAAGAAAAATATTTCCAAGCCAAATTCGTGAGCGAAACGTTTGACTTCCACTTTTACTCCCTCTTATCGGCACATAATTGGAATCCATAATTCAGGTTACACGGTGAGACATATTGAAACGATAATAACTCTCTTCATTTCCTTTGTAAAAATACAAAATTTGAGTTCAAATTCAAGCTCAGAATGTGTACTTTCTAAAACATTTAGGCCGCATCAAAAAATTCCCAACCGTACAAAAGTTTCATTCGAAATGGTTACCGAGCTTGAGTTTTCAACACATTTTCAAATCGATTTACGCTCTGAATAACTTGCAGCGAAAGTATTTTTTACCCAAAACTTCATTTCGAGATGATTGACCCCGCGATATAAGAAAATTATTTTCAAGCCAAATTCGTGAGCGAAACGTTTGACTTCCATTTATACTCCCTCCCATAGGCACATAATTGGAATTCATAATTCAGGTTACACGGTGAGACATATTGAAACGACAATAACTCTCTTGATTTCCTTTGAAAAAATACAAAATTTGTGTTCAAATTCAAGCTCTGAATGTGTACTTTCTAAAACATTTAGGCTGTGTCTAAAAATTCCTAACCGTTCAAAAGTTATCGTCGAAATGGTTAACGAAGTTGAGTTTTCAACACATTTTCAAATCGAATTACGCTCTAAATAACTTGCGGCGAAAGTATTTTTTACCCAAAACTTCATTTCGAGATGATCGATCCCGTGATATAAGAAAAATATTTCCAAGCCAAATCCGTGAGCGAAACGTTTGACTTCCATTTCTACTTCGTCTTATCGGCACATAATTGGAATCCGTAATTTGTGTAACACGGTGAGACATATTGAAACGACAATAATTGTGTTGATTTCTAGTCAAAAGATACAAATTTTATGTTCAAATTCATGCTCGGATTGTGTACTTTCTAAAACATTCATGCCGTGTCTAAAAATTCCCAACCGTTCAAAAGTTATCTTCGAAACGCTTACTGATGATGAGTTTTCAACGCATTTTCCAATCGATTGACGCTCTGAATAACTTGCAGTGATAGTATTTTTTACCCAAAACTTCATTTTGAAATGATTGATCCTGTGATATAAGAAAAATATTTCCAAGCCAAATTCGTGAGCGAAACGTTTGACTTCCATTTTTACTCCCTCTTATCGGCACATAATTGGAATCCGTAATTCGGGTAACATGATGAGACATTTTGAAACGACAATAACTCACCTGATTTCCATTTAAAAAATACAGAATTTGTGTTCAAATTCAAGCGCAGAGTGTGTACTTTCTAAAACATTCAGGCTGCGTCTAGAAATTCCTAACCGTTCAAAAATTTTCTTGGAAACGGTTACCAAATTTGAGTTTTCAACACATTTTCAAATTGATTTACGCTCTAAATAACTTGCGGCGAAAGTATTTTTTACCCAAAACTTCATTTCGAGATGATTGATCCGTGATATAGGAAAAATATTTCCAAGCCAAATTCGTGAGGGAAACGTTTGACTTCCTTTTTTACTCCCTCTTATCGGCACATAATTGGAATCCGTAATTCGGGTAACACGGTGAGATATATTGAAACGGCAATAACTGTCTTGATTTATAGTCAAAAAATACAAATTTTATGTTCAAATTCAAGCACGGATTGTGTACTTTCTAAAACATTCATGCCGCGTCTAAAAATTCCTAACCGTTCAAAAGTTATCTTCGAAACGGTTACTGAAGATGAGTTTTCAACGCATTTTCTAATCAATTGACGCTCTGAATAACTTGCGGCGAAAGTATTTTTTACGTAAAACTTCATTTCAAAATGATTGATCCCGCGATATAAGAAAAACATTTCCAAGCCAAATTCGTGGGCGAAACGTTTGTCTTCGATTTTTACACCTTCTTATCGGCACATATTTGTAATCCGTAGTTCGGATAACACGGTGAGACATTTTAACTGACAATACCTCACTTGGTTTCCACGGAAAAAATACAAAATTTGTGTTCAAATTCAAGCTCAGAATGTGTACTTTCTAAAACATTCATGCCACGTCTAAAAATTCATAACCGTTCGAAAGTTTTCTTGGAAACAGTTACCGAAGTTGAGTTTTGAACACATTTTCAAATCTATATGTGCTCTAAATAACTTGCGGCGAAAGTACTTTTTACCCAAAACATCATTTCAAGATGATTGATCCCATGATGTAAGAAAAATATTTCCAAGCCAAATTCGTGAGCGAAACGTTTGACTTCCATTTTTACTCCTTCTTATCTGCACATAATTGGAATCCGTAATTCGGGTAACACGGTGAGACATATTGAAATGACAATAACTCACTTGATTTCCATTGAAAAAATACAGAATTTGTGTTCAAATTCAAGCTCAAAGTGTGTACTTTCTAAAACATTCAGGCCGCATCTAGAAATTCCTAACCGTTGAAAAGTTTTGTTGGAAACGGTTACCGAAGTTGAGTTTTCAACACATTTTCAAATCGATTTACGCTCTAAATAACTTGCGGCGAAAGTATTTTTTACCCAAAACTTCATTTCGAGATAATTGAACCCGTAATATAAGAAAAATATTTCCAAGCCAAATCCGTGAGCGAAACGTTTGACTTCCATTTTTACTCCCTCTTATCGGAACATAATTGGAATCCGTAATTTGGATAACACGGTGAGACATATTGAAACGACAATAATTGTGTTGATTTCTAGTCAAAGAATACAAATTTTATGTTCAAATTCATGCTCGGATTGTGTACTTTCTAAAACATTCATGCCGCGTCTAAAAATTCCCAACCGTTCAAAAGTTATCTTCGAAACGGATACTGAAGATGAGTTTTCAACGCATTTTCCAATCGATTGACGCTCTGAATAACTTGCAGTGATAGTATTTTTTACCCAAAACATCATTTTGAAATGATTGATCCCGCGATATAAGAAAAACATTTCCAAGCCAAATTTGTGAGCGAATCGTTTGACTTCGATTTTTGCACCCTCTTATCGGCACAAATTTGTAATCCGTAGTTCGGATAACACGGTGAGACATTTTAAACGATAATAACTCTCTCGGTTTCGACTGAAAAAATACAAAATTTGTGTTCAAATTCAAGCTCAGAATGTGTACTTTCCAAAACATTCATGCCGTGTCTAAAAATTTCTAACCGTTCAAAAGTTTTCTTGGAAACAGTTACCGAGGTTGAGTTTTCAACACATTTTCAAATCGATTTGTGCTCTAAATAACTTGTGGCGAAAGTATTTTTTACGCAAAACTTCATTTCAAGATGATTGATCCCTTGATATAAGAAAAATATTTCCAAGCCAAATTCGTGAGCGAAACGTTTAACTTCCATTTTTACTCCCTCTTATCGGCACATAATTGGAATCCGTAATTCGGGTAACGCGGTGAGACATATTGAAACGACAATAACTCACCTGATTTCCATTGAAAAAATACAGAATTTGCGTTCAAATTCAAGCTCAGAGTGTGTACTTTTTAAAACATTCGGGCCGCGTCTAGAAATTCCTAACCGTTCAAAATTTTTCTTGGAAACGATTACCAAAGTTGAGTTTTCAACACATTTTCAAATCGATTTACGCTCTAAATAACTTGCGGCGAAAGTATTTTTTACCCAAAACATCATTTCGAGATGATTGATCCCGTGATATAGGAAAAATATTTCCGAGCCAAATTCGTGAGCGAAACGTTTGACTTCCATTTTTACTCCCTCTTATCGGCACATAATTGGAATCCGTAATTCGGGTAACATGGTGACACATATTGAAACAACAATAACTGTCTTGATTTCTAGTCAACAAAATACAAATTTTATGTTCAAATTTAAGCACGGATTGTGTACTTTCTAAAACATTCATGCCGCGTCTAAAAATTCCTAACCGTTCAAAAGTTATCTTCGAAACGGTTTCTGAAGATGAGTTTTCAACGCATTTTCTAATCGATTGACGCTCTGAATAACTTGCAGCGAAAGTATTTTTTACATAAAACGTCATTTCAAAATGATTGATCCCGCGATATAAGAAAAACATTTCCAAGCCAAATTCCTGAGCGAAACGTTTGACTACGATTTTTCCACCATCTTATCGGCACATATTTGTAATCCGTAGTTCGGATAACACGGGGAGACATTTTAAACGACAATAACTCTCTTGGTTTCCACTGAAAAAATAAAAAATTTGTGTTCAAATTCAAGCTCAGAATGTGTACTTTCTAAAACGTTCTTGCCGCGTCCAAAAATTTCTAACCGTTCAAAAGTTTTCTTGGAAACAGTCACCGAAGTTGAGTTTTCAACACATTTCCAAATCGATTTGTGCTCTAAATAACTTGCGGCGAAAGTATTTTTTACCCAAAATTTCATTTCAAGATGATTGATCCCGTGATATAAGAAAAATATTTCCAAGCCAAATTCGTGAGCGAAACGTTTGACTTCCATTTTTACTCCCTCTTATCGGCAAATAATTGGAATCCGTAGTTCGGGTAACACGATGAGACATATTGAAACGATCATAAATCACTTGATTTCCATTGAAAAAAAACAGAATTTGTGTTCAAATTCAAGCTCAGAGTGTGTACTTTCTAAAACATTCTGGCCACGTCTAGAAATTCCTAACCGTTCAAAAGTTTTCTTGGAAACGGTTACCGAAGTTGAGTTTTCAACACATTTTCAAATCGATTTACGCTCTAAATAACTTGCGGCGAAAGTACTTTTTACCTAAAACTTCATTTCGAGATGATTGATCCCGTGATTTAAGAAAAATATTTCCAAGCAAAATTCGTGAGCGAAACGTTTGACTTCCACTTTTACTCCCTCTTATCGGCACATAATTGGAATCCGTAATTCAGGTAACACGGTGAGACATATTGAAACGACAATAACTGTCTTGATTTCTAGTCAAAAAATACAAATTTTATGTTCAAATTCAAGCATGGATTGTGTACTTTCTAAAACATTCATGCCGCGTCTAAAAATTCCTAACCGTTCAAAAGTTATCTTCGAAACGGTTACTGAAGATGAGTTTTCAATGCATTTTCCAATCGATTGACGCTCTGAATAACTTGCAGTGATAGTATTTTTTACCCAAAACATCATTTTGAAATGATTGATCCCGCGATATAAGAAAAACATTTCCAAGCCAAATTTATGAGCTAAACGTTTGACTTCGATTTTTGCACCCTCTTATCGGCACATATTTGTAATCCGTAGTTCGGATAACACGGTGAGACATTTTAAACGATAATAACTCTCTTGGTTTCAACTGAAAAAATACAAAATTTGTGTTCAAGTTCAAGCTCAGAATGTGTACTTTCTAAAACATTCATGCCGCGTCTAAAAATTTCTAACCATTCAAAAGTTTTCTTGGAAACAGTTACCGAGGTTCAGTTTTCAACACATTTTCAAATCGATTTGTGCTCTAAATAACTCGCGGCGAAAGTATTTTTTACCCAAAACTTCATTTCAAGATGATTGATCCCGTGATATAAGAAAAATATTTCCAAGCCAAATTCGTGAGCGAAACGTTTGACTTCCATTTTTATTTCCTCTTATCGGCACATAATTGGAATCTGTAATTCGGGTATCACGGTGAGACATATTGAAACGACAATAACTCACTTGATTTCCATTGAAAAAATACAGAATTTGCATTCAAATTCAAGCTCAGAGTGTGTACTTTCTAAAACATTCTGGCCGCGTCTAGAAATTCCTAACCGTTCAAAATTTTTCTTGGAAACGATTACCAAAGTTGAGTTTTCAACACATTTTCAAATCGATTTACGCTCTAAATAACTTGCGGCGAAAGTATTTTCTACCCAAAACTTCATTTCGAGATGATTGATCCCGTGATATAGGAAAAATATTTCCAAGCCAAATTCGTGAGCGAAACGTTTGACTTCCATTTTTACTCCCTCTTATCGGCACAAAATTGGAATCCGTAATTCGGGTAACATGGTGAGACATATTGAAACAACAATAACTGTCTTGATTTCTAGTCAAAAAATACAAATTTTATGTTCAAGCTCAAGCACGGATTGTGTACTTTCTAAAACATTCATGCCGTGTCTAAAAATTCCTAACCGTTCAAAAGTTATCTTCGAAACGGTTACTGAAGATGAGTTTTCAACGCATTTTCTAATCGATTGACGCTCTGAATAACTTGCAGCGAAAGTATTTTTTACATAAAACTTCATTTCAAAATGATTGATCCCGCGATATAAGAAAAACATTTCGAAGCCAAATTCGTGAGTGAAACGTTTGACTACGATTTTTCCACCTTCTTATCGGCACATATTTGTAATCCATAGTTCGGATAACACGGGGAGACATTTTAAACGACAATAACTCTCTTGGTTTCCATTGAAAAATAAAAAATTTGTGTTCAAATTCAAGCTCAGAATGTGTACTTTCTAAAACGTTCTTGCCGCGTCTAAAAATTTCTAACCGTTCAAAAGTTTTCTTGGAAACAGTTACCGAAGTTGAGTTTTCAACACATTTCCAAATCGATTTGTGCTCTAAATAACTTGCGGCGAAAGTATTTTTTACCCAAAACTTCATTTCAAGATGATTGATCCCATGATATAAGAAAATTATTTCCAAGCCAAATTCGTGAGCGAAACGTTTGACTTCCATTTTTACTGCCTCTTATCGGCACATAATTGGAATCCGTAATTCGGGTAACACGGTGAGACATATTGAAACGATAATAACTCTCTTGATTTCCAGTAAAAAAAAAATACAAATTTTGTATTCAAATTCAGGTTCAGAATGTGTACTTTCTAAAACATTCATGCCGCGTCTAAAAATTCCTAACCGTTCAAAAGTTATCTTCGAAACGGTTACTGAAGATGAGTTTTCAACGCATTTTCTAATCGATTGACGCTCTGAATAACTTGCAGCGAAAGTATTTTTTACATAAAACTTCATTTCAAAATGATTGATCCCGCGATATAAGAAAAACATTTCCAAGCAAAATTCGTGAGCGAAACGTTTGACTTCCATTTTTACTCCCTCTTATCGGCACAAAATTGGAATCCGTAATTCGGGTAACATGGTGAGACATATTGAAACAACAATAACTGTCTTGATTTCTAGTCAAAAAATACAAATTTTATGTTCAAGCTCAAGCACGGATTGTGTACTTTCTAAAACATTCATGCCGTGTCTAAAAATTCCTAACCGTTCAAAAGTTATCTTCGAAACGGTTACTGAAGATGAGTTTTCAACGCATTTTCTAATCGATTGACGCTCTGAATAACTTGCAGCGAAAGTATTTTTTACATAAAACTTCATTTCAAAATGATTGATCCCGCGATATAAGAAAAACGTTTCCAAGCCAAATTCGTGAGTGAAACGTTTGACTACGATTTTTCCACCTTCTTATCGGCACATATTTGTAATCCGTAGTTCGGATAACACGGGGAGACATTTTAAACGACAATAACTCTCTTGGTTTCCATTGAAAAATAAAAAATTTGTGTTCAAATTCAAGCTCAGAATGTGTACTTTCTAAAACGTTCTTGCCGCGTCTAAAAATTTCTAACCGTTCAAAAGTTTTCTTGGAAACAGTTACCGAAGTTGAGTTTTCAACACATTTCCAAATCGATTTGTGCTCTAAATAACTTGCGGCGAAAGTATTTTTTACCCAAAACTTCATTTCAAGATGATTGATCCCGTGATATAAGAAAATTATTTCCAAGCCAAATTCGTGAGCGAAACGTTTGACTTCCATTTTTACTGCCTCTTATCGGCACATAATTGGAATCCGTAATTCGGGTAACACGGTGAGACATATTGAAACGATAATAACTCTCTTGATTTCCAGTAAAAAAAAAATACAAATTTTGTGTTCAAATTCAGGTTCAGAATGTGTACTTTCTAAAACATTCATGCCGCGTCTAAAAATTCCTAACCGTTCAAAAGTTATCTTCGAAACGGTTACTGAAGATGAGTTTTCAACGCATTTTCTAATCGATCGACGCTCTGAATAACTTGCAGTGAAAGTATTTTTTACATAAAACTTCATTTCAAAATGATTGATCCCGCGATATAAGAAAAACATTTCCAAGCCAAATTCGTGAGTGAAACGTTTGACTACGATTTTTCCACCTTCTTATCGGCACATATTTGTAATCCGTAGTTCGGGTAACACGATGAGACATATTGAAACGACAATAACTCACTTGATTTCCATTGAAAATATACAGAATTTGTGTTCAAATTGAAGCTCAGAGTGTGTACTTTCTAAAACATTCTGGCCACGTCTAGAAATTCCTAAACGTTCAAAAGTTTTCCTGGAAACGGTTACCGAAGTTGAGTTTTCAACACATTTTCAAATCGATTTACGCTCTAAATAACTTGCGGCGAAAGTAGTTTTTACCCAAAACTTCATTTCGAGATGATTGATCCCGTGATTTAAGAAAAATATTTCCAAGCAAAATTCGTGAGCGAAACGTTTGACTTCCACTTTTACTCCCTCTTATCGGCACATAATTGGAATCCGTAATTCAGGTAACACGGTGAGACATATTGAAACGACAATAACTGTCTTGATTTCTAGTCAAAAAATACAAATTTTAAGTTCAAATTCAAGTACGGATTGTGTACTTTCTAAAACATTCATGCCGCGTCTAAAAATTCCTAACCGTTCAAAAGTTATCTTCGAAACTGTTACTGAAGATGAGTTTTCAACGCATTTGCCAATCGATTGACGCTCTGAATAACTTGCAGCGAAAGTATTTTTTACGCAAAACTTCATTTCAAAATGACTGATCCCGCGATATAGGAAAAACATTTCCAAGCCAAATTCGTGAGCGAAACGTTTGACTTCGATTTTTACACCCTCTTATCGGCACATGTTTGTAATCCGTAGTTCGGATAACACGGTGTGACATTTTAAACGACAATAACTCTCTTGGTTTCCCATGAAAAAATACAAAATTTGTGTTCAAATTCAACCTCAGAATGTGTACTTTCTAAAACATTCATGCCGCATCTAAAAATTCCTAACCGTTCAAAAGTTTTCTTGGAAGCGATTACCGAAGTTGAGTTTTCAACACATTTTCAAATCGATTTACGCTCTAAATAACTTGCGGCGAAAGTATTTTTTACCCAAAACATCATTTCGAGATGATTGATCCCGTGATATAGGAAAAATATTTCCGAGCCAAATTCGTGAGCGAAACGTTTGACTTCCATTTTTACTCCCTCTTATCGGCACATAATTGGAATCCGTAATTCGGGTAACATGGTGACACATATTGAAACAACAATAACTGTCTTGATTTCTAGTCAACAAAATACAAATTTTATGTTCAAATTTAAGCACGGATTGTGTACTTTCTAAAACATTCATGCCGCGTCTAAAAATTCCTAACCGTTCAAAAGTTATCTTCGAAACGGTTTCTGAAGATGAGTTTTCAACGCATTTTCTAATCGATTGACGCTCTGAATAACTTGCAGCGAAAGTATTTTTTACATAAAACGTCATTTCAAAATGATTGATCCCGCGATATAAGAAAAACATTTCCAAGCCAAATTCCTGAGCGAAACGTTTGACTACGATTTTTCCACCATCTTATCGGCACATATTTGTAATCCGTAGTTCGGATAACACGGGGAGACATTTTAAACGACAATAACTCTCTTGGTTTCCACTGAAAAAATAAAAAATTTGTGTTCAAATTCAAGCTCAGAATGTGTACTTTCTAAAACGTTCTTGCCGCGTCCAAAAATTTCTAACCGTTCAAAAGTTTTCTTGGAAACAGTCACCGAAGTTGAGTTTTCAACACATTTCCAAATCGATTTGTGCTCTAAATAACTTGCGGCGAAAGTATTTTTTACCCAAAATTTCATTTCAAGATGATTGATCCCGTGATATAAGAAAAATATTTCCAAGCCAAATTCGTGAGCGAAACGTTTGACTTCCATTTTTACTCCCTCTTATCGGCAAATAATTGGAATCCGTAGTTCGGGTAACACGATGAGACATATTGAAACGATCATAAATCACTTGATTTCCATTGAAAAAAAACAGAATTTGTGTTCAAATTCAAGCTCAGAGTGTGTACTTTCTAAAACATTCTGGCCACGTCTAGAAATTCCTAACCGTTCAAAAGTTTTCTTGGAAACGGTTACCGAAGTTGAGTTTTCAACACATTTTCAAATCGATTTACGCTCTAAATAACTTGCGGCGAAAGTACTTTTTACCTAAAACTTCATTTCGAGATGATTGATCCCGTGATTTCAGAAAAATATTTCCAAGCAAAATTCGTGAGCGAAACGTTTGACTTCCACTTTTACTCCCTCTTATCGGCACATAATTGGAATCCGTAATTCAGGTAACACGGTGAGACATATTGAAACGACAATAACTGTCTTGATTTCTAGTCAAAAAATACAAATTTTATGTTCAAATTCAAGCATGGATTGTGTACTTTCTAAAACATTCATGCCGCGTCTAAAAATTCCTAACCGTTCAAAAGTTATCTTCGAAACGGTTACTGAAGATGAGTTTTCAATGCATTTTCCAATCGATTGACGCTCTGAATAACTTGCAGTGATAGTATTTTTTACCCAAAACATCATTTTGAAATGATTGATCCCGCGATATAAGAAAAACATTTCCAAGCCAAATTTATGAGCTAAACGTTTGACTTCGATTTTTGCACCCTCTTATCGGCACATATTTGTAATCCGTAGTTCGGATAACACGGTGAGACATTTTAAACGATAATAACTCTCTTGGTTTCAACTGAAAAAATACAAAATTTGTGTTCAAGTTCAAGCTCAGAATGTGTACTTTCTAAAACATTCATGCCGCGTCTAAAAATTTCTAACCATTCAAAAGTTTTCTTGGAAACAGTTACCGAGGTTCAGTTTTCAACACATTTTCAAATCGATTTGTGCTCTAAATAACTCGCGGCGAAAGTATTTTTTACCCAAAACTTCATTTCAAGATGATTGATCCCGTGATATAAGAAAAATATTTCCAAGCCAAATTCGTGAGCGAAACGTTTGACTTCCATTTTTATTTCCTCTTATCGGCACATAATTGGAATCTGTAATTCGGGTATCACGGTGAGACATATTGAAACGACAATAACTCACTTGATTTCCATTGAAAAAATACAGAATTTGCATTCAAATTCAAGCTCAGAGTGTGTACTTTCTAAAACATTCTGGCCGCGTCTAGAAATTCCTAACCGTTCAAAATTTTTCTTGGAAACGATTACCAAAGTTGAGTTTTCAACACATTTTCAAATCGATTTACGCTCTAAATAACTTGCGGCGAAAGTATTTTCTACCCAAAACTTCATTTCGAGATGATTGATCCCGTGATATAGGAAAAATATTTCCAAGCCAAATTCGTGAGCGAAACGTTTGACTTCCATTTTTACTCCCTCTTATCGGCACAAAATTGGAATCCGTAATTCGGGTAACATGGTGAGACATATTGAAACAACAATAACTGTCTTGATTTCTAGTCAAAAAATACAAATTTTATGTTCAAGCTCAAGCACGGATTGTGTACTTTCTAAAACATTCATGCCGTGTCTAAAAATTCCTAACCGTTCAAAAGTTATCTTCGAAACGGTTACTGAAGATGAGTTTTCAACGCATTTTCTAATCGATTGACGCTCTGAATAACTTGCAGCGAAAGTATTTTTTACATAAAACTTCATTTCAAAATGATTGATCCCGCGATATAAGAAAAACATTTCGAAGCCAAATTCGTGAGTGAAACGTTTGACTACGATTTTTCCACCTTCTTATCGGCACATATTTGTAATCCATAGTTCGGATAACACGGGGAGACATTTTAAACGACAATAACTCTCTTGGTTTCCATTGAAAAATAAAAAATTTGTGTTCAAATTCAAGCTCAGAATGTGTACTTTCTAAAACGTTCTTGCCGCGTCTAAAAATTTCTAACCGTTCAAAAGTTTTCTTGGAAACAGTTACCGAAGTTGAGTTTTCAACACATTTCCAAATCGATTTGTGCTCTAAATAACTTGCGGCGAAAGTATTTTTTACCCAAAACTTCATTTCAAGATGATTGATCCCATGATATAAGAAAATTATTTCCAAGCCAAATTCGTGAGCGAAACGTTTGACTTCCATTTTTACTGCCTCTTATCGGCACATAATTGGAATCCGTAATTCGGGTAACACGGTGAGACATATTGAAACGATAATAACTCTCTTGATTTCCAGTAAAAAAAAAATACAAATTTTGTATTCAAATTCAGGTTCAGAATGTGTACTTTCTAAAACATTCATGCCGCGTCTAAAAATTCCTAACCGTTCAAAAGTTATCTTCGAAACGGTTACTGAAGATGAGTTTTCAACGCATTTTCTAATCGATTGACGCTCTGAATAACTTGCAGCGAAAGTATTTTTTACATAAAACTTCATTTCAAAATGATTGATCCCGCGATATAAGAAAAACATTTCCAAGCAAAATTCGTGAGCGAAACGTTTGACTTCCATTTTTACTCCCTCTTATCGGCACAAAATTGGAATCCGTAATTCGGGTAACATGGTGAGACATATTGAAACAACAATAACTGTCTTGATTTCTAGTCAAAAAATACAAATTTTATGTTCAAGCTCAAGCACGGATTGTGTACTTTCTAAAACATTCATGCCGTGTCTAAAAATTCCTAACCGTTCAAAAGTTATCTTCGAAACGGTTACTGAAGATGAGTTTTCAACGCATTTTCTAATCGATTGACGCTCTGAATAACTTGCAGCGAAAGTATTTTTTACATAAAACTTCATTTCAAAATGATTGATCCCGCGATATAAGAAAAACGTTTCCAAGCCAAATTCGTGAGTGAAACGTTTGACTACGATTTTTCCACCTTCTTATCGGCACATATTTGTAATCCGTAGTTCGGATAACACGGGGAGACATTTTAAACGACAATAACTCTCTTGGTTTCCATTGAAAAATAAAAAATTTGTGTTCAAATTCAAGCTCAGAATGTGTACTTTCTAAAACGTTCTTGCCGCGTCTAAAAATTTCTAACCGTTCAAAAGTTTTCTTGGAAACAGTTACCGAAGTTGAGTTTTCAACACATTTCCAAATCGATTTGTGCTCTAAATAACTTGCGGCGAAAGTATTTTTTACCCAAAACTTCATTTCAAGATGATTGATCCCGTGATATAAGAAAATTATTTCCAAGCCAAATTCGTGAGCGAAACGTTTGACTTCCATTTTTACTGCCTCTTATCGGCACATAATTGGAATCCGTAATTCGGGTAACACGGTGAGACATATTGAAACGATAATAACTCTCTTGATTTCCAGTAAAAAAAAAATACAAATTTTGTGTTCAAATTCAGGTTCAGAATGTGTACTTTCTAAAACATTCATGCCGCGTCTAAAAATTCCTAACCGTTCAAAAGTTATCTTCGAAACGGTTACTGAAGATGAGTTTTCAACGCATTTTCTAATCGATCGACGCTCTGAATAACTTGCAGTGAAAGTATTTTTTACATAAAACTTCATTTCAAAATGATTGATCCCGCGATATAAGAAAAACATTTCCAAGCCAAATTCGTGAGTGAAACGTTTGACTACGATTTTTCCACCTTCTTATCGGCACATATTTGTAATCCGTAGTTCGGGTAACACGATGAGACATATTGAAACGACAATAACTCACTTGATTTCCATTGAAAATATACAGAATTTGTGTTCAAATTGAAGCTCAGAGTGTGTACTTTCTAAAACATTCTGGCCACGTCTAGAAATTCCTAAACGTTCAAAAGTTTTCCTGGAAACGGTTACCGAAGTTGAGTTTTCAACACATTTTCAAATCGATTTACGCTCTAAATAACTTGCGGCGAAAGTAGTTTTTACCCAAAACTTCATTTCGAGATGATTGATCCCGTGATTTAAGAAAAATATTTCCAAGCAAAATTCGTGAGCGAAACGTTTGACTTCCACTTTTACTCCCTCTTATCGGCACATAATTGGAATCCGTAATTCAGGTAACACGGTGAGACATATTGAAACGACAATAACTGTCTTGATTTCTAGTCAAAAAATACAAATTTTAAGTTCAAATTCAAGTACGGATTGTGTACTTTCTAAAACATTCATGCCGCGTCTAAAAATTCCTAACCGTTCAAAAGTTATCTTCGAAACTGTTACTGAAGATGAGTTTTCAACGCATTTGCCAATCGATTGACGCTCTGAATAACTTGCAGCGAAAGTATTTTTTACGCAAAACTTCATTTCAAAATGACTGATCCCGCGATATAGGAAAAACATTTCCAAGCCAAATTCGTGAGCGAAACGTTTGACTTCGATTTTTACACCCTCTTATCGGCACATGTTTGTAATCCGTAGTTCGGATAACACGGTGTGACATTTTAAACGACAATAACTCTCTTGGTTTCCCATGAAAAAATACAAAATTTGTGTTCAAATTCAACCTCAGAATGTGTACTTTCTAAAACATTCATGCCGCATCTAAAAATTCCTAACCGTTCAAAAGTTTTCTTGGAAGCGATTACCGAAGTTGAGTTTTCAACACATTTTCAAATCGATTTATGCCCTAAAAAACTTGCGGCGAAAGTATTTTTTTACCCAAAACATCATTTCAAGATGATTGATCCCGTGATATAAGAAAAATATTTCCAAGCCAAATTCGTGAGCGAAACGTTTGACTTCCATTTTTACTCCCTCTTATCGGCACATAATTGGAATCCGTAATTCGGGTAACATGGTGAGACATATTGAAACGATAATAACTCTCTTGATTTCTAGTAAAAAAAAAATACAAATTTTGTGTTCAAATTCAGGTTCAGAATGTGTACTTTCTAAAACATTCATGCCGCGTCTAAAAATTCCTGACCGTTCAAAAGTTATCTACGAAATGGTTATCGAAGATGAGTTTTCAACACATTTTCAAATCGTTTGATGCTCTGAATAACCTGCAGCGAAGTGTTTTTTACCCAAAATTTCATTTCGAGATGATTGATCCCGTGATATAAGAAAAATATTTCCAAGCCAAATTCGTGAGCGAAACGTTTGACTTCCACTTCGACTCCCACCTATCGGCACATAATTGGAATCCATAATTCAAGTAACACGGTGAGACATTTTAAACGACGATAACTCTCTTGGTTTCCACTGAAAAAATACAAAATTTGTGTTGAAATTCAACCTCAGAATGTGTATTGTCTAAAACATTCATGCCGCGTCTGAAAATTCCTAACCGTTCAATAGTTTTCTTGGAAAGGGTTACCGAAGTTGAGTTTTCAACACATTTTCAAATCGATTTACGCTCTCAATAACTTGCGGCAAAAGTATTTTTCACCCAAAACTTCATTTCATGATGATTGATCTCGTGATATAAGAAAAATATTTCCAAGCCAAATTCGTGAGCGAACATTTGACTTCCATTTGTACTCCCTCTTATCGGCACATAATTGGAATCCGTAATTCGGGTAACACAGTGAGACATATTGAAACGACAATAACTCTCTTGATTTCCACTAAAAAAATACAAAATTTGTGTTCAAATTCAAGCTCTGAATGTTTAATTTCTAAAACATTCTGCCACGTCTAAAAATTCCTAACCATTCATAAGTTTTCTTGGAAACAGTTACCGAAGTTGAGTTTTCAACATATTTTCAAATCGATTTACGTTCTGAATAACATGCAGCGAAAGTATTTTTTACCCAAAAGTTCATTTTGAGATGATTGATCCCGTGATTAAAGAAAAAAGTTCATTTTGAGATGATTGATCCCGTGATTAAAGAAAAATATTTCCAAGCCAAATTCGTGAGCGAAACGTTTGACTTCCACTTCTACTCCCCCCTATTGGCACATAATTGGAATCCATAATTCGGGTAACACGGTGAGACATATTGAAACGACAATAACTATCTTGATTTCCTTTGAAAAAATACAAAATTTGTGTTCGAATTCAAGCTCAGAATGTGTACTACCTAAAACATTCAGGCCGCGTCAAAAAATTCCCAACGGTTCAAAAGTTTCATTCGAAATGGTTACCGAAGTTGAGTTTTCAACACATTTTCAAATCGATTTTCACTCTGAATAAGTTGCAGCGAAAGTATTTTTTACCAAGAACTTCATTTCGAGATGAATGGTCCCGCGATATAAGAAAAATATTTTCAAGTCAAATTCGTGAGCGAAACGTTTGACTTCCATTTCTACTCCCTCCCATAGGCACATAATTGGAATTCATAATTAGGGTAACACAGTGAGACATATTGAAACGACTAAAAAAATACAAAATTTGTGTTCAAATTCAAGCTCTGAATGTGTACTTTCTAAAACATTCAGGCTGCGTCTAAAAATTCCTAACCGTTCAAAAGTTATCTTCGAAACGTTTATCGAAGTTGAGTTTTCAACACATTTTCAAATCGATTTACGATCTACATAACTTGCGGCGAAAGTATTTTTTACCCAAAAATTCATTTCGAGATGATTGATCCCGCCATATGAGAAAAATATTTCCAAGCCAAATTCGTGAGCGAAACGTTTGACTTCCATATTTACTCCCTCTTATCGGCACATAATTGGAATCCGTAATTCGGGTAACACGGTTAGACATATTGAAACGACAATAACTGTATTGATTTCTTGTCAAAAAATACAAATTTTATGTTTAAATTCAAGCTTGGATTGTGTACTTTTGAAAATATTCGTGCCGTGGCTAAAAATTCCCAACCGTTCAAAAGTTTTCTTCGAAACGATTACTGAAGATGAGTTTTCAATGGATTTTCCAATCGATTGACGCTCTAAATAACTTGCAGCTAAAGTATTTTATACCCAAAACTTCATTTCGAAATGATTGATCCCGCGATATAAGAAAAACATTTGCAAGCCAAATTTGTGAGCGAAACGTTTGACTTCGATTTTTACTCCTTCTTATCGGCACATATTTGTAATCCGTAGTTCAGGTAACACGGTGAGACATTTTAAACGACGATAACTCTCTTGGTTTCCACTGAAAAAATACAAAATTTTTGTTCAAATTCAACCTCAGAATGTGTACTTTCTAAAACATTCATGCCGCGTCTAAAAATTCCTAACCGTTCAAAAGTTTTCTTTTAAACGGTTTCCGAAGTTGAGTTTTCAACACATTTTAAAATCGATTTATGCTCTAAATAACTTGCGGCAAAAGTATTTTTTACCCAAAACAACATTTCAAGATGATTGATCCCGTGATATAAGAAAAATATTTCCAAGCCAAATTCGTGAGCGAAACGTTTGACTTCCACTTCTACTCCCTCCTATTGGCACGTAATTGGAATCCATAATTCGGGTAACACGGTGAGACATATTGAAACGAAAATAACTCTCTTGATTTCCTTTGAAAAAATACTAAATTTGTGTTCGAATTCAAGCTCAGAATGTGTACTACCTAAAGCATTCAGGCCGCATCAAGAAATTCCCAACCGTTCAAAAGTTTCATTTGAAACGGTTACCGAAGTTGAGTTTTCAACACATTTCCAAATCAATTTACGCTTTGAATAACTTGCAGCGAAAGTATTTTTTACCCAAAACTTCATTTCGAGATGATTGAATCCGCGATATAAGAAAAATATTTCCAAGCCAAATTCGTCAGCGAAATGTTTGACTTCGATTTTTACACCCTCTTATCGGCACATATTTGTAATCCGTAGTTCAGGTAACACAGTGAGACATTTTAAACGACGATAACTCTCTTGGTTTCAACTGAAAAAATACAAAATTTGTGTTCAAATTCAACCTTAGAATGTGTACTTTCTAAAACATTCATGCCGCGTCTAAAAATTCCCAACCGTTCAAAAGTTTTCTTGGAAACGGTTACTGAAGTTGAGTTTTCAACACATATTCAACTTCATTGAGACTCTGAATAACTTGCAGCGAAAGTATTTATTACCAAAACTTCATTTTGAAATGATTGATCCCGTGATATAAGAAAAATATTTCGAAGCCAAATTCATGAGCGAAACGTTTGACTTCCATTTTTACTACCTCATGTCGGCACATAATTGGACTCAGTAATTCGGGTGACGCGGTGAGACATATTGAAATGACAATAACTCTCTTGATTTCCGGTCAAAAAATACAAATTTTATGTTCAAATTCATGTTCGGAATGTGCACTAATTAAAACATTCACACCGTGTCTAAAAATTCCTAACCATTCAAAAGTTATCTTCGAAACGGTTACCGAATATGAGTTTTCAACACAATTTCAAATCGATTAACGCTCTGAATACCTCGTAGCGAAAGTATTTTTCCCCCAAAACCTCATTTCGAGATGATTGATCCCGCGATATAAGAAAAATATTTTCAAGCCAAATTTATGAGCGAAACGTTTGACTTGCATTTCTACTCCCTCCTATAGGCACATAATTGGAATTCATAATTCGGGTAACACGGTGAGACATATTGAAACGACAATAACTCTCTTGATTTCCTTTGAAAAATACAAAATTTTTGTTCGAATTCAAGCTCATAATGTGTACTTTCTAAAACATTCAGGCCACGTCAAAAAATTCCCAACCGTTCAAAAGTTTCATTCAAAACAGTTACCGAAGTTGAGTTTTCAACACATTTTCAAATCGATTTACGCTTTGAATAACTTGCAGCGAAAGTATTTTTTACCCAAAACTTCATTTCGAGATGATTGATCCCGCGATATAAGAAAAATATTTTCAAGCCAAATTCGTGAACGAAACGTTTGACTTCCGTTTCTACACCCTCCTATAGGCACATAATTGGAATTTATAATTCGGGTAACACGGTGAGACATATTGAATTGACAATAACTCTTTTGATTTCCTTTCAAAAAATACAAAACTTTTGTTTGAATTAAAGCTCAGAATGTGTACTTTCTAAAACGTTCAGGCCGCGTCAAAAAATTCCCAACCGTTCAAAAGATTCATTTGAAACGGTTACCGATGTTGAGTTTTCAACACATTTTCAAATCGATTTACGCTCTGAATAATTTGCAGCGAAAGTGTTTTTTACCCAAAACTTCATTTCGAGATGATTGATCCCGCGATATAAAAAAAATATTTTCAAGCCAAATTCTTGAGCAAAACGTTTGACTTCCATTTCTACTCCCTCCCATAGGCACATAATTGGAATTCATAATTCGGGTAACACGGTGAGACATATTGAAACGACAATAACTCTCTTGATTTCCTTTGAAAAATGCAAAATTTTTGTTCGAATCCAAGCTCATAATGTGTACTTTCTAAAACATTCAGGCCGCGTCAAAAAAGTCCATACCGTTCAAAAGTTTCATTCGAAACGGTTACCGAAGTTGAGTTTTCAACACATTTACAAATCGATTTACGCTTTGAATAACTTGCAGCGAAAGTATTTTTTACCCAAAACTTCATTTCGAGATGATTGAGCCCGCGATATAAGAAAAATATTTTCAAGCCAAATTCGTGAACGAAACGTTTGACTTCCATTTCTACTCCCTCCCATAGGCACATAATTGGAATTCATAATTCGGGTAACACGGTGAGACATATTGAAACGACAATAACTCTCTTGATTTCCACTGAAAAAATACAAAATTTGTGTTCAAATTCAAGCTCTGAATGTGTAATTTCTAAAATATTCAGGCCACTTCTAAAATTCCTAACCGTTCATAAGTTTTCTTGGAAACAGTGACAGAAGTTGAGTTTTCAACATATTTTCAAATCGATTTATGCTCTGAATAACATGCAGCGAAAGTATTTTTTACCCAAAACTTCATTTCGAGATGATTGATCCCGTGATATAAGAAATATATTTCCAAGCCAAATTCGTGAGCGAAACGTTTGACTTGCATTTCTACTCCCTCCTATAGGCACATAATTGGAATTCATAATTCGGGTAACACGGTGAGACATATTGAAACGACAATAACTCTCTTGATTTCCTTTGAAAAATGCAAAATTTTTGTTCGAATTCAAGCTCATAATGTGTACTTTCTAAAACATTCATGCCGCGTCAAAAAACTCCATACCGTTGAAAAGTTTCATTCGAAACGGTTACCGAAGTTGAGTTTTCAACACATTTTCAAATCGATTTACGCTTTGAATAACTTGCAGCGAAAGTATTTTTTACCCAAAACTTCATTTCGAGATGATTGAGCCCGCGATATAAGAAAAATATTTTCAAGCCAAATTCGTGAACGAAACGTTTGACTTCCATTTCCACTCCCTCCCATAGGCACATAATTGGAATTCATAATTCGGGTAACACGGTGAGACATATTGAAACGACAATAACTCTCTTGATTTCCACTGAAAAAATACAAAATTTGTGTTCAAATTCAAGCTCTGAATGTGTAATTTCTAAAATATTCAGGCCACTTCTAAAATTCCTAACCGTTCATAAGTTTTCTTGAAAACAGTGACCAAAGTTGAGTTTTCAACACATTTTCAAATCGATTTATGCTCTGAATAACATGCAGCGAAAGTATTTTTTACCCAAAACTTCATTTTGAGATGATTGATCCCGTGATATAAGAAATATATTTCCAAGCCAAATTCGTGAGCGAAACGTTTGACTTCCACTTCTACTCCCTCCTACCGGCACATAATTGGAATCCATAATTCGGGTAACACGGTGAGACATATTGAAACGACAATAACTCCCTTGATTTCCTTTGAAAAATACAAAATTTTTGTTCGAATTCAAGCTCACAATGTGTACTTTCTAGAACATTCAGGCCGCGTCAAAAAATTCCCAACCGTTCAAAAGTTTCATTCGAAACGGTTACCGAAGTTGAGTTTTCAACACATTTTCAAATCGATTTACGCTTTGAATAACCTGCAGCGAAAGTATTTTTTACCCAAAACTTCATTTCGAGATGATTGAGCCCGCGATATAAGAAAAATATTTTCAAGCCAAATTCGTGAATGAAATGTTTGACTTCCATTTCTACTCCCTCCCATAGGCACATAATTGGAATTCATAATTCGGGTAACACAGTGAGACATTTTAAACGACGATAACTCTCTTGGTTTCAACTGAAAAAATACAAAATTTGTGTTCAAATTCAACCTTAGAATGTGTACTTTCTAAAACATTCATGCCGCGTCTAAAAATTCCCAACCGTTCAAAAGTTTTCTTGGAAACGGTTACTGAAGTTGAGTTTTCAACACATTTTCAACTTCATTGAGAGTCTGAATAACTTGCAGCGAAAGTATTTATTACCAAAACTTCATTTTGAAATGATTGATCCCGTGATATAAGAAAAATATTTCGAAGCCAAATTCATAAGCGAAACGTTTGACTTCCATTTTTACTACCTCATGTCGGCACATAATTGGACTCAGTAATTCGGGTGACGCGGTGAGACATATTGAAACGACAATAACTCTCTTGATTTCCGGTCAAAAAATACAAATTTTATGTTCAAATTCATGTTCGGAATGTGCACTAATTAAAACATTCACACCGTGTCTAAAAATTCCTAACCATTCAAAAGTTATCTTCGAAACGGTTACCGAATATGAGTTTTCAACACAATTTCAAATCGATTAACGCTCTGAATACCTCGTAGCGAAAGTATTTTTCCCCCAAAACCTCATTTCGAGATGATTGATCCCGCGATATAAGAAAAATATTTTCAAGCCAAATTTATGAGCGAAACGTTTGACTTGCATTTCTACTCCCTCCTATAGGCACATAATTGGAATTCATAATTCGGGTAACACGGTGAGACATATTGAAACGACAATAACTCTCTTGATTTCCTTTGAAAA
Organism: Quercus cerris; assembly: GCA_963669245.1. NCBI lineage: Eukaryota > Viridiplantae > Streptophyta > Magnoliopsida > Fagales > Fagaceae > Quercus > Quercus cerris. The sequence continues at coordinate 76,798,683 of OY770007.1, forward strand.
ATACAAAATTTTTGTTCGAATTCAAGCTCATAATGTGTACTTTCTAAAACATTCAGGCCACGTCAAAAAATTCGCAACCGTTCAAAAGTTTCATTCAAAACAGTTACCGAAGTTGAGTTTTCAACACATTTTCAAATCGATTTACGCTTCGAATAACTTGCAGCGAAAGTATTTTTTACCCAAAACTTCATTTCGAGATGATTGATCCCGCGATATAAGAAAAATATTTTCAAGCCAAATTCGTGAACGAAACGTTTGACTTCCGTTTCTACACCCTCCTATAGGCACATAATTGGAATTCATAATTCGGGTAACACGGTGAGACATATTGAATTGACAATAACTCTTTTGATTTCCTTTCAAAAAATACAAAATTTGTGTTTGAATTCAAGCTCAGAATGTGTACTTTCTAAAACATTCAGGCCGCGTCAAAAAATTCCCAACCGTTCAAAAGATTCATTTGAAACGGTTACCGCTGTTGAGTTTTCAACACATTTTCAAATCGATTTACGCTCTGAATAACTTGCAGCGGAAGTATTTTTTACCCAAAAATTCATTTCGAGATGATTGATCCCGCGATATAAAATAAATATTTTCAAGCCAAATTCATGAGCGAAACGTTTGACTTCCATTTCTACTCCCTCCCATAGGCACATAATTGGAATTCATAATTCAGGTAACACGGTGAGACATATTGAAATGACAATAACTCTCTTGATTTCCTTTGAAAAATGCAAAATTTTTGTTCGAATTCAAGCTCATAATGTGTACTTTCTAAAACATTCAGGCCGCGTCAAAGAAGTCCATACCGTTCAAAAGTTTCATTCGAAACGGTTACCGAAGTTGAGTTTTCAACACATTTTCAAATCGATTTACGCTTTGAATAACTTGCAGCGAAAGTATTTTTTACCCAAAACTTCATTTCGAGATGATTGAGCCCGCGATATAAGAAAAATATTTTCAAGCCAAATTCGTGAACGAAACGTTTGACTTCCATTTCTACTCCCTCCCATAGGCACATAATTGGAATTCATAATTCGGGTAACACGGTGAGACATATTGAAACGACAATAACTCTCTTGATTTCCACTGAAAAAATACAAAATTTGTGTTCAAATTCAAGCTCTGAATGTGTAATTTCTAAAATATTCAGGCCACTTCTAAAATTCCTAACCGTTCATAAGTTTTCTTGGAAACAGTGACCGAAGTTGAGTTTTCAACATATTTTCAAATCGATTTATGCTCTGAATAACATGCTGCGAAAGTATTTTTTACCCAAAACTTCATTTCGAGATGATTGATCCCGTGATATAAGAAATATATTTCCAAGCCAAATTCGTGAGCGAAACGTTTGACTTGCATTTCTACTCCCTCCTATAGGCGCATAATTGGAATTCATAATTCGGGTAACACGGTGAGACATATTGAAACGACAATAACTCTCTTGATTTACCTTGAAAAATGCAAAATTTTTGTTCGAATTCAAGCTCATAATGTGTACTTTCTAAAACATTCATGCCGCATCAAAAAAGTCCATACCGTTCAAAAGTTTCATTCGAAACGGTTATCGAAGTTGAGTTTTCAACACATTTTCAAATCGATTTACGCTTTGAATAACCTGCAGTGAAAGTATTTTTTACCCAAAACTTCATTTCGAGATGATTGAGCCCGCGATATAAGAAAAATATTTTCAAGCCAAATTCGTGAATGAAATGTTTGACTTCCATTTCTACTCCCTCCCATAGGCACATAATTGGAATTCATAATTCGGGTAACACGGTGAGACATATTGAAACGACAATAACTCGCTTGATTTCCACTGAAAAAATACAAAATTTGTGTTCAAATTCAAGCTCTGAATGTGTAATTTCTAAAATATTCAGGCCACTTCTAAAATTCCTAACCGTTCATAAGTTTTCTTGGAAACAGTGACCGAAGTTGAGTTTTCAACATATTTTCAAATCGATTTATGCTCTGAATAACATGCAGCGAAAGTATTTTTTACCCAAAACTTCATTTTGAGATGATTGATCCCGTGATATAAGAAATATATTTCCAAGCCAAATTCGTGAGCGAAACGTTTGACTTCCACTTCTACTCCCTCCTACCGGCACATAATTGGAATCCATAATTCGGGTAACACGGTGAGACATATTGAAACGACAATAGCTCTCTTGATTTCCTTTGAAAAATACAAAATTTTTGTTCGAATTCAAGCTCATAATGTGTACTTTCTAAAACATTCAGGCCGCGTCAAAAAATTCCCAACCGTTCAAAAGTTTCATTCGAAACGGTTACCGAAGTTGAGTTTTCAACACATTTTCAAATCGATTTACGCTTTGAATAACTTGCAGCGAAAGTATTTTTTACCCAAAACTTCATTTCGAGATGATTGATCCCGCGATATAAGAAAAATATTTTCAAGCCAAATTCGTGAACGAAACGTTTGACTTCCGTTTCTACGGCCTCCTATAGGCACATAATTGGAATTCATAATTCGGGTAACACGGTGAGACATATTGAATTGACAATAACTCTTTTGATTTCCTTTCAAAAAATACAAAACTTTTGTTTGAATTCAAGCTCAGAATGTGTACTTTCTAAAACGTTCAGGCCGCGTCAAAAAATTCCCAACCGTTCAAAAGATTCATTTGAAACGGTTACCGATGTTGAGTTTTCAACACATTTTCAAATCGATTTACGCTCTGAATAATTTGCAGCGAAAGTATTTTTTACCCAAAACTTCATTTCGAGATGATTGATCCCGCGATATAAAAAAAATATTTTCAAGCCAAATTCTTGAGCGAAACGTTTGACTTCCATTTCTACTCCCTCCCATAGGCACATAATTGGAATTCATAATTCGGGTAACACGGTGAGACATATTGAAACGACAATAACTCTCTTGATTTCCTTTGAAAAATGCAAAATTTTTGTTCGAATTCAAGCTCATAATGTGTACTTTCTAAAACATTCAGGCCGCGTCAAAAAAGTCCATACCGTTCAAAAGTTTCATTCGAAACGGTTACCGAAGTTGACTTTTCAACACATTTTCAAATCGATTTACGCTTTGAATAACTTGCAGCGAAAGTATTTTTTACCCAAAACTTCATTTCGAGATGATTGAGCCCGCGATGTAAGAAAAATATTTTCAAGCCAAATTCGTGAACGAAATGTTTGACTTCCATTTCTACTCCCTCCCATAGGCATATAATTGGAATTCATAATTCGGGTAACACGGTGAGACATATTGAAACGACAATAACTCTCTTGATTTCCACTGAAAAAATACAAAATTTGTGTTCAAATTCAAGCTCTGAATGTGTAATTTCTAAAATATTCAGGCCACTTCTAAAATTCCTAACCGTTCATAAGTTTTCTTGGAAACAGTGACCGAAGTTGAGTTTTCAACATATTTTCAAATCGATTTATGCTCTGAATAACATGTAGCGAAAGTATTTTTTACCCAAAACTTCATTTCGAGATGATTGATCCCGTGATATAAGAAATATATTTCCAAGCCAAATTCGTGAGCGAAACGTTTGACTTGCATTTCTACTCCCTCCTATTGGCACATAATTGGAATTCATAATTCGGGTAACACGGTGAGACATACTGAAACGACAATAACTCTCTTGATTTCCTTTGAAAAATGCAAAATTTTTGTTCGAATTCAAGCTCATAATGTAAACTTTCTAAAACATTCATGCCGCGTCAAAAAAGTCCATACCGTTGAAAAGTTTCATTCGAAACGGTTACCGAAGTTGAGTTTTCAACACATTTTCAAATCGATTTATGCTTTGAATAACTTGCAGCGAAAGTATTTTTTACCCAAAACTTTATTTCGAGATGATTGAGACCGCGATATAAGAAAAATATTTTCAAGCCAAATTCGTGAACGAAACGTTTGACTTCCATTTCCACTCCCTCCCATAGGCACATAATTGGAATTCATAATTCGGGTAACACGGTGAGACATATTGAAACGACAATAACTCTCTTGATTTCCACTGAAAAAATACAAAATTTGTGTTCAAATTCAAGCTCTGAATGTGTAATTTCTAAAATATTCAGGCCACTTCTATAATTCCTAACCGTTCATAAGTTTTCTTGGAAACAGTGACCGAAGTTGAGTTTTCAACACATTTTCAAATCGATTTATGCTCTGAATAACATGCAGCGAAAGTATTTTTTACCCAAAACTTCATTTTGAGATGATTGATCCCGTGATATAAGAAATATATTTCCAAGCCAAATTCGTGAGCGAAACGTTTGACTTCCACTTCTACTCCCTCCTACCGGCACATAATTGGAATCCATAATTCGGGTAACACGGTGAGACATATTGAAACGACAATAACTCTCTTGATTTCCTTTGAAAAATACAAAATTTTTGTTCGAATTCAAGCTCATAATGTGTACTTTCTAAAACATTCAGGCCGCGTCAAAAAATTCCCAACCGTTCAAAAGTTTCATTCGAAACGGTTACCGAAGTTGAGTTTTCAACACATTTTCAAATCGATTTACGCTTCGAATAACTTGCAGCGAAAGTATTTTTTACCCAAAACTTCATTTCGATATGATTGATCCCGCGATATAAGAAAAATATTTTCAAGCCAAATTCGTGAACGAAACGTTTGACTTCCGTTTCTACACCCTCCTATAGGCACATAATTGGAATTCATAATTCGGGCAACACGGTGAGACATATTGAATTGACAATAACTCTTTTGATTTCCTTTCAAAAAATACAAAATTTGTGTTTGAATTCAAGCTCAGAATGTGTACTTTCTAAAACATTCAGGCCGCGTCAAAAAATTCCCAACCGTTCAAAAGATTCATTTGAAACGGTTACCGCTGTTGAGTTTTCAACACATTTTCAAATCGATTAACGCTCTGAATAACTTGCAGCGAAAGTATTTTTTACCCAAAAATTCATTTCGAGATGATTGATCCCGCGATACAAGAAAAATATTTTCAAGCCAAATTCGTGAACGAAACGTTTGACTTCCGTTTCTACGGCCTCCTATAGGCACATAATTGGAATTCATAATTCGGGTAACACGGTGAGACATATTGAATTGACAATAACTCTTTTGATTTCCTTTCAAAAAATACAAAACTTTTGTTTGAATTCAAGCTCAGAATGTGTACTTTCTAAAACGTTCAGGCCGCGTCAAAAAATTCCCAACCGTTCAAAAGATTCATTTGAAACGGTTACCGATGTTGAGTTTTCAACACATTTTCAAATCGATTTACGCTCTGAATAATTTGCAGCGAAAGTATTTTTTACCCAAAACTTCATTTCGGGATGATTGATCCCGCGATATAAAAAAAATATTTTCAAGCCAAATTCTTGAGCGAAACGTTTGACTTCCATTTCTACTCCCTCCCATAGGCACATAATTGGAATTCATAATTCGGGTAACACGGTGAGACATATTGAAACGACAATAACTCTCTTGATTTCCTTTGAAAAATGCAAAATTTTTGTTCGAATTCAAGCTCATAATGTGTACTTTCTAAAACATTCAGGCCGCGTCAAAAAAGTCCATACCGTTCAAAAGTTTCATTCGAAACGGTTACCGAAGTTGACTTTTCAACACATTTTCAAATCGATTTACGCTTTGAATAACTTGCAGCGAAAGTATTTTTTACCCAAAACTTCATTTCGAGATGATTGAGCCCGCGATATAAGAAAAATATTTTCAAGCCAAATTCGTGAACGAAATGTTTGACTTCCATTTCTACTCCCTCCCATAGGCATATAATTGGAATTCATAATTCGGGTAACACGGTGAGACATATTGAAACGACAATAACTCTCTTGATTTCCACTGAAAAAATACAAAATTTGTGTTCAAATTCAAGCTCTGAATGTGTAATTTCTAAAATATTCAGGCCACTTCTAAAATTCCTAACCGTTCATAAGTTTTCTTGGAAACAGTGACCGAAGTTGAGTTTTCAACATATTTTCAAATCGATTTATGCTCTTAATAACATGCTGCGAAAGTATTTTTTACCCAAAACTTCATTTCGAGATGATTGATCCCGTGATATAAGAAATATATTTCCAAGCCAAATTCGTGAGCGAAACGTTTGACTTGCATTTCTACTCCCTCCTATAGGCACATAATTGGAATTCATAATTCGGGTAACACGGTGAGACATATTGAAACGACAATAACTCTATTGATTTCCCTTGAAAAATGCAAAATTTTTGTTCGAATTCAAGCTCATAATGTGTACTTTCTAAAACATTCATGCCGCATCAAAAAAGTCCATACCGTTCAAAAGTTTCATTCGAAACGGTTACCGAAGTTGAGTTTTCAACACATTTTCAAATCGATTTACGCTTTGAATAACCTGCAGCGAAAGTATTTTTTACCCAAAACTTCATTTCGAGATGATTGAGCCCGCGATATAAGAAAAATATTTTCAAGCCAAATTCGTGAACGAAACGTTTGACTTCCGTTTCTACAGCCTCCTATAGGCACATAATTGGAATTCATAATTCGGGTAACACGGTGAGACATATTGAATTGACAATAACTCTTTTGATTTCCTTTCAAAAAATACAAAACTTTTGTTTGAATTCAAGCTCAGAATGTGTACTTTCTAAAACGTTCAGGCCGCGTCAAAAAATTCCCAACCGTTCAAAAGATTCATTTGAAACGGTTACCGATGTTGAGTTTTCAACACATTTTCGAATCGATTTACGCTCTGAATAATTTGCAGCGAAAGTATTTTTTACCCAAAACTTCATTTCGAGATGATTGATCCCGCGATATAAAAAAAATATTTTCAAGCCAAATTCTTGAGCGAAACGTTTGACTTCCATTTCTACTCCCTCCCATAGGCACATAATTGGAATTCATAATTCGGGTAACACGGTGAGACATATTGAAACGACAATAACTCTCTTGATTTCCTTTGAAAAATGCAAAATTTTTGTTCGAATTCAAGCTCATAATGTGTACTTTCTAAAACATTCAGGCCGCGTCAAAAAAGTCCATACCGTTCAAAAGTTTCATTCGAAACGGTTACCGAAGTTGACTTTTCAACACATTTTCAAATCGATTTACGCTTTGAATAACTTGCAGCGAAAGTATTTTTTACCCAAAACTTCATTTCGAGATGATTGAGCCCGCGATATAAGAAAAATATTTTCAAGCCAAATTCGTGAACGAAATGTTTGACTTCCATTTCTACTCCCTCCCATAGGCACATAATTGGAATTCATAATTCGGGTAACGCGGTGAGACATATTGAAACGACAATAACTCTCTTGATTTCCACTGAAAAAATACAAAATTTGTGTTCAAATTCAAGCTCTGAATGTGTAATTTCTAAAATATTCAGGCCACTTCTAAAATTCCTAACCGTTCATAAGTTTTCTTGGAAACAGTGACCGAAGTTGAGTTTTCAACATATTTTCAAATCGATTTATGCTCTGAATAACATGCAGCGAAAGTATTTTTTACCCAAAACTTCATTTCGAGATGATTGATCCCGTGATATAAGAAATATATTTCCAAGCCAAATTCGTGAGCGAAACGTTTGACTTGCATTTCTACTCCCTCCTATAGGCACATAATTGGAATTCATAATTCGGGTAACACGGTGAGACATATTGAAACGACAATAACTCTCTTGATTTCCTTTGAAAAATGCAAAATTTTTGTTCGAATTCAAGCTCATAATGTGTACTTTCTAAAACATTCATGCCGCGTCAAAAAAGTCCATACTGTTGAAGAGTTTCATTCGAAACGGTTACCGAAGTTGAGTTTCCAACACATTTTCAAATCGATTTACGCTTTGAATAACTTGCAGCGAAAGTATTTTTTACCCAAAACTTCATTTCGAGATGATTGAGCCCGCGATATAAGAAAAATATTTTCAAGCCAAATTCGTGAACGAAACGTTTGACTTCCATTTCCACTCCCTCCCATAGGCACATAATTGGAATTCATAATTCGGGTAACACGGTGAGACATATTGAAACGACAATAACTCTCTTGATTTCCACTGAAAAAATACAAAATTTGTGTTCAAATTCAAGCTCTGAATGTGTAATTTCTAAAATATTCAGGCCACTTCTAAAATTCCTAACCGTTCATAAGTTTTCTTGGAAACAGTGACCGAAGTTGAGTTTTCAACACATTTTCAAATCGATTTATGCTCTGAATAACATGCAGCGAAAGTATTTTTTACCCAAAACTTCATTTTGAGATGATTGATCCCGTGATATAAGAAATATATTTCCAAGCCAAATTCGTGAGCGAAACGTTTGACTTCCACTTCTACTCCCTCCTACCGGCACATAATTGGAATCCATAATTCGGGTAACACGGTGAGACATATTGAAACGACAATAACTCTCTTGATTTCCTTTGAAAAATACAAAATTTTTGTTCGAATTCAAGCTCATAATGTGTACTTTCTAAAACATTCAGGCCGCGTCAAAAAATTCCCAACCGTTCAAAAGTTTCATTCGGAACGGTTACCGAAGTTGAGTTTTCAACACATTTTCAAATCGATTTCCGCTTCGAATAACTTGCAGCGAAAGTATTTTTTACCCAAAACTTCATTTCGAGATGATTGATCCCGCGATATAAGAAAAATATTTTCAAGCCAAATTCGTGAACGAAACGTTTGACTTCCGTTTCTACACCCTCCTATAGGCACATAATTGGAATTCATAATTCGGGCAACACGGTGAGACATATTGAATTGACAATAACTCTTTTGATTTCCTTTCAAAAAATACAAAATTTGTGTTTGAATTCAAGCTCAGAATGTGTACTTTCTAAAACATTCAGGCCGCCTCAAAAAATTCCCAACCGTTCAAAAGATTCATTTGAAACGGTTACCGCTGTTGAGTTTTCAACACCTTTTCAAATCGATTTACGCTCTGAATAACTTGCAGCGAAAGTATTTTTTACCCAAAAATTCATTTCGAGATGATTGAACCCGCGATATAAAAAAAATATTTTCAAGCCAAATTCGTGAGCGAAACGTTTGACTTCCATTTCTACTCCCTCCCATAGGCACATAATTGGAATTCATAATTCGGGTAACACGGTGAGACATATTGAAACGACAATAACTCTCTTGATTTCCTTTGAAAAATGCAAAATTTATGTTCGAATTCAAGCTCATAATGTGTACTTTCTAAAACATTCAGGCCGCCTCAAAAAATTCCCAACCGTTCAAAAGATTCATTTGAAACGGTTACCGCTGTTGAGTTTTCAACACCTTTTCAAATCGATTTACGCTTTGAATAACTTGCAGCGAAAGTATTTTTTACCCAAAACTTCATTTCGAGATGATTGAGCCCGCGAAATAAGAAAAATATTTTCAAGCCAAATTCGTGAACGAAACGTTTGACTTCCATTTCTACTCCCTCCCATAGGCACATAATTGGAATTCATAATTCGGGTAACACGGTGAGACATATTGAAACGACAATAACTCTCTTGATTTCCACTGAAAAAATACAAAATTTGTGTTCAAATTTAAGCTCTGAATGTGTAATTTCTAAAATATTCAGGCCACTTCTAAAATTCCTAACCGTTCATAAGTTTTCTTGGAAACAGTGACCGAAGTTGAGTTTTCAACATATTTTCAAATCGATTTATGCTCTGAATAACATGCTGCGAAAGTATTTTTTACCCAAAACTTCATTTCGAGATGATTGATCCCGTGATATAAGAAATATATTTCCAAGCCAAATTCGTGAGCGAAACGTTTGACTTGCATTTCTACTCCCTCCTATAGGCACATAATTGGAATTCATAATTCGGGTAACACGGTGAGACATATTGAAACGACAATAACTCTCTTGATTTCCCTTGAAAAATGCAAAATTTTTGTTCGAATTCAAGCTCATAATGTGTACTTTCTAAAACATTCATGCCGCATCAAAAAAGTCCATACCGTTCAAAAGTTTCATTCGAAACGGTTACCGAAGTTGAGTTTTCAACACATTTTCAAATCGATTTACGCTTTGAATAACCTGCAGCGAAAGTATTTTTTACCCAAAACTTCATTTCGAGATGATTGAGCCCGCGATATAAGAAAAATATTTTCAAGCCAAATTCGTGTATGAAACGTTTGAATTCCATTTCTACTCCCTCCCATAGGCACATAATTGGAATTCATAATTCGGGTAACACGGTGAGACATATTGAAACGACAATAACTCTTTTGATTTCCACTGAAAAAATACAAAATTTGTGTTCAAATTCAAGCTCTGAATGTGTAATTTCTAAAATATTCAGGCCACTTCTAAAATTCCTAACCGTTCATAAGTTTTCTTGGAAACAGTGACCGAAGTTGAGTTTTCAACATATTTTCAAATCGATTTATGCTCTGAATAACATGCAGCGAAAGTATTTTTTACCCAAAACTTCATTTCGAGATGATTGATCCCGTGATATAAGAAATATATTTCCAAGCCAAATTCGTGAGCGAAACGTTTGACTTCCACTTCTACTCCCTCCTACCGGCACATAATTGGAATCCATAATTCGGGTAACACGGTGAGACATATTGAGACGACAATAACTCTCTTGATTTCCTTTGAAAAATACAAAATGTTTGTTCGAATTCAAGCTCATAATGTGTACTTTCTAAAACATTCAGGCCGCGTCAAAAAATTCCCAACCGTTCAAAAGTTTCATTCGAAACGGTTACCGAAGTTGAGTTTTCAACACATTTTCAAATCGATTTACGCTTTGAATAACTTGTAGCGAAAGTATTTTTTACCCAAAACTTCATTTCGAGATGATTGATCCCGCGATATAAGAAAAATATTTTCAAGCCAAATTCGTGAACGAAACGTTTGACTTCCGTTTCTACAGCCTCCTATAGGCACAAAATTGGAATTCATAATTCGGGTAACACGGTGAGACATATTGAATTGACAATAACTCATTTGATTTCCTCTCAAAAAATAAAAAATTTGTGTTTGAATTCAAGCTCAGAATGTGTACTTTCTAAAACATTCAGGCCGCGTCAAAAAATTCCCAACCGTTCAAAAGATTCATTTGAAACGGTTACCGATGTTGAGTTTTCAACACATTTTCAAATCGATTTACGCTCTGAATAACTTGCAGCGAAAGTATTTTTTACCCAAAACTTCATTTCGAGATGATTGATCCCGTGATATAAAAAAAATATTTTCAAGCCAAATTCATGAGCGAAACGTTTGACTTCCATTTCTAGTCCCTCCCATAGGCACATAATTGGAATTCATAATTCGGGTAACACGGTGAGACATATTGAAACGACAATAACTCTCTTGATTTCCTTTGAAAAATGCAAAAATTTTGTTCGAATTCAAGCTCATAATTTGTACTTTCTAAAACATTCAGGCCGCGTCAAAAAAGTCCATACCGTTCAAAAGTTTCATTCGAAACGGTTACCGAAGTTGAGTTTTCAACACATTTTCAAATCGATTTACGCTTTGAATAACTTGCAGCGAAAGTATTTTTTACCCAAAACTTCATTTCGAGATGATTGAACCCGCGATATAAGAAAAATATTTTCAAGCCAAATTCGTGAACGAAACGTTTGACTTCCATTTCTACTCCCTCCCATAGGCACATAGTTGGAATTCATAATTCGGGTAACACGGTGAGACATATTGAAACGACAATAACTCTCTTGATTTCCACTGAAAAAATACAAAATTTGTGTTCAAATTCAAGCTCTGAATGTGTAATTTCTAAAATATTCAAGCCACTTCTAAAATTCCTAACCGTTCATAAGTTTTCTTGGAAACAGTGACCGAAGTTGAGTTTTCAACATATTTTCAAATCGATTTATGCTCTGAATAACATGCAGTGAAAGTATTTTTTACCCAAAACTTCATTTCGAGATGATTGATCTCGTGATATAAGAAATATATTTCCAAGCCAAATTCGTGAGCGAAACGTTTGACTTCCACTTCCACTCCCTCCTACCGGCACATAATTGGAATCCATAATTCGGGTAACACGGTGAGACATATTGAAACGACAATAACTCTCTTGATTTCCTTTGAAAAATACAAAATTTTTGTTCGAATTCAAGCTCATAATGTGTACTTTCTAAAACATTCAGGCCGCGTCAAAAAATTCCCAACCGTTCAAAAGTTTCATTCGAAACGGTTACCGAAGTTGAGTTTTCAACACATTTTCAAATCGATTTACGCTTTGAATAACTTGCAGCGAAAGTATTTTTTACCCAAAACTTCATTTCGTGATGATTGATCCCGCGATATAAGAAAAATATTTTCAAGCCAAATTCGTGAACGAAACGTTTGACTTCTGTTTCTACTCCCTCCCATAGGCACATAATTGGAATTCATAATTCGGGTAACACGGTGAGACATATTGAAACGACAATAACTCTCTTGATTTCCACTGAAAAAATACAAAATTTGTGCTCCAATTCAAGCCCGTAATGTGGACTTTCTAAAACATTCAGGCCGCGTCTAAAAATTCTTAACCGCTCAAAAGTATTCTTCGAAACGGTTATCGAAGTTGAGTTTTCAAGACATTTTCAAATTGATTTATGCTCTAAATAACTTGCGGCGAAAGTATTTTTTACCCAAAACTTCATTTCGAGATGATTGATCCCGTGATATAAGAAAAATATTTCCAAGCCAAATTTGTGAGCGAAACGTTTGACTTCCATTTTGACTCCCTCTTATCGGCACATAATTGGAATCCGTAATTCGAGTAACACGGTGAGACATATTGAAACGAGAATAACTGTCTTGATTTCTAGTCAAAAAATATAAATTTTATGTTCAAATTCAGGCTCAGATTGTGTAATTTCTAAAACATTCATGCCGCGTCTAAGAATTCCTAACCGTTCAAAAGTTATCTTCGAAATGGTTGCTGAAGCTGAGTTTTCAACACAATTTCAAATCGATTGACGCTCTGAATAACTTGCAGCGAAAGTATTTTTTACCCAAAACTTCATTTCGAGATGATTGATACCACGAGATAAGAAAAATATTTTCATGCCAAATTCGTTAACGAAACGCTTGACTTCCATTTCTACTCCCTCCCATAGGCACATAATTGGAATTCATAATTCGGGTAACACGGTGAGACATAATGAAACTGCAATAACTCTCTTGATTTCCACTGAAAAAATACAAAATTTGTGTTCAAATTCAAGCTCTGAATGTGTAATTTCTAAAACATTCAGGCCACGTCTAAAAATTCCTAATCGTTCATAAGTTTTCTTGGAAACAGTGACCGAAGTTGATTTTTCAACATATTTTCAAATCGATTTATGCTCTGAATAACACGCAGGGAAAGTATATTTTACCCAAAACTTCATTTCGAGATGATTGATCCCGTGATATAAGAAAAATATTACCAAGCCAAATTCGTAAGCGAAACGTTTGACTTCCACTTCTACTCCCTCCTATCGGCACATAATTGGAATCAATAATTCGGGTAACACGGTGAGACATATTGAAACGACAATAACTCTCTTGATTTCCTTTTAAAAAATACAAAATTTGTGTGCGAATTGAAGCTCAGAATGGGTACTTTCTAAAACATTCAGGCCGCGTCAAAAAATTCCCAACTGTTCAAAAGTTTCATTCGAAACGGTTACCGAAGTTGAGTTTTAAACACATTTTCAAATCAATTTGCACTCTGAATAACTTGCAGCGAATGTATTTTTTACCCAAAAATTCATTTCGAGATGATTGATCCCGCGATATAAGAAAAATATTTTCAAGCCAAATTCGTGAGCGAAAAGTTTGACTTCCATTTCTACTCCCACCCATAGGCACATAATTGGAATTCATAATTCGGGTAACACGGTGAGACATATTGAAATGACAACAACTCACTTGATTTCCATTGAAAAAATACAGAATTTGTGTTAAAATTCAAGCTCAGAGTGTGTACTTTCTAAAACATTCAGGCCGCGTCTAAAAATTCCTGACCGTTCAAAAGTTTTCTTTGAAACGGTTACCGAATTTGAGTTTTCAACACATTTTCATATCAATTTACGCTCTAAATAACTTGTGGCGAAAGTATTTTTTACACAAAACTTCATTTCGAGATGATTGATCCCGTGATATAAGAAAAATATTTCCAAGCCAAATTCATGAGCGAAACGTTTGACTTCAATTTTTACTCCCTCTTATCGACACATAATTGGAATCCGTAATTCGGGTAACACGGTGATACATATTGAAACGACAATATCTCTCTTGATTTCCAGTCAAAAAATACAAATTTTGTGTTCAAATTCAGGCTCAGAATGTGTACTTTCTAAAAAATTCATGTCGCGTCTAAAAATTCCTATCCGTTCAAAAGTTTTCTTGGAAACAGTTACCGAAGTTGAGTTTTCAACACATTTTCAAATCGATTTATGCTCTAAATAACTTGCGGCGAAAGTATTTTTTACCCAAAAAATCATTTCAAGATGATTGATCCCGTGATATAAGAAAAATATTTCCAAGCCAAATTCGTGAGCGAGACATTTGACTTCCATTTTTACTCCCTCTTGTCGACACATAATTGGAATCCGTAATTCGGGTAACACGGTGATACATATTGAAACGACAATATCTCTCTTGATTTCCAGTCAAAAAATACAAATTTTGTGTTCAAATTCAGGCTCAGAATGTGTACTTTCTAAAACATTCATGCCGCGTCTAAAAATTCCTAACCATTCAAAAGTTATCTACGAAATGGTTATCGAAGATGAGTGTTCAACACATTTTCAAATCGTTTGACGCTCCGAAAAACTTGCAGCGAAAGTGTTTTTTACCCAAAACTTCATTTCGAGATGATTGATCCCACGATGTAAGAAAAATATTTCCAAGCCAAATTCATGAGCGAAACGTTTGACTTACGTTTTGACTCACTCCTATCGGCACATAATTGGAATTTGTAATTCGGGTAACACGGTGAGACATATTGAAACGACAATAACTCTCTTGATTTCCCCTCAAAAAATACAAATTTTATGTTCGAATTCAAGCTCGGATTGTGTACTTTCTAAAACATTCACGCCGCGTCTAAAAATTCCCAACCGTTCAAAAGTTATCTTCGAAACGGTTACTGAAGATGAGTTTTCAACACATTTTCAAATCGATTGATGCTTTGAATAACTTGCAGCGAAAGTATTTTTTGCCCAAAACATCATTTCCACATGATTCATCCCGCGATATAAGAAAAATATTTCCGAGCCAAATTCATGAGCGAAACATTCAACTTCCGTTTTGACTCCCTCCTATCGGCACATAATTGGAAGCCGTAATTCGGGTTACGCGGTGAGACAATTTAAACGACCACAACACCCTTGATTTCAACTGAAAAAACACAAAATTCGTGTTCAAATTCAAGCTCAGAATCTGTACTTTCTAAAACATTCAGGCCGCGTCTGTAAATTCCTAATGGTTGAAACGTTTTCAACGAAACGGTTACCGAAGTTGAGTTTTCGAGACATTTTCAACTTGATTGAGACTCTGAATAACTTGCAGCGAAAGTATTTATTACCAAAACTTTATTTCGAGATGATTGATCCCTCGATATAAGAAAAATATTTCGAAGCCAAATTCATGAGCGAAACGTTTGACTTCCATTTTTACTACCACATGTCAGCACATAATTGGACTCAGTAATTTGAGTGACGCGGTGAGACATATTGAAACGACAATAACTCTCTTGATTTCCTGTCAAAAAATACAAATTTCACGTTGAAATTCATGTTCGGAATCCGCACTAATTAAAACATTCATGCCGCGTCTAAAAATTCCTAACCATTGAAAAGTTATCTTCGAAACGGTTACCGAAGATGAGTTTTCAACACAATTCCAAATCGATTAACGCTCTGAATAACTTGCAGCGAAAGTATTTTTTACCCAAAACTTCATTTCGAGATGATTGATCCCGCGATATAAGAAAAATATTTTCAAGCCAAATTCGTGAACGAAAAGTTTGACTTCCGTTTCTACACCCTCCTATAGGCACATAATTAGAATTAATAATTCGGGTGACACGGTGAGACATATTGAATTGACAATAACTGTTTTGATTTACATTCAAAAATTACAAAATTTGTGTTTGAATTGAAGCTCAGAATGTGTACTTTCTAAAACATTCAGGCCGCGTCAAAAAATTCTCAACCGTTAAAAAGATTCATTTGAAACGGTTACCGATGTTGAGTTTTCAACACATTTTCAAATCGATTTACACTCTGAATAACTTGCAGCGAAAGTATTTTTTACCCAAAACTTCATTTCGAGATGATTGATCCCGTGATATAAAAAAAATATTTTCAAGCCAAATTCGTGAGCGAAACGTTTGACTTCCATTTCTACTCCCTCCCATAGGCACATAATTGGAATTCATAATTCGGGTAACACGGTGAGACATATTGAAACGACAATAACTCTCTTGATTTCCTTTGAAAAATACAAAATTTTTGTTCGAATTTAAGCTCATAATGTGTACTTTCTAAAACATTCAGGCCACATCAAAAAATTCCATACCGTTCAAAAGTTTCATTCGAAACAGTTACCGAAGTTGAGTTTTCAACACATTTTCAAATCGATTTACGCTTTGAATAACTTGCAGCGAAAGTATTTTTTACCCAAAACTTCATTTTGAGATGATTGATCCCGCGATATAAGAAAAATATTTTCAAGCCAAATTCGTGAACGAAACGTTTGGCTTCTGTTTCTACTCCCTCCCATAGGCACATAATTGGAATTCCTAATTCGGGTAACACGGTGAGACATATTGAAACGACAATAACTCTCTTGATTTCCTTTGAAAAATGCAAAATTTTTGTTCGAATTCAAGCTCATAATGTGTACTTTCTAAAACATTCAGGCCGCGTCAAAAAAGTCCATACCGTTCAAAAGTTTCATTCGAAACGGTTACAGAAGTTGAGTTTTCAACACATTTTCAAATCGATTTACGCTTTGAATAACTTGCAGCGAAAGTATTTTTTACCCAAAACTTCATTTCGAGATGATTGAACCCGCGATATAAGAAAAATATTTTCAAGCCAAATTCGTGAACGAAACGTTTGACTTCCATTTCTACTCCCTCCCATAGGCACATAGTTGGAATTCATAATTCGGGTAACACGGTGAGACATATTGAAACGACAATAACTCTCTTGATTTCCACTGAAAAAATACAAAATTTGTGTTCAAATTCAAGCTCTGAATGTGTAATTTCTAAAATATTCAAGCCACTTCTAAAATTCCTAACCGTTCATAAGTTTTCTTGGAAACAGTGACCGAAGTTGAGTTTTTAACATATTTTCAAATCGATTTATGCTCTGAATAACATGCAGCGAAAGTATTTTTTACCCAAAACTTCATTTCGAGATGATTGATCCCGTGATATAAGAAATATATTTCCAAGCCAAATTCGTGAGCGAAACGTTTGACTTCCACTTCCACTCCCTCCTACCGGCACATAATTGGAATCCATAATTCGGGTAACACGGTGAGACATATTGAAACGACAATAACTCTCTTGATTTCCTTTGAAAAATACAAAATTTTTGTTCGAATTCAAGCTCATAATGTGTACTTTCTAAAACATTCAGGCCGCGTCAAAAAATTCCCAACCGTTCAAAAGTTTCATTCGAAACGGTTACCGAAGTTGAGTTTTCAACACATTTTCAAATCGATTTACGCTTTGAATAACTTGCAGCGAAAGTATTTTTTACCCAAAACTTCATTTCGTGATGATTGATCCCGCGATATAAGAAAAATAGTTTCAAGCCAAATTCGTGAACGAAACGTTTGACTTCTGTTTCTACTCCCTCCCATAGGCACATAATTGGAATTCATAATTCGGGTAACACGGTGAGACATATTGAAACGACAATAACTCTCTTGATTTCCACTGAAAAAATACAAAATTTGTGTTCCAATTCAAGCCCGTAATGTGGACTTTCTAAAACATTCAGGCCGCGTCTAAAAATTCTTAACCGCTCAAAAGTATTCTTCGAAACGGTTATCGAAGTTGAGTTTTCAAGACATTTTCAAATTGATTTATGCTCTAAATAACTTGCGGCGAAAGTATTTTTTACCCAAAACTTCATTTCGAGATGATTGATCCCGTGATATAAGAAAAATATTTCCAAGCCAAATTTGTGAGCGAAACGTTTGACTTCCATTTTGACTCCCTCTTATCGGCACATAATTGGAATCCGTAATTCGAGTAACACGGTGAGACATATTGAAACGAGAATAACTGTCTTGATTTCTAGTCAAAAAATACAAATTTTATGTTCAAATTCAGGCTCAGATTGTGTAATTTCTAAAACATTCATGCCGCGTCTAAGAATTCCTAACCGTTCAAAAGTTATCTTCGAAATGGTTGCTGAAGCTGAGTTTTCAACACATTTTCAAATCGATTGACGCTCTGAATAACTTGTAGCGAAAGTATTTTTTACCCAAAACTTCATTTCGAGATGATTGATACCACGAGATAAGAAAAATATTTTCATGCCAAATTCGTGAACGAAACGCTTGACTTCCATTTCTACTCCCTCCCATAGGCACATAATTGGAATTCATAATTCGGGTTACATAATTGGAATTCATAATTCGGGCAACACAGTGAGACATAATGAAACCGCAATAACTCTTTTGATTTCCACCGAAAAAATACAAAATTTGTGTTCAAATTCAAGCTCTGAATGTGTAATTTCTAAAACATTCAGGCCACGTCTAAAAATTCCTAACCATCCATAAGTTTTCTTGGAAACAGTGACCGAAGTTGAGTTTTCAACATATTTTCAAATCGATTTATGCTCTGAATAAAATGCGGGGAAAGTATTTTTTACCCAAAACTTCATTTCGAGATGATTGATCCCGTGATATAAGAAAAATATTTCCAAGCCAAATTCGTGAGCGAAACGTTTGACTTCCACTTCTACTCCCCCCTATCGGCACATAATTGGAATCCATAATTCGGGTAACACGGTGAGACATATTGAAACGACAATAACTCTCTTGATTTCCTTTGAAAAAATACAAAATTTGTGTGCGAATTGAAGCTCAGAATGGGTACTTTCTAAAACATTCAGGCCGCGTCAAAAAATTCCCAACCGTTCAAAAGTTTCATTCGAAACGGTTACCGAAGTTGAGTTTTCAACACATTTTCAAATCGATTTGCGCTCTGAATAACTTGCAGCGAATGTATTTTTTACCCAAAAATTCATTTCGAGATGATTGATCCTGCGATATAAGAAAAATATTTTTAAGCCAAATTCGTGAGCGAAACGTTTGACTTCCATTTCTACTCCCACCCATAGGCACATAATTGGAATTCATAATTCGGGTAACACGGTGAGACATATTGAAACGACAACAACTCACTTGATTTCCATTGAAAAAATACAGAATTTATGTTAAAATTCAAGCTCAGAGTGTGTACTTTCTAAAACATTCAGGCCGCGTCTAAAAATTCTTAACCGTTCAAAAGTTTTCTTTGAAACGGTTACCAAAGTTGAGTTTTCAACACATTTTCATATCAATTTACGCTCTAAATAACTTGTGGCGAAAGTATTTTTTACACAAAAATTCATTTCAAGATGATTCATCCCGTGATATAAGAAAAATATTTCCAAGCCAAAATTCATGAGCGAAACGTTTGACTTCCATTTTTACTCCCTCTTATCGGCACGTAATTGGAATCCGTAATTCGGGAAACACGGTAAGACATATTGAAACGACAATAACTGTCTTGATTTCTTGTCAAAAAATAGAAATTTTATGTTCAAATTCAATCTTGGATTGCGTAATTTCTAAAACATTCATGCCGCGTCTAAAAATTCCTAAACGTTCAAAAGTTATCTTCGAAACGGTTACTGAAGATGAGTTTTCAACGCATTTTCCAATCGATTGACGCTCCGAATAACTTGCAGTGAAAGTATTTTTTACCCAAAACTTCATTTTGAAATGACTGATCCCGCGATATAAGAAAAACATTTCCAAGCCATATTCTTGAGCGAAACGTTTGACTTCGATTTTTACACCCTCTTATCGGCACATATTTGTAATGCATAGTTCGTATAACACGGTCAGACATTTTAAAAGACAATAACTCTCTTGGTTTCCCCAAAAAAAATGTAAAATTTGTGTTCAAGTTCAAGCTCAGAATGTGTACTTTCTAAAACATTCATGCCGCGTCTAAAAATTCCTATCCGTTCAAAAGTTTTCTTGGAAACAGTTACCGAAGTTGAGTTTTCAACACATTTTCTAATCGATTTATGCTCTAAATAACTTGCGGCGAAAGTATTTTTTACCCAAAAAATCATTTCAAGATGATTGATCCCGTGATATAAGAAAAATATTTCCAAGCCAAATTCGTGAGCGAAACATTTGACTTCCATTTTTACTCCCTCTTATCGACACATAATTGGAATCCGTAATTCAGGTAACACGGTGATACATATTGAAACGACAATAACTCTCTTGATTTCCCCTCAAAAAATACAAATTTTATGTTCAAATTCAAGCTCGGATTGTGTACTTTCTAAAACATTCACGCCGCGTCTAAAAATTCCTAACCGTTCGAAAGTTATCTTCGAAACGGTTACTGAAGATGAGTTTTCAACACATTTTCAAATCGATTGATGCTCTGAATAACTTGCAGTGAAAGTATTTTTTGCCCAAAACATCATTTCGAGATGATTCATCCCGCGATATAAGAAAAATATTTCCGAGCCAAATTCATGAGCGAAACATTTAACTTCCGTTTTGACTCCCTCCTATCGGCACATAATTGGAAGCCGTAATTCGGGTTACACGGTGAGACAATTTAAACGACAACAACACCCTTGATTTCAATTGAAAAAACACAAAATTCGTGTTCAAATTCAAGCTCAGAATATGTACTTTCTAAAACATTCAGGCCGCGTCTGTAAATTCCTAACGGTTGAAACGTTTTCAACGAAACGGTTACCGAAGTTGAGTTTTCAAGACATTTTCAACTTGATTGAGACTCTGAATAACTTGCAGCGAAAGTATTTATTACCAAAACTTCATTTCGAGATGATTGATCCCTCGATATAAGAAAAATATTTCGAAGCCAAATTCATGAGCGAAACGTTTGACTTCCATTTTTACTACCTCATGTCAGCACATAATTGGACTCAGTAATTCGGGTGACGCGGTGAGACATATTGAAACGACAAAAACTCTCTTGATTTCCTGTCAAAAAATACAAATTTCATGTTGAAATTCATGTTCAGAATCTGCACTAATTAAAACATTCATGCCGCGTCTAAAAATTCCTAACCATTGAAAAGTTATCTTTGAAACGGTTACCGAAGATGAGTTTTCAACACAATTTCAAATCGATTAACGCTCTGTATAAATTGCAGCGAAAGTATTTTTTCCCCAGAACCTAATTTTGAGATGATTGACCCGCGATATAAGAAAAATATTTTCAAGCCAAATTCATGAGCGAAACGTTTGACTTGCATTTCTACTCCCTCCTATAGGCACATAATTGGAATTCATAATTCGGGTAACACGGTGAGACATATTGAAATGACAATAACTCTCTTGATTTCCTTTGAAAAAATACAAAATTTGTGTACGAATTCAAGCTCAGAATGTGAACTTTCTAAAACCTTCAAGCCGTGTCAAAAAATTTCCAACCGTTCAAAAGTTTCATTCGAAACGGTTACTGAAGTTAAGTTTTCAACACATTTTCAAATCGATTTACACTCTGAATAACTGGCAGCAAAAGTATTTTTTACCCAAAACTTCATTTCGAGATGATTGATCCCGCGATATAAGAAAAATATTTTCAAGCCAAATTCGTGAGCGAAACGTTTGACTTCCATTTCTACTCCCTCCCATAGGCACATAATTGGAATTCATAATTCGGGTAAAATGGTGAGACATATTGAAATGACAATAACTCTCTTGATTTCCACTGAAAAAATACAAAATTTGTGTTCAAATTCAGGCTCTGAATGTGTAATTTCTAAAACATTCAGGCCACGTCTAAGAATTCCTAAACGTTCATAAGTTTTCTTGGAAACAGTGACCGAAGTTGAGTTTTCAACATATTTTCAAATCGATTTATGCACTGAATAACACGCAGCGAAAGTATTTTTTACCCAAAACTTCATTTCGAGATGATTGAGAAAATATTTCCAAGCCAAATTCGTGAGCGAAACATTTGACTTCCACTTCTACTCCCTCCTATCGGCACATAATTGGAATTCATAATTCGGGTAACACGGTGAGATATATTGAAACGACAATAGCTCTCTTGATTTCCTTTGAAAAAATACAAAATTTGTGTTCAAATTTAAGCTCAGAATGTGTACTTTCTAAAACATTCAGGCCATGTCTAAAATTCCTAACCGTTCATAAGTTTTCTTGGAAACAGTGACCGAAGTTGAGTTTTCAACATATTTTGAAATCGATTTATGCTCTAAATAACATGCAGCGAAAGTATTTTTTACCCAAAACTTCATTTCGAGATGATTGATCCCATCATATAAGAAATATATTTCCAAGCCAAATTCGTGAGCGAAACGTTTGACTTCCACTTCTACTCCCTCCTACCGGCACATACTTGGAATCCATAATTCGGGTAACACGGTGAGACGTATTGAAACGACAATAACTCTCTTGATTTCCTTTGAAAAAATACAAAATTTGTGTTCAAATTCAAGCTCAGAATGTGTACTTTCTAAAACATTCAGGCCGCGTCAAAAAATTCCCAACAATTCGAAAGTTTCATTCGAAACGGTTACCGAAGTTGAGTTTTCAACACATTTTCAAATCGATTTCCAAGATGATCGATTTACGCTCTGAATAACTTGCGGCAAAAGTATTTTTTACCCAGAACTTCATTTCAAGATGATTGATGCCGTGATATAAGAAAAATATTTCCAAGCCAAAGTCGTGAGCGAAACGTTTGACTTCCATTTTTATTACCTCTTATCGGCACATATTTGGAATTCGTAGTTCAGGTAACACGGTCAGACATTTTAAACGACAATAACTCTTTTGATTTCCTATCAAAAAATATAAATTTTGTGTTCAAATTCAAGCTCAAAATGTGTACTTTCTAAAACATTAATGCCGCGTCTAAAAATTCCTAACCATTCAAAAGTTATCTTCGAAACGGTTACTGAGGATGAGTTTTCAACACATTTTCAAATCGATTGACGCTCTGAATAACTTGCAGCGAAAGTATTTTTTACCCAAAACTTCTTTTCGAGATGATTGATCCCGCGATATAAGAAAAATATTTCCAAGCCAAATTCGTTAGCGAAACGTTTGACTTCGATTTTTACTCCCTTCTATCGGCACATATTTGGAATCCGCAGTTCAGGTAACACGGTGAGACATTTTAAACGACAATAACTCTCTTGGTTTCCATTGAAAAAATACAAAATTTGTGTTCAAATTCAACCTCTGAATGTGTACTTTCTAAAACATTCATGCCGCGTCTAAAAATTCCTAACCGTTCAAAAGTTTTCTTGGAAACGGTTACCGAAGTTGAGTTTTCAACACATTTTCGAATCGATTTATGCTCTAAATAACTTGCGGCAAAAGTATTTTTTACCCAGAACTTCATTTCCAGATGAATGATGCCGTGATATAAGAAAAATATTTCCAAGCCAAAGTCGTAAGCGAAACGTTTGACTTCCATTTTTACTCCCTCTTATCGGCACATATTTGGAATTCGTAGCTTAGGTAACACGGTCAGACATTTTAAACGATAATAACTCTCTTGATTTCCTGTCAAAAAATACAAATTTTGTGTTCAAATTCAAGCTCAGAATGTGTACTTTCTAAAACATTCATGACGCATCTAAAAATTCCTAACCATTCAAAAGTTATCTTCGAAACGGTTACTGAAGATGAGTTTTCAACACATTTTCAAATCGATTGACGCTCTGAATAACTTACAGCGAAAGTATTTTTAACCCAAAACTTCTTTTAGAGATGATTGATCCCGCGATATAAGAAAAATATTTCCAAGCCAAATTCGTTAGCGAAATGTTTGACTTCGATTTTTACTCCCTCCTATCGGCACGTATTTGGAATCCG
Source organism: Quercus cerris (assembly GCA_963669245.1). NCBI lineage: Eukaryota > Viridiplantae > Streptophyta > Magnoliopsida > Fagales > Fagaceae > Quercus > Quercus cerris. The sequence continues at coordinate 76,822,765 of OY770007.1, forward strand.
TAGTTCAGGTAAGACGGTGAGACATTTTAAACGAGAATAACTCTCTTGGTTTACACTGAAAAAATACAAAATTTTTGTTCAAATTCAACCTCAGAATGTGTACATTCTAAAACATTCATGCCGCGTCTAAAAATTCCTAACCGTTCAAAAGTGTTCTTGGAAACGGTTACCGAAGTTGAGTTTTCAACATATTTTCAAATCAATTTATGCTCTAAATAACTTGCAGCAAAGGTATTTGTTACCCAGAACTTCATTTCAAGATGATTGATACCGTGATATAAGAAAAATATTTCCAAGCGAAAATAGTGAGCGAGACGTTTGACTTCCATTTTTACTCCCTCTTATCGGCACATAATTGGAATCCGTAATTCGAGTACCATGGTGAGACATATTGGAACGACAATAACTCTCTTGATTTCCTGTCAAAAAATACAAATTTTGTGTCCAAATTCAAGCTCAAAATGTGTACTTTCTAAAACATTCATGCCGCTTCTAAAAATTCCTAACCGTTCAAAAGTTATCTTCGAAACGGATATCAAAGATGAGTTTTCAACAAATTTTCAAATCGTTTAACGCTCTGAATAACCTGCAGCGAAAGTGTTTTTTACCCAAAACTTCATTTCGAGATTATTGATCCCACCTTATAAGAAAAATATTTCCAAGCCAAATTCATGAGCGAATCGTTTGACTTACATTTTGACTCGCTCCTATCGGCACATAATTGGAATCCGTAATTCGGGTAACACGTTGAGACATATTGAAACGACAATAACTCTCTTAATTTCCCGTGAAAAAATACAAATTTTGTGTTGAAATTCAAGCTCGGATTGTGTACTTTCTAAAACATTCATGCCGCGTCTAAAAATTCCTAACCGTTCAAAAGTTATCTTCAAAACGGTTACTGAAGTTGAGATTTCAACACATTTTCAAATCGATTGACGCTCTGAATAACTTGCAGCGAAAGTATTTTTTTACCCAAAACATCTTTTTGAGATGATTGATCCCGTGATATAAGAAAAATATTTCCAAGCCAAATTCGTGGGCGAAACATTTGACTTCGATTTTTACTCCCTCCTATCGGCACATATTTGGAATCCGTAGTTCAGGTAACACGGTGAGACATTTTAAACGACAATAACTCTCTTGATTTCCACTAAATAAATACAAAATTTATGTTCAAATTCAAGCTCAGAATGTGTGCTTTCTAAAACATTCATGCCGCATCTAAAAATTCCTAACCATTCAAAAGTTATCTTCGAAACGGTTACTGAAGATGAGTTATCAACACATTTTCAAATCGATTGACGCTCTGAATAACTTGCAGCGAAAGTATTTTTTACCCAAAACTTCTTTTAGAGATGATTGATCCCGCGATATAAAAAAAATATTTCCAAGCCAAATTCGTTAGCGAAATGTTTGACTTCGATTTTTACTCCCTCCTATCGGCACGTATTTGGAATCCGCAGTTCAGGTAAGATGGTGAGACATTTTAAACGAGAATAACTCTCTTGGTTTACACCGAAAAAATACAAAATTTTTGTTCAAATTCAACCTCAGAATGTGTACTTTCTAAAACATTCATGCCACGTCTAAAAATTCCTAACCGTTCAAAAGTGTTCTTGGAAACGGTTACCGAAGTTGAGTTTTCAAGACATTTTCAAATCGACTTACGCTCTAAATAACTTGCAGCAAAGGTATTTTTTACCCAGAACTTCATTTCAAGATGATTGATGCCGTGATATAAGAAAAATATTTCCAAGCCAAAATCGTGAGCGAAACGTTTGACTTCCATTTTTACTCCCTTTTATCGGCACATAATTGGAATCCGTAATTCGGGTAACACGGTGAGACATATTGGAACGACAATAACTCTCTTGATTTCCTGTCAAAAAATACAAATTTTGTGTCCAAATTCAAGCTCAAAATGTGTACTTTCTAAAAAATTCATGCCGCGTCTAAAAATTCCGAACCGTTCAAAAGTTATCTTCGAAACGGATATCAAAGATGAGTTTTCAACACATTTTCAAATCGTTTAGCGCTCTGAATAACCTGCAGCGAAAGTGTTTTTTACCCAAAACTTCATTTCAAGATTATTGATCCCACGATGTAAGAAAAATATTTCCAAGCCAAATTCATGAGCGAAACGTTTGACTTACATTTTGGCTCGCTCCTATCGGCACATAATTGGAATCCGTAATTCGGGTAACACAGAGAGAGATATTGAAACGACAATAACTCTCTTAATTTCCAGTGAAAAAATACAAATTTTGTGTTGAAATTCAAGCTCGGATTGTGTACTATGTAAAACATTAATGCCACGTCTAAAAATTCCTAACCGTTCAAAAGTTATCTTCAAAACGGTTACTGAAGATGAGTTTTCAACATATTTTCAAATCGATTGACGCTCTGAATAACTTGCAGCGAAAGTATTTTTTACCCAAAACTTCTTTTCGAGATGATTGATCCCGCGATATAAGAAAAATATTTCCAAGCCAAATTCGTGAGCGAAATGTTTGACTTCGATTTTTACTCCCTCCTATCGGCACATATTTGGAATCCGTAGTTCAGGTAACACGGTGAGACATTTTAAACGACAATAACTCTCTTGATTTCCACTAAATAAATACCAAATTTATGTTCAAATTCAAGCTCAGAATGTGTGCTTTCTAAAACATTCATGCCGCGTCTAAAAATTCCTAACTGGTCAAAAGTTATTTTCGAAACGATTATTGAAGATGAGTTTTCAACACATTTTCAAATCGTTTGACACTCTGAATAAACTGCGGCGAAAGTATTTTTCACCCAAAACTTCATTTTCAGATGATTGATCCCGTGATATAAGAAAAATATTTCTAAGCCAAATTCGTTAGCGAAATATTTGACTTCCATTTTGACTCGCTCCTATCGGTACATAATTGGAATCCGTAATTCGGGTAACACGGTGAGACATATTGAAAGGACAATAACTCTCTTGATTTCCCATCAAAAAATACAAATTTTGTGTTCAAATTCAAGCTCGGATTGAGTACTTTCTAAAACATTCATGCCGCGTCTAAAAATTCCTAATCGTTCAAAAGTTATCTCCGAAAGGGTTACTGAAGACGAGTTTTCAACACATTTTCAAATCGATTAACGCTCTGAGTAACTTGCATCGAAAGTATTTTTTGCCCAAAACTTCATTTCGAGATGATTGATCCCACGATATAACAAAATATTTTCAAGCCGAATTCATGAGTGAAACGTTTGACTTCCATTTTTACTCTCTCTTATCGGCACATAATTGGAATCCATAATTCGGGTAACACGGTGAGACATATTGAAACAACAATAACTCTCATGATTTCCACTGAAATAATACGAAATTTGTGTTCAAATTCAATCTCAGAATGTGGACTTTATAAAACATTTATGTCGCCTCTAAAAATTCCAAACCGTTCAAAATTTATCATCGAAATGGTTACCGAAGATGAGCTTTCAACACATTTTCAAGTCGATTGATGCTCTGAATAACTTGCAGCGAAAGTATTTTTTCCCCAAAACCTCATTTCGAGATGATTGACCCCACGATATATGAAAAATATTTTCAAGCCAAATTCCTGAGCGAAACGTATGACTTCGATTTTTACTCCCTCCTATCGGTACATAATTGCAATCTGTAATTCGGGTAATAAGGTGAGACAATTTAAACGACAATAACTCCCTTGATTTTCATTAAAAGAATTCAAAATTCGTGTTCAAATTCAAGCTCAGAATCTGCACATTCTAAAACATTTAGCCCGCGTCTAAAAATTCCTAACCGGTGAAATGTTTTCTTCGAAACGGTTACCGTAGTCGTGTTTCAACACATTTTCAAATCGATTGACGCTCAGACTAACTTGTGGCGAAAGTATTTTTTACCCAAAACTTCATCTCAAGATGATTGATCCCGCGATATAAGAAACATATTTCGAAGCCAAATTCATGAGCAAAACGTTTGACTTCCATTTTTACTCCCTCTTATGGGCATATAATTGGAATCCGTAATTCGGTTAACACGGTGAGACATATTGAAATGACAATAACTATCTTGATTTCCATTGAAAAAATTGAAATTTTGTGTTCAAATTCAAGCTTAGAATCTGTACTTTCTTAAACATTTACGCCGTGTCTAAAAATTCCTAACCGTTCCAAAGTTATCTTCGAAACGGATACCGAAGATGAGTTTTCAACACAATTTCAAATCGATTAACGCTCTGAATAACTTGCAGCGAAAGTATTTTTTCCCCAAAACCTCATTAAGAGATGATTGATCCCACGATATAAGAAAAATATTTCCAAGCCAAATTCATGAGCGAAACGTTTGACTTCCATTTCTACTCCCTCCTATAGGCACATAATTGGAATTCATAATTCGGGTAGCACGGTGAGACATATTGAAACGGCAATAACTCTCTTGTTTTCCACTGAAAAAATACAAAATTTGTGTTCAAATTCAAGCTCTGAATGTGTACTTTCTAAAACATTTAGGCCGCGTCTAAAAATTCCTAACCATTCAAAAGTTTTCTTGGAAACGGTTACCGAAGTTGAGTTTTCAACACATTTTCAAATCGATTTACGCTCTGAATAACTTGCTGCGAAAGTATTTTTTACCCAAAACTTCATCTCAAGATGATTGATCCCGTGATATAAGAATCATATTTCCAAGCCAAATTCGTGAGCGAAACGTTTGACTTCCATTTTTACTCCCTCTTATCGGCACATAATTGAAATCCGTAATTCGGGTAACACGCTGAGACATATTGAAACGACAATAACACTCCTGATTTCCATTGAAAAAATACAAAATTTGTGTTCAAATTCAAGCTCAGAATCTGTACTTTCTAAAACATTCAGGCCACGCCTAAAAATTCCTACCCATGCAAAAGTTTTCTCGGAAACGGTTATCGAAGTTGAGTTTTCAACACATTTCCAAATCGATTAAAGCACTGAATAACTTGCAACGAAAATATTTTTTACCCAAAACTTCATTTCGAGATGATTGATCCCGCGATATAAGAAAAATATTTCCAAGCCAAATTCATGAGCGAAATGTTTGACTTCCATTTTGAAGCCCTCTTATCGGCACATAATTGGAATCCGTAATTCGAGTAACATGGTGATACATATTGAAACAACAATAACTGTCTTGATTTCTAGTCAAAAAATACAAATTTTATGTTCAAATTCAGGCTCAGATTGTGTACTTTCTAAAACATTCATGCCACGTCTAAAAATTCCTAGCCGTTCAAAAGTTATCTTTGAAACGGTTACTGAAGATGAGTTTTCAACACAATTTCAAATCGATTGACGCTCTGAATAATTTGCAGCGAAAATATTTTTTACCGAAAACTTCATTTCGAGATGATTGATCCCGCGATATAAGAAAAATATTTCCGAGCCAAATTCATGAGCGAAACGTTTGGCTTCCATTTTGACTCCCTCTTATCGGCACATAATTGGAATCCGTAATTCGAGTAACATGGTGATACATATTGAAACGACAATAACTGTCTTGATTTCTAGTCAAAAAAAACAAATTTTATGTTCAAATTCAGGCTCAGATTGTGTACTTCCTAAAACATTCTTGCCACGTCTAAAAATTCCTAACCGTTCCAAAGTTATCTTCGAAACGATTACTGAAGATGAGTTTTCAACACATTTTCAAATCGATTGACGCTCTGAATAACTTGCAGCGAAAGTATTTTTTACCCAAAACTTCATTTCGAGATGATTGATCCCGCGATATAAGAAAAATATTTCCAAACCAAATTCGTGAGCGAAACGTTTGACTTCGATTTTTACACCCTCTTATCGACATATATTTGTAATCCGTAGTTCTGGTAACACGGTGAGACATTTTAAACGACAATAACTCTCTTGGTATCCAATGAAAAAAATACAAAATTTGTGTTCAAATTCAAGCTTAGAATGTGTACTTTCGAAAACATTCAGTCCGCGTCTAAAAATTCCTACCCGTGCAAAAGTTTTCTTGGAAACGGTTATGGAAGTTGAGTTTTCAACACTTTTTCAAATCGATTAAAGCTCTGAACAACTTGCAGCGAAAATATTTTTAACCCAAAACTTCATTTCAAGATGATTGATCCCCCGATATAAGAAAAATATTTTCAAGCCAAATTCGTAAGCAAAATGTTTGACTTCCATTTTTACTCCCTCCTATCGGCACATAATCGGAATCCACAATTCAGGTAACACGGTGAGACATATTGAAACGACAATAACTCTCTTGATTTCCTTTGAAAGAATACAAAATTTGTGTTCGAATTCAAGCTTCGAATGTGTACTTTCTAAAACATTCAGGCCGTGTCTAAAAAATCCGAACCGTTCAAAAGTTTTCTTGGAAACAGTTACCGAAGTTGAGTTTTCAACACATTTTGAAATCGATTGAGGCTCTGAATAACTTGCAGCGAAAGTATTTTATACCCAAAACTTCATTTCGAGATGATTGCTCCCGTGATATTAGAAAAATATTTCCAAGCCAAATTCATGAGCGAAACGTTTGACTTCCAGTTTTACTCCCTCTTGTCAGCACATAATTGGAATCCGTAATTCGGGTAACACGGAGAGACATATTGAAAGGACAATAAAACTCCTGATTTCCATTGAAAAAATACAAAATTTGTGTTCAAATTCAAGCTCAGAATGTTTACTTTCTAAAACATTCAGGCCGCATCTAAAAATTCCAACCCATACAAAAGTTTTCTTGGAATGGGTTACCGAAGTTAAGTTTTCAACACATTTTCAAATCGATTAAAGCTCTGAATAACTTGCAGCGAAAATATTTTTTACCCAGAACTTCATTTCGAGATGATTGATCCCGCGATATAAGAAAAATAATTTCAAGCCAAATTCGTAAGTGAAACGTTTGACTTCCATTTTTACTCCCTCCTATCGGCACATATTTGGAATCCGTAGTCCGGGTAACACGGTGAGACATTTTAAACGACAATAACTCTCTTGATTTCCACTGAAAAATACAAAATTTATGTTCAAATTCAAGCACAGAATGTGTGCTTTCTAAAACATTCATGCGGCGTCTAAAAATTCCAAATTGTTCAAAAGTTATCTTCGAAACGGTTACCGAAGATTAGTTTTCAACACATTTGCAAATCGTTTGACGCTCTTAATAACCTGCGGCGAAAGTATTTTTTACCCAAAACTTCATTTCGAGATGATTGATCCCGTGATAATAGGAAAATATTTCAAAGCCAAATTCGTGAGCGAAACGTTTGACTTCCATTTTCACTCCCTCTTATCGGCACATAATTGGAATCCGTATTTCGAGTAACACGGTGAGACATATTGAAACGCCAATAACTGTCTTGATTTCTAGTCAAAAAACACAAATTTTATGTTCAAATTCAGGCTCGGATTGTGTACTTTCTAAAACATTCATGCCGCGTCTAAAAATTCCTAACCATTCAAAAGTTATCTTTGAAACGGTTATTGAAGATGAGTTTTCAACACATTTTCAAATCGATTGACGCTCTGAATAACTTGCAGCGAAAGTATTTTTTACCCAAAACTTCATTTCGAGATGATTGTTCCCGCGATATAAGAAAAATATTACCAAGCCAAATTCGTGAGCGAAACGTTTGACTTCGATTTTTACTCCCTCTTATCGGCACATATTTGTAATCCGTAGTTCTGGTAACACGGTGAGTCATTTTAAATGAAAATAACTCTCTTTGTTTCCATTGAAAAAATACAAAATTTGTGTTCAAATTCAAGCTCAGAATGTGTACTTTCTAATACATTCAGGCCGCGTCTAAAAATTCCTACCAGTGCAAAAGTTTTCTTGGAAACGGTTACTGAAGTTGAGTTTTCAACACATTTTCAAATCGATTAAAGCTCTGAATAACTTGCAGTGAAAATATTTTTTACCCAAAACTTCATTTCAAGATGATTGATCCCGCGATATAAGAAAAATATTATCAAGCCAAATTCGTAAGCGAAACGTTTGACTTCCATTTTTACTCCCTCCTGTTGGCACATAATTGGAATCCATAATTCGGGTAACACGGTGAGACATATTGAAACGACAATAACTCTCTTGTTTCCTTTGAAAGAATACAAAATTTGTGTTTGAATTCAAGCTCCGAATGTGTACTTTCTAAAACATTCAGGCCACGTCAAAAAATTCCCAACCGTTCAAAAGTTTCATTCGAAACGGTCTCCGAAGTTAAGTTTTCAACACACTTTCAAATCGATTTACGCTCTGAATAACTTGCAGCGAAAGTATTTTTTTACCCAAAACTTCATTTCGAGATGATTGATCCCACGATATTAGAAAAATATTTCCAAGCCAATTTCGTGAGCGAAACGTTTGACTTCGATTTCTACTCCCTCCTATCGGCACATATTTGGAATTCGTAGTCTGGGTAACACGGTGAGACATTTTAAACGACAATAACTCTCTTGATTTCCACAGAAAAAATACAAAATTTATGTTCAAATTCATGCTTAGAATATGTGCTTTCTAAAACATTCATGTCGCGTCTAAAAATTCCAAATTGTTCAAAAGTTATCTTCGAAACGGTTACCGAAGATGAGTTTTCAACACATTTGCAAATCGTATGACGCTCTTAATAACCTGCGGCGAAAGTATTTTTTACCCAAAACTTCATTTCGAGATGATTGATCCCGTGATAATAGGAAAATATTTCAAAGCCAAATTCGTGAGCGAAACGTTTGACTTCCATTTTCACTCCCTCTTATCGGCACATAATTGGAATCCGTATTTCGAGTAACACGGTGAGACATATTGAAACGCCAATAACTGTCTTGATTTCGAGTCAAAAAACACAAATTTTATGTTCAAATTCAGGCTCGGATTGTGTACTTTCAAAAACATTCATGCCGCGTCTAAAAATTCCTAACCATTCAAAAGTTATCTTCGAAACGGTTATTGAAGATGAGTTTTCAACACATTTTCAAATCGATTGGCGCTCTGAATAACTTGCAGCGAAAGTATTTTTTACCCAAAACTTCATTTCGAGATGATTGTTCCCGCGATATAAGAAAAATATTACCAAGCCAAATTCGTGAGCGAAACGTTTGACTTCGATTTTTACTCCCTCTTATCGGCACATATTTGTAATCCGTAGTTCTGGTAACACGGTGAGTCATTTTAAATGACAATAACTCTCTTTGTTTCCACTGAAAAAATACAAAATTTGTGTTCAAATTCAAGCTCAGAATGTGTACTTTCTAATACAATCTGGCCGCGTCTAAAAATTCCTACCAGTGCAAAAGTTTTCTTGGAAACGGTTACTGAAGTTGAGTTTTCAACACATTTTCAAATCGATTAAAGCTCTGAATAACTTGCAGTGAAAATATTTTTTACCCAAAACTTCATTTCAAGATGATTGATCCCGCAATATAAGAAAAATATTTTCAAGCCAAATTCGTAAGCGAAACGTTTGACTTCCATTTTTACTCCCTCTTGTTGGCACATAATTGGAATCCATAATTCGGGTAACACAGTGAGACATATTGAAACGACAATAACTCTCTTGTTTCCTTTGAAAGAATACAAAATTTGTGTTTGAATTCAAGCTCCGAATGTGTACTTTCTAAAACATTCAGGCCGCGTCAAAAAATTCCCAACCGTTCAAAAGTTTCATTCGAAACGGTCTCCGAAGTTAAGTTTTCAACACACTTTCAAATCGATTTACGCTCTGAATAACTTGCAGCGAAAGTATTTTTTTACCCAAAACTTCATTTCGAGATGATTGATCCCACGATATAAGAAAAATATTTCCAAGCCAATTTCGTGAGCGAAACGTTTGACTTCGATTTTTACTCCCTCCTATCGGCACATATTTGGAATCCGTAGTCCGGGTAACACGGTGAGACATTTTAAACGACAATAACTCTCTTGATTTCCACTGAAAAAATACAAAATTTATGTTCAAATTCATGCTCAGAATGTGTGCTTTCTAAAACATTCATGCCGCGTCTAAAAATTCCAAATTGTTCAAAAGTTATCTTCGAAACGGGTACCGAAGATGAGTTTTCAACACATTTGCAAATCGTTTGACGCTCTTAATAACCTGCGGCGAAAATATTTTTTTCCCAAAACTTCATTTCGAGATGATTGATCCCATGATAATAGGAAAATATTTCCAAGCCAAATTCGTGAGCGAAACGTTTGACTTCCACTTTCACTCCCTCTTATCGGCACATAATTGGAATCCGTATTTCGAGTAACACGGTGTGACATATTGAAACGCCAATAACTGTCTTGATTTCTAGTCAAAAAATACAAATTTTATGTTCAAATTCTGGCTCGGATTCTGTACTTTCTAAAACATTCATGCCGCGTCTAAAAATTCCTAACCATTCAAAAGTTATCTTCGAAACGGTTATTGAAGATGAGTTTTCAACACATTTTCAAATCGATTGACGCTCTGAATAACTTGCAGGGAAAGTATTTTTTACCCAAAACTTCATTTCGAGATGATTGTTCCCGCGATATAAGAAAAATATTACCAAGCCAAATTCGTGAGTGAAACATTTGACTTCGATTTTTACTCCCTCTTATCGGCACATATTTGTAATCCGTAGTGCTGGTAACACGGTAAGTCATTTTAAATGACAACAACTCTCTTTCTTTCCACTGAAAAAAAAAAAAAAAAAAAAATTTGTTCAAATTCAAGCTCAGAATGTGTACTTTCTAATACATTCAGGCTGCGCCAAAAAATTCCTAACCGTTCAAAAGTTTTATTGGAAACAGTTACTGAAGTTGAGTTTTCAACACATTTTCAAATCGATTTATGCTCTGAATAACTTGCAGTGAAAGTGTTTTTTACGCAAAACTTCATTTCGAGATGATTGATCCCGTGATATAATAAAAATATTTCCAAGACAAATTCGTGAGCGAAACATTTGACTTCCAGTTTTACTCCCTCTTATCGGCACATAATTGGAATTCGTAATTCGGGTAACACGGTAAGACATATTGAAACGACAATAACACTCTTGATTTCCTTTGAAAGAATAGAAAATTTGTGTTCGAATTCAAGCTCCGAATGTGTACTTTCTAAAACATTCAGGCCGCGCCAAAAAATTCCTAACCGTTCAAAAGTTTTATTGGAAACAGTTACCGAAGTTGAGTTTTCAACACATATGCAAATCGATTTACGCTCTGAATAACTTGCGGCAAAAGTATTTTTTACCCAGAACTTCAATTCAAGATGATTGACGCCGTGATATAAAAAAAATATTTCCAAGCCAAACTCGTGAGCGAAACGTTTGACATCCATTTTTACTCCCTCTTATCGGCACATAATTGGAATCTGTAATACGGGTAACACGGTGAGACATATTGAAACGACTATAACTCTCTTGATTTCCTATCAAAAAATACAAATTTTGTGTTCAAATTCAAGCTCAGAATGTGTACTTTCTAAAACATTCATGCCGCGTCTAAAAATTCCTAACCGTTCAAAAGTTATCTTCAAAACGATTACTGAAGATGAGTTTTCAACACATTTTCAAATCGATTGACGCTCTGAATTACTTGCAGCGAAAGTATTTTTTACCCAAAACTTCTTTTCGAGATGATTGTTCCCGCGATATAAGAAAAATATTACCAAGCCAAATTCGTGAGTGAAACATTTGACTTCGATTTTTACTCCCTCTTATCGGCACATATTTGTAATCCGTAGTGCTTGTAACACGGTAAGTCATTTTAAATGACAACAACTCTCTTTCTTTCCACTGAAAAAAAAAAAAAAAAAAAAATTTGTTCAAATTCAAGCTCAGAATGTGTACTTTCTAATACATTCAGGCTGCGCCAAAAAATTCCTAACCGTTCAAAAGTTTTATTGGAAACAGTTACTGAAGTTGAGTTTTCAACACATTTTCAAATCGATTTATGCTCTGAATAACTTGCAGTGAAAGTGTTTTTTACGCAAAACTTCATTTCGAGATGATTGATCCCGTGATATAATAAAAATATTTCCAAGACAAATTCGTGAGCGAAACATTTGACTTCCAGTTTTACTCCCTCTTATCGGCACATAATTGGAATTCGTAATTCGGGTAACACGGTAAGACATATTGAAACGACAATAACACTCTTGATTTCCTTTGAAAGAATAGAAAATTTGTGTTCGAATTCAAGCTCCGAATGTGTACTTTCTAAAACATTCAGGCCGCGCCAAAAAATTCCTAACCGTTCAAAAGTTTTATTGGAAACAGTTACCGAAGTTGAGTTTTCAACACATATGCAAATCGATTTACGCTCTGAATAACTTGCGGCAAAAGTATTTTTTACCCAGAACTTCAATTCAAGATGATTGACGCCGTGATATAAAAAAAATATTTCCAAGCCAAACTCGTGAGCGAAACGTTTGACATCCATTTTTACTCCCTCTTATCGGCACATAATTGGAATCTGTAATACGGGTAACACGGTGAGACATATTGAAACGACTATAACTCTCTTGATTTCCTATCAAAAAATACAAATTTTGTGTTCAAATTCAAGCTCAGAATGTGTACTTTCTAAAACATTCATGCCGCGTCTAAAAATTCCTAACCGTTCAAAAGTTATCTTCAAAACGATTACTGAAGATGAGTTTTCAACACATTTTCAAATCGATTGACGCTCTGAATTACTTGCAGCGAAAGTATTTTTTACCCAAAACTTCTTTTCGAGATGATTGATCCCGCGATATGAGAAAAATATTTCCAAGCCAAATTCGTGAGCGAAACGTTTGACTTCGATTTTTACTCCCTCCTATCGGCACATATTATGGATCCGTAGTTCAGGTAACACGGTGAGACATTTTAAACGACAATAACTCTCTTGATTTCCACTGAAAAATACAAAATTTTTGTTCAAATTCAAGCTCAGAATGTGTGCTTTCTAAAACATTCATGGCGCGTCTAAAAATTCCAAACTGTTCAAAATTTATTTTTAAAATGGTTACCGAAGATGAGTTTTCAACACAATTTCAAATCGTTTGACGCTCTGAATAACCTGCGGCGAAAGTATTTTTTACCCAAAACTTCATTTCGAGATGATCGATCCCGTGATATAAGAAAAATATTTCCAAGCCAAATTCGTTAGCGAAATGTTTGACTTCCATTTTGACTCGCTCCTATCGGTACATAATTGGAATCCATAATTCGGTTAGCACGGTAAGACATAATTAAAAAACAATAACTCTCTTGATTTCCCATCCAAAAATACAAATTTTGTGTTCAAATTCAAGCTCGGATTGTGTACTTTCTAAAACATTCATGCTGCGTCTAAAAATTCCTAATCGTTCGAAAGTTATCTTCGAAATGATTACTGAATATGAGTTTTCAAGACATTTTCAAATCGATTAACGGTCTGAATAACTTGCATCGAATGTATTTTTTGCCCGAAACTTCATTTCGAGATGATTGATCCCGCGATATAACAAAATATTTGCAAGCCAAATTCGTTTGCGAAACGTTTGACTTCCACTTTTACTCCCTCTCATCGGCACATAATTGGAATCCATAATTCGGGTAACACGGTTAGACATATTGAAACGACAATAACTCTCTTGATTTCCTTTGAAAAAATACAAAATTTGTGTTCAAATTAAAGCTTAGAATGTATACTTTCGAAAACATTCAGGCCGTATCTAAAAATTCCTAACCGTTAAAAGTTTTCTTGGAAACGGTTACCGAAGTTAAGTTTTCAACACATTTGCAAATCGATTTACGCTCTGAATAACTTGCAGCGAAAATATTTTTTGCCCAAAACTTCATTTCGAGATGATTGATCCCGCGATATAAGAAAAATATTTCCAAGCCAAATTCGTGAGCGAAACGTTTGACTTCCGTTTTTACTCCCTCCTATCGGCACATAATTGGAATCCGTAATGTGGGTAACACGGTGAGACATATTGAAACGACAATAACTCTCATGATTTCCATCGAAATAGTACGAAATTTGTGTTCAAATTCAAGCTTAGAGTGTGGACTTTCTAAAACATTTGTGCCGCCTCTAAAAATTCCTAACCGTTCAAAATTTATCTTCGAAACGGTTACCGAAGATGAGTTTTCAACACATTCTCAAGTCGATTGACGCTCTGAATAACTTGCAGCGAAAGTATTTTTTCCCTAAAACCTCATTTCGAGATGATTGACCCCACGATATATGAAAAATATTTTCAAGCCAATTTAAATGCAATCCATACTTCGGGTAATAAGGTGAGACAATTTAAACGACAATAACTCCCTTGGTTTTCGTTAAAAAAATTCAAAATTCGTGTTCAAATTCAAGCTCAAAATCTGAACTTTCTAAAACATTTACGCTGCATCTAAAAATTCCTAATCGGTGAAATGTTTTCTTCGAAACGGTTACCGTAGTCGTGTTTCAACACATTTTCAAATCGATTGACGCTCTGAATAACTTGCGGCGAAAGTATTTTTTACCCAAAACTTCATCTCAAGATGATTGATCTCGCGATATAAGAAACATATTTCGAAGCCAAATACGTGAGCAAAACGTTCGACTTCCATTTTTGCTCCCTCTTATTGGCACATAATTAGAATCCGTAATTTGGGTAACACGGTGAGACATATTGAAACGACAATAACTATCTTGATTTCCATTGAAAAAATTGAAATTTTGTGTTCAAATTGAAGCTCAGAATCTGTACTTTCTTAAACATTTAGGCCGTGTCTAAAAATTCCGAACTGTTCCAAAGTTATCTTCGAAACGGTTACTGAAGATGAGTTTTCAACACAATTTCAAATCGATTAACGCTCTGAATAACTTGCAGCAAAAGTATTTTTTACCCAAAACTTCATTTCGAGATAATTGATCCCACGATATAAGAAAAATATTTTCAAGCAAAATTCGTGAGCGAAATGTTTGACTTCCATTTCTCCTCCCTCCTATAGGCACATAATTGGAATTTATAATTCAGGTAACACGGTGAGACATATTGAAATGACAATAACTCTCTTGATTTCCACTGAAGAAATACAAAATTTGTGTTAAAATTCAAGCTCTGAATGTGTACTTTCTAAAACATTCAAGCCGCGTCTAAAATTTCCTAAACGTTCAAAAGTTATCTTCGAAACGGTTACTGAAGATGAGTTTTCAACACATTTTCAAATCGATTGACGCTCTGAATAACTTGCAGCGAAAGTATTTTTAACCCAAAACTTCATTTCGAGATGATTGATCCCACGATATAAGAAAAATATTTCCAAGCCAAATTCGTGAGCGAAACGTTTGACTTCGATTTTTACTCCCTCTTATCGACACATATTTGTAATCCGTAGTTCTGGTAAAACGGTGAGACATTTTAAACGACAATAACTCTCTTGGTTTCCACTGAAAAAATACAAAATTTGTGTTCAAATTCAAGCTCAGAATGTGCACTTTCTAAAACATTCAGGTCGCGTCTAAAAATTCCTACCCGTGCAAAAGTTTTCTTGGAAACGGTTACCGAAGTTGGGTTTTCAACACATTTTCAAATCGATTAAAGCTCTGAATAACTTGCAGCGAAAATATTTTTTACCCAAAACTTCATTTCATGATGATTGATCCCGCGATATAAGAAAAATATTTTCAAGCCAAATTCGTAAGCGAAACGTTTGACTTCCATTTTTACTCCCTCTTATCGGCACATAATTGGAATCCATAATTCGAGTAACACGGTGAGACATATTGAAACGACAATAACTCTCTTGATTTCCTTTGAAAGAATACAAAATTTGTGTTCGAATTCAAGCTCCGAATGTGTACTTTCTAAAACATTCAGGCCGTGTCTAAAAATTCCTAACCGTTCAAAAGTTTTCTTGGAAACAGTTACCGAAGTTGAGTTTTCAACACATTTTCAAATCGATTTAGGCTCTGAATACCTTGCAGCGAAAGTATTTTTTACCCAAAACTTCATTTCGCGATGATTGATCCCGTGATATAAGAAAAATATTTCCAAGCCAAATTCGTGAACGAAACGTTTGACTTCCAGTTTTACTTCCTCTTATTGGCACATAATTGGAATCCGTAATTCGGGTAACACGGTGAGACATATTAAAACGCAATAACACTCCTGATTTCCAATGAAAAAATAAAAAATTTGTGTTCAAATTCAAGCTCAGAATGTGTACTTTCTAAAACATTCGGGCCGCATCTAAAAATTCCAACCCATACAAAAGTTTTCTTGGAAACAGTTACCGAAGTTAAGTTTTCAACACATTTTCAAATCGATTAAAGCTCTGAATAACTTGCAGCGAAAATATTTTTTACCCGAAACTTCATTTCGAGATGATTGACCCCGCAATATAATAATAATATTTTCAAGCCAAATTCGTAAGCGAAACGTTTGACTTCCATTTTTACTCCCTCCTATCGACACATAATTGGAATCCGTAATTCGGGTAACACGGTGAGACATTCTGAAACGACAATAACTCTCTTGATTTCCTTTGAAAGAATACAAGATTTGTGTTCGAATTCAAGCTCCGAATGTGTACTTTCTAAAACATTCTAGCCGCGTCAAAAAATTCCCAACTGTTCAAAAGTTTCATTCGAAACAGTTACCGAAGTTGAGTTTTCAACACATTTTCAAATCGATTTATGCTCTGAATAACTTGCAGCGAAAGTATTTTTTACCAAAAACTTCATTTCGAGATGATTGATCCCACGATATAAGAAAAATATTTCCAAGCCAAATTCGTTAGCGAAACGTTTGACCTCCACCTCTACTCCCTCCTATCGGCACATAATTGGAATCCATTATTCGGGTAATACGGTGAGACATATTGAAACGACAATAACTCTCTTGATTTCCGAAAAAATACAAAATTTGTGTTCAAATTCAAGCTTAGAATATGTACTATCTAAAACATTTAGGCCGCATCTAAAAATTCCTAACCGTTCAAAAGTTTTCTTGGAAACGGTTACCGAAGTTAAGTTTTCAACACATTTTCAAATCGATTTACGCTCTCAATAACTTGTTGCGAAAGTATTTTTTACCCAAAACTACATTTCGAGATGATTGGTCCCGCAATATAAAAAAAATATTTCCAAGCCAAATTCATGAGCGAAACGTTTGACATCCATTTTCACTCCCTCTTATCGGTACATAATTGGAATCCGTAATTCGGGTAACACGGTGAGACATACTGAAACGACAATAACTCTCTTGATTTCCTTTGAAAGAATACAAGATTTGTGTTCGAATTCAAGCTCCAAATCTGTACTTTCTAAAACATTCTAGCCGCGTCAAAAAATTCCCAACTGTTCAAAAGTTTCATTCGAAACGGTTACCGAAGTTAAGTTTTCAACACATTTTCAAATCAATTTCAGCTCTAAATAACATGCAGCGAAAGTATTTTTTACCCAAAACTACATTTTGAGATGATTGATCCCGCAATATAAAAAAAAAATATTTCCAAGCCAAATTCATGAGGGAAACGTTTGACATCAATTTTCACTCCCTCTTATCGGCACATAATTGGAATCCGTAATTAGAGTAACACGGTGAGACATATTGAAACAACAATAACTATCTTGATTTCTAGTGAAAAAATACAAATTTTACGTTCAAATTCAGGCTCGGATTGTGTATTTTATAAAACATTCATGACGCGTCTAAAAATTCCTAACCGTTCAAAGGTTATCTTCAAAACTGTTACTGAAGATGAATTTTCAACACATTTTCAAATCGATTGACGCTCTAAATAACTTCCGGCAAAAGTATTTTTTACCCAAAACTTCATTTCAAGAAGATTGATCCCGTGATATAAGAAAAATATTTCCAAGCCAAATTCGGGAGCGAACGTTTGACTTCCATTTTTACTCCCTCTTATCGGCACATAATTGGAATCCGTAATTCGGGGAACACGGTGAGACATATTGAAACGACAATGACTCTCTTCATTTCCACTTAAAAAATACAAAATTTGTGTTCAAATTCAAGCTCTGAATGTGTAATTTCTAAAACATTCAGGCCAGGTCTAAAAATTCCTAACCGTTCATAAGTTTTTTGGAAACAATTACCGAAGTTTAGTTTTCAACATATTTTCAAATCGATTTACGCTCTGAATAACATGCAGCGAAAGTATTTTTTACCCAAAACTTCATTTCGAGATTATTGATCCTGTGATATGAGAAAAATATTTCCAAGCCAAATTCATGTGCGAAACGTTTGACTTCCGCTTCTTCTCCCTCCTATCGGCACATAATTGGAATCCATAATTCGGGTAACACGGTGAGACATATTGAAACGACAATAACTCTCTTGATTTCCTTTGAAAAAATACAAAATTTGTGTTCAAATTCAAGCTCAGAATGTGCACTTTCTAAAACATTCAGGCCGCATCTAAAAATTCCTACCCGTGCAAAAGTTTTCTTGGAAACGGTTACCGAAGTTGAGTTTTCAACACATTTTCAAATCGATTAAAGCTCTGAATAACTTGCGGCGAAAATATTTTTTACCCCAAAACTTCATTTCCAGATGATTGATCCCGTGATATAAGAAAAATATTTTCAAGCCAAATTCGTAAGCGAAACGTTTGACTTCCATTATTACTCCCTCCTATCGGCATATAATTGGAATCCATAATTCGGGTAACATGGTGAGACATATTGAAACGACAATAACTCTCTTGATTTCCTTTTAAAGAATACAAATTTTGTGTTCGAATTCAAGTTCCGAATGTGTACTTTCTAAAACAGTCAGGCCGCGTCAAAAAATTCCCAACCGTTCAAAAGTTTCATTCGAAACGGTTACCGAAGTTGAGTTTTCAACACATTTTCAAATCGAATTACGCTCTGAATAACTTGCAGCGAAAGTATATTTTATCCAAATCTTCATTTCAAAATGATTGATCCCACAATATAAGAAAAATATTTCCAAGCCAAATTCATGAACGAAATGATTGACCTCCACTTCTACTCCCTCCTATCGGCACATAATTGGAATCCATAATTCGGGTAACACGGTGGGACATATTGAAACGACAATAACTCTCTTAATTTCCATTGAAAAAATATAAAATTTCTGTTCAGATTCAAGCTTAGAATATGTACTTCCTAAAACATTCAGGCCGCATCTAAAAATTCCTAACCGTTCAAAAGTTTTCTTGGAAACGGTTACCGAAGTTAAGTTTTCAACACATTTTCAAATCGATTTACGCTCTAAATAACTTGCTGTGAAGGTATTTTTTACCCAAAACTACATTTCGAGATGATTGATCCCGCGATATAAGAAAAATATTTCCAAGCCAAATTCGTGTGCGAAACGTTTGACTTCCATTTTGACTCCCTCTTATCGGCACATAATTGTAATCCGTAGTTCAGGTAACACGGTGACACCTACTGAAACGACAGTAACTCTCTTGATTTCCATTGAAAAAATACAAAATTTGTGTTCAAATTCAACCTCAGAATGTGTACTTTCTAAAACATTCATGCCGTGTCTAAAAATTCCTAACCGTTCAAAAGTTTTCTTGGAAACGGTTACCGAAGTTGAGTTTTCAACACATTTTGAAATCGATTTATGCTCTAAATAACTTGCGGCAAAAGTATTTTTTACCCAAAACTCATTTCAAGAAGATTGATCCCGTGATATAAGAAAAATATTTCCAAGCCAAATTCGTGAGCGAACGTTTGACTTCCATTTTTACTCCCTCTTATCGGCACATAATTGGAATCCGTAATTCGGGTAACACGGTGAGACATACTGAAACAACAATAACTCTCTTGATTTCCACTGAAAAAATACAAAATTTGTGTTCAAATTCAAGCTCTGATTGTGTAATTTCTAAAACATTCAGGCCAGGTCTTAAAATTCCTAACCGTTCATAAGTTTTCTTGGAAACAATTACCGAAGTTGAGTTTTCAACACAATTTCAATTCGATTAACGCTCTGAATAACTTGCAACGAAAGTATTTTTTCCCCAAAACCTCATTTCGAGATGATTGATCCCACGATATAAGAAAAATATTTTCAAGCCAAATTCGTGAGCGAAGCGTTTGACTTCCTTTTCTACTCCCTCCTATAGGCACATAATTGGAATTCATAATTCGGGTAACACGGTGACACATATTGAAACGACAGTAACTCTCTTGATTTCCACTAAAAAAATACAAAATTTGTGTTCAATGCAGCGAAAGTATTTTTTACCCAAAACTTCATTTTCGAGATGATTGATCCCGCGATATAAGAAAAATATTTTCAAGCCAAATTCGTAAGCAAATCGTTTGACTTCCATTTTTACTCCCTCCTATCGGCACATAATTGGAATCAATAATTTGGGTAACACGGTGAAAAATATTGAAACGACAATAACTCTCTTGATTTCCTTTGAAAGAATACAAAATTTGAGTTCGAATTCAAGCTCCAAATGTGTACTTTCTAAAACATTAAGGTTGCTTCAAAAAATTCCCAACCGTTCAAAAGTTTCATTCGAAACGGTTTCCGAAGTTGAGTTTTCAACACATTTTCAAATCGATTTACGCTCTGAATAACTTGCAGCGAAAGTATTTTTTACCCAAAATTTCATTTCGAAATGATTGATCCCCCGATATAAGAAAAATATTTCCAAGCCAAATTTGTGAGCGAACCGTTTCTGTTCCACTTCTACTCCCTCCTATCGGCACATAATTGGAATCAATAATTCGGGTAACACGGTGAGACATATTGAAACGACAATAACTCTCTTGATTTTCATTGAAAAAATACAAAATTTGTGTTCAAATTCAAGCTTAGAATATGTACTTTCTAAAATATTCAGGCCGCATCTAAAAATTCCCAACCGTTCAAAAGTAATCTTGGAAACAGTTACCGAAGTTAAGTTTTCAACACATTTTCAAATCGATTTACGCTCTGAATAACTTGCAGCGAACGTATTTTTTACCCAAAACTTCATTTCGAGATGATTGATCCCGCGATATAAGAAAAATATTTCCAAGCCAAATTCGTGAACGAAACGTTTGACTTCCACTTCTACTCCCTCCTATCGGCACATAATTGGAATCAATAATTCGGGTAACACAGTGAGACATATTGAAACGACAATAACTCTCTTGATTTCCATTGAAAAATACAAAATTTTTGTTCAAATTCAAGCTTAGAATATGTACTTTCAAAAACATTCAGGCCGCATCTAAAAATTCCTAACCGTTCAAAAGTAATCTTGGAAACGGTTACCGAAATTGAGTTTTCAACACATTTTCAAATCGATTTACGCTCTGAATAACTTGCAGCGAAAGTATTTTTTACCCAAAACTTGATTACGAGATGATTAATCCCGCGATATAAGAAAAATATTTCCAAGCCAAATTCGAGAGCGAAACGTTTGACTTCCATTTTCACTCCCTCCTATCGGCACATAATTGGAATCCGTAATTCGGGTAACACGGTGAGACATTTTGAAATGACAATAACTCTATTCATTTCCAGTCAAAAAATACAAATTTTGTGTTCAAATTCAAGCTCAAAATGTGTACTTTCTAAAACATTAAGGTTGCGTCTAAAAATTCTTAACTGTTCAAACGTTTTCTTTGAAACGGTTACCGAAGTTCAGTTTTCAACACATTTACAAATCGATTTACGCTCTGAATAACTTGTAGTGAAAGTATTTTTTACCCAAGACGTCATTTTGAGATGATTTATCCCGCAATATAAAAAACATATTTCGTAGCCAAATTCGTGAGCAAAACGCTTGACTTCCATTTTTACTCCCTCCTATGGACACATAATTGGAATCTGTAATTCGGGTAACACGATGAGACATATTGGAACGACAATAACTCTATTCATTTCCAGTCAAAAAATACAAATTTTGTGTTCAAATTCAAGCTCAAAATGTCTACTATCTAAAACATTCACGCTGCATCTAAAAATTCGTAACCGTTCAAAAGTTATCTTCGAAACAATTACCGAAGATGAGTTTTCAACACATTTTCAAATCGATTGACACTCTGAATAACTTGCAGCGAAAGTATTTTTTTCCCAAAACTTCATTTCGAGATGATTAATCCTGCGATATATGAAAAATATTTCCAAGCCAAATTTGTGAGTGAAACGTTTGACTTCCATTTTTATTCCCTCCGATCGCCACATAATTGGAATCCGTAATTCGGGTAATACGGTGAGACATATTGAAACGACAATAACTCACTTCATTTCCATTGAAAAACTACGGAATTTGTGTTCAAATTCCAGCTCAGAATGTGTACTTTCTAAAACATTTGAGCCACATCTAAAAATTCCTAACCATTCAAAAGTTTCATTCAAAACAGTTACCAAAGTTGAGTTTTCAACACATTTTCAAATCGATGTACGCTCTGAATAACTTGCAGCGAAAGTATTTTTTACCCAAAACTTCATTTCAAGATGATTTATCCCACAATGTAAGAATAATATTTCCAAGCCAAATTCGTGAGCGAAACTTTTGACTTCCTTTTTTACTCCCACCTATCAGCACGTAATTGGAATCCGTAGTTCGGGTAACATGGTGAGACATATTGAAACAACAATAACTCTATTGATTACCATTGAAAAAATACAAAATTTGTGTTCAAATTCAAGCGCAGAATGTGTACTTTCTAAAACATTGAGGCCGCGTCTAAAAATTCCTAACCGTTCAAAAGTTTTCTTCAAGACGATTACCGAAGTTGAATTATCAACAAATTTTCAAATCGATTGACGCTTTGAATAACTTGCAGGGAAAGTATTTTTTACCCAAAACTTCATTTCGAGGTGATTGATCCCGTGCATAAGAAAAATATTTCCAAGCCAAATTCGTGAGCGAAAAGTTTGACTTCCATTTTTACTCCCTCCTATTGGCACGTAATTGCGATCCGTAATTCGGGTAACACGGTGAAAAATATTGAAACGACAAGAACTCTCTTGATTTCCTTTGAAAGAATACAAAATTTGTGTTCGAATTCAAGCTCCGAATGTGTACTTTCTAAAACATTCAGGCCGCATCAAAAAATTCACAACCGTTCAAAAGTTTCATTCGAAACGGTTACCGAAGTTGAGTTTTCAACATATTTTCAAATCGATTTACGCTCTGAATAACTTGCAGCGAAAGTATTTTTTACCCAAAACTTCATTTCGAGGTGATTGATCCCGCGACATAAGAAAAATATTTCCAAGCCAAATTCGTGAGCGAAAAGTTTGACTTCCATTTTTACTCCCTCCTATCGGCACATAATTGGAATCCGTAATTCGGGTAACACGGTGAGACATATTGAAATGACAATAACTCTCTTGATTTGCATTGAAAAAATATGAAATTTGTATTCAAATTCAAGCTCAGAATGTGTACTTTCGAAAACATTCAGGCCACGTCTAAAAATTCCTAACTTTTCAAACCTTTTCTTTGAAACAGTTACCGAAGTTCAGTTTTCACCACATTTTGAAATCGATTTACGCTCTGAATAACTTCTAGCGAAAGTATTTTTTACCCAAAACTTCATTTCGAGATGATTGATCCCGCAATATAAAAAAACATATTTCGAAGTAAAATTCGTGAGCAAAACGTTTGACTTCCATTTTCACTCCCTCCTATCGCCACATAATTGGTATCCGTAATTCGGATAACACAGTGACTTCAAGCACATTTTCAAATCGATTGACACTCTGAATAATTTGCAGCGAAAATATTTTTCACCCAAAACTTCGTTTCGAGATGATTAATCCCGCGATATAAGAAAAATATTTCCAAGCAAAATTTGTGAGTGAAACGTCTTACTTCCATTTTTACTCCCTCCTATCGCCACATAATTGGTATCCGTAATTCGGGTAACACGGTGAGACATATTGAAACAACAATAACTCTCTTCATTTCCACTGAAAAAATACGGAATTTCTTTCCAAATTCAAGCTCATAATGTGCACTTTCTAAAACATTCTGGCTGCGTCTAAAAATTCCTAACCGTTCAAAAGTTTCATTCGAAACGGTTACCAAAGTTGAGTTTTCAACACATTTTCAAATCGATTTACGCTTTGAATAACTTGCAGCGAAAGTATTTTTTACCCAAAACTTCATTTCAAGATGATTGATCCCGCAATATAAGAATAATATTTCCAAGCCAAATTCGTGAGCGAAACTTTTGACTTCCTTTTTTACTCCCATCTGTCGGCACGTAATTGGAATCCGTAATTCAGGTAACATGGTGGGACATATTGAAACGACAATAACACTGTTGATTTCAATTGAAAAAATATATAATTTGTGTTCAAATTCAAGCTCAGAATGTGTACTTTGTAAAATGTTGAGGCCGCGTCTAAAAATTCCTAACCGTTCAAAAGTTTTCTTCAAGGCGATTACCGAAGTTGAATTTTCAACAAATCTTCAAATCGATTGACACTCTGAATAACTTGTAGCAAAAGTATTTTTTAGCCAAAACTTCATTTCAAGATGATTGCTCCCGCGATATAAGAAAATATTTCCAAGCCAAATTCGTGAGCGAAAAGTTTGACTTCCATTTTTACTCCCTCTCATTGGCACATAATTGGAATCCGTAATTCGTGTAACATGGTGAGACATATTGAAACAACAATAACTCTTTTGATTTCCATTGAAAAAATACAAAATTTGTGTTCAAATTCAAGCTCAGAATGTGTACTTTCAAAAACATTCAGGCCATGTCTAAAAATTACTAACCGTTCAAAAGTTTTATTCGAAATGGTTTCCGAAGTTGAGTTTTCAACACATTTTCAAATCGATTTACGCTCTGAATAACTTGCAGCGAAAGTATTTTTTACCCAAAACTTCATTTCGAGATGATTGATCCCGCGATATAAGAAAATATTTCCAAACCAAATTCGTGAGCGAAACGTTTGACTTCCATTTTCACTCCCTCGTATCGGCACATAATTGGAATCCGTAATTCGGGTAACACGGTGAGACATATTGAAATGACAATAACTCTAATGATTTCCATTGAAAAAATATGAAATTTGTGTTCAAATTCAGGCCCAAAATGTGTACTTCCTAAAACATTCAGGCCGCGTCTAAAAATTCCTAACTTTTCAAACGTTTTATTTGAAACGGTTACCGAAGTTCAGTCTTCAGCACGTTTTCAAATCGATTTACGCTCTGAATAACTTGTAGCGAAAATATTTTTTACCCAAAACTTCATTTCGAGATGATTGATCCCGCAATATAAAAAACATATTTCGAAGCAAAATTCGTGAGCAAAACGTTTGACTTCCATTTTCACTCCCTCCTATCGACACATAATTGGAATTTGTAATACGGGTAACACGTTGAGACATATTGAAACGAAAATAACTCTCTTCATTTCCAGTCAAAAATACAAATTTTGTGTTCAAATTCAAGCTCAAAATGTCTACTCTCTAAAACATTTAAGCCACATCTAAAAATTCGTAACCGTTCAAAAGTTATCTTCGTAACAGTTACCGAAGATGAGTTTTCAACACATTTTCAAATCGATTGACACACTGAATAACTTGCAGCGAAAGTATTTTTTACCAAAAACTTCATTTCGAGATGATTAAAGCCACGATATAAGAAAAATATTTCCAAGCCAAATTCGTGAGTGAAACGTTTGACTTCCATTTTTACTCCCTCCTATCACCACATAATTGGAATCCGTAATTCGAGTAACACGGTGAGACATATTGAAATGACAATAACTCTGTTGATTTCCAGTGAAAAAATACAAAATTTGTGTTCAAATTCAAACTCAGAATGTGTACTTTCTAAAACATTCATGCCGCATCTAAAAATTCCTAACCGTTCAAAAGTTTTCTTCAAGACGATTACCGAAGTTGAATTTTCAACAAATTTTCAAATCGATTGACGCTCTGAATAACTTGCAGCAAAAGTATTTTTTACCCAAAACTTCATTTCAAGATGATTGATCCCGCAATATAAGAATAATATTTCCAAGCCAAATTCGTGAGCGAAACTTTTGACTTCCTTTTTTACTCCCATCTGTCGGCACGTAATTGGAATCCGTAATTCAGGTAACATGGTGGGACATATTGAAACGACAATAACACTGTTGATTTCAATTGAAAAAATATATAATTTGTGTTCAAATTCAAGCTCAGAATGTGTACTTTGTAAAATGTTGAGGCCGCGTCTAAAAATTCCTAACCGTTCAAAAGTTTTCTTCAAGGCGATTACCGAAGTTGAATTTTCAACAAATCTTCAAATCGATTGACACTCTGAATAACTTGTAGCAAAAGTATTTTTTAGCCAAAACTTCATTTCAAGATGATTGCTCCCGCGATATAAGAAAATATTTCCAAGCCAAATTCGTGAGCGAAAAGTTTGACTTCCATTTTTACTCCCTCTCATTGGCACATAATTGGAATCCGTAATTCGTGTAACATGGTGAGACATATTGAAACAACAATAACTCTTTTGATTTCCATTGAAAAAATACAAAATTTGTGTTCAAATTCAAGCTCAGAATGTGTACTTTCAAAAACATTCAGGCCATGTCTAAAAATTACTAACCGTTCAAAAGTTTTATTCGAAATGGTTTCCGAAGTTGAGTTTTCAACACATTTTCAAATCGATTTACGCTCTGAATAACTTGCAGCGAAAGTATTTTTTACCCAAAACTTCATTTCGAGATGATTGATCCCGCGATATAAGAAAATATTTCCAAACCAAATTCGTGAGCGAAACGTTTGACTTCCATTTTCACTCCCTCGTATCGGCACATAATTGGAATCCGTAATTCGGGTAACACGGTGAGACATATTGAAATGACAATAACTCTAATGATTTCCATTGAAAAAATATGAAATTTGTGTTCAAATTCAGGCCCAAAATGTGTACTTCCTAAAACATTCAGGCCGCGTCTAAAAATTCCTAACTTTTCAAACGTTTTATTTGAAACGGTTACCGAAGTTCAGTCTTCAGCACGTTTTCAAATCGATTTACGCTCTGAATAACTTGTAGCGAAAATATTTTTTACCCAAAACTTCATTTCGAGATGATTGATCCCGCAATATAAAAAACATATTTCGAAGCAAAATTCGTGAGCAAAACGTTTGACTTCCATTTTCACTCCCTCCTATCGACACATAATTGGAATTTGTAATACGGGTAACACGTTGAGACATATTGAAACGAAAATAACTCTCTTCATTTCCAGTCAAAAATACAAATTTTGTGTTCAAATTCAAGCTCAAAATGTCTACTCTCTAAAACATTTAAGCCACATCTAAAAATTCGTAACCGTTCAAAAGTTATCTTCGTAACAGTTACCGAAGATGAGTTTTCAACACATTTTCAAATCGATTGACACACTGAATAACTTGCAGCGAAAGTATTTTTTACCAAAAACTTCATTTCGAGATGATTAAAGCCACGATATAAGAAAAATATTTCCAAGCCAAATTCGTGAGTGAAACGTTTGACTTCCATTTTTACTCCCTCCTATCACCACATAATTGGAATCCGTAATTCGAGTAACACGGTGAGACATATTGAAATGACAATAACTCTGTTGATTTCCAGTGAAAAAATACAAAATTTGTGTTCAAATTCAAACTCAGAATGTGTACTTTCTAAAACATTCATGCCGCATCTAAAAATTCCTAACCGTTCAAAAGTTTTCTTCAAGACGATTACCGAAGTTGAATTTTCAACAAATTTTCAAATCGATTGACGCTCTGAATAACTTGCAGCAAAAGTATTTTTTACCCAAAACTTCATTTCAAGATGATTGATCCCGCAATATAAGAATAATATTTCCAAGCCAAATTCGTGAGCGAAACTTTTGACTTCCTTTTTTACTCCCACCTGTCGGCACGTAATTGGAATCCGTAATTCAGGTAACATGGTGGGACATATTGAAACGACAATAACACTGTTGATTTCAGTTGAAAAAATATATAATTTGTGTTCAAATTCAAGCTCAGAATGTGTACTTTGTAAAATGTTGAGGCCGCGACTAAAAATTCCTAACCGTTCAAAAGTTTTCTTCAAGGCGATTACCGAAGTTGAATTTTCAACAAATCTTCAAATCGATTGACACTCTGAATAACTTGTAGCAAAAGTATTTTTTAGCCGAAACTTCATTTCAAGATGATTGCTCCCGCGATATAAGAAAAATATTTCCAAGCCAAGTTCGTGAGCGAAAAGTTTGACTTCCATTTTTACTCCCTCCCATTGGCACGTAATTGGAATCCGTAATTCGTGTAACATGGTGAGACATATTGAAACAACAATAACTCTTTTGATTTCCGTTGAAAAAATACAAAATTTGTGTTCAAATTCAAGCTCAGAATGTGTACTTTCAAAAACATTCAGGCCACGTCTAAAAATTACTAACCATTCAAAAGTTTTATTCGAAATGGTTACCGAAGTTGAGTTTTCAACACATTTTCAAATCGATTTACGCTCTGAATAACTTGCAGCGAAAGTATTTTTTACCCAAAACTTCATTTCGAGATGATTGATCCCGCGATATAAGAAAATATTTCCAAACCAAATTCGTGAGCGAAACGTTTGACTTCCATTTTCACTCCCTCGTATCGGCACATAATTGGAATCCGTAATTCGGGTAACACGGTGAGACATATTGAAATGACAATAACTCTAATGCTTTCCATTGAAAAAATACGAAATTTGTGTTCAAATTCAGGCTCAAAATGTGTACTTCCTAAAACATTCAGGCCGCGTCTAAAAATTCCTAACTTTTCAAACGCTTTATTTGAAACGGTTACCGAAGTTCAGTCTTCAGCACGTTTTCAAATCGATTTACGCTCTAAATAACTTGTAGCGAAAATATTTTTTACCCAAAACTTCATTTCGAGATGATTGATCCCGCAATATAAAAAACATATTTCGAAGCAAAATTCGTGAGCAAAACGTTTGACTTCCATTTTCACTCCCTCCTATCGACACATAATTGGAATCTGTAATTTGGGTAACACGTTGAGACATATTGAAACGACAATAACTCTCTTCATTTCCAGTCAAAAATACAAATTTTTTGTTCAAATTCAAGCTCAAAATATCTACTCTCTAAAACATTCAAGCCACATCAAAAAATTCGTAACCGTTCAAAAGTTATCTTCGAAACAGTTACCGAAGATGAGTTTTCAACACATTTTCAAATCGATTGACACACTGAATAACTTGCAGCGAAAGTATTTTTTACCAAAAACCTCATTTCGAGATGATTAATCCCGCGATATAAGAAAAATATTTCTAAGCCAAATTCGTGAGTGAAACGTTTGACTTCCATTTTTACTCCCTCCTAT
Organism: Quercus cerris; assembly: GCA_963669245.1. Classification (NCBI taxonomy): domain Eukaryota; kingdom Viridiplantae; phylum Streptophyta; class Magnoliopsida; order Fagales; family Fagaceae; genus Quercus; species Quercus cerris. The sequence continues at coordinate 76,852,020 of OY770007.1, forward strand.
CACCACATAATTGGAATCCGTAATTCGGGTAACACAGTGAGACATATTGAAATGACAATAACTCTGTTGATTTCCAGTGAAAAAATACAAAATTTGTGTTCAAATTCAAACTCAGAATGTGTACTTTCTAAAACATTATGCCGCATCTAAAAATTCCTAACCGTTCAAAAGTTTTCTTCAAGACGATTACCGAAGTTGAATTTTCAACAAATTTTCAAATCGATTGACGCTCTGAATAACTTGCAGCAAAAGTATTTTTTACCCAAAACTTCATTTCGAGATGATTGGTCCCGCGATATAAGAAAAATATTTCCAAGCCAAATTCATGAGCGAAACGTTTGACTTCCATTTTTACTCCCTCCTATCGGCACATAATTGGAATCCGTAATTCAGGTAACATGGTGAGACATATTGAAATGACAATAACTCTCTTGATTTTTAGTCAAAAAATAAATAAATTTTGTGTTCAAATTCAAGCTCAGAATGTGTACTTTCTAAAACATTCATGCCGCGTCTAAAAATTCCTAACCGTTCAAAAGTTATCTTCAAAATGGTTACCGAAGATGACTTTTCAACACATTTTCAAATCTATTGACGCTCTGAATAACTTGTAGTGAAGGTATTTTTAACCCAAAACTTCATTTCGAGATGATCGATCCTGCAATATAAGAAAAATATTTCCAAGCCAAATTCCTGAGCGAGCCATTTGACTTCCATTTCTACTCCCTCCTATCAGCAGAAAATTGGAATCCGTATTTCGAGTAACACGGTGAGACATTTTGAAACGACAATAACTCTCTTGATTTCCTTTGAAAAAATACAAAATTTGTGTTCAAATTCAAGCACAGAATGTGTTCTTTCTAAAACATTAGGCTGCATCGAAAAATTCCTTGCCGTTCAAAAGTTATCGTCAAGACGGTTACTGAAAATGAGTTTTAAACACATTTTCAAATCGATTAACGCACGTGAATAACTTGCAGCCAAAGTATTTTTTACCCAAAACTTCATTTGGAGATGATTGATCCCAAGATATAGTAAAAATATTTCCAAGCCAAATTCCTGAGCAAAGGCATTTGACTTCCATTTTTACTCCCTCCTATCGGCACGTAATTGGAATCCGTAATTCGGGTAACGCGGTGAGAAATATTGAAATGACAATAACTCTCTTCATTTCCATTGAAAAAATACAAAACTTGTGTTCAAATTCAATCTCAGAATGTTTACTTTCAAAATATTCGGGCCGCGTCTAAAAATTCCTTACCTTTCAAAAGTTATCTTCGAGACGGTTAAGGAAGATGAGTTTTCAACACATTTTCAAATCGATTAACGGTCATGAATAACTTGCAGCGAAAGTATTTTTTCCCTGAAACTTCATTTCGAGGTGATTGATTCCGCTATATATGAAAATTATTTTCAGGCCAAATTCCTGAGCGAGACGTTTGACTTCCATTTTTACTACCTCCTATTGGCACATAATTGGAATCCGTAATTCGGGTAACACGGTGAGACATATTGAAACGACAACAACACTCTTGATTTCCATTCAAAAAATACAAAATTTGAGTTCAAATTCAAGCTCAGAATGTGTACTTTCTAAAACATGCAGGCCGCGTCTAAAATTTCCTTCCCGTTCAAATGTTATGGTCAAGACGGTTACCAAAGATGAGTTTTCAAGACATTTTCAATTCGATTAAAGGTCGTGAATAACTGGCAGTCAAAGTAGTTTTTCCCCGAAACTTCATTTTGAGATGATTGATCCCGCGATATAAGAAAAACATTTCCAAGCCAAATTCCTAAGCGGGCCGTTTAACTTCCATTTTTAATCCCTCCTATCGGCACATAATTGGAATCCGTAATTCGGGTAACCCAGGGGGATTTATTGAAATGAGAATAACTCTCTTGATCTCCATTGAAAAAATAAAAATTTTACGTTCAAACTCAAGCTCAGAATGTGTACTTTCTAAAACATTATGCCGCATCTAAAAATTCCTAACCGTTCAAAAGTTTTCTTCAAGACGATTACCGAAGTTGAATTTTCAACAAATTTTCAAATCGATTGACGCTCTGAATAACTTGCAGCAAAAGTATTTTTTACCCAAAACTTCATTTCGAGATGATTGGTCCCGCGATATAAGAAAAATATTTCCAAGCCAAATTCATGAGCGAAACGTTTGACTTCCACTTTTACTCCCTCCTATCGGCACATAATTGGAATCCGTAATTCAGGTAACATGGTGAGACATATTGAAACGACAATAACTCTCTTGATTTTTAGTCAAAAAATAAATAAATTTTGTGTTCAAATTCAAGCTCAGAATGTGTACTTTCTAAAACATTCATGCCGCGTCTAAAAATTCCTAACCGTTCAAAAGTTATCTTCAAAACGGTTACCGAAGATGACTTTTCAACACATTTTCAAATCTATTGACGCTCTGAATAACTTGCAGTGAAGGTATTTTTAACCCAAAACTTCATTTCGAGATGATCGATCCTGCAATATAAGAAAAATATTTCCAAGCCAAATTCCTGAGCGAGCCATTTGACTTCCATTTCTACTCCCTCCTATCAGCAGAAAATTGGAATCCGTATTTCGAGTAACACGGTGAGACATTTTGAAACGACAATAACTCTCTTGATTTCCTTTGAAAAAATACAAAATTTGTGTTCAAATTCAAGCACAGAATGTGTTCTTTCTAAAACATTAGGCTGCGTCGAAAAATTCCTTGCCGTTCAAAAGTTATCGTCAAGACGGTTACTGAAAATGAGTTTTAAACACATTTTCAAATCGATTAACGCACGTGAATAACTTGCAGCCAAAGTATTTTTTACCCAAAACTTCATTTGGAGATGATTGATCCCAAGATATAGTAAAAATATTTCCAAGCCAAATTCCTGAGCAAAGGCATTTGACTTCCATTTTTACTCCCTCCTATCGGCACGTAATTGGAATCCGTAATTCGGGTAACGCGGTGAGAAATATTGAAATGACAATAACTCTCTTCATTTCCATTGAAAAAATACAAAACTTGTGTTCAAATTCAATCTCAGAATGTTTACTTTCAAAATATTCGGGCCGCGTCTAAAAATTCCTTACCTTTCAAAAGTTATCTTCGAGACGGTTAAGGAAGATGAGTTTTCAACACATTTTCAAATCGATTAACGGTCATGAATAACTTGCAGCGAAAGTATTTTTTCCCTGAAACTTCATTTCGAGGTGATTGATTCCGCTATATATGAAAATTATTTTCAGGCCAAATTCCTGAGCGAGACGTTTGACTTCCATTTTTACTACCTCCTATTGGCACATAATTGGAATCCGTAATTCGGGTAACACGGTGAGACATATTGAAACGACAACAACACTCTTGATTTCCATTCAAAAAATACAAAATTTGAGTTCAAATTCAAGCTCAGAATGTGTACTTTCTAAAACATGCAGGCCGCGTCTAAAATTTCCTTCCCGTTCAAATGTTATGGTCAAGACGGTTACCAAAGATGAGTTTTCAAGACATTTTCAATTCGATTAAAGGTCGTGAATAACTGGCAGTCAAAGTAGTTTTTCCCCGAAACTTCATTTTGAGATGATTGATCCCGCGATATAAGAAAAACATTTCCAAGCCAAATTCCTAAGCGGGCCGTTTAACTTCCATTTTTAATCCCTCCTATCGGCACATAATTGGAATCCGTAATTCGGGTAACCCAGGGGGATTTATTGAAATGAGAATAACTCTCTTGATCTCCATTGAAAAAATAAAAATTTTACGTTCAAACTCAAGCTTAGAATGTGTACTTTCTAAAACATTATGCCGCATCTAAAAATTCCTAACCGTTCAAAAGTTTTCTTCAAGACGATTACCGAAGTTGAATTTTCAACAAATTTTCAAATCGATTGACGCTCTGAATAACTTGCAGCAAAAGTATTTTTTACCCAAAACTTCATTTCGAGATGATTGGTCCCGCGATATAAGAAAAATATTTCCAAGCCAAATTCATGAGCGAAACGTTTGACTTCCACTTTTACTCCCTCCTATCGGCACATAATTGGAATCCGTAATTCAGGTAACATGGTGAGACATATTGAAACGACAATAACTCTCTTGATTTTTAGTCAAAAAATAAATAAATTTTGTGTTCAAATTCAAGCTCAGAATGTGTACTTTCTAAAACATTCATGCCGCGTCTAAAAATTCCTAACCGTTCAAAAGTTATCTTCAAAACGGTTACCGAAGATGACTTTTCAACACATTTTCAAATCTATTGACGCTCTGAATAACTTGCAGTGAAGGTATTTTTAACCCAAAACTTCATTTCGAGATGATCGATCCTGCAATATAAGAAAAATATTTCCAAGCCAAATTCCTGAGCGAGCCATTTGACTTCCATTTCTACTCCCTCCTATCAGCAGAAAATTGGAATCCGTATTTCGAGTAACACGGTGAGACATTTTGAAACGACAATAACTCTCTTGATTTCCTTTGAAAAAATACAAAATTTGTGTTCAAATTCAAGCACAGAATGTGTTCTTTTTAAAACATTAGGCTGCGTCGAAAAATTCCTTGCCGTTCAAAAGTTATCGTCAAGACGGTTACTGAAAATGAGTTTTAAACACATTTTCAAATCGATTAACGCACGTGAATAACTTGCAGCCAAAGTATTTTTTACCCAAAACTTCATTTGGAGATGATTGATCCCAAGATATAGTAAAAATATTTCCAAGCCAAATTCCTGAGCAAAGGCATTTGACTTCCATTTTTACTCCCTCCTATCGGCACGTAATTGGAATCCGTAATTCGGGTAACGCGGTGAGAAATATTGAAATGACAATAACTCTCTTCATTTCCATTGAAAAAATACAAAACTTGTGTTCAAATTCAATCTCAGAATGTTTACTTTCAAAATATTCGGGCCGCGTCTAAAAATTCCTTACCTTTCAAAAGTTATCTTCGAGACGGTTAAGGAAGATGAGTTTTCAACACATTTTCAAATCGATTAACGGTCATGAATAACTTGCAGCGAAAGTATTTTTTCCCTGAAACTTCATTTCGAGGTGATTGATTCCGCTATATATGAAAATCATTTCCAGGCCAAATTCCTGAGCGAGACGTTTGACTTCCATTTTTACTACCTCCTATTGGCACATAATTGGAATCCGTAATTCGGGTAACACGGTGAGACATATTGAAACGACAATAGCAATCTTGATTTCCATTCAAAAAATACAAAATTTGAGTTCAAATTCAAGCTCAGAATGTGTACTTTCTAAAACATGCAGGCCGCGTCTAAAATTTCCTTCCCGTTCAAATGTTATGGTCAAGACGGTTACCAAAGATGAGTTTTCAAGACATTTTCAATTCGATTAAAGGTCGTGAATAACTGGCAGTCAAAGTAGTTTTTCCCCGAAACTTCATTTCGAGATGATTGATCCCACGATATAAGAAAAACATTTCCAAGCCAAATTCCTAAGCGGGCCGTTTAACTTCCATTTTTAATCCCTCCTATCGGCACATAATTGGAATCCGTAATTCGGGTAACCCAGGGGGATTTATTGAAACGAGAATAACTCTCTTGATCTCCATTGAAAAAATAAAAAATTTTCGTCCAAACTCAAGCTCAGAATGTGTACTTTCTAAAACATTCGGGCCGCTCGTGAGTTTTCAACACATTTTCAAATCAATTAACGCTCATGAATAACCCAAAGTATTTAGTAGCCAAAACTGCATTTCGAGATGATTGATCTTGCGATATAAGAAAAATATTTCCAAGCCAAATTCTTGAGCAACACGTTTGATGTCCATTTTTACTCCCTCCTATCGGCACATAATTGGAATCCGTAATTCGGGTAACACGGTGAGACATATTGAAACGACAATAACTCTCTTGATTTCCATTAAAAAAATACAAAATTTGAGTTCAAATTCAAGCTCAGAATGTGTACTTTCTAAAACATTAAGGGCGCATCGAAAAATTCCTCTCCGTTCAAAAGTTATCGTCAAGACAGTTACTGAAAATGAGTTTTCAAGACATTTTCAATTCGATTAACACACATGAATAACTTGCAGCCTAAGAATTTTTTACACAAAACTTCATTTCGAGATGATTGACCCTGCGATATGAGAAAAATATTTCCCAGCCAAATTCCTGAGCGAGGCGTTTGACTTCCAATTTTACTCCCTCCAATCGGCATATAATTGGAATCTGTAATTCAGGTAACCCGGTGGGACATATTGAAACGACAATAACTCTCTTCATTTCCATTGAAAAAATACAAAATTTGTGTTCAAATTCAAGCGCAGAATGTGTACTTTCTAAAACATTTAGGCCGCATCGAAAAATTCCGTACCGTTCAAAAGTTATCGTCAAGACGGTTACCAAAAATGAGTTTTCAACACATTTTCAAATCGATTAATGCACGTGAATAACTTGCAGCCAATGTATTTTTTACCCAAAACTTCATTTCGAGATGATTGATCCCGCGATATAAGAAAATATTTCCAAACCAAATTCGTGAGCGAAACGTTTGACTTCCATTTTCACTCCCTCGTATCGGCACATAATTGGAATCCGTAATTCGGGTAACACGGTGAGACATATTGAAATGACAATAACTCTAATGCTTTCCATTGAAAAAATACGAAATTTGTGTTCAAATTCAGGCTCAAAATGTGTACTTCCTAAAACATTCAGGCCGCGTCTAAAAATTCCTAACTTTTCAAACGCTTTATTTGAAACGGTTACCGAAGTTCAGTCTTCAGCACGTTTTCAAATCGATTTACGCTCTGAATAACTTGTAGCGAAAATATTTTTTACCCAAAACTTCATTTCGAGATGATTGATCCCGCAATATAAAAAACATATTTCGAAGCAAAATTCGTGAGCAAAACGTTTGACTTCCATTTTCACTCCCTCCTATCGACACATAATTGGAATCTGTAATTTGGGTAACACGTTGAGACATATTGAAACGACAATAACTCTCTTCATTTCCAGTCAAAAATACAAATTTTTTGTTCAAATTCAAGCTCAAAATATCTACTCTCTAAAACATTCAAGCCACATCAAAAAATTCGTAACCGTTCAAAAGTTATCTTCGAAACAGTTACCGAAGATGAGTTTTCAACACATTTTCAAATCGATTGACACACTGAATAACTTGCAGCGAAAGTATTTTTTACCAAAAACCTCATTTCGAGATGATTAATCCCGCGATATAAGAAAAATATTTCTAAGCCAAATTCGTGAGTGAAACGTTTGACTTCCATTTTTACTCCCTCCTATCACCACATAATTGGAATCCGTAATTCGGGTAACACAGTGAGACATATTGAAATGACAATAACTCTGTTGATTTCCAGTGAAAAAATACAAAATTTGTGTTCAAATTCAAACTCAGAATGTGTACTTTCTAAAACATTATGCCGCATCTAAAAATTCCTAACCGTTCAAAAGTTTTCTTCAAGACGATTACCGAAGTTGAATTTTCAACAAATTTTCAAATCGATTGACGCTCTGAATAACTTGCAGCAAAAGTATTTTTTACCCAAAACTTCATTTCGAGATGATTGATCCCGCAATATAAAAAACATATTTCGAAGCAAAATTCGTGAGCAAAACGTTTGACTTCCATTTTCACTCCCTCCTATCGACACATAATTGGAATCTGTAATTTGGGTAACACGTTGAGACATATTGAAACGACAATAACTCTCTTCATTTCCAGTCAAAAATACAAATTTTTTGTTCAAATTCAAGCTCAAAATATCTACTCTCTAAAACATTCAAGCCACATCAAAAAATTCGTAACCGTTCAAAAGTTATCTTCGAAACAGTTACCGAAGATGAGTTTTCAACACATTTTCAAATCGATTGACACACTGAATAACTTGCAGCGAAAGTATTTTTTACCAAAAACCTCATTTCGAGATGATTAATCCCGCGATATAAGAAAAATATTTCTAAGCCAAATTCGTGAGTGAAACGTTTGACTTCCATTTTTACTCCCTCCTATCACCACATAATTGGAATCCGTAATTCGGGTAACACAGTGAGACATATTGAAATGACAATAACTCTGTTGATTTCCAGTGAAAAAATACAAAATTTGTGTTCAAATTCAAACTCAGAATGTGTACTTTCTAAAACATTATGCCGCATCTAAAAATTCCTAACCGTTCAAAAGTTTTCTTCAAGACGATTACCGAAGTTGAATTTTCAACAAATTTTCAAATCGATTGACGCTCTGAATAACTTGCAGCAAAAGTATTTTTTACCCAAAACTTCATTTCGAGATGATTGGTCCCGCGATATAAGAAAAATATTTCCAAGCCAAATTCATGAGCGAAACGTTTGACTTCCATTTTTACTCCCTCCTATCGGCACATAATTGGAATCCGTAATTCAGGTAACATGGTGAGACATATTGAAATGACAATAACTCTCTTGATTTTTAGTCAAAAAATAAATAAATTTTGTGTTCAAATTCAAGCTCAGAATGTGTACTTTCTAAAACATTCATGCCGCGTCTAAAAATTCCTAACCGTTCAAAAGTTATCTTCAAAATGGTTACCGAAGATGACTTTTCAACACATTTTCAAATCTATTGACGCTCTGAATAACTTGTAGTGAAGGTATTTTTAACCCAAAACTTCATTTCGAGATGATCGATCCTGCAATATAAGAAAAATATTTCCAAGCCAAATTCCTGAGCGAGCCATTTGACTTCCATTTCTACTCCCTCCTATCAGCAGAAAATTGGAATCCGTATTTCGAGTAACACGGTGAGACATTTTGAAACGACAATAACTCTCTTGATTTCCTTTGAAAAAATACAAAATTTGTGTTCAAATTCAAGCACAGAATGTGTTCTTTCTAAAACATTAGGCTGCGTCGAAAAATTCCTTGCCGTTCAAAAGTTATCGTCAAGACGGTTACTGAAAATGAGTTTTAAACACATTTTCAAATCGATTAACGCACGTGAATAACTTGCAGCCAAAGTATTTTTTACCCAAAACTTCATTTGGAGATGATTGATCCCAAGATATAGTAAAAATATTTCCAAGCCAAATTCCTGAGCAAAGGCATTTGACTTCCATTTTTACTCCCTCCTATCGGCACGTAATTGGAATCCGTAATTCGGGTAACGCGGTGAGAAATATTGAAATGACAATAACTCTCTTCATTTCCATTGAAAAAATACAAAACTTGTGTTCAAATTCAATCTCAGAATGTTTACTTTCAAAATATTCGGGCCGCGTCTAAAAATTCCTTACCTTTCAAAAGTTATCTTCGAGACGGTTAAGGAAGATGAGTTTTCAACACATTTTCAAATCGATTAACGGTCATGAATAACTTGCAGCGAAAGTATTTTTTCCCTGAAACTTCATTTCGAGGTGATTGATTCCGCTATATATGAAAATTATTTTCAGGCCAAATTCCTGAGCGAGACGTTTGACTTCCATTTTTACTACCTCCTATTGGCACATAATTGGAATCCGTAATTCGGGTAACACGGTGAGACATATTGAAACGACAACAACACTCTTGATTTCCATTCAAAAAATACAAAATTTGAGTTCAAATTCAAGCTCAGAATGTGTACTTTCTAAAACATGCAGGCCGCGTCTAAAATTTCCTTCCCGTTCAAATGTTATGGTCAAGACGGTTACCAAAGATGAGTTTTCAAGACATTTTCAATTCGATTAAAGGTCGTGAATAACTGGCAGTCAAAGTAGTTTTTCCCCGAAACTTCATTTTGAGATGATTGATCCCGCGATATAAGAAAAACATTTCCAAGCCAAATTCCTAAGCGGGCCGTTTAACTTCCATTTTTAATCCCTCCTATCGGCACATAATTGGAATCCGTAATTCGGGTAACCCAGGGGGATTTATTGAAATGAGAATAACTCTCTTGATCTCCATTGAAAAAATAAAAATTTTACGTTCAAACTCAAGCTTAGAATGTGTACTTTCTAAAACATTATGCCGCATCTAAAAATTCCTAACCGTTCAAAAGTTTTCTTCAAGACGATTACCGAAGTTGAATTTTCAACAAATTTTCAAATCGATTGACGCTCTGAATAACTTGCAGCAAAAGTATTTTTTACCCAAAACTTCATTTCGAGATGATTGGTCCCGCGATATAAGAAAAATATTTCCAAGCCAAATTCATGAGCGAAACGTTTGACTTCCACTTTTACTCCCTCCTATCGGCACATAATTGGAATCCGTAATTCAGGTAACATGGTGAGACATATTGAAACGACAATAACTCTCTTGATTTTTAGTCAAAAAATAAATAAATTTTGTGTTCAAATTCAAGCTCAGAATGTGTACTTTCTAAAACATTCATGCCGCGTCTAAAAATTCCTAACCGTTCAAAAGTTATCTTCAAAACGGTTACCGAAGATGACTTTTCAACACATTTTCAAATCTATTGACGCTCTGAATAACTTGCAGTGAAGGTATTTTTAACCCAAAACTTCATTTCGAGATGATCGATCCTGCAATATAAGAAAAATATTTCCAAGCCAAATTCCTGAGCGAGCCATTTGACTTCCATTTCTACTCCCTCCTATCAGCAGAAAATTGGAATCCGTATTTCGAGTAACACGGTGAGACATTTTGAAACGACAATAACTCTCTTGATTTCCTTTGAAAAAATACAAAATTTGTGTTCAAATTCAAGCACAGAATGTGTTCTTTCTAAAACATTAGGCTGCGTCGAAAAATTCCTTGCCGTTCAAAAGTTATCGTCAAGACGGTTACTGAAAATGAGTTTTAAACACATTTTCAAATCGATTAACGCACATGAATAACTTGCAGCCAAAGTATTTTTTACCCAAAACTTCATTTGGAGATGATTGATCCCAAGATATAGTAAAAATATTTCCAAGCCAAATTCCTGAGCAAAGGCATTTGACTTCCATTTTTACTCCCTCCTATCGGCACGTAATTGGAATCCGTAATTCGGGTAACGCGGTGAGAAATATTGAAATGACAATAACTCTCTTCATTTCCATTGAAAAAATACAAAACTTGTGTTCAAATTCAATCTCAGAATGTTTACTTTCAAAATATTCGGGCCGCGTCTAAAAATTCCTTACCTTTCAAAAGTTATCTTCGAGACGGTTAAGGAAGATGAGTTTTCAACACATTTTCAAATCGATTAACGGTCATGAATAACTTGCAGCGAAAGTATTTTTTCCCTGAAACTTCATTTCGAGGTGATTGATTCCGCTATATATGAAAATCATTTCCAGGCCAAATTCCTGAGCGAGACGTTTGACTTCCATTTTTACTACCTCCTATTGGCACATAATTGGAATCCGTAATTCGGGTAACACGGTGAGACATATTGAAACGACAATAGCAATCTTGATTTCCATTCAAAAAATACAAAATTTGAGTTCAAATTCAAGCTCAGAATGTGTACTTTCTAAAACATGCAGGCCGCGTCTAAAATTTCCTTCCCGTTCAAATGTTATGGTCAAGACGGTTACCAAAGATGAGTTTTCAAGACATTTTCAATTCGATTAAAGGTCGTGAATAACTGGCAGTCAAAGTAGTTTTTCCCCGAAACTTCATTTCGAGATGATTGATCCCACGATATAAGAAAAACATTTCCAAGCCAAATTCCTAAGCGGGCCGTTTAACTTCCATTTTTAATCCCTCCTATCGGCACATAATTGGAATCCGTAATTCGGGTAACCCAGGGGGATTTATTGAAACGAGAATAACTCTCTTGATCTCCATTGAAAAAATAAAAAATTTTCGTCCAAACTCAAGCTCAGAATGTGTACTTTCTAAAACATTCGGGCCGCTCGTGAGTTTTCAACACATTTTCAAATCAATTAACGCTCATGAATAGCCCAAAGTATTTAGTAGCCAAAACTGCATTTCGAGATGATTGATCTTGCGATATAAGAAAAATATTTCCAAGCCAAATTCTTGAGCAACACGTTTGATGTCCATTTTTACTCCCTCCTATCGGCACATAATTGGAATCCGTAATTCGGGTAACACGGTGAGACATATTGAAACGACAATAACTCTCTTGATTTCCATTAAAAAAATACAAAATTTGAGTTCAAATTCAAGCTCAGAATGTGTACTTTCTAAAACATTAAGGGCGCATCGAAAAATTCCTCTCCGTTCAAAAGTTATCGTCAAGACAGTTACTGAAAATGAGTTTTCAAGACATTTTCAATTCGATTAACACACATGAATAACTTGCAGCCTAAGAATTTTTTACACAAAACTTCATTTCGAGATGATTGACCCTGCGATATGAGAAAAATATTTCCCAGCCAAATTCCTGAGCGAGGCGTTTGACTTCCAATTTTACTCCCTCCAATCGGCATATAATTGGAATCTGTAATTCAGGTAACCCGGTGGGACATATTGAAACGACAATAACTCTCTTCATTTCCATTGAAAAAATACAAAATTTGTGTTCAAATTCAAGCGCAGAATGTGTACTTTCTAAAACATTTAGGCCGCATCAAAAAATTCCGTACCGTTCAAAAGTTATCGTCAAGACGGTTACCAAAAATGAGTTTTCAACACATTTTCAAATCGATTAATGCACGTGAATAACTTGCAGCCAATGTATTTTTTACCCAAAACTTCATTTGGAGATGATTGATCCCACGATATAATAAAAATATTTCTAAGCCAAATTCCTGAGCGAGGCATTTGACTTCCATTTTTACTCCCTCCCATCGGCACATAATTGGAATCCATAATTCGGGTAACCCGGTGGGACATATTGAAATGACAATAACTCTCTTGATATCCATTGAAAATTTACAAAATTTGTGTTCAAATTCAAGCTCAGAATGTGTACTTTCTAGAACATCAAGGTCGCATCTAAAAATTCCTTACCGTTCAAAAGTTATCGTCAAGACGGTTACCGAAGTTGAGTTTTCAACACATTTTCAAACCGATTAACGGTTGTGAATAACTTGTAGCCAAAGTATTTTTTACCCGAAACTTCATTTCGAGATGATTGATCCCGCGATATAAGAAATATATTTCAAAGCCAAATTCCTGTGCGAAGCGTTTGAGTTCCATTTTTACTCCCTCCTATCGGCACATAATTGGAATCCGTAATTTGGGTAACACGGTAAGACATATTGAAATGACAACAATTCTCTTGATTTCCATTGAAAAAATACAAAATTTGTGTTCAAATTCAAGCTCAGAATGTGTACTTTCTATGACATTTAGGCCGCGTCTAAAAGTTCCCAACCGTTCAAAAGTTATCGTCAAGACGGTTACCAAAGTTGAGTTTTCAACACATTTTCAAACTAATTAACGGTTGTGAATAACATGCAGCCAAAGTATTTTTGATCCGAAACTTCATTTTGAGAAGATTGATCTCGTGATATAGGAAAAATATTTCTAAGCCAAATTCCTGAGAGAGACGTTTGACTTCCAATTTTACTCCCTCCTATCGGCACAGAATTGGAATCCGTAATTCAGGTTACACGGTGAGACATATTGAAACGAGAATAACTCTCTTGATTGCCTCTGAAAAAATACAAAATTTGGGTTCAAATTCAAGCTCAGAATGCATACTTTCTAAAACATTAAGGGCGCGTCCAAAAATTCAATACTGTTTAAAAGTTATCTTCAGGACGATTACCGAAGATGATTTTTCAACACTTTTTGAAATCGATCAACGCTTGTGAATAACATGCAACGAAAGTATTTTTTACCCAAAACTACATTTCGAGATGATTAATCCCGCAATATAAGAAAAATATTTCCAAGCCAAATTCTTGAGCGAGAAGTTGGACTTCCATTTTTACTCCCTCCTATCGACACATAATTGGCACCCGTAAATCGGGTAACCCAGTGGGACATATTGAAACGACAATAACTCTCTTGATTTCCATTGAAAATGATGGACAATTTAGACCCCTTACAACACAACTAGATTGAGTAGCCTAGTTAATTAGCCAAGTTGTTACTTAGTCAAATTAAGCAATTCTAGGTTAAAACAATCAAACAATCATATCAAGAAAATATAGCAGCGGAATAATAAATAACACAAGATATGATCACCCAGGAAAACCAAACCGATAAAAAACCTAGGGAGGATTTTACCCACTGATCCTCAAGGCAAAACTGAATTCACAATGAAAGAATTGAAGTTCATACAAAAGGACTTACAAGCTCCCCACTCGACTTCCTAATGCTACCTACCAGTAGAACTTACTGACATGACCCCGTGCAAGCTCCGAATCCACGAACTCCTTCTTTCTTGAATTCTTCAATTAGCTACAAGCACCCACGCTTGATATTCTTTAAACTTCAATGGTAGCAACCAATTTGATCATCAAGATATTGAAGTAATCTCCATCTAGAAAACCCTAAGCTTTGTGTAAAGGAAAGCTCCTCTAAATCTCACAAGAGATTTACACAAAACAGCAATGTATGAGCAACAATACAACTGGAGCAACCTAAAAACATGGCTAAGGTTTTTCCTTATATACCTAGGGCAAAAACATAAAACCCTAAACGTTTAATGAGTTAGGGCTGAGTTGGAAAACTGCAGAAAAACTCAATCTGATCGATTTTCGATGGATCGAATCTATTCTTCGATCGATCGAGCTGGACCGAAATGCCCCAATGCATCTACAGTCTCTCGATTCCAACTTTACAATAATTAAACAACTTTGAGCACACTTTAACAAGACTAAACAGATTGTTTTGATCATGGTTTGGCAATATTACAAATTAGAGTTCTAAATACATAAATTCCTAAACCTTTAGAACCTAACAAACTCCCCCTTTGGCAATCCGTGACAAAACCCTAATTAAAAGCTCAAAGTTTACAAGTAAAAAGCCATTTACAAAAATAATGCTCATAAACTCAAATTCAACCCTAACTACTATCCATCGGTTGCAAGTGTAGACAGTAGCTTAGTTGAATCAACCTGTATATTCCTGAAATACTCAACAAACGCATAAACGCATGTGTGACAGAAAAGAGTAAAACAACAAGTATAACATTCTTGTAAGATTCACACAACACAAAATAAAGACATATATGAATGAAAAACTCATAAATATAGATCAATAAGCAGTGAATCACAAAGCAACAAGAATCAATGAATATAATATGTATATCAATCAATGTTACTCCCCCTAACATGAATATCCCCAAAAATGATATACAAAGTGAAGCACCTAGATACAATCTAAAAACTCCACAAGCTCCTCAAAATCAAAAAATCTCCCCCTAACTACAAAAACGCCTCTACAAGTCAAAAACTCCACTCCCCCTTTTTGTGACGGAATGCCAAAGGGCAATCACAAGTCGTCATCAAAAGGAGGTGGTGAGGGTGAATGAAGACGCACAAAGTCGGCTCGTAGAGCACGAATATCATCTAGCAAGTCCACCAAAATCTGACCATGAGCCGCCTGAACGGTCATGACAGTCTCCAGGATACGACAAACATCAAAGTCAGCCAAAGGAGGTGGAGGAACATCAGCAGCAGCAGCATCATCACCAACTGGATCAGGAACATCTTCACCAGCAAGACCTGTAGAAGAAGAAGGAGGAGGTGCGCTACCAGACGACTCAGACCTAGGGTGTTTAGAACCAGCTCGAAGATGAGCGGCCCTCTGTCTAAGAAAAGACGCACCTATGGGAGCAATCACATGAATGGGCTCAGAGGAAGGGAAGCCACTAAGATCAAGATAAAGCAAAATCCTATGAATAAAAATAGGATGCACAAAAGCATGAGTAGTAGATGAACTCCTTTAAACATCGTTCAAAGAACGAAGAAAGAGATAAGGAAAACTAATAGGAGCATCAGTAACCAGGGCGTACAAAAATACACACCTCTCAAGAAGAATGGTGTGAACATGAGAAATGGGCCAGATAGAATGATAGGCTATCCTAAAGAACAGATAGTGCAACACGGAGAGCTCAGCAGAAGTGATCCTAGGATCAGAACCCCACTGGACAGAAGTCCCAGTGATGTAAGACAAGACATCACTCAACTCGGGAGACTCATCATAAGGATAGACAGGACACTGGACCAAAGGTACCCCTAGAGCATCAGCCACTACCCGGGGAGTAATGGTGTACTCTACGCCTCGTATCCAACTCTTTACCAAAGTGTTGGAATCATAGATGCAGATAGAGATGTTCGAAAAGAACTCTCTAATCAAGGCAGAAGGTGGAGGAGGATCAGAAATATCCACCAAGGGTAATCAGTCCCGACGCTCAAAGTTTGCCCTAATGGCAGGATCAAGTTCATCTAAGAGAACAAAACGCTCAACCTAAATCTTTTTCTTAAGGTTTAGCTTCTCAAAAATCTCTTGGTTTTTCTCACTCGGAAACTTCTCACGGTCAAAAGAAGGAGGGGATGGAGAAGAGGAGGGAATAGTCCTACGGGCTCTAGTCTTCCTAGGCATGATGCTAAAGAAAGGACAGAGACACAAAGAGAAAACCAAAAGACCAGAATAAAACAATACCAAGGGCAGACTGCAAGTTAGCACAATAAAAACATATGAAAAAAAACTATATGATGCATGAACAATAACAATGTTGTGATGCATGAACTAATACAGTAAACACAGTTCAAATTAGGTTCAATTTCATAAAATTGGCTCAAATATAGAGTTTCTAACAAAAACCAAAAAAAAATTGAAAAACCACTTGATAATTTTGAAACAAATTGATGAATTGATCATCACACATTGTTGAAAACAAATTAGAATAACCAATTTCATCAAAACAACAAGTCAATTTCATCAATTAAACCCAATTGAACAAAAATCCCCAATTCGGATCAATTACAAACCCTAGAATTTTCAATTTCTCACAAAACCCAAAATTGATCAAATTAAACAATTAAGAACATGTTTATAGCGTGTCCCCACAAAAACCCATTGATCAATTACACAAAATTAGGCTTAAATCAACAACAATCCCCAAAAGAAAAGGGTCTGAAATTGTGAGCATAAATGCATGAAATATGTAAATAAACTCAAAAAGGAGGGGTAAGATAGACATACCGACTTGAGGAAAGAGAATTCTTGCAAAAAATCCGGAGGAAAACGACAAAAATTTGAACTATTTGAGCTTGCCAAGTCGGAGAGAGAGAAAAGACTTTGAAAAACTTTTGAAAAAGTATTTGAAAAAGTTAAGAACAGTGTTTTTTAAAACCTGATTCGCAACTTTTGATTGATCGAAAAATACATTCGATCGATCGAATGAGAGTCATTTTTCAACAAATTAAAGCACTTTTTCGATTGATCGAAAATCAGAATGGATCGATCGAATTGGGCAAAGGCTCACAAAATTTTTGAGAAAAAACGCAGTTTTGAAAAACACAAACCTCATTTTGAAAACAACTCCTCAAAGCATTAAATAATGAAAACAAAATGCATGAGTATGAGATGGAATGTTTTTTTTTCAAAAACCCAATTTTAATCCTAGTTTCTCCAAAGAAAATTTCAGCCATTCTCCTTTTAAATTCTCAAGCAAAAAAAATGTTTTGCATAATTCTCAAAGTATTTTCAAACTTGGTTGGTCAGACCAAAAACACACACAATAACATGTACAAAGTTTAACAAAAAGTAACTTGTGTAGTGTGTGCAACTAGCAAAAACTTTGAGAAACATGTGAGGTGATATGTGAATAGAAATCAATTACAAAGTCTACACAATCCATCACATAAAATTTAAAAGAGACTATCACCTAAAGAGTTATATCCTATAACTCCCACATCTCCTAGAATAAAAGCTTGCAATCATGTAAGTTTCTTGTATTTTTGCCTCTTTTTTTTTTTTTTTTTTTTTTTTTGTGAGATGGCATCAAGCCTAATAGTACACACCAATTTTATTTATATGAGTTGGCATCAAGCCTAATAGTACACACCAATTTTATCATTAAGCAATTAAGCTGAGGCAACACCTTATGTTCTTTTTGTGCATGTGCTACACTTTCTCGAGCACAGAATCTTATGATATGCACTAAGGTGTTCATGATTGGCTAGTGAACAGTGATGAGATGGTTATTTATGCCTTTCTCAAAAGGATCAAGTCTGACAGTCAAATAACATATGACTTCAAAATCAAGACAAAGTGATAAACACCATAAACATCTTTCCCACACAACATGCATTACAAAGCCTCAACTAGTCAAGTGCAATAAATAAGCTCATCAAAGCTAAAAAAGGTACATAGGACATGATATGTGTAAATAAATTGACCAACCTTGTTTTCAAAAACCAAGAAAACAATGTCAAACACATTTTTGCTTTCTCCTTTTCTCCTTTTTTTTTTAAAAAAAAAAAAAAGAGAAAACAAATAAATCCAAGAATGAAAGGCATGAATGTAATGCAATAACTCTCCTGATTTCCATTGAAAAAAAATGAAATTTGTGTTCAAATTCAAGCTCAGAATGGGTACTTTCTAAAACATTCAGGGGACGTCTAAAAATTCCATACCTTTTAAAAGTTATCGTCAAAACGGTTACCGAAGATGAGTTTTCATCACATTTTCAAATCGATTAACATTTGTGAATAACTTGCAGCCAAAGTATTTTTTACCCAAAACTTCATTTCGAGGTCATTGATCCTGTGATATATGAAAAATATTTCCATGCCAAATTCCTGAGCGAGACGTCGGACTTCCATTTTTACTCCCTCCTATCGGCACATAATAAGAATTCGTAATTTGGGTAACCCGATGGGACATATTGAAACGACAATCACTCTCTTGATTTCCATTGAAAAAAATACAAAATTTGTGTTCAAATTCAAGCTCTGAATGTTTACATTCAAAAACACTCAGGCCGCGACTAAAAATTCCTTACCGTTCAAAAGTTATCTTCAAGACGGTTACCAAGATGAGTGTTCAACAAATTTTCAAATCAATTAACGCTCGTGAATAACATGCAGTCAAAGTATTTATTACCCAAAACTTCATTTCGAGATGATTGATCCCGCGATATAAGAAAAATATTTCCAAGCCAAATTCTTGAGCAAGTCATTTGACTTCCATTTTTACACCCTCCTGTCGACGCATAATTGGAATCCGTAATTCGGGTAACACGGTGAGACATATTGAAACGACAATAACGCTCTTGATTTTCATTGAAAAAATACAAAATTTGTGTTCAAATTCAAGCTCAAAATGTGTTGTTTTTAAAACATTTAGGCCGTGTCTAAAAATTCCTTGCCATTCAAAAGTTATCGTCAAGACTGTTACCAAAGATGAGTTTTCAACACATTTTCGAATCGATTAACGGTCGTGAATAACATCTAGCCAAAGTATTTATTGCCCAAAACTTAATTTCGAGATGATTGATCCCACGATATAAGAAAAATATTTCCTAGCCAAATTCCTGGGCGAGATGTTTGACCTCCATTTTTACTCACTCCTATCGGCACATAATTGGAATCCGTAATTCAGGTAACGCGGTGAGGCATATTTAAACGGCAATAACTGTCTCGATTTCCATTAAAAAAAATACGAAATTTGAGTTCAAATTCAAGCTCAGAATGTGTACTTTCTAAAACATTTGGGCTGCGTCTAAAAATTCCTTACCGTTCAAAAGTTATCGTCCCGAAGGTTAGCAAAGATGAGTTTTCAACACATTTTCAAACCTATTAATGTGCAAGAAAAACTTGCTGCCAAATTATTTTTTCCCCAAAATTTCATTTCGAGATGATTGATCCCATGATATAAGAAAAATATTTCGCAGCCAAATTCCTAAGCGAGGCGTTTGACCACTGTTTTTACTCCCTCATATCGGCACGTAATTGGAATCTGTAATGCGGGTAACCCGATGAGACATATTGAAATGACAATAACACTCTCGAATTCCACTGAAAAAACACAAAATTTGTGTTCAAATTCAAGCTCAGAATGCGTACTTTCTAAAACATTCAGGGCACGTCCAAAAGTTATCGTTAAGACAGTTACCGAAGATGAGTTTTCAACACATTTTCAAATCGATTAACGCTCGTGAATAACTTGCAGACAAAGTATTTTTTACCCAAAACTTGATTTCGAGGTAATTGATCCCGCGATATAAGAAAAATATTTCCGAGCCAAATTCCTGAGCGAGACGTTTGACTTCCATTTTTAGTCCTTCCTATCGACATATAATTGGAATCTGTAATGCGGGTAACCCGATGAGACATATTGAAATGACAATAACACTCTCGATTTCCACTAAAAAAACACAAAATTTGTGTTCAAATTCAAGCTTAGAATGCGTACTTTCTAAAACATTCAGGGCACGACCAAAAGTTATCGTTAAGACGGTTACCGAAGATGAGTTTTCAACACATTTTCAAATCGATTAACGCTCGTGAATAACTTGCAGACAAAGTATTTATTACCAAAAACTTCATTTCGAGATGATTGATCTCGAGATATAAGAAAAATATGTCCAAGCCAAATTTTTCAGCAAGATGTTTGACTTCCATTTTTACACCCTCCTATCGGCGCATAATTGGAATCCGTAATTCGGGTAACAAGGTGAGACATATTGAAACGACAATAACTCTCTTGATTTCCATTGAAAAAATACAAAATTTGTGTTCAAATGCACGCTCAGAATGTTTAGTTTCTAAAACATTTAGGCCGCGACTAAAAATTCCTTACCGTTCAAAAGTTATCGTCAAGGTGATTACTGAAGATGAGTTTTCAACACATTTTCAAATCTATTAACGCTCGTGAAAAACTTGTAGCCAAAGTATTTTTTACCCAAAACTTCATTTCAAGAGGATTGATTGCGCGATATAAGAAAAATATTTCCAAGCCAAATTCCTGGACGAGGCGTTTGACGTCCATTTTTACTCCCTCATATCGGTAGATAATTGGAATGCATAATTCGGGCAACACGGTGAGACATATTGAAACGACAATAACTCCCTTGATTTCCATTGAAAAAATACAAAATTTGTGTTCAAATTCAAGCTCAGAATGGGTACTTTCTAAAACATTCAGGGCATATCTAAAAATTCCACACCTTTCAAAAGTTATCATCAAGACGGTTACCAAAGATGAGTTTTCAACACATTTTCAAATTGATTAACATTCGTGAATAACTTGCAGCCAAAGTATTTTTTACCCAAAACTTCATTTCGTGATGATTGATCCCACGATATAAGAAAAATATTTCCCAGCCAAATTCCTGAGCGAGACGTTTGACCTCCATTTTTACTCACTCCTATCAGCACATAATTGGAATCCGTAATTCGGGTAACACGGTGAGGCATATTTAAACGACATTAACTCTCTTGATTTCCATTGA
This sequence comes from Quercus cerris, assembly GCA_963669245.1. NCBI lineage: Eukaryota > Viridiplantae > Streptophyta > Magnoliopsida > Fagales > Fagaceae > Quercus > Quercus cerris. The sequence continues at coordinate 76,873,306 of OY770007.1, forward strand.
AAGAATACAAAATTTGTGTTCAAATTCAAGCTGAAAATGTGTACTTTCTAAAACATTCGGGCTACGTCTAAAAATTCCTTACCGTACAAAAGTTATCGTCCCGAAGGTTACCGAAGATGAGTTTTCAACACATTTTCAAATCTATTAACGCTCGTGAGAAACCTGCAGCCAAAGTATTTTTTACCCAAAACTTCATTTCAAGATGATTGATCCCGCGATATAAGAAAAATATCTCCAAGACAAATTCCTGGGCGAGGCGTTTGACCTCCATTTTTACTCACTCCTACCGGCACATAATTGGAATCCGTAATTCGGGTAACACGGTGAGGCATATTTAAACGACATTAACTCTCTTGATTTCCATTGAAAGAATACAAAATTTTTGTTCAAATTCAAGCTCAAAATGTGTACTTTCTAAAACATTCGGGCCGCGTCTAAAAATTCCTTACCGTACAAAAGTTATCGTCCCAAAGGTTAGTGAAGATGAGCTTTCAACACATTTTCGAATCTATTAACGCTCGTGAAAAACTTGCAGCCAAAGTATTTTTTACCCAAAATTTCATTTCGAGATGATTGATCCCATGATATAAGAAAAATATTTCGTAGCCAAATTCCTCAGCGAGGCGTTTCACCTCCGTTTTTACTCCCTCATATCAACACATAATTGGAATCCGTAATGCGGGTAAACCGATGAGACATATTGAAATGACAATAACTCTACTGATTTCCACTGAAAAAATACGAAATTTATGTTCAAATTCAAGCTCAGAATGCGTACTTTCTAAAACATTCAGGGCACGTCCAAAAATTCAATACCGTTCAAAAGTTATCGTTAAGATGGTTACCGAAGATGAGTTTTCAACACATTTTCAAATCGATTAACGCTCGCGAATAACTTGTAGACAAAGTATTTTTTACCCAAAACTTCATTTCGAGGTGATTGATCCCGCGATATAAGAAAAATATTTCCAAGCCAAATTCATGAGCGAGACGTTTGACTTCCATTTTTAGTCCTTCCTATCAACATATAATTGGAATCTGTAATTTGGGTAACCCAGTGGGACATATTTGAAACAACAATAACTCTCTTGATTTCAATTGAAAAAATACAAAATTTGTGTTCAAATTCGAGCTCAGAATGTGTACTATCTATATCATTCAGGCCGTGTCTAAAAATTCCTTACCGTTCAAAAGTTATCTTCGAGACAGTTACCGAAGATGAGTTTTCAACAAATCTACAAATCAATCAACGCTCGTGAATAACTTGCAGTCAAAGTATTTATTTCCTAAAACCTCATTTCGAGATGATTGATCCTGCGATATAAGAAAAATTTGTCCAAGCCAAATTTTTTAGCAAGTCGTTTGACTTCCATTTTTACACCCTCCTATCGGCGCAAAATTGGAATCCGTAATTCGGGTAACAGGATGAGACATATTGAAACGACAATAACTCTCTTGATTTCCATTGAAAAAATACAAAATTTGTGTTCAAATGCACGCTTAGAATGTGTAGTTTCTAAAACATTCAGGCCGCGTCTAAAAAATCCTTACCGTTCAAAAGTTATCGTCAAGATGGTTACCGAAGATGAGTTTTCAACACATTTTCAAATCGATTAACGGTCGTGAATAACATGTTGCCAAAGTATTTAATACCCAAAACTTGATTTCGAGATGATTGATCCTGCGATATCAAAAAAATATTTCCCAGCCAAATTCCTGAGGGAGACGTTTGACCGCCATTTTTACTCACTCCTTTCGGCACATAATTGGAATCCGTAATTCGGGTAACACGGTGAGATATAGTTAAACGACAATAACTCTCTTGATTTCCATTGAAAAAAATACAAAATTTGTGTTCAAATTCTAGCTCAGAATGCGTACTTTCTAAAACATTCAGGGCACATCTAAAAATTCCACACCGTTCAAAAGTTATCGTCATGATGGTTACCGAAGATGAGTTTTCAAAACATTTTCAAATCGATTAACATTTGTGAATAACTTGCAGCCAAAGTATTTTTTACCCAAAACTTCATTTCCAGATCTTTGATCCCGCGATATAAGAAAAATATTTCCCAGCCAGATTCCTGAGCGCGACGTTTGTTCTCCATTTTTACTCACTCCTATCGGCGCATAATTGGAATCCGTAATTTGGGTAACACGGTGCGACATATTGAAACGACAATAACTCTCTTGATTTCCTTTGAAAAAATACAAAATTTGTGTTCAAATTCTAGCTTAGAATGTGTAGTTTCTAAAACATTAAGTCCGCGGCTAAAAATTCCTTACCGTTCAAAAGTTATCATCAAGGCGATTACCAAAGATGAGTTTTCAACACATTTTCAAATCGATTAACGGTCGTGAATAACTTGCGGCCAAAGTTTTTGTTACCCGAAACTTCATTTCGAGATGATTGATCCCGCGATATAAGAAAATATTTCCCAGCCAATTTCTTGAGCGAGGCGTTTGACCTCCATTTTTACTCACTCCTACCGGCACATAATTGGAATCCGTAATTCGGGTAACACGGTGAGGCATATTTAAACGACATTAACTCTCTTGATTTCCATTGAAAGAATACAAAATTTTTGTTCAAATTCAAGCTCAAAATGTGTACTTTCTAAAACATTCGGGCCACGTCTAAAAATTCCTTACCGTACAAAAGTTATCGTCCCAAAGGTTAGCGAAGATGAGCTTTCAACACATTTTCGAATCTATTAACGCTCGTGAAAAACTTGCAGCCAAAGTATTTTTTACCCAAAATTTCATTTCAAGATGATTGATCCCGTGATATAAGAAAAATATTTCGTAGCCAAATTCCTCAGCGAGGCGTTTCACCTCCGTTTTTACTCCCTCATATCAACATGTAATTGGAATCCGTAATGCGGGTAAACCGATGAGACATATTGAAATGACAATAACTCTATTGATTTCCACTGAAAAAATACGAAATTTATGTTCAAATTCAAGCTCAGAATGCGTACTTTCTAAAACATTCAGGGCACGTCCAAAAATTCAATACCGTTCAAAAGTTATCGTTAAGATGGTTACCGAAGATGAGTTTTCAACACATTTTCAAATCGATTAACGCTCGCGAATAACTTGTAGACAAAGTATTTTTTACCCAAAACTTCATTTCGAGGTGATTGATCCCGCGATATAAGAAAAATATTTCCGAGCCAAATTCATGAGCGAGACGTTTGACTTCCATTTTTAGTCCTTCCTATCAACATATAATTGGAATCTGTAATTTGGGTAACCCAGTGGGACATATTTGAAACAACAATAACTCTCTTGATTTCAATTGAAAAAATACAAAATTTGTGTTCAAATTCGAGCTCAGAATGTGTACTATCTATATCATTCAGGCCGTGTCTAAAAATTCCTTACCGTTCAGAAGTTATCTTTGATACAGGTACTGAAGATGAGTTTTCAACACTTTTTCAAATCGATTAACGCTCGTGAATAAGTTGCAGCCGAATGTGTGTATTCTAAAACGTTCAGGCTGCATCTAAAAATTCCTTGCCGTTCAAAAGTTATCTTCGGGAAGGTTACCGAAGATGAGTTTTCAACAAATTTTCAAATCAATTAACGCTCGTGAATAACTTGCAGCCAAAGTATTTATTACCCAAAACTTCTTTTCGAGATGATTGATCCTGCGATATAAGAAAAATATTTCCAAGCGAAATTCTTGAGCAAGACATTTGACTTCCATTTTTACTCCCTCCTATCGGTGCATAATTGGAATCCGTATTTTGGGTAACACGATGAGACATATTTAAACGACAATAACACTCTTGATTTCCATTGAAAAAATACAAAATTTGTGTTCAAATTCAAGCTCAAAATGTGTACATTCTAAAACATTCGGGCCGCATCTGTAAATTCCTTATCGTGAAAAAGATATCTTCAATACGGTTACCGAAGATGAGTTTCCAACACATTTTCAAATCGATTAACGCTAGTGAATAACTTGCAGCCAAAGTATTTTTTACCCAAAAGTTCATTTCGAGATGATTGATCCCGCGGTATAAGAAAAATATTCCCTAGCCAAATTCCTGAGTGAGACGTTTGACCTCCATTTTTAGTCCCTCCTATCATCACGTAATTGCAATCCATAATTCGGGTAACACGGTGACACTTATTGAAACGAGAATAACTCTCTTGATTTCAATTGAAAAAGTACAAAATTTGTGTTCAAATTCAAGCTCAGAATGTGTACATTCTAAAATGTTCGGGCCGCGTCTAAAAATTCCTTACCGTTCAAAAGTTATCGTCCAGAAGGTTAGCGAAGATGAGTTTTCAACACCTTTTCAAATCGATTAACACTCGTGAATAACTTGCAGCCAACGTATTTATTTCCCAAAACTTCATTTCGAGATGTTTGATCCCGCAATATAAGAAAAATATTTCCAAGCCAAATTCCTGAGCAAGTTGTCTGACTTCCATTTTTACTCCCTCCTATCGGCGCATAATTGGAATCTGTAATTTAGGTAACACGGTGAGACATATTTAAATGACAATAACTAGCTTGATTTCCATCGAAAAAATACAAAATTTGTGTTCAAATTCAAGCTCAGAATGTGTATATTCTAAAACATTCAGGCCCCCCGAAAAATTCCTTATCGTTCAAAAGTTATCATCGATAAGGTTACCGAAGATGAGTTTTCAACACTTTTTCAAATCGATTAACGCTCGTGAATAACTTGCGGCCAAAGTATTTTTTACCTAAAACTTCATTTTGAGATGATTGATCCCGCGATATTAGAAAAATATTTCCTAGGCAAATTCTGGGGTGAGATGTTTGACCTCCACTTTTACTCCCTCCTATCGGCACATAATTGGAATCCGTCATTCGGGTAATACGGTGAGACATATTGAAACGACAATAACTCTCTTGATTTCACATGAAAAAATACAAAATTTGTGTTCAAATTCAAGCTCAGAGTGTGTACATTCAAAAACATTCAGGCCGCATCTAAAAATTCCTTACCGTTCAGAAGTTATCTTTGATACAGGTACCGAAGATGAGTTTCCATCACTTTTTCAAATCGATTAACGCTCGTGAATAAGTTGCAGCCGAATGTGTGTATTCTAAAACGTTTAGGCTGCGTCTAAAAATTCATTGCCGTTCAAAAGTTATCTTCGGGAAGGTTACCGAAGATGAGTTTTCAACAAATTTTCAAATCAATTAACGCTCGTGAATAACTTGCAGCCAAAGTATTTATTACCCAAAACTTCTTTTCGAGATGATTGATCCTGCGATATAAGAAAAATATTTCCAAGCCAAATTTTTGAGCAAGACATTTGACTTCCATTTTTACTCCCTCCTATCGGTGCATAATTGGAATCCGTATTTTGGGTAACACGGTGAGACATATTTAAACGACAATAACACTCTTGATTTCCATTGAAAAAATACAAAATTTGTGTTCAAATTCAAGCTCAAAATGTGTACAATCTAAAACATTCGGGCCGCATCTATAAATTCCTTATTGTGAAAAAGATATCTTCAATACGGTTACCGAAGATGAGTTTCCAACACATTTTCAAATCGATTAACGCTAGTGAATAACTTGCAGCCAAAGTATTTTTTACCCAAAAGTTCATTTCGAGATGATTGATCCCGCGGCATAAGAAAAATATTCCCTAGCCAAATTCCTGAGCGAGACGTTTGACCTGCATTTTTAGTCCCTCCTATCATCACGTAATTGCAATCCATAATTCGGGTAACACGGTGACACTTATTGAAACGAGAATAACTCTCTTGATTTCAATTGAAAAAATACAAAATTTGTGTTCAAATTCAAGCTCAGAATGTGTACATTCTAAAATGTTCGGGCCGCGTCTAAAAATTCCTTACCGTTCAAAAGTTATCGTCCAGAAGGTTAGCGAAGATGAGTTTTCAACACCTTTTCAAATCAATTAACACTCGTGAATAACTTGCAGCCAAAGTATTTAGTTCCCAAAACTTCATTTCGAGATGATTGATCCCGCGATATAAGAAAAATATTTCCAAGCCAAGTTCCTGAGCAAGATGTTTGACTTCCATTTTTACTCCCTCCTATCGGCGCATAATTGGAATCTGTAATTTAGGTAACACGGTGAGACATATTTAAATGACAATAACTAGCTTGATTTCCACCGAAAAAATACAAAATTTGTGTTCAAATTCAAGCTCAGAATGTGTATATTCTAAAACATTCAAGCCGCCCGAAAAATTCCATACCGTTCAAAAGTTATCTTCGATACGGTTACCGAAGATGAGTTTTCAACACTTTTTCAAATCGATTAACGCTCGTGAATAACTTGCGGCCAAAGTATTTTTTACCTTAAACTTCATTTCGAGATGATTGATCCTGCGATATTAGAAAAATATTTCCTAGGCAAATTCTTGAGTGAGACCTTTGACCTCCACTTTTACTCCCTCCTATCGGCACATAATTGAAATCCGTCATTCGGGTAACACGGTGAGACATATTGAAACGACAATAACTCTCTTGATTTCACGTAAAAAAATACAACATTTGTGTTCAAATTCAACCTCAGAGTGTGTACATTCTAAAACATTCAGGCCACGTCTAAAAATCCCTTACCGTTCAGAAGTTATCTTCGATACGGGTACCGAAGATGAGTTTTCAACACTTTTTCAAATCGATTAACGCTTGTGAATAAGTTGCATCTGAATGTGTGCATTCTAAAACGTTCAGGCCGCGTCTAAAAATTCCTTGCCGTTCAAAAGTTATCTTCGGGAAGGTTACCGAAGATGAGTTTTCAACAAATTTTCAAATCAATTAACACTCGTGAATAACTTGCAGCCAAAGTGTTTATTACCCAAAACTTCTTTTCGAGATGATTGATCCTGCGATATAAGAAAAATATTTCCAAGCCAAATTCTTGAGCAAGACGTTTGACTTCCATTTTTACTCCGTCCTTTCGGCGTATACTAGGAATCCGTATTTTAGGTAAAACGGTGAGACACATTTAAACGACAATAACACTCTTGATTTCCACTGAAAAAATACAAAATTTGTGTTCAAATTCAAGCTCAAAATGTGTACATTCTAAAACATTCGGGCCGCATCTATAAATTCCTTACCGTTAAAAAGTTATCTTCGATACGGTTACCGAAGATGAGTTTTCAACACATTTTCAAATCGATTAACGCTAGTGAATAACTTGCAGCCAAAGTATTTTTTACCAAAAACTTCATTTCAAGATGATTGATCCCGCGGTATAAGGAAAATATTCCCTAGTCAAATTCCTGAGCGAGACGTTTGACCTCCATTTTTAGTCCCTCTTATCGGCACAAAATTGCAATCCGTAATTCGGGTAACACGGTGACACATATTGAAACAAGAATAACACTCTTGATTTCCATTGAAAAAATACAAAATTTGTGTTCAAATTCAACCTCAGAATGTGTACATTCTAAAACGTTCAGGCCGCGTCTAAAAATTCCTTACTGTTCAAAAGTTATCGTCCAAAAGGTTAGCGAAGATGAGTTTTCAACACTTTTTCAAATCGATTAACGCTCGTGAATAAGTTGCAGCTGAATGTGTGCATTCTAGTTCAGGCCGCGTCTAAAAATTCCTTGCCGTTCAAAAGCTATCTTCGGGAAGGTTACTGAAGATGAGTTTTCAACAAATTTTCAAATCAATTAACGCTCGTGAATAACTTGCAGCCAAAGTATTTATTACCCAAAACTTCTTTTCAAGATGATTGATCCTGTGATATAAGAAAAATATTTCCAAGCCATATTCTTGAGCAAGGCGTTTGACTTCCATTTTTACTCCCTCCTATCGACGCATAATTGGAATCCGTATTTTGGGTAACGCGGTGAGACATATTTAAACAACAATAACACTCTTGATTTCTGTTGAAAAAATAAAAAATTTGTGTTCAAATTCAAGCTCAAAATGTGTACATTCTAAAACATTCAGGCCAAGTCTAAAAATTCGCAACCGTTCAAAACTTATCTTCGATACGGTTACTGAAGATGATTTTTCAACACTTTTTAAAATCGATTAACCCTCGTGAATAACTTGCAGCCAAAGTATTTTTTACCGAAAACTTCCTTTCGAGATGATTGATCCCGCGATATAAGAATTATATTTCCTAGCCAAAGTCCTATCGGCAGATAATTGGAATCCGTAATTCGGGTAACACGGTGAGAGATATTGAAACGACAATAACTCTCTTGATTTCAATTGAAACAATACAAAATTTGTGTTCAAATTCAAGCTCGGAATGCATACTTTCTAAAATGTTCAGGGCGCGTCTAAAAATTCCTTACTATACAAAAGTTATCATCGAGCAGGTTAGCGAAGATAAGTTTTCAACACATATTCAAATCTGTTAGTGCTCGTGAAAAACTTGCAGCCAAAGTATTTTTTACCCAAAACTTCATTTCAAGATGATTGATCCCGCGATATAAGAAAATTATTTCCAAGCCAAATTCCTGAGTGAGGCGTTTGACCTCCATTTTTACTCCCTTATATCGGCACATAATTGGAATCTGTAATTCGGGTAACACGGTGAGACATATTGAAACGATAATAACTCCCTTGATTTCCATTGAAAAAGTACAAAATTTGTGTTCAAATTCAAGCTCAGAATGCGTACTTTCTAAAACATTTAGGGCACGTCTAAAAATTCCATACCGTTCAAAAGTTATCATCAAGACAGTTACCGTAGATGAGTTTCCAACACATTTTCAAATCTATTAATGCTCGTGAAAAACTTGTTGCCAAACTATTTATTACCTGATACTTCATTTCGAGATGATTGATCCCGCGATATAAGACAAATATTTCGATGCCAAATTCTTGAGCAAGACGTTTGACTTCGATTTTTACTCCCTCTTATCGGCGCATAATTGGAATCCGTAATTTGGGTAACACGGTGAGATATTTCTAAACGACAATAACTCTCTTGATTTCCATTGAAAGAATACAAAATTTGTGTTGAAATTCAAGCTCAGAATGTGTAGTACCTAAAACATTAGGCCGCACCTAAAAATTCCTTAAGGTTCAAAAGTTATCGTGAAGACAGTTACCGAAGTAGAGTTATCAACACATTTTCAAATTGATTAACGGTCGTGAATAAGTTGTAGCCAAAGTATTTATTACCCGAAACTTCATTTCTAGATGATTGATTCCATGATATAAGAAAAATATTTCCTCGCCAAATTCCTAAGCGAGACGTTTGACTTCCATTTTGACTCCCTCCTACCGGCACACAATTGGAATCCGTAATTCGGGAAACACTGTGAGACATATTTAACCGACAATAACTCTCTAGATTTCCATTGAAATATACAAAATTTGTGTTCAAATTCAAGCTCTGAATGTTTAGTTTCTAAAACATTCGGCCGCGTCTAAAAATTCCTTACCGTTCAAAAGTTATCGTCAAGACGGTTACCGAAGAAGAGTTTTCAACACATTTTCAAATCGATTAACTCTAGTGAATAACTTGCAGCCAAAGTATTTATTACCCAAAACTTCTTTTCAAGATGATTGATCCTGTGATATAAGAAAAATATTTCCAAGCCATATTCTTGAGCAAGGCGTTTGACTTCCATTTTTACTCCCTCCTATCGACGCATAATTGGAATCCGTATTTTGGGTAACGCGGTGAGACATATTTAAACAACAATAACACTCTTGATTTCCGTTGAAAAAATAAAAAATTTGTGTTCAAATTCAAGCTCAAAATGTGTACATTCTAAAACATTCAGGCCAAGTCTAAAAATTCGCAACCGTTCAAAACTTATCTTCGATACGGTTACTGAAGATGATTTTTCAACACTTTTTAAAATCGATTAACCCTCGTGAATAACTTGCAGCCAAAGTATTTTTTACCGAAAACTTCCTTTCGAGATGATTGATCCCGCGATATAAGAATTATATTTCCTAGCCAAAGTCCTATCGGCAGATAATTGGAATCCGTAATTCGGGTAACACGGTGAGAGATATTGAAACGACAATAACTCTCTTGATTTCAATTGAAACAATACAAAATTTGTGTTCAAATTCAAGCTCAGAATGCATACTTTCTAAAATGTTCAGGGCGCGTCTAAAAATTCCTTACTATACAAAAGTTATCATCGAGCAGGTTAGCGAAGATAAGTTTTCAACACATATTCAAATCTGTTAGTGCTCGTGAAAAACTTGCAGCCAAAGTATTTTTTACCCAAAACTTCATTTCAAGATGATTGATCCCGCGATATAAGAAAATTATTTCCAAGCCAAATTCCTGAGTGAGGCGTTTGACCTCCATTTTTACTCCCTTATATCGGCACATAATTGGAATCTGTAATTCGGGTAACACGGTGAGACATATTGAAACGATAATAACTCCCTTGATTTCCATTGAAAAAGTACAAAATTTGTGTTCAAATTCAAGCTCAGAATGCGTACTTTCTAAAACATTTAGGGCACGTCTAAAAATTCCATACCGTTCAAAAGTTATCATCAAGACAGTTACCGTAGATGAGTTTCCAACACATTTTCAAATCTATTAATGCTCGTGAAAAACTTGTTGCCAAACTATTTATTACCTGATACTTCATTTCGAGATGATTGATCCCGCGATATAAGACAAATATTTCGATGCCAAATTCTTGAGCAAGACGTTTGACTTCGATTTTTACTCCCTCTTATCGGCGCATAATTGGAATCCGTAATTTGGGTAACACGGTGAGATATTTCTAAACGACAATAACTCTCTTGATTTCCATTGAAAGAATACAAAATTTGTGTTGAAATTCAAGCTCAGAATGTGTAGTACCTAAAACATTAGGCCGCACCTAAAAATTCCTTAAGGTTCAAAAGTTATCGTGAAGACAGTTACCGAAGTAGAGTTATCAACACATTTTCAAATTGATTAACGGTCGTGAATAAGTTGTAGCCAAAGTATTTATTACCCGAAACTTCATTTCTAGATGATTGATTCCATGATATAAGAAAAATATTTCCTCGCCAAATTCCTAAGCGAGACGTTTGACTTCCATTTTGACTCCCTCCTACCGGCACACAATTGGAATCCGTAATTCGGGAAACACTGTGAGACATATTTAACCGACAATAACTCTCTAGATTTCCATTGAAATATACAAAATTTGTGTTCAAATTCAAGCTCTGAATGTTTAGTTTCTAAAACATTCGGCCGCGTCTAAAAATTCCTTACCGTTCAAAAGTTATCGTCAAGACGGTTACCGAAGAAGAGTTTTCAACACATTTTCAAATCGATTAACTCTAGTGAATAACTTGCAGCCAAAGTATTTTTTACCCAAAACTTCATTTCGTGATGATTGATCCAGCGGTCTAAGAAAAATATTTCCAATCCAAATTCCTGAGCGAGACGTTCGACCTCCATTTTTATTCCTTCCTATCGGCACATAATGGGAATCCGTAATTCGGGTAACATGATGAGACATATTGAAACGAAAATAAATCTCTTGATTTCCATTAAAAAATACAAAATTTGAGTTCAAATTCAAGCTCAGAATGTGTACATTCCAAAACATTCAGGCCGCGTCTAAAAATTCCTTACCATTCAAAAGTTATCGTCCAGAAGGTTAGCGAAGATGAGTTTTCAGCACTTTCTCAAATCGATTAACGCTCATGAATAACTAGCAACCAATGTATTTATTTCCCCAAACTTAATTTCAAGATGATTGATCCCGCGATATAGGTAAAATATTTCCAAGCCAAATTCCTGAGCAAGTCGTTTGACTTCCATTTTTACTCCTTCCTATCGGCGCAGAATTGGAATCTGTAATTTAGGTAACATGGTGAGACATATTTAAATGACAATAAATCGCTTGATTTCCACGGAAAAAATACAAAATTTTTGTTCAAATTCAAGCTCAGAATGTGTATATTCTAAAACATTCAGGCCGCCCGAAAAATTCCTTACCGTTCAAAAGTTATCTTCGATACGGTTACCGAAGATGAGTTTTTAATACTTTTTCAAATCGATTAGCACTCGTGAATAACTTGCTACCAAAGTATTTTTCACCCAAAACATCATTTCGAGATGATTGATCCTGCGATATAAGAAAAATATTTCCTAGCCAAATTCCTGAGCAAAACATTGGACCTCCATTTTTACTCCCTCATATCGGCACATAATTGGAATTTGTAATTCGGGTAACACGGTGAGACATATTGAAAAGGCCATAACTCTTTTGATTTCCGTTGAAAAAAATACAAAATTTGTGTTCAAAATCAAGCTTAGAATGTGTACATTCTAAAACATTCAAGCACCGTCTAAAAATTCCTTACTGTTCAAAAGTTATCTTCGAGTTGGTTAGCGAAGATGAGTTTCCAACACTTTTTCAAATCGATCAACGCTCGTGAATAACTTGCGGCCAAAGTATTTTTTACCTAAAAATTCATTTCGAGATGATTGATCCCACGAGTTTAGAAAAATATTTCCTAGGCAAATTCTTGAGTGAGACGTTTGACCTCCACTTTTACTCCCTCCTATCGGCACATAATTGGAATCCGTCATTCGGGTAACACGGTGAGACATATTGAAACGACAATAACTCTCTTTATTTCACGTGAAAAAATACAAAATTTTTGTTCAAATTCAAGCTCAGAATATGTACATTCTAAAACATTCAGGCCGCGTCTAAAAATTCCTTACCATTCAAAAGTTATCTTCAATACGGGTACCGAAGATGAGTTTTCAACAATTTTTCAAATCGATCAACACTCGTGAATAACTTGCGGCCAAAGTATTTTTTACCTAAAAATTCATTTCGAGATGATTGATCCCACGAGTTTAGAAAAATATTTCCTAGGAAAATTCTTGAGTGAGACGTTTGACCTCCACTTTTACTCCCTCCTATCGGCACATAATTGGAATCCGTCATTCGGGTAACACGGTGAGACATATTGAAACGACAATAACTCTCTTTATTTCACGTGAAAAAATACAAAATTTTTGTTCAAATTCAAGCTCAGAATGTGTACATTCTAAAACATTCAGGCCGCGTCTAAAAATTCCTTACCATTCAAAAGTTATCTTCAATACGGGTACCGAAGATGAGTTTTCAATAATTTTTCAAATCGATTAATGCTCGTGAATAAGTTGCAGCAGAATGTGTACATTCCAAAACATTCAGGCCGCGTCTAAAAATTCCTTACCGATCAAAAGTTATCTTCGATACGGGTACCAAAGATGAGTTTTCAAAACTTTTCAAATCGATTAACGCTCGTGAATAAGTTGCAGCAGAATGTGTACATTCCAAAACATTCAGACCGCGTCTAAAAATTCCTTACCGTTCAAAAGTTATCTTCGATAGGGGTACCGAAGATGAGTTTTCAACACTTTTTCAAATCGATTAACGCTCGTGAATAAGTTGCAGCCGAATGTGTACATTCTAAAACATTCAGGCCGCGTCTAAAAATTCCTTGCCGTTCAAAAGTTATCTCCGAGAAGGTTACTGAAGATGAGTTTTCAACAAATTTCCAAATCAATTGATGCTCGTGAATAACTTGCAGCCAAAGTATTTATTACCCAAAACTTCTTTTCGAGATGATTGATCCTGCGATATAAGAAAAATATTTCCAAGCCAAATTCTTGAGCAAGACGTTTGACTTTCATTTTTACTTCCTCCTATCGACGCATAATTGGAATCCATAATTTGGGTAACACGGTGAGACATATTTAAACGACAATAACACTCTTGATTTCCATTGAAAAAATACAAAATTTGTTTTCAAATTCAAGCTCAAAATGTGTACATTCTAAAACATTCAAGCCGAGTCAAAAAATTCGCCACCGTTCAAAACTTATCTTCGATACGGTTACCGAAGATGAGTTTTCAACACTTTTTCAAATCGATTAACGCTCATGAATAACTTGCAGCCGAAGTATTTTTTACCCAAAACTTCCATCCGAGATGATTCATCCCGCGATATAAGAATTATATTCGGCACATAATTTGTATCCGTAATTTGGGTAACACGGTGAGAGATATTGAAACAACAATAACTCTCTTGATTTCCATTGAAAGAATACAAAATTTGTGTTCAAATCCAAGCTCGGAATGTGTACATTCTAAAATGTTCAGGCCGCGTCTAAAAATTCCTTACCGTTCAAATGTTATCATCGAGCAGGTTAGCGAAGATAAGTTTTCAACACATTTTCAAATCTATTGGTGCTCGTGAAAAACTTTCTGCCAAAGTATTTTTTACCCAAAACTTCATTTCGAGATGATTGATCACATGATATAAGAAAATTATTTCCAAGCCAAATTCCTGAGCGAGGCGTTTGACCTCCATTTTTACTCCCTTATATCGGCACATAATTGGAATCCGCAATTCGGGTAACACGATGAGATATATTGAAACGAAAATAACTCCCTTGATTTCCATTGAAAAAATACAAAATTTGTGTTCAAATTCAAGCTCAGAATGCATACTTTCTAAAACATTTAGGGCACATCTAAAAATTCCATACTGTTCAAAAGTTATCATCAAGACGGTTACCGAAGATGAGTTTTCAACACATTTTCAAATCGATTAACACTCGTGAATAACTTGCAACCAAAGTATTTTTTACCCAAAACTTCATTTTGAGATGATTGATCCCGCAATATAAGAAAAATATTTCCAGGCCAAATTCCTGAGCGAGACATTGGGCTTCCATTTTTGCTCACTCCTATTGGCACAAAATTGGAATCCGTAATTTGGGTAACCCGGTGGGACATATTGAAACGACAATAACTCTCTTGATTTCCATTGAAAAAAATACAAAATTTGTGTTCAAATTCAAGCTCAGAGTGCATACTTTCTAAAACATTTAGGGCACGTCTAAAAATTCCATACCGTTCAAAAGTTATCATGAAGACGGTTACCGAAGATGAGTTTTCAACACATTTTCAAATCGATTAACACTCGTGAATAACTTGCAACCAAAGTATTTTTTACCCAAAACTTCATTTCGAGATGATTGATCCCGCGATATAAGAAAAATATTTCCAGGCCAAATTCCTGAGCGAGACATTGGGCTTCCATTTTTGCTCCCTCCTATCGGCACAAAATTGGAATCCGTAATTTGGGTAACCCGGTGGGACATATTGAAACGACAATAACTCTCTTGATTTCCATTGAAAAAATACAAAATTTTTATTCAAATTAAAGCTTAGAATGTGTACAATCTAAAAGATTAGGGCCGCTTCTAAAAATTCCTTACCGTTCAAAAGTCATCTTCGAGTTGGTTAGCGAAGATGAGTTTTCAATACTTTTTCAAATCAATTAACGCTCGTGAATAAATTGCAGCCAAAGTGTTTTCTACCAAAATTTAATTTCGAGATGATTGATCCCGCGATATAAGAAAAATATTTCCTAGCCAAATTCCTGAGCGAGACGTTTGATCTCCATTTTTACTCCCTCCTATCGGCACATAATTCGAATCTGTAATTCGGGTAACATGGTGAGACATATTGAAACGACAATAACTCTCTTGATTTCCACTGAAAAAATACAAAATTTGTTTTCAAATTCTAGCTCAGAATGTGAACATTCTAAAACATTCAGGCAACGTCTAATACTTCCTTACCGTTCAAAAGTTACCCTCGATATGGTTACTGAAGATGAGTTTTCAACACTTTTTCAAATCGATTAACGCTCGTGAATAACTTGCGGCCAAAGTATTTTTTACCCAAAACTTTATTTCGACATGATTGATCCCGCGATATAAGAAAAATATTTTCGAGCCAAATTCCTGAGTGAGACGTTGGACCTCCATTTTTACTCCCTCCTATCGACACATAATTGGAATCCGTAATTCGGGTAACACAGTGAGACAAATTGAAACGACAATAACTCGCATGAGTTCCGCTAAAAAAATAAAAAATTTGTGTTCAAATTCAAGATCAGAATGTTTAATTTCTATAACATCCCGGCCTCGTCCAAAAATTCCTTACCGTTCAAAAGTTATCTTCGAGACAGTTACAGAGGATGAGTTTTCAACACTTTTACATATCGATTAACGCTCGTGAATAACTTGCAACCAAAGTATTTTTTACACAAAACTTCATTTCGAGATGATTGATCCCGCGATATAAGAAAAATATTTCCGAGCCAAATTCCTGAGCGAGACGTTCGACTTCCATTTTTGCTCCCTCCTATCGGCACAAAATTGGAATCCGTAATTCGAGTAACCCGGTGGGACATACAGATAGACAATAACTCTCTTGATTTCCATTGAGAAAATGCAAAATTTGTATCCAAATTCAAGCTTAGAATGTGTACATTCTAAAACATTAGGGCCGCTTCATAAAATTCTTTACCGTTAAAAAGTCATCTTCGAGTTGGTTAGGGGAGATGAGTTTTCAACACTTTTTCAAATTGATTAACGCTCATGAATAACTTGCAGCCAAAGTATATTCTACCCAAAATTTAATTTCAAGATGATTGATCCCGCAATATAAGAAAAATATTTCCTAGCCAAATTCCTAAGCAAGACGTTTGACGTACATTTTTACTCCTTCCTATCGGCACATAATTGGAATCCGTAATTCGGGTAACACGGTGAGACATATTGAAACGACAATAACTCTCTTGATTTTCACTGAAAAAAAACAAATTTTTTTTTCAAATTCAAGCTCAGAATGTGTACATTCTAAAACATTCAAGCCGCGTCTATAAATTCCTTACCGTTCGAAAGTTATCTTCGATACTATTTCCGAAGATGAGTCTTCAACACATTTTCAAATCGATAAACACTCGTGAATAACTTGAAACCAATGAATTTTTTACCCAAAAATTCATTTCAAGATAATTGATCCTGCGATATAAGAGAAATATTTCCTAGCCAAATTCCTTCGCGAGACGTTCGACCCCCATTTTTACTCCCTCCTACTGCCACATAATTGGAATCCGTAATTTGGGTAACACGGTGAGACATATTGAAACGACAATAACTCTCGGGATTTCCATTGAAAAAATACAAAACTTGTGTTCAAATTTAAGCTCAGAATATGTACGTTCTAAAACATTCTGGCCGCGTCAAAAAATTCCTTACCGTTCAAAAGTTATCATCGAGAAGGTTGTTGAAGATGAGTTTTCAACAAATTTTCAAATCAATTAACGCTCGTGAATAACTTGCTGCCAATGTATTTATTACCCAAAACTTCATTTCGAGATGATTGATCCCGCGATATAAGAAAAATATTTCCAAGCCAAATTCTTGTACAAGACGTTTGACTTCCATTTTTACTCCTTCCAATCGGCTTATATTTGGAATCCGTAATTTCGGTAACACGGTCAAACATATTTAAACGACAATAACTCTCTTGATTTCCATTGAAGAAAAAACAAAATTTGTGTTCGAATTCAAGCTCAGAAAATGTACATTCTAAAACATTCAGGCCGCATCTAAAAAGTCCTTACCGTTCAAAAGTTATCTTCGATACGGTTACCAAAGATGACTTTTCAACACTTTTTCAAATCGTTTAACGCTTGTGAATAACTTGCAGTCAAAGTATTTTTTACCCAAAACTTCATTCCGAGATGATTGATCCCGCGAAATAAGAAAAATATTTTCGAGCCAAATTCCGGAGTGAGACGTTGGACCTCCATTTTCACTCCCTCTTATCGGCACATAATTGGAATCCATAATTCAGGTGACACAGTGAGACATATTGAAACGACAATAACTCTCTTGAGTTCCGCTGAAAAAATAAAAAATTTGTGTTCAAATTCAAGCTCGAAATGGGTACTTTCTAAAACATCCCAACCCGTCGAAAAATTCCCTGCCGTTCAAATGTTATCTTCGAGACGGTTTCTGAAGATGAGTTTTCAACACTTCTTCAAATCGATTAACGCTCGTGAATAACTTGCAACCAAAGTATTTTTTACCCAAACCTTCATTTCGAGATGATTGATCCCGCGATATAAGAAAAATATTTCCAAGCCAAATTCCTGAGCGAGACATTGGGCTTCCATTTTTGCTCCCTCCTATCGGCACAAAATTGGAATCCGTAATTTGGGTAACCCGGTGGGACATATTGAAACGACAATAACTCTCTTGATTTCCATTGAAAAAATACAAAATTTGTGTTCAAATTCAAGCTTAGAATGTGTACATTCTAAAACATTAGGGCTGCTTCTAAAAATTCCTTACCGTTCAAAAGTCATCTTCGAGTTGGTTAACGAAGATGAGTTTTCAACACATTTTCAAATCGATTAACGCTCGTGAATAACTTGCAGCCAAAGTATTTTCTACCCAAAATTTAATTTCGAGATGATTGATCCCACGATATAAGAAAAATATTTCCTAGCCAAATTCCTGAGCAAGACGTTCGACCACCATTTTTACTGCCTCCTATCGGCACATAATTGGAATCCGTAATTCGAGTAACACGGAGAGACATATTGAAACGATAGGCACTCTCTTGATTTCCATTGCAAAAATACAAAATTTGTGTTCATTTTCAAGCTCAGAATGTGTAGTTTCTAAAACATTAGGCCGCGTCTAAAAATTCCTTACCAATCAAAACTTATCGTCAAGAGGGCTATCGAAGAAGAGTTTTCAACACATTTCCAAATTGATTAACGCTCATGAATAACTTGAAGCAAAAGTATTTTTTACCCAAAACTTCATTTCGAGATGATTGATCCCGAGATATAAGAAAATATTTCCTAGCCAAATTCCTTAGCGAGATGTTCGGCCTCCATTTTTACTCCCTGCTATCGGCACATAATTGGAATCCGTAATTCGGGTAACGCGGTGAGACATATTGAAATGAAAACAACTCTCATTATTTCCATTGAAAAAATGCAAATTTGTGTTCAAATTCAAGCTTAGAATGCGTAGTTTCTAAAACATTAGGCCGTGTTTAAAAATTCCTTACCATTCAAAGGTTATTGACAAGACGGTTATCGAAGAAGAGTTTTCAACACATTTTCAAATCGATTAACGCTTGTCAATAACTTGCAGCCAAAGTATTTTTTACCCAAAACTTTGTTTCGAGATGATTGACCCCGCGATATAAGAAAAATATATCCTAGCCAAATTCCTGAGCGAGACGTTTGACCACAATTTTTACTCCCTCCTAACGGCATATAATTGGAATCTGTAATTCGGGTAACACGGTGAGAAATATTGAAACAACAACAACTCCCTTAATTTCCATTGAAAAAATACAAAATTCGTGTTCAAATTCAAGCACAGAATGGGCAGTTTCCAAAACATTTGGCCACGTCTAAAAATTCCTTACCGCTCAAATTTTATCGTCAAGACGGTTAGCGAAGAAGAGTTTTCAACACATTTTCAAATCGATTAACGCTCGTGAATAACTTGCAGCCAAAGTATTTTTTACCCAAAACTTCATTTCGAGATGATTGATCCCGCGATATAAGAAAAATATTTCCTAGCCAAATTCCTTAGTGAGACGTTCGACCTCCATTTTTACTCCCTCCTATCGGCACATAATTGGAATCCGTAATTCGGGTACGACGATGAGACATATTGAAACGATAACAACTCTCTTTATTTCCATTGAAAAAATACAAAATTTGTGTTCAAATTCAAGCTCAGAATGTGCACTTTCAAAAATATTAGGCTGCGTCTAAAAATTCCTTACTGTTCAAAAGTTATCGTCAAGATGGTTACCGAAGAAGAGTTTTCAACACATCTTCAAATTGATTAACGCTAGTGAAGAACTTGCAGCCAAAGTATTTTTTACCCAAAAAGTCATTTTGAATTGATTGATTCCGCGATAGAAGAAAAATATTTCGTAGCCAAATTCCTAAGCAAGACATTTGACCTCCATTTTCACTCCCCCCTATCGGCACATAATTGGAATCCGTAATTTGGGTAACACGGTGAGACATATTGAAACAACAGTAACTCTCTTGATTTCATTTGAAAAAATACAAAATTTGTGTTCAAATTCAAGCCCAGAATGTGTACATTCTAAAACATTCAGGCAATATCCAAAAATTCCATACCGTTCAAAAGTTATCTTCGATACAGTTACCGAAGATGAGTTTTCAACACTTTTTCAAATTGATTAACGCTCATGAACAACTTGTTGCGAAAGTATTTTTTACCAAAAACTTCATTTCGAGATGATTGATCCCGCGATATAAGAATAATATTTCCTAGCCAAATTCCTGAGCGAGATGTTTGACCTCCTTTTTTACACCCCCCAATTGGCACGTAATTTGAATCCGTAATTCAGGTAACACGGTGAGACATATTGAAACAACAGTAACTCTCTTGATTTCCATTGAAAAAATACTAAATTTGCATTCACATTCAAGCTTAGAATGTGTACATTCTAAAACATTTAGGCAACATCTAAAAATTCCATACCGTTTGAAAGTTATCTCCGATACGGTTACCGAAGATGAGTTTTCAACACTTTTTCAAATCGATTAACGCTCATGAATAACATTCGGCCAAAGTATTTTTTACCCAAAACTTCATTCTGATATGATTCATCCCACGATATAAGAAAAATATTTCGTAGCCAAATTCCTGAGTGAGACGTTGGTCCTCCATTTTTACTCCCTGCTATCGGAACAGAATTGGAATCCGTAACTCGGGTAACATGTTGAGACATATTGAAAAGACAATAACTCTGCTCATTTGCATTGAAAAAATACAAAATTTGTGTTCAAATTCAAGCTCAGAATGTGTACATTCTAAAACATTCAGGCCGCGTCTAAAAAGTCCTTACCGTTCAAAAGTTATCTTCGAGAGGTTACAAAAGATAAGTTTTCAACCCCTTTTCAAATCGATTATCGCTCGTGAATAACTTGCAACCAAAGAATTTTTCACCCAAAACTTCATTTCGAAATGATTGATCCCGCGAGATAAGAAAAATATTTCCTAGCCAAATTCCTTAGCGAGACGTTCGACCTCCATTTTTACTCCCTCTTATCGACACATAACTGGAATCCATAATTCGGGTAACATGGTGAGACAAATTGAAATGACAACAACTCACTTGATTTCCATTAAAAAAATACAAAATTTGTGTTCAAATTCAAGCACAGAATGTGTAGTTTCCAAAACATTAGGGCACGTCTAAAAATTCATTACTGTTCAAAAGTTGTCGTCAAGACGGTTACCGAAGAAGGGTTTTCAACACATTTTCCAATCAATTAACGCTCGTGAATAACTTGCAGCCAAAGTATTTTTGACCCAAAAATCCATTTCGAGATGATTGATCCCGCAATATAAGAAATACATTTCCTAGCCAAATTCCTTTGCGACACATTTGACCTCCATTTTTACTCCCCCCTATCGGCACATAATTGGAATCCGTAATTCGGGTAACACAGTGAGACATATTGAAACAACAGTAACTCTCTTGATTTCCATTGAAAAAATACAAAATTTGTGTTCAAATTCAAGCCCAGAATGTGTACATTCTAAAACATTCAGGCAACATCTAAAAATTCCATACCGTTCAAATGTTATCTTCGATACGGTTACTGGAGATGAGTTTTCAACACTTTTTCAATTCAATTAACGCTCATGAATAACTTGCAGCCAAAGTATTTTTTACCCAAAACTTCATTTCGAGATGATTGATCCCGCGATATAAGAAAAATATTTCCTAGCCAAATTCCTGAGCGAGATGTTTGACCTCCTTTTTTACTCCCCCCTATTGGCACGTAATTTGAATCCGTAATTCGGGCAACACGGTGTGACATATTGAAACAACAGTAACTCTCTTGATTTCCATTGAAAAAATACAAAATTTGCTTTCAAATTCAAGCTCAAAATGTGTACGTTCTAAAACATTAAGGCAACATCCAAAAATTCAATACCGTTCAAAAGTTAGCTTCAATACGGTTACCGGAGATGTGTTTTCAACACTTTTTCAAATCGACTAACGCTCGTGAATAACTTGTTGCCAAAGTATTCTTTACCCAAAACCTCATTTCGAGATGATTGATCCCGCGATATAAGAAAAATATTTCCTAGCCAAATTCCTGAGTGACATGTTTGACCTCCTTTTTTAGTCCCCCCTATTGACACGTAATTTGAATCCGTAATTCGGGTAACACAGCGAGACATGTTGACACAACAGTAACTCTCTTGATTTCCATTGAAAAAATACAAAATTTGCATTCAAATTCAAGCTCAGAATGTGTACATTCTAAAACATTCAGGCAACATCTAAAAATTCCATACCGGTTGAAAGTTATCTCCGATACGGTTACCGAAGATGAGTTTTCAACACTTTTTCAAATCGATTAACGCTCATGAATAACTTTCGGCCAAAGTATTTTTTACCCAAAACTTCATTCTGAGATGATTGATCCCAAAATATAAGAAAAATATTTCGTAGCCAAATTCCTGAGCGAGACGTTGGACCTCCATTTTTACTCCCTGCTATCGGCACAGAATTGGAATCTGTAACTTGGGTAACATGTTGAGACATATTGAAAAGACAATAACTCTGCTCATTTCCACTGAAAAAATACAAAATTTGTGTTCAAATTCAAGCTCAGAATGTGTACATTCTAAAACATTCAGGCCACGACTAAAAATTCCTTGTCGTTCAAAAGTTATCTTCGAGACGGTTACAGAAGATAAGTTTTCAACCCCGTTTCAAATCGATTATCGCTCGTGAATAACTTGCAGCCAAATTATTTTTTACCTGAAACTTCATTTCGAGACGATTGATCCCGCGAGATAAGAAAAATATTTCCTAGCCAAATTCCTTAGCGAGACGTTCGACCTCCATTTTTACTCCCTCCTATCGGCACATAACTGGAATCCGTAATTCGGGTAACATGGCGAGACAAATTGGAAAGAAAACAACTCACTTGATTTCCATTAAAAAAATACAAAATTTGTGTTCAAATTCAAGCACAGAATGTGTAGTTTCCAAAACATTAGGGCACGTCTAAAAATTGATTACCGTTCAAAAGTTGTCGTCAAGACGGTTACCGAAGAAGGGTTTTCAACACATTTTCAACTCGATTAACACTCGTGAATAACTTGCAGCCAAAGTATTTTTTACCCAAAAATCCATTTCGAGATGATTGATCCCGCGATATAAGAAATATATTTCCTAGCCAAATTCTTGTGTGACACGTTTGACCTCCATTTTTACTCCCCCCTATCAGCATATAATTGGAATCCGTAATTCAGGTAACACGGTGAGACATATTGAAGCGACCATAATTCTCTTGATTTCCATTGAAAAAATAAAAAATTTGTGTTCAAATTCTAGCTCAGAATGTGTACATTCTAAAACATTCAGGCAAAGTCTAAAAATTCCTTACCGTTCAAAAGTTATCTTCGATATGGTTACCGAAGATGAGTTTTCAACAAGTTTTCAAATCGATTAACGCTCGTGAATAACTTACGGCCAAAGTATTTTTTACCCAAAATTTCATTTCGAGATGATTGATCCCGCAATGTAAGAAAAATATTTCTGAGCCAAATTCCTGAGCGAGAAGTTGGGCTTCCATTTTTACTCCCCCCTATCGACACATAATTGGAATCCGTAATTCGGGTAACATGGCGAGACATATTGAAACCACAATAACTGTATTGATTTCCATTGAAAAAATACAAAATTTGTGTCCAAATTCAAGCTCAAAATGTGTACATTCTAAAACATTCAGGCCGCGTCTAAAAATTCCGTACCGTTCAAAAGTTATCTACGAGACAGTTACCGAAGATGAGTTTTCAACCCTTTTTCAAATGGATTATCGCTCGTGAATAACTTGCAACCAAAGTATTTTTTACCCAAAACTTCGTTTCGAGATGACTAAACCCAGGATATAAGAAAAATATTTCCTAGCCAAATTCCTTAGCGAGACGTTCGACCTCCATTTTTACACCTTCCTATCGGCACATAATTGGAATCCGGAATTCGGGTAAGACGGTGAGACATATTGAAAAGATAAAAACTCTCTTGATTTCCATTGAAAAAATACAAAATTTGTGTTCAAATTCAAGCTCAAAATGTGTACTTTCAAAAATATTAGGTCGCGTCTAAACATTCCTTACCGTTCAAAAGTTATCGTCAAGGCGGTTACCGAAGAAGAGTTTTCAACACATTTTTAAATCCATTAACGCTCGTGAATCACTTGCAGCCAAAGTATTTTTTAACCAAAAATTCATTATAAGATGATTGATTCCGCGATATAAGAAAAATATTTCCTAGCCAAATTCCTGAGCGAGATGTTTGACCTCCTTTTTTACTCCCCCTTATTGGCACGTAATTTGAATCCGTAATTCGGGCAACACGGTGAGACATATTGAAACAACAGTAACTCTCCTGATTTCCATTGAAAAAATACAAAATTTGCATTCAAATTCAGGCTCAGAATGTGTACATTCTAAAACATTCAGGCAACGTCTAAAAATTCCCTACCGTTTGAAAGTTATCTTCGATACAGTTACCGAAGATGTGTTTTTGACACTTTTTCAAATCGAGTAACGCTCATGAATAACTTTCGTCCAAAGTATTTTTTACCCAAAACTTCATTCTAAGATGATTCATCCCGTGATATAAGAAAAATATTACGTAGCCAAATTGCTGAGCGAGACGTTTGACCTCCATTTTTACTCCCTGCTATCGGCACAGAATTGGAATCCGTAACTCGGGTAACATGTTGAGACATATTGAAAAGACAATAACTCTGCTCATTTCCATTGAAAAAATACAAAATTTGTGATCAAGTTCAAGCTCAGAATATGTACATTCTAAGACATTGAGGCCACGTCTAAAAATTCCTTACCGTTCAAAAGTTATCTTCGAGACGGTTACTGAAGATAAGTTTTCAACCCCTTTTCAAATCGATTATTGCTTGTGAATAACTTTCAACCAAAGTATTTTTTACCCGAAACTTCATTTCGAGACGATTGATCCCGCGAGATAAGAAAAATATTTCCTAGCCAAATTCCTATGCGAAACGTTTGACCTCCATTTTTACTCCCCCCCTATCGGCACATAATTGGAATCCGTAATTCGGGTAACATAGTGAGACATATTGAAATGACCATAATTCTCTTGATTTCCATTGAAAAAATACAAAATTTGTGTTAAAATTCTAGCTCAGAATGTGTACATTCTAAAACATTCAGGCAAAGCCTAAAAATTCCTTACCGTCAAAAGTTATCTACGAGATGGTAATCGAAGATGAGTTTTCAACCCTTTTTCAAATCGATTATCGCTCGCGAATAAATTGCAACCAAAGTATTTTTTACCCAAAACTTCATTTTGAGATGACAAAACCCAGGATATAAGAAAAATATTTCCTAGCCAAATTCCTTAGCGAGACGTTCGACCTCCATTTTTACTCCCTCCTATCGGCACATAATTGGATTCCGTAATTCGGGTAAGATGGTGAGACATATTGAAACGATAACAACTCTCTTGATTTCCATTGTAAAAATACAAAATTTGTGTTCGAATTCAAGCTCGTAATGTGTACTCTCAAAAATATTAGGCCATGTCTAAAATTTCCTTACTGTTCAAAAGTTATCGTCAAGACGGTTATCGAAGAAGAGTTTTCAACACATTTTCAAATCGATTAACGCTCGTGAATAACTTGCAGCCAAAGTATTTTTTACCCAAAAATTCATTTTGAGATGATTGATCTCGCGATATAAGAAAAATATTTCCTAGCCAAATTCCTGAGCGAGACGTTTGACCTTCATTTTTACTCCCCCCTACCGGCACATAATTGGAATCCGTAATTTGGGTAACACGGTGAGACATATTGAAACAATAGTAACTCTCTTGATTTCCATTGATAAAATAAAATATTGCCGTTCAATTTCAAGCTCAGAATGTGTACATTCTAAAACATTCAGGCCGCGTCTAAAAATTCCTTACCTTTCAAAAGTAATCTTCGAGACGGTTACTGAAGATGAGTTTTCAACCCTTTTTCAAATCGATTATCGCTCGTGAATAACTTGCGACCAAAGTATTTTTTACCCAAAACTTCATTTCGAGACGATTGATCCCGCGATATTAGAAAAATATTTCCTAGCTAAATTCCTTAGCGAGATGTTTAACCTCCATTTTTACTCCCCCCTATTGACACATAATTGGAATACGTAATTTGGGTAACACAGTGAGACATATTGAAACAATAGTAACTCTCTTGATTTCCATTGAAAAAATAAAAAATTTGCGTTCAATTTCATGCTAAGAATGTGTACATTCTAAAACATTCAGGCAACGTCTAAAAATTCCTTAACGTTCAAAAGTTATCTTCGATACGGTTACCGAAGATGAGTTTTCAACAGTTTTTCAAATCGATTAACGCTCATGAATAACTTGCGGCCAAAGTATTTTTTACCGAAAACTTCAGTTTGAGATGATTGATCCCACAATATAAGAAAAATATTTTGTAGCCAAATTCTTGAGCGAGATGTTGGACCTCCGTTTTCACTCCCTGCTATCGGCACAGAATTGGAATCCGTAACTCGGGTAACACGTTGAGACATATTGAAAAGACAATAACTCTCCTCATTTCCGTTGAAAAAAATACAAAATTTGTTTTCAAATTCAAGCTCAGAATCTGTACATTCTAAAACATTCTGGCTGCGTCAAAGAATTCCTTACCGTTCAAAAGTAATCTTTGTGATGGTTACTGAAGTTGAGTTTTCAACCCTTTTTCAAATCGATTATCGCTCGTGAATAACTTGCGACCAAAGTATTTTTTACCCAAAACTTCATTTCGAGACGATTGATCCCGCGATATTAGAAATATATTTCTTAGCCAAATTCCTTAGCGAGACGTTCGACCTCCATTTTTACTCCCACCTATCAGAACATAATTGGAATCTGTAATTCGGGTAACACGGTGAGACAAATTGAACCGAAAACAACTCTCTTGATTTCCATTGAAAAAATACAAAATTTGTGTTCAAATTCAAGCCCAGAATGTATACATTCTAAAACATTCAGGCAAGACCTAAAAATTCCATACCGTTCAAAAGTTATCTTTAACAAGGTTACCAAAAATAAGTTTTCAACACTTTTTCAAATCGATTAACGCTCATGAATAACTTGCGGCCAAAGTACTTTTTACCCAAAACATCATTTCGAGATGATTGATCCCGTGATATAAGAAAACTATTTCCAAGCCAAATTCCTAAGCGAGATGTTTGACCTCCATTTTTACTCCCCCCTATCGACACATAATTGGAATCCGTAATTCGGGTAACACGGTGAGACATAATGAAACAATAGTTACTCTCTTGATTTCCATTGGAAAAATAAAAAATTTTCGTTCAATTTCAAGCTCAGAATGTGTACATTCTAAAACATTCAGGCAACGTCTAAAAATTCCCTACCGTTTGAAAGTTATCTTCGATACAGTTACCGAAGATGTGTTTTTGACACTTTTTCAAATCGAGTAACGCTCATGAATAACTTTCGTCCAAAGTATTTTTTACCCAAAACTTCATTCTAAGATGATTCATCCCGTGATATAAGAAAAATATTACGTAGCCAAATTGCTGAGCGAGACGTTTGACCTCCATTTTTACTCCCTGCTATCGGCACAGAATTGGAATCCGTAACTCGGGTAACATGTTGAGACATATTGAAAAGACAATAACTCTGCTCATTTCCATTGAAAAAATACAAAATTTGTGATCAAGTTCAAGCTCAGAATATGTACATTCTAAGACATTGAGGCCACGTCTAAAAATTCCTTACCGTTCAAAAGTTATCTTCGAGACGGTTACTGAAGATAAGTTTTCAACCCCTTTTCAAATCGATTATTGCTTGTGAATAACTTTCAACCAAAGTATTTTTTACCCGAAACTTCATTTCGAGACGATTGATCCCGCGAGATAAGAAAAATATTTCCTAGCCAAATTCCTATGCGAAACGTTTGACCTCCATTTTTACTCCCCCCCTATCGGCACATAATTGGAATCCGTAATTCGGGTAACATAGTGAGACATATTGAAATGACCATAATTCTCTTGATTTCCATTGAAAAAATACAAAATTTGTGTTAAAATTCTAGCTCAGAATGTGTACATTCTAAAACATTCAGGCAAAGCCTAAAAATTCCTTACCGTCAAAAGTTATCTACGAGACGGTAATCGAAGATGAGTTTTCAACCCTTTTTCAAATCGATTATCACTCGCGAATAAATTGCAACCAAAGTATTTTTTACCCAAAACTTCATTTTGAGATGACAAAACCCAGGATATAAGAAAAATATTTCCTAGCCAAATTCCTTAGCGAGACGTTCGACCTCCATTTTTACTCCCTCCTATCGGCACATAATTGGATTCCGTAATTCGGGTAAGATGGTGAGACATATTGAAACGATAACAACTCTCTTGATTTCCATTGTAAAAATACAAAATTTGTGTTCGAATTCAAGCTCGTAATGTGTACTCTCAAAAATATTAGGCCATGTCTAAAATTTCCTTATTGTTCAAAAGTTATCGTCAAGACGGTTATCGAAGAAGAGTTTTCAACACATTTTCAAATCGATTAACGCTCGTGAATAACTTGCAGCCAAAGTATTTTTTACCCAAAAATTCATTTTGAGATGATTGATCTCGCGATATAAGAAAAATATTTCCTAGCCAAATTCCTGAGCGAGACGTTTGACCTTCATTTTTACTCCCCCCTACCGGCACATAATTGGAATCCGTAATTTGGGTAACACGGTGAGACATATTGAAACAATAGTAACTCTCTTGATTTCCATTGAAAAAATAAAATATTGCCGTTCAATTTCAAGCTCAGAATGTGTACATTCTAAAACATTCAGGCCGCGTCTAAAAATTCCTTACCTTTCAAAAGTAATCTTCGAGACGGTTACTGAAGATGAGTTTTCAACCCTTTTTCAAATCGATTATCGCTCGTGAATAACTTGCGACCAAAGTATTTTTTACCCAAAACTTCATTTCGAGACGATTGATCCCGCGATATTAGAAAAATATTTCCTAGCTAAATTCCTTAGCGAGATGTTTAACCTCCGTTTTTACTCCCCCCTATTGACACATAATTGGAATACGTAATTTGGGTAACACAGTGAGACATATTGAAACAATAGTAACTCTCTTGATTTCCATTGAAAAAATAAAAAATTTGCGTTCAATTTCATGCTAAGAATGTGTACATTCTAAAACATTCAGGCAACGTCTAAAAATTCCTTAACGTTCAAAAGTTATCTTCGATACGGTTACCGAAGATGAGTTTTCAACAGTTTTTCAAATCGATTAACGCTCATGAATAACTTGCGGCCAAAGTATTTTTTACCGAAAACTTCAGTTTGAGATGATTGATCCCACAATATAAGAAAAATATTTTGTAGCCAAATTCTTGAGCGAGATGTTGGACCTCCGTTTTCACTCCCTGCTATCGGCACAGAATTGGAATCCGTAACTCGGGTAACACGTTGAGACATATTGAAAAGACAATAACTCTCCTCATTTCCGTTGAAAAAAATACAAAATTTGTTTTCAAATTCAAGCTCAGAATCTGTACATTCTAAAACATTCTGGCTGCGTCAAAGAATTCCTTACCGTTCAAAAGTAATCTTTGTGATGGTTACTGAAGTTGAGTTTTCAACCCTTTTTCAACTCGATTATCGCTCGTGAATAACTTGCGACCAAAGTATTTTTTACCCAAAACTTCATTTCGAGACGATTGATCCCGCGATATTAGAAATATATTTCTTAGCCAAATTCCTTAGCGAGACGTTCGACCTCCATTTTTACTCCCACCTATCGGAACATAATTGGAATCTGTAATTCGGGTAACACGGTGAGACAAATTGAACCGAAAACAACTCTCTTGATTTCCATTGAAAAAATACAAAATTTGTGTTCAAATTCAAGCCCAGAATGTATACATTCTAAAACATTCAGGCAAGACCTAAAAATTCCATACCGTTCAAAAGTTATCTTTAACAAGGTTACCAAAAATAAGTTTTCAACACTTTTTCAAATCGATTAACGCTCATGAATAACTTGCGGCCAAAGTACTTTTTACCCAAAACATCATTTCGAGATGATTGATCCCGTGATATAAGAAAACTATTTCCAAGCCAAATTCCTAAGCGAGATGTTTGACCTCCATTTTTACTCCCCCCTATCGACACATAATTGGAATCCGTAATTCGGGTAACACGGTGAGACATAATGAAACAATAGTTACTCTCTTGATTTCCATTGGAAAAATAAAAAATTTTCGTTCAATTTCAAGCTCAGAATGTGTACATTCTAAAACATTCAGGCAACGTCTAAAAATTCCTTAGCGTTCAAAAGTTATCTTCGAAACGGTTACCGAAGATGAGTTTCCAACACTTTTTCAAATCGATTAACGCTCATGCATAACTTGCGGCCAAAGTATTTTTTACCCAAAACTTCATTTTGAGATGATTGATCCTGCGATATAAGAAAAATAATTTGGTAGCCAAATTCCTGAGCGAGACGTTGGACCTCCATTTTTACTCCCTGCTATCGGCACAGAATTGGAATCCGTAACTTGGGTAACATGTTGAGACACATTGAAAAGACAATAACTCTCCTCATTTCTGTTGAAAAAATACAAAATTTGTTTTCAAATTCAAGCTCCGAATTTGTACATTCAAAAACATTCAGGCTACGTCTAAAAATTCCTTACCGTTCAAAAGTAATCTTCGAGACGGTTACTAAAGATGAGTTTTCAACCCTTTTTCAAATCGATTATTGCTTATGAATAACTTGCGACCAAAGTATTTTTTACCCAAAACTTCATTTCAAGACGATTGATCCCACGATATAAGAAAAATATTTCCTAGCCAAATTCCTGAGCGAGATGTTTGACCTCCATTTTTACTCCCCCCTATCGACACATAATTGGAATCCGTAATTCGGGTAACACGGTGAGACATAATGAAACAATAGTTACTCTCTTGATTTCCATTGGAAAAATAAAAAATTTTAGTTCAATTTCAAGCTCAGAATGTGTACATTCTAAAACATTCAGGCAACGTCTAAAAATTCCTTAGTGTTCAAAAGTTATCTTCGAAACGGTTACCGAAGATGAGTTTTCAACACTTTTCCAAATCGATTAACACTCATGAATAACTTGCGGCCAAAGTATTTTTTACCCAAAACTTCATTTTGAGATGATTGATCCTGCGATATAAGAAAAATATTTCGTAGCCAAATTCCTGAGCGAGACGTTGGACCTCCATTTTTACTACCTGCTATCGGCACAGAATTGGAATCCGTAACTCGGGTAACATGATGAGACACATTGAAAAGACAATAACTCTCCTCATTTCTGTTGAAAAAATACAAAATTTGTTTTCTAATTCAAGCTCAAAATCTGTACATTCTAAAACATTCAGGCCGTGTCTAAAAATTCCTTATCGTTCAAAAGTAATCTTCGAGACCGTTACTAAAGATGAGTTTTCAACCCTTTCTCAAATCGATTATTGCTCGTGAATAACTTGCGGCCAAAGTATTTTTTACCCAAAACTTCATTTCGAGACGATTGATCCCACAATATAAGAAAAATATTTCCTAGCCAAATTCCTTAGCGAGACGTTCGACCTCCATTTTTACTCCCTCCTATCGGCACATAATTGAAATCCGTAATTCGGGTAACATGGTGAGACAAATTGAAACGAAAATGACTCTCTTGATTTCCATTGAAAAATACAAAATTTGTGTTCAAATTCAAGCGCAGAATGTATAGTTTCCAAAACATTAGGCAACATCTAAAAATTCCTTACCGTTCAAAAGTTGACGACAAGACGGTTACCGAAGAAGAGTTTTCAACACATTTTCCGATCGATTAACGCTTGTGAATAACTTGCAGCCAAAGTATTTTTTTACCCAAAACTTCATTTCGAGATGATTGATCCCGCGATATAAGAAATATATTTCCCTGCCGAATTCCTGAGCGACACATTTGACCTCCATTTTTACACCCCCCTATCGGCACATAATTGGAATCCGTAATTCGGGTAACACGGTGAGACATATTGAAACGACCATAATTCTCTTGATTTCCATTGAAAAAATTCAAAATTTGTGTTCAAATTCTAGCTCAGAATGTGTACATTCTAAAACATTCAGGCAACGTCTAAAAATTCCTTATCGTTCAAAAGTTATCTTCGATATGGTTACCCAAGATGAGTTTTCAACACTTTTTCAAATCAATTAACGCTCGTGAATAACTTGCGGCCAAAGTATTTTTTACCCAAATCTTCATTTTAAGATGATTGATCCCGCGATGTAAGAAAAATATTTCTTAGCCAAATTCCTGTGCGAGACATTGGGCTTCCATTTTTACTCCCACCTACCGGCACATAATTGGAATCCGTAATTCGGGTAACCCGGTGGGACATATCGAAACTACAATAACTGTCTTTATTTCCATTCAAAAAATACAAAATTTGTGTTCAAATTCAAGCTCAGAATGTGTACATTCTAAAACATTCAGGCCGCGTCCAAAAATTCCTTACTGTTCAAAAGTTATCTTCGAGACGGTTACCGTAGATGGGTTTTCAACCCTTTTTCAAATCGATTATTGCTTGGGAATAACTTGCAACCAAAGTATTATTTACCTGAAACTTCATTTCGAGATGACTGATCCCAGGATATAAGAAAAATATTTCCTAGCCAAATTCCAGAGCGAGACGTTTGACCTCCATTTTTACGCCCTCCTATCGGCACATAATTCGAATCCGTAATTCGGTAACCTGGTGGGACACACTGAAACGTCAATAACTCTCATGATTTCCATTGAAAAGAATACAAAATTTGTGTTCAAATTCAAGCTCAGAATGTGTACATTTGAAAATATTAAGGCCGCGTCTAAAAATCACTAACCGTTCAAAAGCTATCTTCGAGACGGTTACCGAGGATGAGTTTTAAACCCTTTTCCAAATCGATTAAAGCTTATGAATAACTTTCAGCCAAATTATTTTTTCCCCAAAACTTCATTTCGAGATGATTGATCCCGCGATATAAGAAAAATATTTCCTAGCCAAATTCCTGAGCGAGACGTTTGACCTCCATTTTTACGCCCTCCTATTGGTATATAATTCGAATCTGTAATTCGGGTAACCCAGTGGGACATATTGAAATGACAATAACTCACTTGATTTCCACTGAAAAAATACAAAATTTGTGTTCAAATTCAAGCTCAGAATGTGTACGTTCTAAAACATTCAGGCCGCGTCTAAAAATCACTTACTGTTCAAAAGTAATCTTCGAGACGGTTACCGAGGATGAGTTTTCAACCCTTTTTCAAATCGATTAACGCTCGTGAATAACTTGCAATCAAAGTATTTTTTACCCAAAACTTCATTTCGAGATAATTCATCCTGCAATATTAGAAAAATATTTCCAAAGCAAATTCCTGAGCAAGATGTTGGACTTCCATTTTTACTCCCTCCTATCCGCCCATAATTAGAATCCGTAATTCGGGTAACCCGGGGGGACATATTGAAATGAAAATAACTCTCTTGATTTCCGTTGAAAAAAATACAAAATTTGTGTTCAAATTCAAGCTCAGAATCTGTACATTCTAAAACATTCGTGCCACGTCTAAAAAGTCCTTTCCGCTGAGAAGTTATCTTCGAGACGGTTACCGAAGATGAGTTTTCAACACTTTTTCAATTCGATTAACGCACATGAATAACATGCCACCAAAGTAATTTTTGCCCAAAACTTCATTTCGAGATGATTGATCCCGCGATATATGAAAAATATTTCCTAGCCAAATTCCTGAGCGAGACGTGTGACCTCCATTTTTACTCCCTCCTATTGGCACATAATTCGAATTCATAATTCGGGTAACCCGGTGGGACATATTGAAACGACAATAACTCTCTTGATTTCCACTGAAAAAATACAAAATTTGTGTTGAAATTCAAGCTAGAATGTGTACATTCTAAAATATTAAGGCCACGTCTAAAAATCACTAACCGTTCAAAAGTTATTTTCGAGACGGTTACCGAGGATGAGTTTTCAACCCTTTTTCAAATCGATTAACGCTCATGAATAACTTGCAACCAAAGTATTTTTTACCCAAAATTTCATTTCGAGATAATTGATCCCTCAATATACGAAAAATATTTCTGTGCCAAATTCCTGAGCGAGACGTTGGACATCGATTTTTACTCCCTCCTATCAGCACATAATTACAATCCATAATTCGGGTAACCCGGTGAGACATATTCAAAGAAAAATAACTCTCTTGATTTCCATTGCAAAAATAAAAAAAATTGTGTTCAAATTCAAGCTAAGAATGCGTACATTCTAAAACATTAAGGCTGCGTCTAAAAATCACTTACCGTTCAAAAGTTATCTTCGAGATGGTTACCGAAGATGAATTTTCAACACTTTTTCAAATTGATTAACGCTCGTGAATAACTTGCAACGAAAGTATTTTTTTTACCCAAAACTTCATCTCGAGATGATTGATCCCGCAATGTAAGAAAAATATTTCCGAGCCAAATTCTTGAGCGAGATGTTGGACCACCATTTTTACTCCCTCCTATCAGTACAAAATTGGAATTCGTAATTCGGGTAACACGGTGAGACATGCTGAAACGACAATAACTTTCTTGATTTCCTTTGGAAAAATACAAAATTTGTTTTCAAATTCAAGCTTAGAATGTGTACATTCTAAAACATTCAGGCCGCGTCTAAAAATCACTTGCCTTTCAAAAGTTATCTTCGAGATAGTTACTGAGGATGAGTTTTCAACCCTTTTTCAATTCGATTAACACTCGTGAATAACTTGCAACCAAAGTACTTTTTACCCAAAACTTCATTTCAAGATAATTGATCCCGCGATATAAGAAAAATATTTCCGAGCCAAATTCCTGAGCGAGACGTTGGACTTCCATTTTTATTCCCTCCTATCGGCACATAATTAGAATCCGTAATGCGGGCAACCCAGTGAGACATACTGAAATAAAAATAACTCTCTTGATTTCCATTGAAAAAATACAAAATTTGTGCTCAAATTCTAGCTCAGAATGTGTAAATTCTAAAACATTTAGGCCGCGTCTAAAAATCACTTACTGTTCAAAAGTTTTCGTCGAGACGGTTATCAAGAACGAGTTTTCAACAATTTTCCAAATCGATTAACGCTCATGAATAACATGCGGCCAAAGTATTTTTTACCCAGAACTTCATTTTGAGATGATTGATCCCGCAATATAAGAAAAATATTTCCTAGCCAAATTCCTGAGCGAGACGTTTGACCTCTATTTTTACTCCCTCCTATCAGCACATAATTAGAATCCGTAATTCGGGTAACCCGGTGGGACATATTGAAACGAAAATAACTCTCTTGATATCCATTGAAAAAATAAAAAATATGCATTCAAATTCAAGCTCAAAATGTGTACATTCTAAAACATGCAAGCCACATCCAAAAATTCCTTACCTTTCAAAAGTTATCTTCGAGACGGTTACCAAAGATGAGTTTTCAATACTTTTTCAAATCGATTAACGCTCGTGAATAACTTGCAACAAAAGTATTTTTTTACCCAAAACTTCATTTCGAGATGATTGATCCCGCGATGGAAGAAAAATATTTCTGACCCAAATTCCTGTGCGAGACATTGGACGTCCATTTTTAGTCCCTCCTATCGGCACAAAATTGG
Source organism: Quercus cerris (assembly GCA_963669245.1). Lineage (NCBI taxonomy): Eukaryota > Viridiplantae > Streptophyta > Magnoliopsida > Fagales > Fagaceae > Quercus > Quercus cerris. Next base: position 76,908,912 of record OY770007.1, read on the forward strand.
AATCCGTAATTCGGGTAACACGGTGGGACACATTGAGACGACAATAACTCTCTTGATTTCCGTTGAAAAAATACAAAATTTGTGTTCAAATTCAAGCTCAGAATGTGTAAATTCTAAAACATTCAGGCCGCGTCGAAAAATCACTTACCGTTCAAAAGTTATCTTCGAGACGGTCACCGAGGATGGGTTTTCAACCCTTTTTCAAATCGATTAACGCTCGTGAATAACTTGCACCCAAAGTATTTTTTACCCAAAACTTCATTTCGACATAATTGATCCCGCGATATTAAAAAAAACATTTCTGAGCCAAATTCCTAAGCGAGACGTTGGACTTCCATTTTTACTCCCTCCCATCAGCACATAATTAGAATCTGTAATTTGGGTAACCCAGCGAGACATATTGAAACGAAAATAACTCTCTCGATTTCCATTGAAAAAATACAAAATTTGAGTTCAAATTCAAGCTCAGAAACTGTACATTCTAAAACATTCGGGGCGTGTCTAAAAATTCCTTACCGTTCAAAAATTATCTTCGAGAAGGTTACCAAAGATGAGTTTTCAACACTTTTTCAATTCGATTAACACTCATGAATAACTTGCATCCAAAGTATTTTTTACCCAGAACTTCATTTCGAGATGATTCATCCCGCGATATAAGAAAAATATTTCCTAGCCAGGTTCCTGAGCGAGACGTTTGGCCTCCATTTTTACTCCCTCCTATCGGCACACAATTAGTATCCGTAATTCTGGTAACTCGTTGGGGCATAATGAAACGAAAATAACTTTCTTGATTTCCATTGAAAAAATAAAAAATTTGTGTTCAAATTCAATCTTAGAATGTGTAGTTTCCAAAACATTAGGCCACGTCTAGAAATTCCTTACCGTACAAAAGTTGACGACAAGACGGTTACCGAAGAAGAGTTTTCAACACATTTTCCAATCGATTAACGCTCGTGAATAACTTGCAGCCAAAGTAGTTTTTACCCAAAACTTCATTTCGAGATGATTGATCCCGCGATATATGAAAAATATTTCCTAGCCAAATTCCTGAGCGAGACGTGTGACCTCCATTTTTACTCCCTCCTATCGGCACATAATTCGAATTCGTAATTTGGGTAACCCGGTCGGACATATTGAAACGACATTAACTCTCTTAATTTCCATTGGAAAAATACAAAATTTGTGTCCAAATTCAAGCTCAGAATGTCTACATTCTAAAATATTGAGGCCGCGACTAAAAATCACTAACCGTTCAAAAGTTATCTTCGACACGGTTACTAAGTGTTGGAAATTTAGACCCCTTAAACACACAGATTGCGTAGCCTAGATTAATTAGCCAAGTTGTTACTTAGTCAAATTATGTAATTCTAGGTTAAAGCAATCAAATAATCATATCAAGATATAACGCAGCGGAAAATAAATAACACAAGATATGATCACCCAAGAAACCACTCGGTAAAAACTTGGGGAGGATTTGACCCACCGATCCTCAAGGCTAACCTGAATTCACTATGAAAGAATTGAAGTTCGTACAAAAGGACTACAAGCTCCCCGCTCGACTTCCTAATGCTACCCACCAGTAGAACTTCCTGACACGACCACGCGCAGGCTCCGAATCCACGGACTACTTCTTTCTTGAATTCTTCAATCAGCTACAAGCTCCCCGCTTGCTTTTCTTTTAATCTTCAATGGTAGCAACCTTGTTGATCATCAAGATGTAGAAAATATCTCTACCTTGAAAACCCTAAGTTTATGTGAAGGAAAGCTCCTCTAAGATCTCACAAGAGATTCACATAAACAGCAAATATGAGCAACAAAGACTTAGAGAGGTTTGGGTACGAAACCCTAAAAATAAAAGGAGGCACAAGAGGCACTCTAATCTCTCTCTTCCAAGTCCCAAAAACGTTCTAGGGTTTTCCTTATATATAGAAGCGTTTTACTTGAATCCCAAGACGTTTAAATAGAGTTTGGGCTGAACTGGAACTCTGCAGAAAAATAAATCTGTACGTGGTTCGATCGATCGAGTCTAATTTTCGATCGATCGAGCCTTACAGATTTAGTCCAATAAATCTGCAATCACTCGATTCCAGTTTTACAAATAAACATACTTTGAGCAAGCCTAAACAAGACTAAACAACCTGTTTTGATCATGGTTTGCCAACACTACACATTGGAGTTCTAAATACATAAAATCCTAAATCTTTAGAACCTAACAATCTCCCCCTTTGGCAATCCGTGACAAAACACAAACTAAAAGCTCAAAGTTTACAAAGTAAAAGCCCATTACAAAAATAATGCTCATAACAACAAATCCAATCTTAACTACTATCCATCAGTTGCAAGTGTAGACAGCAGCTCAATTGAATCAACCTGTATATTTCCTGAAACACTCAACAAACGCATAAACGCATGTGTGGAAAAAAATACAAGTAAACCAAAATTAAATTCTTGACTTCACAAAATACAAAACAAAGACATATATCATGAAGAACTCATAAATATAAATCAATGAGCAGTGAACAAGAAACAGAAATAAAAACATAAGTAAACTAACTCTCCCCCTAAGTTAGATACAACAAAAAGTTTTTATTTTCTTCCCTTTTAAAAATAATTTCAACTCCCCCTAAACAGGACAAACATGATTCCCATAAATCAATAATTTCTCCCCCTTTTTGTCACGTATTGACAAAGATAACTCGGACAAAGAGTAAACAGTCAACATACGCAATAAAGGATAAGAGAAAATAGAGAATCAAGGGGAACACAAAATAATTCAACTCTATAGAAAATAGAGACAGCTCCCCCTATGAACAACACAGGTAAAAAAAAACTTTTCTCCCCCTATAAAAATAGGAAAAACAAAACAAGTTGTGGGAAAAACAGTTTTGAGGAAAAATAAAGGGGGTGGAGGTAAATCAGCAGCAGCAGCAGCATCACCAATAGGATCAGGTACATCCTCACCAGCAGGACCAAAGTGAAAAACTCACAAACCAATAGTTAAAAACTAAGGTGAGGATACACATGAAGAAAAATATTCTCTCTTGCAATAGAATGCAAACATGACATTATGTGACCCATAAACAGTTGCATGAGTAGAGAAAATATTTGCATATTGATTATCCATCATATCTCTTAAGAAAAATATTTTCTACAATTCACACATAAAAATAGCATATACTAGAAAGTACGTAACTCAAAAATTAATCAATCAATTTTTTGATCAAGTTGAGTACCCAATTTAGCAAAGTGTATGCATGCTATGTATGAAACAATGAGAGATATGACTGCAAAACTACAAAATGGATACAGAAATCAATGCAATGCATGTGAATCCTAAACACAAACCAAGGGAGACTGCAAGTTAGCACAAAAATCAATAGAATAAAATTCTATATGATGCATGAAACAATTACAATGCCATGATGCATGTACTAATGCAGTGAGCGATTAAGTTCAATTGAGATTAAATTGACAAAATTGGTTTGAGCATAGAGTTTCTAACAAAAACCCAAAAATTTGAAAATCACTTGTTGTATTTTGAAACAAATTGATGAATTGAGCATCACATAACACAACTCACAGAGTATAATGCTTAATTTCATCAATACAACAAGCCAATTTCATCAAATTCAACTCAATTTCACAAAAGCCCCAATTCTGATCAAGAACAAACCCTTTTTAAAAACCTGATTCGCGAATTTCGATTGATCGAAAAATACATTCGATCGATCGAATGAAACAGTCATTTTTAAACAAATTAAAGCACTTTTTCGATTGATCGAAAAACACACTGGATCGATCGAATTGGGCAGAGACTCACTAAATTTTGAGAAAAATCACAGTTTTGAAAGACACAAACCTAATTTTGAAAAACAACTTCTCAAAGCATTAACCAAAGAAAGCAAAATGCATGAGTATGAGATGGAATGCTTTTTCAAAAACCCAAAATTTTGAACCCAATTTTCTCAAAACAAATTTCAATCAAACTCCCATTGAAATTTTCTTAAGCAACAAATATGTTCTGCACAAATTTCAAGATATTTTCAAAATTTTCAAACTTGAAACATATTTTGCATCAAAATCAAGGAACTTTTAATCTTGGATGGCCACAACAAAATCACACACAATATAATGTACCAAGTTTAGCAAAGAGTAACTTGTGTAGTGTGTGCAACTAGTAAAAGCTTGGGATACATGTGAGGTGATATGTGAATAGTAATCAATCACAAAGTCTACAAAATTCATCACATAGAATTTAAAAGAGACTATCATCTAAAGAGTTACATCCTATAACTCCCACATCTCCTAGAACAAAAGCTTGCAATCATGTAAGTTTCTTGCATTTTTGCCTCTTATTTGTATGAGATGGCATTCAGCCTAATAGTACACACCGGTTTGAATTAAGTGAATTGGCATTAAGCCTAATAGTACACACCAGTTTTAATTTAATTTGAGGCTACACCTTATGTTCTTTTTGTGCATGTGCTACACTTTCTCGAGCACAGAATCTTATGATATGCACTAAGGTGTTCATGATTGGCTAGTGAACAGTGGTGAGATGGTTATTTATGCCTTTCTCAAAAGGATCAAGTCCGACAGTCAAATAACATGTGACTTCAAGATTAAGACAAAGTGATAAACACCATAAACATCTTTCCCACACAACATGCACTACAAAACTTTAACTAGTAAAATGCAATAAATAAGCTTATCAAAGCTAAACAAGGTACATAAACATGTTATGTAAAGATAATATGGCCAATCCTTGATTATAAATCCAAAATATATAATAGAAAACACAAAAATCTTTTTGGTTTTAACAAACTTTATAACCAAAAACAAAAAGCACATATTATGCTAAATGAACAATGCAATGCATGACAGTGCAAAACTAAGCTATAAAGGGTACACAAACAAGAAATATCAATTTCTTAATTAACCCTTGAGTACATGTACAAACTAGTACATACTCATTCAAAATCAAAAATAGCTTAGCACAAACTATTCAAGTTTCTCCACAATGTCAGGCATGTTCTAAATCAAGAGAGATATAACAATTCATGTAATCCTCAAAAAGAAAAACTAGACACAAAATAAAATATTTTTGTCTTTTTGAAATTTTTCAATGTTTTTGGATTTTTTTTTTTTTTTTAAAAAAAAACAACCTAAAAAACAAAACAACCAAAAACAAAAAACAAAACATGTCCACAAATAATTGAAAGAATTAAATCAAGGACAAGTTAGCAACACTCACCTTGGAGGATCTTTTCTCACCCATCTAGCATGAGTCTTCGGCTTTGTAGGTGAAAATTCATGAGGAACAGAGTGTATTTGAGGAATTACACCAATCTTCTGAGAGAGACTGAAATCCTGCAAATTCCTTTCACAAGCCAACAAGCTCAAATTTTTCAAATGAATATGAAACAATTTATATGGACTTATGGCAGGAGAAATATCATCACATATCCTAGATTGAAACACAGAATGCTTAAATTTCAATTTATGACAATTAGAACGAATGTGACCATGAACACCACAAAAGTGACAAACAGGAACAAATTTAGGAACATCAGTATTCCTAACAGCAAATCTAGTCTCAGATTTTGGTTTTTGCCTCAACAAAGAACAGTTTGGTCTAATATGACCAACAACACCACAATGGTGACAAGTAGGCACAAAAACAGATTTATTATGCTCTCTAACAGTAGGTCTAGACTTAGGTTTAGAAACTTCAGCGTCAACATCAGAACTTTTACCTTTGTCTAACCTAGCAAAATAAGCCTTTTCTTTATTATTCCTCTTAAAAGGAGGGATATAAACTTTTTCAGTTTTAGGCTTAAGAGAAACAGAAACAATTCTGTTATCACCAGCAGGCTTGGTACTAATCAAATTTTCAAGTTTAGCTTTAGACTCAGCTAACTCTTGTTCCAAACTTTTCATCTTCTCATCTTGAGAGGAAATTTGATTTCTCAAAAATTCATTCTTTTTATTAGATTCATCTAATCTAACAAGCAATTCATCTTTTTCAAGATTAGCCAATTTTAACTCTTCTTTAAATTTCTTAGCAATTTTCAAAGATTTAGATAATTCCTTACGAAGAGTTTCAAAAGCATCAAAAAAATCAACAGAAACAATAGTGTCCTTTTTATTCAAAACATCACAGGCATCAATAAAATCAGCAGAAGCATGAGCAGAAATATGATTAGAAAGACACTTCAAATTATCCATGACAACAGGGGTCAAGGATCAGCTCAGAGATCAAAAGATCTACAATTGAAGAGCTACCCGCTCTGATACCACTTGTTGGAAATTTAGACCCCTTAAACACACAGATTGCGTAGCCTAGATTAATTAGCCAAGTTGTTACTTAGTCAAATTATGCAATTCTAGGTTAAAGCAATCAAATAATCATATCAAGATATAACGCAGCGGAAAATAAATAACACAAGATATGATCACCCAGGAAACCACTCGGTAAAAACCTAGGGAGGATTTGACCCACCGATCCTCAAGGCTAACCTGAATTCACTATGAAAGAATTGAAGTTCGTACAAAAAGACTACAAGCTCCCCACTCGACTTCCTAATGCTACCCACCAGTAGAACTTCCTGACACGACCACGCGCAGGCTCCGAATCCACGGACTACTTCTTTCTTGAATTCTTCAATCAGCTACAAGCTCCCCGCTTGCTTTTCTTTTAATCTTCAATGGCAGCAACCTTGTTGATCATCAAGATGTAGAAAATATCTCTACCTTGAAAACCCTAAGTTTATGTGAAGGAAAGCTCCTCTAAGATCTCACAAGAGATTCACATAAACAGCAAATATGAGCAACAAAGACTTAGAGAGGTTTGGGTACAAAACCCTAAAAATAAAAGGAGGCACAAGAGGCACTCTAATCTCTCTCTTCCAAGTCCCAAAAACGTTCTAGGGTTTTCCTTATATATAGAAGCATTTTACTTGAACCCCAAGACGTTTAAATAGAGTTTGGGCTGAACTGGAACTCTGCAGAAAAATAAATCTGTACGTGGTTCGATCGATCGAGTCTAATTTTCGATCGATCGAGCCTTACAGATTTAGTCCAATAAATCTGCAATCACTCGATTCCAGTTTTACAAATAAACATACTTTGAGCAAGCCTAAACAAGACTAAACAACCTGTTTTGATCATGGTTTGCCAACACTACACATTAGAGTTCTAAATACATAAAATCCTAAATCTTTAGAACCTAACACCGAGGATGAGTTTTCAAACCTTTTTCAAATCGATTAACGCTCATGAATAACTTGCAACCAAAGAATTTTTTACCTAAAACTTCATTTCGAGATTATTGAACCCGCGATATAAGAAAAATATTTCTAAGCCAAATTCCTGAGCGAGACGTTGGACTACCATTTTTACTCCCTCCTCTCAGCACATAATTAGAATCCGTAATTCGGGTAACCCGGTGGGACATATTGAAACGAAAATAACTCTCTCGATTTCCATTTAAAAAATACAAAACTTGTGTTCAAATTAAAGTTCAGAACACGTACATTCTAAAACATGCAGGCCGCGTCCAAAAATTCCGTACCATTCAAAAGTTATCTTCGAGGCGGCTACCGAAGTTGAATTTTCAACACTTTTTCAAGTCGATTAATGCTCGTGAATAACTTGCGAGGAAAGTATTTTTTTTAGCCAAAACTTCATTTCGAGATGATTGATCCCACAATGTAAGAAAAACATTTCCGAGCCAAATTCCTGAGTGAGATGTTGGACCTCCATTTTTACTCCCTCCTATCGGCACAGAATTGGAATCTATAATTCGGGTAACACGGTGAGACATATTGAAACAACAATAACTCTCTTGATTTCCTTTGAAAAAATACAAAATTTGTGTTCAAATTCAAGCTTAAAATGTGTACATTCTAAAACATTCAGCCGCGTCTAAAAATCGCCTGCCGTTCAAAAGTTATCTTCCAGACAGTTACCGAGGATGAGTCTTCAACCATTTTTCAATTCGATTAACACTCGTGAACAACTTGCAATCAAAGTATTTTTTACCCAAAACTTCATTTCGAGATAATTGATCCCGCGATATAAGAAAAATATTTCCAAGCCAAATTCCTGAACGAGACGTTGGACTTCCATTTTTACTCCCTCCTATTGGCACATAATTAGAATTCGTAATTCGGGTAACCCAATGAGTCATACTGAAAAAAAAAAATAACTCTATTGATTTCCATTGAAAAAATACAAAATTTTTGTTCAAATTCAAGCACAAAATGTGTTGTTTCCAAAACATTTGGCCACGTCTAAAAATTCCTTGCCGTTCAAAAGTTGTCATCAAGACAGTTACTAGAGAAGAGTTTTCAACACATTTTCCAACCGATTAACGCTCGTCAACAACTTGCAACCAAAGTATTTTTTACCCAAAACTTCATTTCGAGAGGATTGATCCCACGATATAAGAAATATATTTCCTAGCCAAATTCTTGAGCGAGACGTTTGACCTCCATTTTTACTCCCTCCTATCGGCACTTAATTAGTATCCGTAATTCGAGTAACCCTGTGGGACATATTGAAACGAAAATAACTCTCTTGATATCCATTGAAAAAATACAAAATTTACGTTCAAATTCAAACTCAAAATGTGTACATTCTAAAACATTCTGGCCGCGTCTAAAAATTCCTTACCGTTCAAAAGTTATCTTCGAGACGGTTACCAAAGATGAGTTTTCAACACTTTTTCAAATCGATTAACGCTCGTGAATAACTTGCAACGAAAGCATTTTTTTACCCAATACTTCATTTCGAGATGATTGATCCTGCGATGTAAGAAAAATATTTCCGAGCCAAATCCCTGAGCAAGACGTTGGACCTCCATTTTTACTCCCTCCTATCGGCACAGAATAAGAAACCGTAATTCGGGTAACACGGTGAGACATATTAAAACGACAATCACTCTTTTGATTTCCAATGAAAAAATACAAAATTTGTGTTCAAATTCTAGTTAAGAATGTGTAAATTCTAAAACATTTAGGCCGCGTCTAAAAATCACTTGCCATTCAAAAGTTTTCTTTGAGACGGTTACCGAGGATGAGTTTTCAACAATTTTTCAAATCGACTAACGCTCATGAATAACATGCAGCCAAAGTATTTTTTACCCAAAACTTCATTTTGAGATGATTGATCCCGCGATATAAGAAAAATATTTCCTAGCCAAATTCCTGAGCGAGACGTTTGACCTCCATTTTTACTTCCTCCTATCGGCATATAATTCGAATCCGTAATTCGGGTAACCCGGTGGGACATATTGAAACGACAATAAATCTCTTGATTTCCATTGAAAAAATACAAAATTTGTGTTCAAATTCAAGCTCAGAATGTGTACATTCTAAAACATTCAGGCCGTGTCTAAAAATCACTTACCGTTCAAAAGTTATCTTCAAGACGATTGCCGAGGATGAGTTTTCGACCCTTTTTCAAATCGATTAACGCTCGTGAATAACTTGCAACCAAAGTACATTTTACCAAAAACTTCTTTTCGAGATAATTGATCCCGCGAAATTAATAAAATATTTCCGAGCCAAATTCCTGAGCGAGACGTTGGACTTCCATTTTTACTCCCTTCTATCAGCACATAATTAGAATCCGTAATTTGGGTAACCCGGTGGGACATATTGAAACAAAAATAACTCTCTTGATTTCCAGTGAAAAAATACAAAATTTGACTTCAAATTCAAGCTCAGAATCTGTACATTCTAAAACATTCAGGGCGCATCTAAAAATTCCTTACCGTTCAAAAATTATCTTCGAGAAGGTTACCGAAGATGAGTTTTCAACACTTTTTCAATTCGATGAACGCTCATGAATAACTTGCATCCAAAGTATTTTTTACCCAAAACTTCAATTCGGGATGATTGATCCCACGATATAAGAAAAATATTTCTTAGCCAAGTTCCTGAGAGAGATGTTTGACCTCCATTTTTCTCCCTCCTATCAGCACATAATTAGTATCCGTAATTCTGGTAACCCGATGGGACATAATGAAACGAAAATAACTTCCTTGATTTCCATTGAAAAAATACAAAATTTGTGTTCAAATTCAAGCTCAAAATCTATACATTCTAAAACATTCAGGCCGTGTCTACAAATCACTTACCGTTCCAAAGTAATCTTCGAGACGGTTACCGAGGATGAGTTTTCAACCCTTTTTCAAATCGACTAATGCTCGTGAATAACTTGCAACGAAAGTACTTTTTTACCCAAAACTTCGTTTTGAGATAATTGATCCTGCGATATTAGAAAAATATTTCTGAGACAAATTCCTGAGTCAGACGTTGTACTTCCATTTTTACTCCCTCCTATCGGCACATAATTCGAATCCGCAATTCGGGTAACCCGGTGAGACATACTGAACCAAAAATAACACTCTTGATTTCCATTGAAAAAATACAAAATTTTTGTTCAAATTCAAGATGAGAATCTGTACACTCTAAAACATTCAGGGCGCGTCTAGAAGGTTACTGAATATCAATTTTCAACACTTCTTCAATTCGATTATAGCTCATGAATAACTTGCAGCCAAAGTATTTTTTTACCCAAAACTTTATTTCGAGATGATTGATCCCGCAATATAAGAAAAATATTTCCTAGCCAAATTCCTGAGCGAGACGTTTGACCTCCATTTTTACTCCCTCCTATCAGCACATAATTAGAATCCGTAATTCGGGTAACCCGGTGGGACATATTGAAACGAAAATAACTCTCTTGATATCCATTGAAAAAATACAAAGTTTGCGTTCAAATTCAAGCTGAAAATGTGTCGATTCTAAAACATTCAAACCGCGTCTAAAAATTCCTCACCGTTTTCAAGACGGTTATCTTCAAGACGGTTACCAAAGATGAGTTTTCAAGACATTTTCAAATCGATTAACGCTCGTGAATAACTTGCAACGAAAGTATTTTTTTACCCAAAACTTCATTTCGAGATGATTGATCCCGCGATATATAATAAATATTTCCAAGCCAAATTCCTGAGCGAGACGTTGGACTTCCATTTTAACTCCCTCCCATCAGCACATATTTAGAATCCGAAATTTGGGTAACCCGGTGGGACATATTGAAACGAAAATAACTCTCTTGATATCCATTGAAAAAATACAAAATTTTTGTTCAAATTCAAGCTCAGAATGTGTACATTCTAAAACATTCAGGCCGCGTCTAAAAATCACTTACCGTTCAAAAGTTATCTGCGAGACAGTTGCCGAGGATGAGTTTTGAACCCTTTTTCAAATCGATGAACGCTCGTGAATAAGTTGCAACCAAAGTATTTTTTACCCAAAACTTCTTTTCAAGATAATTGATCCCGCGATATTAATAAAATATTTCCGAGCCAAATTCCTGAGCGAGACGTTGGACTTCCATTTTTACTCCCTCCTATCAGCACATAATTAGAATCCATAATTCGGGTAACCCAGTGAGACATATTCAAACGAAAATAACTCTCTTGATTTCAGTTGAAAAAATACAAAAATTGTGTTCAAATTCAAGCTCAAAATGCGTACATTCTAAAACATTCAGGCCGCGTCTAAAAATTCCTTACCATTGAAAAGTTATCTTCGAGACGGTTACCGAAGATGAATTTTCAACACTTTTTCAATTCGATTAACGCTCGTGAATAACTTGCAACGAAAGTATTTTTTTTTACCCAAAACTTCATTTGGAGTAGATTGATCCCACAACGTAAGAAAAGTATTTCCGAGCCAAATTCTTGAGCGAGATGTTGGACCTCCATTTTTACTCCATCCTATCGGCACAGAATTGGAATCCGTAATTCGGGTAACACGGTGAGACATATTGAAACGACAATAACTCTCTTGGTTTCCTTTGGAAAAATACAAAATTTGTGCTTAAAATCTGTACATTCTAAAACATTAAGGGCGCGTCTAAAAATTTCCTACCGTTCAAAAGTTGTCTTCGAGAAGGTTACCGAAGATGAGTTTTCAACACTTTTTCAATTCAATTAAAGCTCATGAATAACTTGCAGCCGAAGTATTTTTTACCCAAAACTTCATTTCGAGATGATTGATCCCGCAATATAAGAAAAGTATTTCCTAGCCAAATACCTGAGCGAGATGTATGACATCCATTTTTACTCCCTCCTATCAGCACATAATTAGAATCCGTAATTCGGGTAACCCGGTGGGACATATTGAAACGAAAATAACTCTCTTGATATCCATTGAAAAAATACAAAATTTGCATTCAAATTCAAGCTCAAAATGTGTACATTCTAAAACATTCAAGCCGCGTCTAAAAATTCCTTACCGTTGAAAAGTTATCTTCGAGACGGTTACCGAAGATGAATTTTCAACACTTTTTCAATTCGATTAACGCTCGTGAATAAATTGCAACGAAAGTATTTTTTTACCCAAAAATTCATTTTGAGATGATTGATCCCACGATATATGAAAAACATTTTCTGGCCAAATTCCTGAGTGAAACGTGTGACCTCCATTTTTACTCCCTCCTATCGGCACATAAATCGAATCCGTAATTTGGGTAACCCAGTGAGATATTCTGAAACAAAAATAACTCTCTTGATTTCCATTGAAAAAATACAAAATTTGTGTTCAAATTCAAGCTGAGAATCTTTACATTCTAAAACATTCAGGCCGCGTCTAAAAATTCCCTACCGTTCAAAAGTTATCTTCGAGAAGGTTACCGAAGATGAGTTTTCAACCCTTTTTCAAATCGATTAACGCTCATGAATAACTTGCAACAAAAGTATTTTTTACCCAAAACTTCATTTCGAGATAAATGATCGCACGATATACGAAAATTATTTTTGAGCCAAATTCCTGAGTGAGACGTTGGATTTCCATTTTTACTCCCTCCTATCAGCACATAATTAGAATCCGTAATTCGGGTAACCCGATGAGCCATATCTAAACGAAAATAACTTTCTTGATTTCCATTGAAAAAATACAAAATTTGTGTTCAAATTCAAGCTCAGAATGCGTACATTCTAAAACATTAAGGCCCCGTCTAAAAATTCCTTACCGTTGAAAAGTTATCTTCGAGACGGTTACCGAAGATGAATTTTCAACACTTTTTCAATTCGATTAACGCTCGTGAATAACTTGCAACGAAAGTATTTTTTTGCCTAAAACTTCATTTCGAGTTGATTGATCCCGCAACGTAAGAAAAATATTTCCGAGCCAAATTCTTGAGCGAGATGTTGGACCTCCATTTTTACTCCCTCCTATCGGCACAGAATTGGAATCCGTAATTCGGGTAACACGGTGAGACATATTGAAACGACAATAACTTTCTTGATTTCCTTTGGAAAAATACAAAATTTGTGTTCAAATTCAAGCTCATAATGTGTACATTCTAAAACATTCAGGCCGCGTCTAAAAATCACTTGCCTTTCAAAAGTCATCTTCGAGATAGTTACTGAGGATGAGTTCTCAACCCTCTCTTAATTCGATTAACGCTCGTGAATAACTTGCAACCAAAGTATTTTTTACCCAAAACTTCATTTCGAGATAATTGATCCTGCAATATAAGAAAAATATTTCCGAGCCAAATTCCTGAGCGAGACGTTGGACTTCCATTTTTGTTCCCTCCTATCGGCACATAATTAGAATCCGTAATTCGGGTAGCCCAGTGAGACATACTGGAACAAAAATAACTCTCTTGATTTCCATTGAAAAAATACAAAATTTGTGTTGAAATTCAAGCTGAGAATCTGTACATTCTAAAACATTCAGGGCGCGTCTAAAAATTCCCTACCGTTCAAAAGTTATCTTCGAGAACGTTACTGAAGATGAGTTTTCAACACTTTTTCAATTCGATTATAGCTCGTGAATAACTTGCAGCCAAAGTATTTTTTACCCAAAACATCATTTCGAGATGATTAATCCCGCATTATAAGAAAAATATTTCCTAGCCAAATTCCTGAGCGAAACGTTTGACCTCCATTTTTACTCCCTCCTATCAGCACATAATTAGAATCCGTAATTCTGCTAACCCGGTGGGACATATTAAAACGAAAATAACTCCCTTGATATCCATTGACAAAATACAAAATTTGCGTTCAAATTCAAGCTCAAAATGTGTACATTCTAAAACATTCAAGCCGCATCTAAAAATTCCTTACCGTTGAGAAGTTATCTTCGAGACGGTTACCAAAGATGAGTTTTCAACACTTTTTCAAATTGATTAACGCTCGTGAATAACTTGCAATGTAACTATTTTTTTACCTAAAACTTCATTTCGAGATGATTGATCCCGCGATGTAAGAAAAATATTTCCGAGCCAAATTCCTGAGCGAGACGTTAGACCTCCATTTTTACTCCCTCCTATTGGCACGGAATTGGAATTCGTAATTCGGGTAACACAGTGAGACATATTAAAACGACAATCACTCTTTTGATTTCCAATGAAAAAATAAAAAATTTGTGTTCAAATTCTAGCTCAGAATGTTTAAATTCTAAAACATTCAAGCCATGCCTAAAAATCACTTACCATTCAAAATTTATCTGCGAGACGGTTGCCGAGGATGAGTTTTCAACCCTTTTTCAAATCGATGAACGCTCGTGAATAACTTGCAACCAAAGTATTTTTTACCCAAAACTTCTTTTCGAGATAATTGATCCTGCGATATTAATAAAATATTTCCGAGCCAAATTCCAGAGCGAGACGTTGGACTTCCATTTTTACTCCCTCCCATCAGCACATAATTAGAATCCGAAATTTAGGTAACCTGGTGGGACATATTGAAACGAAAATAACTCTCTTGATTTCCATTGAAAAAATATAAATTTGACTTCAAATTCAAGCTCAAAATCTGTACATTATAAAACATTCAGGGCGCGTCCAAAAATTCCTTACCGTTCAAAAATTATCATCGAGAAGGTTACCGAAGATGAGTTTTCAACACCTTTTCAAGTCGATGAACGCTCATGAATTACTTGCAGCCAAAGTATTTTTAACCAACACTTCATTTCGAGATGATTCATCCCACGATATTAGAAAAATATTTCCTAGCGAAGTTCCTAAGCGAGACGTTTGACCTCCATTTTTACTCCCTCCCATCAGCACATAATTAGTATCTGTAATTCTGGTAACCCAATGGGACATAATGAAACGGAAATAACTTTCTTGATTTCCTTTGAAAAAATACAAAATTTGTGTTCAAATTCAATCTCAGAATTTGTACATTCTAAAACATACTGGCCGCGTCTAAAAATCACTTACCGTTCAAAAGTAATCTTCGAAATGGTTATCGAGGATGAGTTTTCAACCCTTTTTCAAATCGATTAATGCTCGTGAGTAAGTTGCAACCAAAGTATTTTTTACCCAAAACTTCATTTCGAGATAATTGATTCTATGATATTAGAAAAATATTTCCGAGCCAAATTCCTGAGCGAGACGTTGGACTTCCATTTTTACTCCCTCCTATCAGCCCATAATTAGAATCCGTAATTCGGGTAACCTGCTGGGACATATTGAAACGAAAATAAATCTCTTGATTTCCATTGAAAAAATACAAAATTTGTGTTCAAATTCAAGCTCAAAATCTGTACATTCTAAAACATTAAGGCCGCGTCTAAAAATTCCTTACCATTGAAAAGTTATCTTCGAGACGGTTACCGAAGATGAGTTTTCAACACTTTTTCAATTCGATTAACACTCATGAATAACTTCTAGCCAAAGTATTTTTAGCCCAAAACTTCATTTCGAGATAATTGATCCCGCGATATATGAAAAATATTTCCTAGCCAAATTCCTGAGCGAGACGTGTGACCTCCATTTTTACTCCCTCTTATTGGCACATAAGTCGAATCCGTAATTCGGGTAACCCGGTGAGATATTCTGAAACAAAAATAACTCTCTTGATTTCCATTGAAAAAATACAAAATTTGTGTTCAAATTCAAGCTGAGAATCTGTACATTCTAAAACATTCAGGGTGCGTCTAAAAATTCCCTACCGTTCAAAAGTTATCTTCGAGAAGGTTAGCGAAGATGAGTTTTCAACACTTTTTCAGTTCGATTAAAGCTCATGAATAACTTGCAGCCGAAGTATTTTTTACCCAAAACTTCATTTCGAGATGATTGATCCCGCAATATAAGAAAAGTATTTCCTAGCCAAATACCTGAGCGAGACGTTTGACCTCCATTTTTACTCCCTCCTATCCGCACAGAATTAGAATCCGTAATTCGGGTAACCCGGTGGATCATATTGAAACGAAAATAACTCTCTTGATATCCATTGAAAAAATAATAAATTTGCGTTCAAATTCAAGCTCAAAATGTGTACATTCTAAAACATTCAAGCCACGTCTAAAAATTCCTTACCGTTGAAAAGTTATCTTCGAGACGGTTACCGAAGATGAGTTTTCAACACTTTTTCAATTCGATTAACGCTCATGAATAACTTGTAGCCAAAGTATTTTTAGCCCAAAACTTCATTTCGAGATGATTAATCCCGCGATATATGAAAAATATTTCCTAGCCAAATTCCTGAGCGAGACATGTGGCCTCCATTTTTACTCCCTCCTATCGGCACATAAGTCGAATCCGTAACTCGGGTAACCCAGTGAGATATTCTGAAACAAAAATAACTCTCTTGATTTCCATTGAAAAAATAAAAAAATTTTGTTCAAATTCAATCTGAGAATCTGTACATTCTAAAACATTAAG
This sequence comes from Quercus cerris, assembly GCA_963669245.1. NCBI lineage: Eukaryota > Viridiplantae > Streptophyta > Magnoliopsida > Fagales > Fagaceae > Quercus > Quercus cerris. The sequence continues at coordinate 76,925,607 of OY770007.1, forward strand.
GGCGCGCCTAAAAATTCCCTACCATTCAAAAGTTATCTTCGAGAAGGTCACCGAAGATGAGTTTTCAACCCTTTTTCAAGTCGATTAAAGCTCATGAATAACTTGCAACCAAAGTATTTTTTACCCAAAACTTCATTTCGAGATAATTGATCCCGCAATATACAAAAAATATTTCTGAGCCAAATTCCTGAGCGAGACGTTGGACTTCCATTTTTACTCCCTCCTATCAGCACGTAATTAGAATCCGTAATTCGGGTAACCCGGTGAGACATATTCAAACGAAAATAACTCTCTTGATTTCCATTGAAAAAATACAAAATTTGTGTTCTAATTCAAGCTCAGAATGCGTACATTCTAAAACATTTAGGCCGCGTCTAAGAATTCCTTACCGTTGAAAAGTTATCTTCGAGACGGTTACCGAAGATGAATTTTCAACACTTTTTCAATTCGATTAATGCTCGTGAATAACTTGCAACGAAAGTATTTTTTTTACCCAAAACTTCATTTCGAGTTGAGTGATCCCGCAACGTAAGAAAAATATTTCCGAGCCAAATTCTTGAGCGAGATGTTGGACCTCCATTTTTACTCCCTCCTATCGGCACATAATTGGAATCCGTAATTCGGGTAACACGGTGAGACATATTGAAACGACAATAACTCTCTTGATTTCCTCTGGAAAAATACAAAATTTGTGTTCAAATTCAAGCTCAGAATGTGTACATTCTAAAACATTCAGGCCGCGCCTAAAAATCACTTGCCTTTCAAAAGTCATCTTCGAGATAGTTACTAAGGATGAGTTTTCAACCCTTTCTTAATTCGATTAACGCTCGTGAATAACTTGCAACCGAAGTATTTTTTACCCAAAACTTTATTTTGAGATAATTGATCCCGCAATATAAGAAAAATATTTCCGAGCCAAATTCCTGAGCGAGATGTTGGACTTCCATTTTTGTTCCCTCCTATCGGCACAGAATTAGAATCCGTAATTCGGGTAACCCGGTGACACATACTAAAACAAAAATAACTCTCTTGATTTCCATTGAAAAAATACAAAATTTGTGTTCAAATTCAAGCTGAGAATCTGTACATTCTAAAACATTCAGGGCGCGTCTAAAAATTCCCTACCGTTCAAAAGTTATCTTCGAGAAGGTTACCGAAGATGAGTTTTCAACACTTTTTCAATTCGATTATAGCTCATGAATAACTTGCAGCCAAAGTATTTTTTACCCAAAACTTCATCTCGAGATGATTGATCCCGCATTATAAGAAAAATATTTCCTAGCCAAATTCCTGAGCGAGACGTTTGATCTCCATTTTTACTCCCTCCTAACAGCACATAATTAGAATCCGTAATTCGGGTAACCCGGTGGGACATATTAAAACGAAAATAACTCCCTTGATATCCATTGACAAAATACAAAATTTGCGTTCAAATTCAAGCTCAAAATGTGTACATTCTAAAACATTCAAGCCGCGTCTAAAAATTCCTTACCGTTCAAAAGTTATCTTCGAGACGGTTACCAAAGATGAGTTTTCAACACTTTTTCAAATCGATTAACGCTCGTGAATAACTTGCAATGAAAGTATTTTTTTACCCAAAACTTCATTTTGAGATGATTGATCCCGCGATGTAAGAAAAATATTTCGGAGCCAAATTCCTGAGCGAGACGTTGGACCTCCATTTTTACTCCCTCCTATTGGCACCGAATTGGAATCCGTAATTCGGGTAACACGGTGAGACATATTGAAACAGAAATCATTCTGTTGAATTCCATTGAAAAAATACAAAATTTTTGTTCAAATTCTAGCTCAGAATGTGTAAATTCTAAAACATTTACGGATTCCGAGGATGAGTTTTCGACAATTTTCCAAATCGATTAACACTTATGAATAACATGCAGCCAAAGTATTTTTTACCCAAAAACTTCATTTCGAGATGATTGATCCCATGATATAAGAAAAATATTTCCTAGCCAAATTCCTGAGCGAGACGTTTGACCACCATTTTTACGCCCTCCTATCGGCATATAATTCGTATCCGTAATACGGGTAACGCGGTGGGACATATTGAAACGACAATAACTCTCTTGATTTCCATTGAAAAAATACAAAATTTGTGTTCAAATTCAAGCTCAGAATGTGTACATTCTAAAACATTCAGGCCGCATCCAAAAATCACATATCGTTCAAAAGTTATCTTCGAGACGGTTACCGAGGATGAGTTTTCAACCCTTTTTCAAATCGATTAACGCTCGTGAATAACTTTCACCCAAAGTATTTTATACCCAAAACTTCATTTCGAGATAATTGATCCCACGATATTAAAAAAATATTTCCGAGCCAAATTCTTGAGCGAGACGTTGGACTTCCATTTTTACTCCCTCCCTCAGCACATAATTAGAATCTGTAATTTGGGTAACCCGGTGGGACATATTGAAATGAAAATAACTCTCTTGATTTCCACTGAAAAAAATGCAAAATTCGAGTTCAAATTCAAGCTCAAAATCTGTACATTCTAAAACATTCAGGGCGCGTCTAAAAGTTTCTTACCGTTCAAAAATTATCTTCAAGAAGGTTACCGAAGATGAGTTTTCAACACTTTTTCAATTCGATTAACGCTCAGGAATAACTTGCAGCCAAAGTAATTTTTTACCCAAAACTTCATTTCGAGATGATTGATCCCGTGATATAAAAAATATATTTCCTAGCAAAGTTCCTGAGCGAGACGTTTGACCTCCATTTTTACTCCCTCCTATCAGCACACAATTAGTATCTATAATTCTGGTAACCCGGTGGGACATAATGAAACGAATATAACTTTCTTGATTTCCGCTGAAAAAATACAAAATTTGTGTTCAAATTCAAGGTCAGAATGTGTAGTTTCCAAAATATTAGGCCACGTCTAGAAATTCCTTACCGTACAAAAGTTGACGACAAGACGGTTACCAAAGAAAAGTTTTCAACACATTTTCCAATCAATTAACGCTCGTGAATAACTTGCAGCCAAAGTGTTTTTTACCCAAAACTTCATTTCAAGATGATTGATCCCGCGATATAAGAAATATATTTCCTAGCCAAATTAATGAGCGACACGTTTGACCTGCATTTTTACTCCCCCCTATCGGAACATAATTGGAATCCATAATTCGGGTAACACAGTGAGACATATTGAAAAAACAGTCACTCTTTTGATTTCCATTGAAAAAATACAAAATTTCTGTTCAAATTCAAGCCCAGAATGTGTACATTCCAAAACATTCAGGCAACGTCTAAAAATTCGATACCGTTCAAAAGTTATCTTCGATACGATTACCGAAAAAGAGTTTTCAACACTTTTTCAAATCGATTGACACTCGTGAATAACTTGCGGCCAAAGTATTTTTTACCCAAAACTTCATTTCGAGATGATTGATCCCGCGATGTAAGAAAAATATTTCCGAGGCAAATTCCTGAGTGAGGCGTTGGACTTCCATTTTTACCCCCTTCTATCGGCACGTATTCGGAATCCGTAATTTGGGTAACCCGTTGGGACATATTGAAAAGACAAGAACTCTCTTGATTTCCATTGAAAATATACAAAATTTGCATTCAAATTCAAGCTCAGAATGTGTACATTCTAAAACATTCAGGCAACATCTAAAAATTCCTTACTGTTCAAAAGTTATCTTCGATACGGTTCCCGAAGATGAGTTTTCAACACTTTTTCAAATCGGTTAACGCTAATGAATAACTTGCGGCCAAAGTATTTTTTACCCAAAACTTCATTTTGAGATGATTGATCCCGCAATATAAGAAAAATATTTCGTAGCCAAATTCCTGAGCGAGACGTTGGACCTCCATTTTTACTCCCTCCTATTGGCACCGAATTGGAATCCGTAATTCGGGTAACACGGTGAGACATATTGAAACAGAAATCATTCTGTTGATTTCCATTGAAAAAATACAAAATTTTTGTTCAAATTCTAGCTCAGAATGTGTAAATTCTAAAACATTTACGGATTCCGAGGATGAGTTTTCGACAATTTTCCAAATCGATTAACACTTATGAATAACATGCAGCCAAAGTATTTTTTACCCAAAAACTTCATTTCGAGATGATTGATCCCATGATATAAGAAAAATATTTCCTAGCCAAATTCCTGAGCGAGACGTTTGACCACCATTTTTACGCCCTCCTATCGGCATATAATTCGTATCCGTAATACGGGTAACGCGGTGGGACATATTGAAACGACAATAACTCTCTTGATTTCCATTGAAAAAATACAAAATTTGTGTTCAAATTCAAGCTCAGAATGTGTACATTCTAAAACATTCAGGCCGCATCCAAAAATCACATATCGTTCAAAAGTTATCTTCGAGACGGTTACCGAGGATGAGTTTTCAACCCTTTTTCAAATCGATTAACGCTCGTGAATAACTTTCACCCAAAGTATTTTATACCCAAAACTTCATTTCGAGATAATTGATCCCACGATATTAAAAAAATATTTCCGAGCCAAATTCTTGAGCGAGACGTTGGACTTCCATTTTTACTCCCTCCCTCAGCACATAATTAGAATCTGTAATTTGGGTAACCCGGTGGGACATATTGAAATGAAAATAACTCTCTTGATTTCCACTGAAAAAAATGCAAAATTCGAGTTCAAATTCAAGCTCAAAATCTGTACATTCTAAAACATTCAGGGCGCGTCTAAAAGTTTCTTACCGTTCAAAAATTATCTTCAAGAAGGTTACCGAAGATGAGTTTTCAACACTTTTTCAATTCGATTAACGCTCAGGAATAACTTGCAGCCAAAGTAATTTTTTACCCAAAACTTCATTTCGAGATGATTGATCCCGTGATATAAAAAATATATTTCCTAGCAAAGTTCCTGAGCGAGACGTTTGACCTCCATTTTTACTCCCTCCTATCAGCACACAATTAGTATCTATAATTCTGGTAACCCGGTGGGACATAATGAAACGAATATAACTTTCTTGATTTCCGCTGAAAAAATACAAAATTTGTGTTCAAATTCAAGGTCAGAATGTGTAGTTTCCAAAATATTAGGCCACGTCTAGAAATTCCTTACCGTACAAAAGTTGACGACAAGACGGTTACCAAAGAAAAGTTTTCAACACATTTTCCAATCAATTAACGCTCGTGAATAACTTGCAGCCAAAGTGTTTTTTACCCAAAACTTCATTTCAAGATGATTGATCCCGCGATATAAGAAATATATTTCCTAGCCAAATTAATGAGCGACACGTTTGACCTGCATTTTTACTCCCCCCTATCGGAACATAATTGGAATCCATAATTCGGGTAACACAGTGAGACATATTGAAAAAACAGTCACTCTTTTGATTTCCATTGAAAAAATACAAAATTTCTGTTCAAATTCAAGCCCAGAATGTGTACATTCCAAAACATTCAGGCAACGTCTAAAAATTCGATACCGTTCAAAAGTTATCTTCGATACGATTACCGAAAAAGAGTTTTCAACACTTTTTCAAATCGATTGACACTCGTGAATAACTTGCGGCCAAAGTATTTTTTACCCAAAACTTCATTTCGAGATGATTGATCCCGCGATGTAAGAAAAATATTTCCGAGGCAAATTCCTGAGTGAGGCGTTGGACTTCCATTTTTACCCCCTTCTATCGGCACGTATTCGGAATCCGTAATTTGGGTAACCCGTTGGGACATATTGAAAAGACAAGAACTCTCTTGATTTCCATTGAAAATATACAAAATTTGCATTCAAATTCAAGCTCAGAATGTGTACATTCTAAAACATTCAGGCAACATCTAAAAATTCCTTACTGTTCAAAAGTTATCTTCGATACGGTTCCCGAAGATGAGTTTTCAACACTTTTTCAAATCGGTTAACGCTAATGAATAACTTGCGGCCAAAGTATTTTTTACCCAAAACTTCATTTTGAGATGATTGATCCCGCAATATAAGAAAAATATTTCGTAGCCAAATTCCTGAGCGAGACGTTGGACCTCCATTTTTACTCCCTCCTATTGGCACCGAATTGGAATCCGTAATTCGGGTAACACGGTGAGACATATTGAAACAGAAATCATTCTGTTGATTTCCATTGAAAAAATACAAAATTTTTGTTCAAATTCTAGCTCAGAATGTGTAAATTCTAAAACATTTACGGATTCCGAGGATGAGTTTTCGACAATTTTCCAAATCGATTAACACTTATGAATAACATGCAGCCAAAGTATTTTTTACCCAAAAACTTCATTTCGAGATGATTGATCCCATGATATAAGAAAAATATTTCCTAGCCAAATTCCTGAGCGAGACGTTTGACCACCATTTTTACGCCCTCCTATCGGCATATAATTCGTATCCGTAATACGGGTAACGCGGTGGGACATATTGAAACGACAATAACTCTCTTGATTTCCATTGAAAAAATACAAAATTTGTGTTCAAATTCAAGCTCAGAATGTGTACATTCTAAAACATTCAGGCCGCATCCAAAAATCACATATCGTTCAAAAGTTATCTTCGAGACGGTTACCGAGGATGAGTTTTCAACCCTTTTTCAAATCGATTAACGCTCGTGAATAACTTTCACCCAAAGTATTTTATACCCAAAACTTCATTTCGAGATAATTGATCCCACGATATTAAAAAAATATTTCCGAGCCAAATTCTTGAGCGAGACGTTGGACTTCCATTTTTACTCCCTCCCTCAGCACATAATTAGAATCTGTAATTTGGGTAACCCGGTGGGACATATTGAAATGAAAATAACTCTCTTGATTTCCACTGAAAAAAATGCAAAATTCGAGTTCAAATTCAAGCTCAAAATCTGTACATTCTAAAACATTCAGGGCGCGTCTAAAAGTTTCTTACCGTTCAAAAATTATCTTCAAGAAGGTTACCGAAGATGAGTTTTCAACACTTTTTCAATTCGATTAACGCTCAGGAATAACTTGCAGCCAAAGTAATTTTTTACCCAAAACTTCATTTCGAGATGATTGATCCCGTGATATAAAAAATATATTTCCTAGCAAAGTTCCTGAGCGAGACGTTTGACCTCCATTTTTACTCCCTCCTATCAGCACACAATTAGTATCTATAATTCTGGTAACCCGGTGGGACATAATGAAACGAATATAACTTTCTTGATTTCCGCTGAAAAAATACAAAATTTGTGTTCAAATTCAAGGTCAGAATGTGTAGTTTCCAAAATATTAGGCCACGTCTAGAAATTCCTTACCGTACAAAAGTTGACGACAAGACGGTTACCAAAGAAAAGTTTTCAACACATTTTCCAATCAATTAACGCTCGTGAATAACTTGCAGCCAAAGTGTTTTTTACCCAAAACTTCATTTCAAGATGATTGATCCCGCGATATAAGAAATATATTTCCTAGCCAAATTAATGAGCGACACGTTTGACCTGCATTTTTACTCCCCCCTATCGGAACATAATTGGAATCCATAATTCGGGTAACACAGTGAGACATATTGAAAAAACAGTCACTCTTTTGATTTCCATTGAAAAAATACAAAATTTCTGTTCAAATTCAAGCCCAGAATGTGTACATTCCAAAACATTCAGGCAACGTCTAAAAATTCGATACCGTTCAAAAGTTATCTTCGATACGATTACCGAAAAAGAGTTTTCAACACTTTTTCAAATCGATTGACACTCGTGAATAACTTGCGGCCAAAGTATTTTTTACCCAAAACTTCATTTCGAGATGATTGATCCCGCGATGTAAGAAAAATATTTCCGAGGCAAATTCCTGAGTGAGGCGTTGGACTTCCATTTTTACCCCCTTCTATCGGCACGTATTCGGAATCCGTAATTTGGGTAACCCGTTGGGACATATTGAAAAGACAAGAACTCTCTTGATTTCCATTGAAAATATACAAAATTTGCATTCAAATTCAAGCTCAGAATGTGTACATTCTAAAACATTCAGGCAACATCTAAAAATTCCTTACTGTTCAAAAGTTATCTTCGATACGGTTCCCGAAGATGAGTTTTCAACACTTTTTCAAATCGGTTAACGCTAATGAATAACTTGCGGCCAAAGTATTTTTTACCCAAAACTTCATTTTGAGATGATTGATCCCGCAATATAAGAAAAATATTTCGTAGCCAAATTCCTGAGCGAGACGTTGGACCTCCATTTTTACTCCCTCCTATTGGCACCGAATTGGAATCCGTAATTCGGGTAACACGGTGAGACATATTGAAACAGAAATCATTCTGTTGATTTCCATTGAAAAAATACAAAATTTTTGTTCAAATTCTAGCTCAGAATGTGTAAATTCTAAAACATTTACGGATTCCGAGGATGAGTTTTCGACAATTTTCCAAATCGATTAACACTTATGAATAACATGCAGCCAAAGTATTTTTTACCCAAAAACTTCATTTCGAGATGATTGATCCCATGATATAAGAAAAATATTTCCTAGCCAAATTCCTGAGCGAGACGTTTGACCACCATTTTTACGCCCTCCTATCGGCATATAATTCGTATCCGTAATACGGGTAACGCGGTGGGACATATTGAAACGACAATAACTCTCTTGATTTCCATTGAAAAAATACAAAATTTGTGTTCAAATTCAAGCTCAGAATGTGTACATTCTAAAACATTCAGGCCGCATCCAAAAATCACATATCGTTCAAAAGTTATCTTCGAGACGGTTACCGAGGATGAGTTTTCAACCCTTTTTCAAATCGATTAACGCTCGTGAATAACTTTCACCCAAAGTATTTTATACCCAAAACTTCATTTCGAGATAATTGATCCCACGATATTAAAAAAATATTTCCGAGCCAAATTCTTGAGCGAGACGTTGGACTTCCATTTTTACTCCCTCCCTCAGCACATAATTAGAATCTGTAATTTGGGTAACCCGGTGGGACATATTGAAATAAAAATAACTCTCTTGATTTCCACTGAAAAAAATGCAAAATTCGAGTTCAAATTCAAGCTCAAAATCTGTACATTCTAAAACATTCAGGGCGCGTCTAAAAGTTTCTTACCGTTCAAAAATTATCTTCAAGAAGGTTACCGAAGATGAGTTTTCAACACTTTTTCAATTCGATTAACGCTCAGGAATAACTTGCAGCCAAAGTAATTTTTTACCCAAAACTTCATTTCGAGATGATTGATCCCGTGATATAAAAAATATATTTCCTAGCAAAGTTCCTGAGCGAGACGTTTGACCTCCATTTTTACTCCCTCCTATCAGCACACAATTAGTATCTATAATTCTGGTAACCCGGTGGGACATAATGAAACGAATATAACTTTCTTGATTTCCGCTGAAAAAATACAAAATTTGTGTTCAAATTCAAGGTCAGAATGTGTAGTTTCCAAAATATTAGGCCACGTCTAGAAATTCCTTACCGTACAAAAGTTGACGACAAGACGGTTACCAAAGAAAAGTTTTCAACACATTTTCCAATCAATTAACGCTCGTGAATAACTTGCAGCCAAAGTGTTTTTTACCCAAAACTTCATTTCAAGATGATTGATCCCGCGATATAAGAAATATATTTCCTAGCCAAATTAATGAGCGACACGTTTGACCTGCATTTTTACTCCCCCCTATCGGAACATAATTGGAATCCATAATTCGGGTAACACAGTGAGACATATTGAAAAAACAGTCACTCTCTTGATTTCCATTGAAAAAATACAAAATTTCTGTTCAAATTCAAGCCCAGAATGTGTACATTCCAAAACATTTAGGCAACGTCTAAAAATTCGATACCGTTCAAAAGTTATCTTCGATACGGTTACCGAAAAAGAGTTTTCAACACTTTTTCAAATCGATTGACACTCGTGAATAACTTGCGGCCAAAGTATTTTTTACCCAAAACTTCATTTCGAGATGATTGATCCCGCGATGTAAGAAAAATATTTCCGAGGCAAATTCCTGAGTGAGGCGTTGGACTTCCATTTTTACCCCCTTCTATCGGCACGTATTCGGAATCCGTAATTTGGGTAACCCGTTGGGACATATTGAAAAGACAAGAACTCTCTTGATTTCCATTGAAAATATACAAAATTTGCATTCAAATTCAAGCTCAGAATGTGTACATTCTAAAACATTCAGGCAACATCTAAAAATTCCTTACTTTTCAAAAGTTATCTTCGATACGGTTCCCGAAGATGAGTTTTCAACACTTTTTCAAATCGGTTAACGCTAATGAATAACTTGCGGCCAAAGTATTTTTTACCCAAAACTTCATTTTGAGATGATTGATCCCGCAATATAAGAAAAATATTTCGTAGCCAAATTCCTGAGCAAGACGTTGGACCTCCATTTTAACTCACTGCTATCGGCATAGAATTGGAATCCATAACTCGGGTAACACGTTGAGACATATTGAAAAGACAATAACACTCCTCATTTCCATTGAAAAAATACAAAATTTGTGTTCAAATTCAAGCTCAGAATGTGTACATTCTAAAATATTCAGGCCGCGTCTAAAAATTCCTTACCGTTCAAAAGTTATCCTCGAGACGGTTACTGAAGATAAGTTTTCAACCCTTTTTCAAATCAATTATCGCTCGTGAATAACTTGAGACCAAAGTATTTTTTACCCAAAACTTCATTTCGAGACGATTGATCCCGCGATATTAGAAAAATATTTCCTAGCCAAATTCCTTAGCGAGACGTTCGACCTCCATTTTTACACTCTTCTATCAGCACATAATTTGAATACGTAATTCGGGTAACACGGTGAGACAAATTGAAACGAAAACAACTCTCTTGATTTTCATTGAAAAAATACAAAATTTGTGTTCATAGTCAAGCACAGAATGTGTAGTTTCCAAAACATTAGGTCACGTCTAAAAATTCCTTACCGATCAAAAGTTGACGTCAAGACGGTTATCGAAGAAGAGTTTTCAACACATTTTCGAATCGATTAACGCTCGTGAATAACTTGCAGCCAAAGTATTTTTTACCCAAAACCTCATTTCGAGATGATTGATCCCGCGATATATGAAAAATATTTCCTATCCAAATTCCTGAGCGAGACGTGTGAGCTCCATAATTCGAATTCGTAATTCGGGTAACCCGGTCGGACATATTGAAACGACATTAACTCACTTGATTTGCATTGAAAAAATACAAAATTTGTGTCCAAATTCAAGCTCAGAATGTCTACATTCAAAAATATTGAGGCCGTGTCTAAAAATCACTAACCATTCAAAAGTTATCTTCGAGACGGTTACCGAGGATGAGTTTTCAACCCTTTTTCAAATCGATTAACGCTCATGAATAACTTGCAACCAAAGTATTTTTTACCCAAAACTTCATTTCGAGATAATTGATCCCGCGATATAAGAAAAATATTTCTAAGCCAAATTCTTGAGCGAGACCTTGGACTTCCATTTTTACTCCCTCCGATCAACACATAATTCGAATCCGTAATTTGGGTAACCTGGTGGGACATAATGAAACGAAAATAACTCTCTTGATTTCCATTTAAAAAATACAAAACTTGTGTTCAAATTCAAGCTCAGAACGCGTACATTCTAAAACATGAAGGCCGCGTCTAAAAATTCCTTACCGTTCAAAAGTTATCTTCGAGGCGGTTACCGAAGTGGAATTTTCAACACTTTTTCAAGTCGATTAACGCTCGTGAATAACTTGCAAAGAAAGTATTTTTTTTACCCAAAACTTCATTTCGAGATGATTGATCCCGCAATGTAAGAAAAACATTTTCGAGCCAAATTCCTGATTGAGATGTTGGACCTCCATTTTTACTCCCACCTATCGGCACAGAATTGGAACCGTAATTCGGGTAACACTATGAGACATATTGAAACGACAATAACTCTCTTGATTTCCTTTGGAAAAATACAAAATTTCTGTTCAAATTCAAGCTCAGAATGTGTAAATTCTAAAACATTCAGGCCGCATCTAAAAATCACTTGCCGTTCAAAAGTTATCTTCCAGACGATTACCGAGGATGAGTTTTCAACCCTTTTTCAATTCGATTAACACTCCTGAATAACTTGCAACCAAAGTATTTTTTACCCAAAACTTCATTTCAAGATAATTGATCCCGCGATATAAGAAAAATATTTCCGAGCCAAATTCTTGAGCGAGACGTTTGACCTCCATTTTTACTCCCTCCTATCAGCACATAATTAGGATTTGTAATTCAGGTAACCTGGTGGGACATACTGAAACAAAAATAACTCTCTTGATTTCCATTGAAAAAATACAAAATTTGTGTTCAAATTCAAGCACAGAATGTGTAGTTTCCAAAACAATTGGCCATGTCTAAAAATTCCTTACCGTTCAAAAGTTGTCGTCAAGACGGTTACCGGAGAAGAGTTTTCAACACATTTTCCAACCGATTAACGCTCGTGAATAACTTGCAACCAAAGTATTTTTTACCCAAAACTTCATTTCGAGATGATTGATCCCGCGATGTAAGAAATATATTTCCCAGCAAAATTCCTGAGCGAGATGGTTGACCTCCATTTTTACTCCCTCCTATCAGCACATAATTAGGATCCGTAATTCGGGTAATCTGGTGGGACATATTGAAACGAAAATAACTCTCTTGATATCCATTGAAAAAATAAAAAATTTACGTTCAAATTCAAGTTCAAAACGTGTACATTCTAAAACATTCAAGCCGCGTCTAAAAATTCCTTACCGTTCAAAAGTCGTCGTCAAGACGGTTACCAAAGATGAGTTTTCAACACTTTTCCAAATCGATTAACGCTCGTGAATAATTTGCAATGAAAGTATTTTTTTTACCCAAAACTTCCTTTCGAGATGATTGATCTCGCGATGTAAGAAAAATATTTTCGAGCCAAATTCCTGAGCGAGATGTTGGACCTCCATTTTTACTCCCTCCTATCGGCACAGAATTGGAATCCATAATTCGGATAACGCGGTGAGACATATTGAAATGACAATCACTCTTTTCATTTCCAATGAAAAATACAAATTTTGTGTCACAATTCTAGCTCAGAATGTGTAAATTCTTAAATATTTAGGCCCCATCTAAAAATCACTTACCGTTCGAAAGTTTTCTTTTAGACGGTTACCGAGAATGAGTTTTCAACAATTTTTCAAATCGATTAACGGTCATGAATAACGTGCAGCCAAAGTATTTTTTACCCAAAACTTCATTTTGACATGGTTGATCCCGCGATATAAGAAAAATATTTCCTAGCCAAATTCCGGAGCGAGACGTTTGACCTCCATTTTTACTTCCTCCTATCGGCATATAATTCGAATCCGTAATTCAGGTAACCCAGTGGGACATATTGAAACGACAATAACTCTCTTGATTTCCGTTGAGAAAATAAAAAATTTGTGTTCAAATTCAAGCTCAGAATCTGTACATTCTAAAACATTCAGGACGCGTCTAAAAATCACTTACCGTTCATAAGTAATCTTCGAGACAGTTATCGAGGCTGACTTTCAACCCTTCTTCAAATCTATTAAAGCTCGCGAATAACTTGCAACCAAAGTATTTTTTATCTGAAACTTCATTTCGAGATAATTGATCCCGCAATATTAGAAAAATATTTCCGAGCCAAATTCCTGAGCGAGACATTGGACTTCCATTTTTACTCCCTCCTATCGGCCCATAATTAGAATCCGTAATTCGGGTAGCCCGTTAGGACATATTGAAACGAAAATAACTCTCTTGATTTACAACGAAAAAATACAAAATTTGTGTACAAATTCAAGCTCAGAATCTGTATATTCTAAAATATTCAGGCCGCATCTAAAAATTCCTTACCGTTCATAAGTTATCTTCGAGAAGGTTACCGAAGATGAGTTTTCAATACTTTTTCAAATCGATTAACGCTCGTGAATAACTTGCAACCAAAGTATTTTTTATCAAAAACTTCAATTTGGAATAATTGAACCCACGACATAATAAAAATATTTCCGAGCCAAATTCCTAAGCGAGACGTTGGATTTCCATTTTTACTCCCTCCTACCGGCACATAATTAGAATCCGTAATTCGGGTAACCCGGGGGGACACATTGAAACGAAAATAACTCTCTTGATTTCCATTGAAAAAATACAAAATTTGTGTTCAAATTCAAGCTCAGAATCTGTACATTCTAAAACATTCAGGCCACGTCTAAAAATTCCTTACCGTTCAAAAGTTATCTTCGAGAAATTTACCAAAGATGTGTTTCCAACACTTTTTCAATTCGATTAACGCTCCTGAATAACTTACAGCCAAAGTATTTTTTACCCAAAACTTCATTTCGAGATGATTGATCCCGCGATATAAGAAAAATATTTCCTAGCCAAATTCCTGGGCGAGACGTTTGACCTCCATTATTTCTCCCTGCTATCGGCACATAATTCGAATCCGTAATTAGCGTAACCCGGTGGGACATTTTGAAATGACAATAACTCTCTTGATTTTCATTGAAAAAATACGAAATTTGTTTTCAAATTCAAGCTCAGAATGTGTACATTCTAAAACATTCAGGCCGCGTCTAAGAATCACTAACCGTTCAAAAGTTATCTTCGAGACGGTTACTGACGATAAGTTCTCAACCCTTTTCCAAATCGATTAACGCTCGTGAATAACTTGGAACCAAAGTATTTTTTACCCAAAACTTCATTTCGAAATAGTTGATCTCGTGATATAAGAAAAATATTTCTGAGCCAAATTCCTAAGCGAGACGTTGGACTTCCATTTTTACTCCCTCCCATCAGCACATAATTAGAACCCGTAATTTGGGTAACCCGATGCGACATATTGAAACGAAAATAACTCTCTTGATATCCCTTGAAAAAATACAACTTTTGTGTTCAAATTCAAGCTCAGAATGTGTACATTCTAAAACATTCAGGCCGCGTCTAAAAACTCCTTACCGTTCAAAAGTTGTCTTTGAGACGGTTACCGAGGATGAGATTTCAACCCTTTTTCAAATCAATTAATGCTCGTGAATTACTTGCAACGAAATTATTTTTTTACCCAAAAATTCATTTCGAGATGACTGATCTCGCGATGTAAGAAAAATATTTCCGAGCTAAATTCCTGAGCAAGACGTGGGACCTCCATTTTTACTCCCTCCTATCGGCACAGAATTGGAATCCGTAATTCGGGTAACCCGGTGGGACATATTAAAACGACAATAACTCTCTTGATTTCCATTGAAAAAATACAAAATTTGAGTTCAAATTCAAGCTCAGAATGTGTACATTCTAAAACATTCAGGCCGCGTCTAAAAATCACTTACCCTTTAAAAGTAATCTTCGAGACGGTCACCGAGGATGAGTTTTCAACCCTTTTTCAAATCTATTAACGTTCGTGAATAACTTCCAACCAAAGTATTTTTTACCCAAAACTTCATTTCGAGATAATTCATTATGCGATATAAGAAAAATATTTTCGACCCGAAAATTCCTGAGCGAGACACTGGACTTCCTTTTTTCCTCCCGCCTATCTGCACATAATTAATATCCATAATTCTGGTAACCCGGTGGGACATATTGAAACGAAAATAACTCTCTTGATTTCCATTGAAAAAATAAAAAATTTGTGTTTAAATTCAAGCTGAGAATCTGTACATTCTTAAACATCTAGGCCGCGTATAAAAATTCCTTACCGTTCAAAAGTTATCTTCGAGAAGGTTACCGAAGATGTGTTTTCAACACTTTTTCAATTCGATTAACGCTCGTGAATAACTTGCAGCCAAAGTACTTTTTACCCAAAACATTTTTTCGAGATGATTGATCCCGCGATATAAGAAAAATATTTTCGAACCAAATTCCTGAGCGAGATGTTTGACCTCCATTTTTGTTTCTTCCTGTCGACACATAATTCGAATCCGTAATTCGGGTAACCCAGTGGGACATATTGAAATGACAATAACTCTCTAGATTTCCATTGAAAAAGTACAAAATTTGTGTTCAAATTCAAGCTCAGAATGTGTACATTCTAAAACATTCAGGCCGCATCTAAAAATCACTAACCATTCAAAAGTTATCTTCGAGACGGTTACCGAGGATGAGTTTTCAACACTTTTTCAAATCGATTAACACTCGTAAATAACTTGCAACCAAAGTATTTTTTACCCAAAACTTCATTTCGAGATAATTGATCTCGCGATAAAAGAAAAATATTTCCGAGCCAAATTCCTGAGCGAGATGTTGGACTTTCATTTTTACTCCCTCTTATCAGCACATAATTAGAATCCGTAATTCGGGTAACCTAGTGGGACATATTGAAACGAAAATAACTCGCTTCATATCCTTTGAAAAAATACAAAATTTGTGTTCAATTCAAGCTCAAAATGTGTACATTCTAAAGCATTCGGGCCACATCTAAAAATTCCTTACCGTTCAAAAGTTATCTTCAAGACGGTTACCGAAGATGAGTTTTCAACACTTTTTCAAATTGATTAACGCTTGTGAATTACTTTCAACAAAAGTGGTCTTTTACCCAAAACTTCATTTCGAGAAGATTGATGCTGCGATGTTGGAAAAATATTCCAAGCCAAATTCCTGAGCGAGACGTTGGACCTCCATTTTTACTCCCTCCTATCGGCACAGAATTGGAACCGTAATTCAGGTAACACGGTGAGACATATTGAAACGACAATAACTGTCTTGATTTCCACTGAAAAAATACAAAATTTCTGTTCAAATTCTTGCTCAGAATGTGTACATTCAAAAACATTCAGGCCGCGTCTAAAAATCACTTTCCGTTCAAAAGTTATCTTCGAGACGGTTTCCGAAGATGAGTTTTCAACACTTTTTCAAATTGATTAATGTTTATTAATAACTTGCAACCAAAGTATGTTTTACCCAAAACTTCATTTCGAGAAGATTGATCCCACGATATAAGAAAAAAATTTCCTAGCCAAATTCTTGAGCGAGACGTTTGACCTCCATTTTTACTCCCTCCTATCGGCACATAATTGAAATCCGTAATTCGGGTAACATGGTGGGTCATACTGAAACGACAATAACTCTCTTGATTTCCATTGAAAAAATACAAAATTTGTGTTCAAATTCAAGCTCAGAATATGTACATTCGAAAAAATTCAGGCAGCGTCTATAAATTCCTCACTACTCAAAAGTTATCGGCAAGATGGTTACCGAAGAAGAGTTTTCAACACATTTTCAAATCGATTAATGCTCGTGAATAACTTGTAGCCAAAGTATCTTTTACCCAAAACTTCATTTCGAGATGATTGATCCCGTGATATAAGAAAAATATTTCCTAGCCAAATTCCTGAGCGAGAGGTTTGACCTCCATTTTTACTTCCTCCTATCGGCACATAATTGGAATCCGTAATTCGGGTAACACGGTGAGACATATTGAAACGACAATAACTAGCTTGATTTCCATTGGAAACATACAAAATTTGCGTTCAAATTCAAGCTCAGAATGTGTACAATTCAGGCCGCGTGTAAAAATTCCTGAATGTTCAAAAGTTATCTTCGATACGGATACTGAAGATGAGTTTTCAACACTTTTTCAAATCGATTAACGCTCGTGAATAACTTGCGGCCAACGTATTTTTCACCAAAACTTCATTTCTACATAATTAATCTTGCAATGTAAGAAAAATATTTCGTATCCAATTTCCTGAGCGAGACATTGGACCTTCGTTTTTACTCCCTCCTATCGGCACAGAATTGGAATCTGTAATTTGGGTAACACAGGGAGACATATTGAAACGACAATAACTCTCCTGATTTCCACTGAAAAAATGCAAAATTTGTGTTCAAATTCTAGCTCAGAATGTGTACATTCTAAAACATTCCGGCCGCGTCTAAAAATCTCTTAACCTTCAAAAGTTCTCTTCGAGACAGTTACCGAAGATGAGTTTTCAACACTTTTTCAAATCGATTAACGCTTATGAATAACTTGCAACCAAAGTATTTTTTACCCAAAACTTCATTTTGACATGATTGATCTCGCAATATAAAAAAAAAAAAAAAAAAAAAAATTCGTATCCAAATTCCTGAGCGAGACGTTGGACCTCCGTTTTTACTCCCTCCTATCGATAGAAAATTGGAATCTGTAATTCGGGCAACACGGTGAGACATATTGAAACGACAATAGCTCTCTTGGTTTCCATTGAAAAAATAGAAAATTTGTGTTCAAATTCAAGCTTTGAATGTGTAATTTCTATAACATCCATGCCGCATCTAAAAATTCCTTACCGTTCAAAAGTTATCTTCGACACGGTTACCGAAAATGAGTTTTCAACACATTTTCAAATTGATTAATGCTCGTGAATAACTTGCAACCAAAGTATTTTTTACCCAAAACTTCATTTCGAGATGATTGATCCCGCGATGAAAAAAATATATTTCCGAGGCAAATTCCTGAGCGAGGCGTTGGACTTCCATTTTTACTCCCTTCTATCGGCATATAATTGGAATCCGTAATTCAGGTAACTTGATGGTACATATTGAAATGACAATAACTCTGTTGATTTCCGCTGAAAAAAGATAAAATTTGTGTTCAAATTCAAGCTCAGAATGTGTAGTTTCTAAAACATTAGGCCACGTCTAAAAATTCCTTACCGTTCAAAAGTTATCTTCAAGACGGTTACCGAAGATGAATTTTCAACACTTTTTCAAATCGATTGACGCTCGTGAATAACTTTCAGCCAAAGTATTTTTTACCCAAAACATCATTTCGAGATGATTGACCTCCCGATATAAGAAAAATATTTCCTAGCCAAATTCTTGAGCGAGGCGTTGGAATTCCATTTTTACCCCCTTCTATCGGCACATATTTGGAATCCGTAATTCGGGTAACCCGATGGGACATATTGAAACGTCAAGAACTCTCTTGATTTCCATTGAAAAAATAAAAAATTTGTGTTCAAATTCAGGCTCAGAATGTGTACATTCTAAAACATTCAGGCCGCATCTAAAAATTCCTTACCGTTCAAAAGTTATCTTCAAGAAGGTTACCGAAGATGAGTTTTCAACACTTTTTCAAATCGATTAACGCTCATGAATAACTTGCTGCCAAAGTATTTTTTACCCAAAACTTCATTTTGAGATGATTGATCCGGTGATATAAGAAAAATATTTCCTAGCCAAATTCCTGCGCGAGACGTTTGACATCCATTTTTACTCCCTCCTATTGGCATGTATTGGAATTCGTAATTCGAGTAACACGGTGAGACATATTGAAATGACAATAACTCTCTTGATTTTCGTTGAAAAAATACAAAATTTGCGTTCAAATTCATCCTAAGAATGTGAACATTCTAAAACATTTTGGCCACATCCAAAAATTGCTTACCGTTCAAAAGTTATCTTGGAGACGGTTACCGAAGATGAGTTTTCAACACTTTTTCAAATCGATTAACGCTCGTGAATAACTTGCAACCAAAGTATTTTTTACCTAAAACTTCATTTCAACATGATTGATCTCACGATGTAAGAAAAATATTTTGGATCCAAATTCCTGAGCGAGACGTTGGACCCCCATTTTTACTCCCTCCTATAGACAGTAAATTGGAATCTATAATTCGGGTAACACGGTGAGACATATTGAATCGACAATAGCTCTCTTGATTTCGATTGAAAAAATAGAAAATTTGCGTTCAAATTAAAGCTCGGAATGTGTACTTTCTAAAACATCCAGGCCGCATCTAAAAATTCCTTACCATTCAAAAGTTATCTTCAGACGGTTACCGAAAATGAGTCTTCAACACTTTTTCAAATTGATTAACGCTCGTGAATAACTTGCAACCAAAGTATTTTTTACCCAAAACTTCATTTCAAGATGATTGATCCCGCGATGAAAAGAAAATGTTTCCGGGGCAAATTCCTGAGCGAGGCATTGGACTTCCATTTTTACTCCCTTCTATCGGCACATAATTGGAATCCGTAATTCGGGTAACTCGATGGGACATTTGAAATGACAATAACTCTCTTGATTTCCACTGAAAAAATACAAAATTTGTGTTCAAAATCAAGCTCAGAATGTGTAGTTTCTAAAACATTAGGCCACGTCTAAAAATTCCTTATTGTTGAAAAGTTATCGTCAAACGGTTACCGAAGAAGATTTTTCAACACATTTTCAAATCGATTAATGCTCGTGAATAACTTTCAGCCAAAGTATTTTTTACCCAAAACATCATTTCGAGATGATTGATCCTGCGATAGAAGAAAAATATTTCCTAGCCAAATTCTTGAGCGAGGCATTTGATCTTCATTTTTACTCCCTCTTATCGGCACATAATCTGAATCCGTAATTCTGGTAACACGGCGAGACATATTGAAACGACAATAACTCTCTAGATTTCCAATGAAAAAATACAAACTTTGCGTTCAAATTCAAGCTCAGAATGTGTACATTCTAAAACATTCAGGCCGCGTGTAAAAGTTCCTTACCGTTCAAAAGTTATCTTCGATACGGTTACCAAAGATGAGTTTTCAACACTTTTTCAAATCAATTACCGCTCGTGAATAACTTGCTGCCAAAGTATTTTTTACCCAAAACTTCATTTCGATATGATTGATCCCACGATATAAGAAAAATATTTCATAGCCAAATTCCTGAGCGAGACGTTGGACCTCCGTTTTTACTCCCTCCTATCGACACAAAATTGGAATCTGTAATTCGGGTAACACAGTGAAACATATTGAAACGACAATAATTCTCTTGATTTCCATTGAAAAAATAGAAAATTTGTGTTCAAATTGAAGCTCAGAATGTGTACTTTCTAAAACGTCCAGGCCGCATCTAAATATTCCTTACTGTTCAAAAGTTATCTTCGAGACGATTACCGAAGATGAGTTTTCAACACTTTTTCAAATCGATTAACGCTCGTGAATAACTTGCAGCCAAATTATTCTTTACCCAAAACTTCATTTCGAGATGATTGATCCCGCGATGTAAGAAAAATATTTCCGAGGCAAATTCTTGAGCGAGGCGTTGGACTTCCAGTTTTACCCCCCTCTATCGGCACATTTTTGGAATCCGTAATTCGGGTAACCCGATGGGACATATTGAAACGACAAGAACTCTCTTGATTTCCATTGAAAAAATACAAAATTTGTGTTCAAATTCAAGCTCAGAATGTGTACATTCTAAAACATTCAGGCCGCATCTAAAAATTCCTTACCGTTCAAAAGTTATCTTCAAGACAGTTACCGAAGATGAGTTTTCAACACTTTTACAAATCGATTAACGCCCATGAATAACTTGCAGCCAAAGTATTTTTTACCTAAAACGTCATTTCAAGATGATTGATCCCACGATGAAAGAAAAATATTTCTGAGGCAAATTGCTGAGCGTGGCGTTGGACTTCCATTTTTACTCCCCTCTATCGGCACATAATTGGAATCCGTAATTCTGGTAACCCAATGGGACATATTGAAATGACAATAACTCTCTTGATTTCCATCGAAAAAATACAAAATTTGTGACATTCAGGCCGCATCTAAAAATTCCTTACCGTTCAAAAGTTATCTTCGAGACGGTTACCAAAGATGAGTTTCAACACTTTTTTAAATCGATTAACGCTCGTGAATAACTTGTAGCCAAAGTATTTTTTACCCAAAACTTCATTTCGAGATGATTGATTCGGTGATATAAGAAAAATATTTCCTAGCCAAATTCCTGAGCGAGACGTTTGACCTCCATTGTTACTCCCTCCTATTGGCACGTATTGGAATCCGTAATTCAGGTAACACGGTGAGACATATTGAAACGACAATAACTCTCTTGATTTCCGTCGAAAAAATACAAAATTTGAGTTCAAATTCAAACTCAGAATGTGTACATTCTAATACAGTCAGGCCACATCTAAAAATTCCTTACCGTTCAAAATTTATCCTTGAGACGGTTACCGAAGATGAGTTTTCAACACTTTTTCAAATCGATTAACGCTCGTGAATAACTTGCAACCAAAGTATTTTTTACCCAAAACTTCATTTTGAGTTGATTGATCTCGTGATGAAATAAAAATATTTCTGAGGCAAATTCCTAAGCGAGGCGTTGGACTTCCATTTTTACACCCTTCTATTGGCACATAATTGGAATCCGTAATTCGGGTAACCCGATGGGACATATTGAAACAACAATAACTCTCTTGAGTTCCATTGAAAAAATAAAAAATTTGTGTTCAAATTCAAGCTCAGAATGTATATTTTTTAAAACATTAGGCCACATCTAAAAAGTCCTTACTGTTCAAAAGTTATCGTCATAACGGTTACCAAAGAAGAGTTTTCAACACATTTTCAAATCGATTAACGCTCGTGAATAACTTGCAGCCAAAGTATTTTTTACCCAACACTTCATTTCGAGATGATTGATCCCGCGATATAAGAAAAATATTTCCTAGCCAAATTCCTGAGCGAGATGTTGGACCTCCGTTTTTACTCCCTCCTATCGGCACAGAATTGGAATCTGTAATTCGGGTAACACGGTGAGACATATTGAAACGACAATAACTCTCTTGATTTCGTTTCAAAAAATAAAAAATTTGTGTTCAGATTCAAGCTCAGAATCTGTAGTTTCTAAAACATTAGGCCGCGTCTAAAAATTCCTTGCTGTTCAGAAGTTATCGTCAAGCTGGTTACCGAAGAAGAGTTTTCAACACATTTTCAAATTGATTAATGCTTGTGAATAACTTCTAGCCAAAGTATCTTTTACCCAAAACTTCATTTCGAGATGATTGATCCCGCGATATAAGAAAAATATTTCCTAGCCAAATTCCTGAGCGAGACGTTTGACCTCCATTTTTACTCCCTCCTATCGGCACATAATTGGAATCCATAATTCGAGTAACACGATGAGACATATTGAAACTGTTGGGATTAGTGCCCTTAAATCCTATTGTATGATGTTATGTATGATATTATGAATGACATGATGTATGACTTGATATTGTAATTAATAAAGTTCTTTTATTATTACCTAAAATAATGGTAACATGAATATTCGGACATTATCATTTAGTCCATGAGAAGCATAGTATGTGATTTATGTGATTTAGTCACAGAAGATATAAGTCACAAGTTCTTTGTAAACTCAGAATTTTAGTTCATAGTCGGTGATGAAATTGGGCATTTCATCTATGAAGACTATAACATATCAACTAAGATGATTTGTCTTGATCATGGAAGTGGAGACTTCTAGTTGATGTGTTAATATGTTTTAAGAGTTAAGACATATTGAACTGGACCGCTGTGAGATTTATTATTCTCCTAACGACTGTCAATTGAATAATAAATCTCACGACTTATATTTGCATGAACTCTTAATTCTGAGAGAATAATGGACCTAATCATGAAGTGTAGGTTGCTTTGATATATCAGGACTGAGATCTAAAGTAACGGTCAAAACCTCAGTATGTTGGGCAGCCATATTTCGTGTTGGTGGAACATATATTCTCAAGATGGAATTCATAGTCTCTTGACAGAGATTTAAAATATTCCTTTGAGATAAGTTTAATGGGTTCAGTTATTCAGAGAGTTAGGCCTAACCACTTTGGTAAGAAATTACTAAAGTATATATTTATGAAATTGGATTTCATAAATATATAATGAATAACTTAAAAGGATTAAACCAGGTACTCAAGGATTAAGACGTAGTAATCTTCAAAGTGACAGTCTATATTTATGACTTTGAATTACTACGAATATTTTATGAAGGGGTTGCATATATAACAAAGTTTTGGGATATAATTTATTAATAAGGCCTAGAGTGCAATTATATTTATATAGTGGTATTAAATATAATTAATGGTAACTTTGGACTTGTCAAGAGTTGACAAAAAAGCCCAAGGCCCATTGGAGCTAGTGTCTTATTGGTCCTTTTGGTCCCACTCCAAGCCACACATTAAAGCCCAATTGGAAAGGCCCAATAGGCCGGCCCAATTAGATAATCAATTATATATAAAGGGAGAGACATACAGAATTTTTATTAGAAAAAGAGTGAGACACCATTGTGAAGTGGTGTGTATGTGCGAGTGAAACCGCTCAATTATTCTCCCTTGGAAATTGATTGAGAGACCACATTTCTTGGGCGTAAAGTGGAATTGGAGTGAAGATTGAAAGTGTTCCCAAGTACTTATAATCTTTTGTTTTGAATTTCACCGCACCAAGGTACGCTAATTCTGAAATTTACATAATGCAAGTTATCAATCATGAATGAAATAGATCTTTGTTTATTGCTTCCGCTATGTGTTTTGTATGAGATACAAAACCAAATATAACCAACAATTGGTATCAGAGCCAGGTTTTCATATCATGATTGTATAGCATGTGATTGAATTTTAGAATCAAAGAATATCATTTTCTTTGTATTATGGGATTCTTGAATCTGCCGTGATTGTTCTATATAATCACGTTTATAGGATTTTTGATTTCATAATTTTTTTTTTTTTGGAGATTGACTTTGCGTTGATGTGAAGTGAATTCCTTTTAAAATGGAATTCCATCTTCAAAAGCATCTATGTTGGCCCACGGTTGTTTTTTTGTTGTCTTAAAGGATTCATTTGAATCCTTGCTATATAACAATGATTGAAGACCATTCGGTTATATAGATTGAAGTTTCTATAAACTTCTAGATGATATACATGGCTTGGCACATATATATTTATCCTTGGCCATAAACTTCTAGTTGTTCGGATATAGTTATTGAAATAACTGTCATGTGCGTGCACTATGATATTGCACCGGTTGGATATGGAAGTATATGTTGGGATCTTTTGTTGATTATTATAAGGCTTTTGATCTTGCATGGTTTCGTGGACCCATATGGCATTTTCATTCTGTCAGTAACATGTTTTCATATGGTTTTATATGTAAGTTCTTGATGACCATTTTATAAGCATGTAATATTTGCCTTGGTTGTACAATCCGTATATTATATATATATATATATATATATATATATATAAATATATGGGTTTACATGCAAATTGTTTATAATACTTGCCTTGCATCATATATTTATAGTCAAATAGTATATTAATGCTAGAATAAAGTATTTTGGTTTCCTATTAAAATACTTTAATGAAATTTATTCCTAATGTGATTAGGATTATGTTTTTTAAGGGTTTCTAGCATTATTATGGCTTTTGAACATAAAAACCTTTAATTTAAAACATCTAGTGGGAGAGAGATACAAGGGTTGGATCTCACGGCCTCCATTATCGGTTCATAGTAGTGTAGGTAAGCACCTCGTCTTGGCGTATATGCCTTACGATCCCAAAGGAGGGTGTTTACTTCAAGTACTATAAGATTGAACTAACCTGTTTAAAGTAGTATGGATAAGCACCTCATCTTGACGTATATGTCTTGCGATCCCAAAGGAGGGTGTTTTGTTCCATGGTACTACAAGTTTAAACATTATAAGGGAGATGAAATGTGGTTACACATGATTCTAGATAATGGTGTACACTAGACTAAGTGCAATGTTAACCTCCCAAAGGAGCTATGTCATTATCACTTAGAGGCTAAAGCTAATACGGCATATTATTAGTGTATGATAAGAGTTATCATGATAGCACTAATAATGAGAATAGTTCTCAATCAATTAATGTGTTTATAATAAACTTGCTACCAAGGAATTATAGACATGGATTGGTTTGTCGTTGCATATATTATTTTATGGTTTTATAAGGTTCCATATTATGTGATTATATGCTAAATTGATAATGTCTAGTTTACTTATTATATTCATGTTTGTTATTTTCAGATTTAAAATCATGACATCATTTAGCCCATTTGTTGCTATTCTTAATCAAAACAAACTGGCTGGATCCAACTATGTTGACTGGAAAAGAAACTTGGACATTGTTCTTACTGCTGAAGAGCACAAATATGTGCTTACTCAACCATGTCCTAGCTTTCCATCATTAGATGCTCCTCTTAAGGAAAAACAGCGATATGATCATTGGCAGAAATCTAATGAGATGGCCAAGTGCTATATCCTAGCATCTATTTCAAATGTTCTACAGCATCAAATGCAGGATGTAGAACTAGCTTCGGACATTATGCTCAATCTGAAGGAGATGTTTGGTGAGCAAGGCCGTTCTGCTAGGCAAGAAACTATAAGGCAGATTTATAATACCAAAATGGTTGAAGGTACTTCAGTGAGGGAGCATTGTCTTAGGATGATCTCTAATCTGAATACATTGGAAGTTTTAGGTGCCGATATTGATGGAGTATCCCAAGTGGATATGATACTCCAGTCACTACCAGAATCATTCAAGGAATTTAGACTTAACTATAATATGAACAAAAAGATTTATACATTTTCTGAATTGATGAATGAGTTGGTAGTGGCGGAAGGCATCCTTGGTACTTCTAGTGTTGAAGCCAATGTTAGTGAAGCTTCTACTTCTCAACCTAAGTCGAAAGGCAAAGGTAAGAAGAAGAAGAAGAAGAACTTCACTAAGAAAGATGGTAAACAAGTTGCCTTAGGAGTTGCTAACAAAGGAAAGAAAACCAAAGGAAAGTGTTTCCATTGTGGTGAGAAAGGACATTGGAAGAGGAATTGTCCAATATTTAAGGCTGCCAAGAATAGAGGTATGAAAAGTACATTCCTTTTTGAAACATGTTTGGTACAGAATCCCACAGATTCTTGGTGTGTGGATTCAGGTTGTACTAATCATATCTACAAATCCTTGCAGGGGTTTCAGGAGATCAGAAAGCTGAATGAAGGGGAAATGTTTCTTACCTTGGCTAATGGGAGCAGGATTCCAGTTGTAGCTATTGGAGTGTTTAATTTATGTTTTGAATCTAGAGTTTTAATATTGGAAGACTGTTTGTATGTACCTAATGTTCATAGGAATTTAATTTCTGCAACTTATTTAGGTAAACATGGATATTATGTTATCCTAAAAGACAATGTTGTAATAAAGAAGGATAAAGTGTTTATCTGTTCTGGTAATATTATGGATGGTCTTTATATTTTAACTCCTGATAAGCATGAATTATATAATTCTGAATTAGATCATAACTCTCATGTAAAATCATTAAAGAGAAAGTTTCCTTCTACTAATGAAGCATATCTTTGGCACTTGCGTTTGGGTCATATTAATCCAAATAGAATTCAAAGACTGATCAAAGATGGACTTTTAGAGCCATTGGACTTTGATGAATTTCGAGTTTGTGAATCTTGTTTGGAAGGCAAAATGACCAAACGACCTTTTAATGCAAAAGGTAGAAGAGCCCAAGAGTTGCTTGAATTAGTTCATACAGATGTATGTGGTCCTATGTCAACCCAAGCAAAAGGAGGTTATGAGTACTTCATCACTTTTACCGATGATTACTCAAGATATGGTTTTGTGTACCTAATGAGACGGAAGTCCAAAGCCTTTGAAAAGTTCAAAGAGTTTAGGGCTGAAGTTGAGAATCAATTAGGTAAACGCATAAAAGCTATTCGATCTGATCGTGGTGGCGAATACCTTCTTGGGGATTTCAAGGATTACTTAACTCAAAATGGGGTTATATCCCAATTGACTGCATCTGGAACTCCCCAACAGAATGGTGTAGCAGAAAGAAGGAATAGGACTCTTTTGGAAATGGTTAGGTCCATGATGAGTTACTCAACTTTACCAGTTTCTTTTTGGGGATATGCACTAAAAATTGCAATGCATATTTTGAATTTAGTTCCATCAAAATCTATTCCCAACACACCTAAGGAATTGTGGAGTGGGCGTAAGCCTAGTATGAAATATCTCCATATTTGGGGATGTCCAGCACATGTGTTGAAAAGGAAGTTTGATAAGTTGGAATCTAAAACCGAAGTATGCATGTTTTTAGGATATTCAAAAGAAACAAAGGGTTATTTATTCTATAATTATAAAGATAACAAAGTGTTTGTTAGCACACATGCCAAATTTTTGGAAGATGATTATATGAATAATTTTGATCCAAGAAATAAAGTTGTATTGACTGAAATGAATGAACCTGTAGTTGAACAACCAATAAATGAAAGTAGGGATGATGTGGTTGTATTGGATACACCACAAGATATTACTCATGAGATGTCTAGTACACACGTGCCTCGTCGTAGTGGGAGAATTGTTCGGCCTCCCATAAGATTCATAGGTTTGAGAGAAACTTATGAAGCTATCTCAGAAGAGGCTGAATCGGATCCCTACACTTATGAAGAGGCAATGAATGATATAGATGCACATCATTGGATCAAAGCTATGAAATTTGAATTAGATTCCATGTATTCCAATCAAGTTTGGGATCTTGTAAAGGCGCGTAATGGCATTAAACCTATTGGTTGCAAATGGGTTTATAAGAGGAAGAGAGGGGTAGATGGAAAGGTTGAAACCTTTAAAGCAAGACTAGTGGCGAAAGGGTATACACAAAAAGAAGGTATTGACTATGATGAAACTTTTTCACCAGTAGCCATGCTTAAATCTATCAGAATTCTCTTATTCATTGCTGCTCATTATGATTATGAGATTTGGCAAATGGATGTCAAGACTGCATTTCTTAATGGAAATCTTGAAGAAGAAATCTATATGATGCAACCGAAAGGTTTTATAGCAAAGAACCAAGAGCATATGGTATGCAAGTTAAAAAGATCCATTTATGGACTTAAACAAGCATCTAGGTCATGGAACATCAGATTTGATCAAGCAATCAAGTCATTTGGTTTTGAACAAAATCTTGATGAACCGTGTGTGTACAAAAGACATCGAGATAAAGTAGTAATGTTCCTAGTGCTTTATGTTGATGACATTCTACTCATTGGAAATGATGTAGGGGTAATGTCATCGGTAAAGGTTTGGTTGTCAAACCAATTTGATATGAAGGACTTGGGTGAGGCTAACTTTATTCTAAGGATCAAGCTTTGGCGAGATCGCAAGAATAGGATGTTAGACTTATCACAGGCTGGATATATAGATAAGGTTCTAGAACGGTTTAGCATGCAAAACTCCAAGAAGGGATTACTTCCTTTAAGACATGGAGTTCCTCTGTCTGATGACCAAAGGCCTAAGACTCAAGAGGAAAAAGATATGATGAGACAAGTTCCTTATGCTTCTGCAGTAGGAAGTCTCATGTATGCCATGCTTTGTACTAGACCAGATATTTGTTATTCAGTTGGCATGGTCAGCCGATATCAATCAAATCCAGGACCAAAACATTGGCAAACTGTAAAGCATATTCTCAAGTATCTATGGAGAACGAGAGATTATATGCTTGTTTATCGATGTGAGGATTTGATACCCATTGGCTATTCAGATTCAGATTTTCAGTTGGATCTAGATTTCAGAAAGTCCACGTCAGGATGTGTATTCACCTTGGGAGGTGGTGCCATAACATGGAGGAGTGTCAAACAATCTTGTATTGTAGACTCCACCATGGAAGCAGAATATGTTGTTGCTTGTGAAGCAGCAAAAGAAGCTGTATGGCTTAAGAAATTCCTTTCTAACCTTGGTGTAATGAGAATGGAACAAGTTCCCATCACATTGTTTTGCGACAATAGTGGTGCAGTTACACAATCAAAAGATCCAAGGAATCACAAGAAAGGAAAGCACATTGAGAGAAAGTACCACATCATTAGAGATATTATTGCTCGTGGAGATGTGATGGTAGCAAAGATTGAAAGTGCAAATAATCTAGCAGATCCCTTTACCAAAGCCTTGCCTCAAAGGACCTTCGAGTCGCATTTGGAGGGAATGGGAGTTAGATTAGTGCACAATAGTCTTTAGAGCAAGTGGGAGATATGTTGGGATTAGTGCCCTTAAATCCTATTGTATGATGTTATGTATGATATTATGAATGACATTATGTATGACATGATGTATGACTTGATATTGTAATTAATAAAGTTGTTTTATTATTACCTAAAATAATGGTAACATGAATATTCGGACATTATCATTTAGTCCATGAGAAGAATAGTATGTGATTTATGTGATTTAGTCACAGAAGATATAAGTCACAAGTTCTTTGTAATCTCAGAATTTTAGTTCATAGTCGGTGATGAAATTGGGCATTTCATCTGCGAAGACTATAACATATCAACTAAGATGATTTGTCTTAATCATGGAAGTGGAGACTTCTAGTTGATGTGTTAATATGTTTTAAGAGTTAAGACATATTGAACTGGACCGCTATGGGATTTATTATTCTCCTAACGACTGTCAATTGAATAATAAATCTCACGACTTATATTTGCATGAACGCTTAATCTTGAGAGAATAATGGACCTAATCATGAAGTGTACGTTGCTTTGATATATCAGGATTGAGATCTAAAGTAACGGTCAAAACCTCAGTATGTTGGGCAGCCACATTTCGTGTTGATGGAACATATATTCTCAAGATGGAATTCATAGTCTCTTGACAGAGATTTAAAATATTCCCTTGAGATAAGTTTAATGGGTTTAGTTATTCAGAGAGTTAGACCTAAGCACTTTGGTAAGAAATTACTAAAGTATATATTTATGAAATTGGATTTCATAAATATATAATGAATAACTTAAAAGGATTAAACCGGGTACTCAAGGATTAAGACGTAGTAATCTTCAAAGTGACAGTCTATATTTATGACTTTGAATTACTACGAATATTTTATGAAAGGGTTGCATGTATAACAAAGTTTTGGGTTATAATTTATTAATAAGGCCTAGAGTACAATTATATTTATATAGTGGTATTAAATATAATTAATGGTAACTTTGGAATTGTCAAGAGTTGACAGAAAAGCCCAAGGCCCATTGGAGCTAGTGTCTTATTGGTCCTTTTGGTCCCACTCCAAACCACACATTAAAGCCCAATTGGAAAGGCCCAATAGGCCGGCCCAATTAGATAATCAATTATATATAAAGGGAGAGACATACAGAATTTTTATTAGAAAAAGAGTGAGACACCATTGTGAAGTGGTGTGTATGTGCGAGTGAAACCGCTCAATTATTCTCCCTTGGAAATTGATTGAGAGACCACACTTCTTGGGCGTAAAGTGGAATTGGAGTGAAGATTGAAAGTGTTCTCAAGTACTTATAATCTTTTGTTTTGAATTTCACCGCACCAAGGTACGCTAATTCTGAAATTTACATAATGCAAGTTATCAATCATGAATGAAATAGATCTTTGTTTATTGCTTCCGCTATGTGTTTTGTATGAGATACAAAACCAGATATAACCAACAGAAACGACAATAACTCTCTTGATTTCCATTGGAAAAATACAAAATTTGCGTTCAAATTCAAGCTCAAAATGTGTACAATTTTGGCTGCGTGTAAATATTCCTTAACATTCAAAAGTTATCTTCGATACGGTTACTGAACGGTTTTAGACCCCTTAAAACACAACCAGATTGGTTAACCTAGATTAATTAGCCAAGTTGTTAGTCAAATTATGCAATTCTAGGTTAAAGCAATCAAATAATCATATCAAGATATAAAGCAGCGGAAAATAAATGAACACAAGATATAATGACCCAGGAAACCACACAGTAAAAACTTGGGGAGGATTTGACCTAGCTATTCTCAAGGTGAACTTGAATCCACTATGTGAAAGAATCGAAGTTCATATAGAAGGACTACAAGCTCCCCACTTGACTTCCTAATGCTACCCACCAGTAGAACTTACTGACACGACCACGTGCAAGCTCTGAATCCACGGACTCCTTCTTTCTTGGATTCTTCAATCAGCTACAAGCACCCCCGCTTGATATTCTTTAAGCTTCAATGGTAGCAAACAAGTTGATCATCAAGATATTGATATTATCTCTAACTTGAAAACCCTAAGCTTTGTGTAAAGGAAAGCTCCTCTAGATCTCACAAGAGATTTACACAAAACAGCGATGTATGAGCAACAATACAATTGGAGCAACCTTCAAAAACGTGGCTAGGGTTTAGTTTATATACCTAGGGTAAAAACATAAAACCCTAAACGTTTAATGAAGTAGGGCAGAGTTGGAAATTCTGCAGAAAAATCAACCTGTGTGATTTTCGATCGATCGAGTCTATTCTTCGATCGATCGAGCCAGGCCGAAAGTCCCAAGTACTTCTGCAGCCACTCGATTCCAACTTTACAATAATAATCCAACTTTGAGCAAGCCTAAACAAGACTAAATACATTGTTTTGATCATGGTTTGCTAACATTACAAATTAGAGTTTTAAATACATAAAATCCTAAGACCTTAGAACCTAACAAACTCCTCCTTTGGCAATCCGTGACAAAACTCTAATTAAAAGCTCAAAGTTTTACAAGTAAAAAGCCCTTTACAAAGAAATGCTCATAAACTTCAAATTCAGCCTAACTACTATCCATCAGTTGCAAGTGTAGACAGCAGCTTAGTTGAATCAACCTGTATATTCCTAAAATACTCAACAAACGCATAAACGCATGTGTGACAGAAAAGAGTAAAACAATAGGTATAACATTCTTGTAAGATTCACACAACACAAAATAAAGACATATATGAATGAACAACTCATAAACATAAATCAATAAGCAGTGAATCACAAATCAACAAGAATCAATAAAAAACATGTATATCAATCAATGTTACTCCCCCTAACATAAATATCTCCAAAAATGGTATACAAAGTGAAGCACCTAGATACAATCTAAAAACTCCACAAGCTCTCAAAAAGTAACAAAAAAAAAAAATCTCCCCCTAACAACAAAACTCCTCTACAAGACAAAACACTACTCCCCCTTTTTGTGACGGAATGCCAAAGAGCAATCATGAGTCGCCATCAAAAGGAGATGGTGAGGGTGAATGAAGACACACTAAATCGGCTCGGAGAGCACGAATCTCATCGAGTAAGTCCACCAAAATGTGACCATGAGCCGCCTGAACGGTCATGACAGTCTCCAGAGTACGACGAACATCAAAGTCGGTCGAAGGAGGTGGAGGAACATCAGCAGCAGCAGCATCATCACCAACTGGATTAGGAACATCCTCACCAGCAATACCTGTAGAAGAAGAAGGAGGAGGTGCGTTTCTAGACGGCTCAGAGCTAGGGTGTTTAGAACCAGCTCGAAGATGAGCGACCCTCTGTCTAAGAAAAGACGCACCTATGGGAGCAATCACATGAATGGGCTCAGAGGAAGGGAAGTCACTAAGGTCAAGATAGAGCAAAATCTTATGAATAAAAATAGGATGAACAAGGGCATGAGAAGTAGATGAAATCCTATAAACATCGTTCAAAGAATGAAGAAAGATATGGGGAAAACTAATAGGAGCATCAGTAACCAGAGCGTACAAAAATACACACCTCTCAAGAGGAATGGTGTGAACATGAGAAATGGGCCAGATGGAATGACAAGCTATCCTAAAGAACAGATAGTGTAACCTGGAGAGCTCAGCAGAAGTGATCCTAGGATTAGAACCCCACTGGACAGAAGTCCCAGTGATGAAAGACAAAACGTCGCTCAGCTCGGGAGACTCGTCATATGGATAGACAGGATTCCTAATCAACGGTACCCCTAGAGCATCAGCCACTACTTGAGGAGTAATGGTGTACTCTACGCCTCATATCCAACTCTTTACTAAAGTGTTGGAATCATAGACGCGGATAGAGATGTTCGAAAAGAACTCTCTAATCAAGGTAGAAGGTGGAGGAGGATCAGAAATGTCCAACAAGGGCAACCAGCCCTGACACTCAAAGTTTGCCTTAATGGCAGGATCTCGCTCATCTAACAGAACAGAACGCTCAGCCCAAATCTTTCTCTTAAGGTTAAGTTTCTCAAAAAGCTCTTGGTTTTTCTCACTCGGAAACCTCTCACGGTCAAAGGAAGGAGGGGATGGAGAGGAAGAGGGAATAGACCTACGGGCTCTAGTCTTCCTAGGCATGATGCTAAGGAAAGGATAGAGACACAAAAGAGAAAACCAAAAAGACACAAGAAAACAAAACCAAGGACAGACTGCAAGTTAGCAACAAAAATAATAGAATGAAAATCTATATGATGCATGAACAGATACAATGCCATGATGCATGTACTAATGCAGTAAGCACTTAAGTTCAATTGAGATTAAATTGACAAAATTGGCTTGAGCAGAGAATTTTTTAACAAAAAACCCAAAAATTGAAAACCACTTGTTGAAATTTTTAAACAAATTGATGAATTGAGCATTACAAAACTTAGCACATAGATTATAATGCTTAATTTCATCAATACAACAAGCCAATTTCATCAAATTCTACCCAATTTAACAAAAGCCCCAAATCGGATCAAGAACAAACCCTAGAATTTTCAATTTTTCACCAAACTCAAAATTGATCAAATTAACAAGCAAGAATCATGTTTATGATGTGTCCCCACAAAAACCCAATGATCAATTGCACAAAATAAGGCTTGAATCAATAGAAAATCCCAAAAATGCAAAGTCTGAAAATCTCCCTTAAATGCATGGATTTATGCATGAAAACATGAAAATAAAATCAAAAGGAAGGGCAAAAGAGTCTTACCGGCTTGAGGAAAGAGAAATTTTGCAAAAACTTCAGAGGAAAACGACAAAATTCTGAACTTTTTGCCTTGCCTCGTTGGAGAGAGAAAGAGAAAGTTTGAAAAAGGTTTGAAAAAGTGTTTGAAAAAGTTAGATTTGATCTTTTAAAACAGCTTCTCCACGATTTTCGATCGATCGAAAATTACATTCGATCAATCAAATGAACCAGACATTTTAAAACAAACTAGAGCACTTTTTCAATCAATCGAAAAACAGACTGGATCGATCGAAATGGGCAGAGGCTCACTAAATTTTGAGAAAAAATCCAGTTTTGAAAAACACAAACCTAATTTTGAAAAACAACTCCTCAAATCATTAAACAAGGAAAGCAAAATGCATGAGTATGAGATGGAATGCTTTTTCAAAAACCCAAATTTTTTAAACCCAAATTATGTCAAAAACAAGTTTCAATCATTCTCCCATTGAATTTTCTCAAGCAACAAAAATGTTGTGCATAAATCTCAAGATATTTTCAAACTTGGTTGGTCAGACCAAAAACACACACACTAGCATGTACAGTGTTTAACAATGAGTAACTTGTGTAGTGTGTGATACTAGCAAAAACTTGAGATACATGTGAGGTGATATGTGAATAGCAATCAAACACAAAGTCTACACAATTCATCACATAGAATTTAAAAGAGACTATCACCTAAAGAGTTACATCCTATAACTCCCACATCTCTTAGAACAAAAGCTTGCAATCATGTAAGTTTCTTGCATTTTTGCCTCTTATTTGTATGAAATGGCATTCAGCCTAATAGTACACACCGGTTTGAATTAAGTTTGAATTAAGTGAATTGGCATCAAGCCTAATAGTACACACCAGTTTTAATTTAATTTGAGGCTACACCTTATGTTCTTTTTGTGCATGTGCTACACTTTCTCGAGCACACAATCTTATGATATGCACTAAGGTGTTCATGATTGGCTAGTGAATAGTGGTGAGATGGTTATTTATGCCTTTTTCAACAATTAAATAACATATGATTTCATGATTAAGACAGAGTGATTAAGAACCATACACATCTTTCCCACACAACATGCACTACAAAGTTTCAACTAGTCAAGTGCAATGAATAAGTTCATCAAAGTTAAACAAGGTACACAAGACATGACATGTGTAAAAAGATAGACCAACCTTGTTTTTCAAAAATCAAGAAAAATAGTGTCAAACATAATTTTTGCTTTCTCCTTTTCTCTTTTTTTTTTTTTATTTAAGAGAAAACAAATAAATCCTAGAATGAAATGCATGAATGTAATGCAATGCAAATCCTAGAACAAAACAAAAGAAAACATAAAAAACCAAAGAACAATGGTCACAGAGGAATGAGCAATGAAGCATAAGGACCATGTCAGAAAGACTCAATTAGGTCGAGTCTTTTGCATCCAAAACCTTTTAGATGCATCAAGAGCATTGGAGTTCTTATTCACATTCGAGTGATTTCCAACTCCAGGATTGGAATAAAGGTTCAAAACCTTTACCAATTCACCAATAAGTGCCACAGGATCTTGTGCTTGTGACACAGACACTTTTGGTTTGTTTGCTCTTTTAGCAGCTTAAAGCTTGTAACAGTTAGGACGAATGTGTCCAGACTTACCACAAAAATGACAAACCCAAGCAGGTTTACCATGCATCTTGTCCTTAGAAAGGGTAGGTTTAGTTTCTCTCAGATCAACCCTATTCTTCTTAGGAGGTGAAACTTCTACGGGTTTGACTACCTCACTCACAGGTGGTTTGACAGTTTCACTCACAACCTCACTCACGGAAGGTTTAGAAGAAGAAGAAGGAACAAAATTCGTGGAATGCGGTGCAGAGACAAAGATGCTTTCAACATAACCTAACCCAGATTTATCAGAAGGATACTTTTGAACATTCAGCATGTGATCAAGTTTAGAACTAGCAGATCTAGCAACAGATAAATCATGTTCCAAAGTTTTAACTTTATCAAGCAAAAGCATGTTCTCAGATTTAACATTGTTCAAAAGATCATTAGCATCAAACAGTTTAACAAGCAAAATTTTATTTTCAAGCTCAAGAGAATCAATTTTCTTCAGGCCGAGTTCTACATTCATAGCATCCCTAGTAGCAATTTTGCAGAGTTTATTGTAGGCCTCTTAAAGATCTGCATCCTCAGAGAGTTCCCCATCAGAAGGGTTCTCTTCAACAGATATGCTTTCATTGACTACAGCAGTAGCAGTGAAAGTAATGAAGTTTCCATCCTCATCACATCCGGACTCATCATCGAAAACCTCATTATCGCTAAGGGTTACAGCCATAGCTTTACCCTTAGTCCTAAAGAATGTAGGACATTCAGATTTCACATGACCATACCCTTGACAACCAAAACACTGAGGACCCAAAGAATTATTTGAAGATTGACCAACTTTTTCTTTAGGTTTTTCAGGTTATTAACCTTAGTGGGATCATTCTTCCTAAAATTTCTAGGTTCAACAGTGTATGTAACTCTTGCCTTTCTATTGGTATTTCTAAGAAAGTTTTTGAAATTTTTGGCAAGATAGGCAATCTCTGTAGCAGAGAGCTCATCATCAAATCTACCACCATCAACATCATCAACAGACTTAAGAGCCATTGATTTGGATTTGTTCACTTTAGGTAGGTTAGACTCATAGGACTGAAGGGATCCTACAAGCTCATCAACAGGGATGGAGTCCACATCCTTGCTTTCAGTGATGGCAGTCACTTTGGGTCTAAAGTCTTCAGTTAAGGATCTAAGTATCTTTCTAACAATTTTAGGTTGATCATAGACTTCACCCAAATTAAAAGCAGAATTGACAATATCATTTAATTTATCATAGAATTCATCAAAAGATTCATCATCAGACATTCTAATGCTTTCAAATCTAGAAGTCAACTGTTGCAATTTTATTGATCTTAACTGCCTTTGTGCCTTCATGCACAGTTTGGAGGATTTTCCAAGTAATATGAGCAACCTCAACATTAGAGATCCTCTTAAATTCCTCCATGGAAACAGCGTTGAAGATGGCATTCATAGCTTTGCTATTGAAGCCAGCTGCTTCTTTTTCAGAAGTTTGCCACTCACTCACAGGAGTAGTCAGCTTCTCCCATCCGTACTCAACGGAATTCCAGACTCTCTCATCAATGGATTTTAGGAATGCTTTCATCCTTACTTTCCAATAAGCATAGTTGTTCCCATCAAAGTGAGGAGGAACAAACAGAGAGTGTCCATGCTCCATGACAACAGGGGTCAAGGATCAGCTCAGATATCAAGAAATCTCCAACAAAAGAGCTACCTGCTCTGAGACCACTTGAATGGTTTTAGATTCCTTAAAACACAACCAGATTGGTTAGCCTAGATTAATTAGCCAAGTTATTACTTAGTCAAATAATGCAATTCTAGGTTAAAGCAATCAAATAATCATATCAAGATATAAAGC
Source organism: Quercus cerris (assembly GCA_963669245.1). Taxonomy (NCBI): domain Eukaryota; kingdom Viridiplantae; phylum Streptophyta; class Magnoliopsida; order Fagales; family Fagaceae; genus Quercus; species Quercus cerris. The sequence goes on from OY770007.1 coordinate 76,963,453, forward strand.
AGTGGAAAATAAATGAACACAAGATATGATGACCTAGGAAACCACACGGTAAAAACCTGGGGAGGATTTGACCTAGCTATCCTCAAGGTAAACCTAAATCCACTATGCGAAAGAATCGAAGTTCATACAAAAGGACTACAAGCTCCCCGCTTGACTTCCTAATGCTACCCACCAGTAGAACTTACTGACACGACCACGTGCAAGCTCCGAATCCACGGACTCCTTCTTTCTTGGATTCTTCAATCAGCTACAAGCACCCCCGCTTGATATTCTTTAAGCTTCAATGGTAGCAACCAAGTTGATTATCAAGATATTGATATTATCTCTAACTTGAAAACCCTACACTTTGTGTAAAGGAAAGCTCATCTAGATCTCACAAGAGATTTACACAAAACAGCAATGTATAAGCAACAATACAATTGGAGTAACCTTCAAAAATGTGGCTAGGGTTTAGTTTATATACCTAGGGTAAAAACACAAAACCCTAAACGTTTAATGAAGTAGGGCTGAGTTGGAAATTCTGCAGAAAAATCAACCTGTGTGATTTTCGATCGATCGAGTCTATTCTTCGATCGATCGAGCCAGGCCGAAAGTCCCAAGTACTTCTGCAGCCACTCGATTCCAACTTTACAATAATAATCCAACTTTGAGCAAGCCTAAACAAGACTAAATACATTGTTTTGATCATGGTTTGCCAGCATTACAAATTAGAGTTCTAAATACATAAAATCCTAAGACCTTAGAACCTAACAGTTACCGAAGATGAGTTTTCAACACTTTTTCAAATCGATTATCGCTCATGAATAGCTTCCGGCCAACGTATTTTTCACCAAAACTTCACTTCTACATGATTGATCCTACAATGTACGAAAAATATTTCTTATCCAATTTCCTGAGCGAGACATTGGACCTCCGTTTTTACTCCCTCCTATCGGCACAGAATTGGAATCTGTAATTTGCGTAACACGGTGAGACATATTGAAATGACAATAACTCTCTTGAGCGAGGTGTGTAAAAATTCCTTTCCGTTCAAAATTTATCTTTGATACGGTTACCAAAGATGAGTTTTTAACACTTTTTCAAATCAATTACCGCTTGTGAATAACTTGCGGCCAAAGTATTTTTTACCGAAAATTTCATTTCGATGTGATTGATCCCGCGATATAAGAAAAATATTTCGTCGCCAAATTCCTGAGCGAGACGTTGGACCTTGGTTTTTACTCCCTCCTATCGACACAAAATTGGAATCTGTAATTCGGGTAACATAGTGAAACATATTGAAACGACAATAACTCTCTTGATTTCCATTGAAAAAATAGAAAATTTATGTTCAAATTCAAGCTCAAAGTGTGTACTTTCTAAAACGTCTAGGACGCATCTAAAAATTCCTTACCGTTCAAAAGTTATCTTCGAGATGGTTACCGAAGATGACTTTTCAACACTTTTTCAAATCAATTAACGCTCGTGAATAACTTGCAACCAAAGTATTTTTTACCCAAAACTTCATTTCGAGATGATTGATCCCGCGATGTAAGAAAAATATTTCCGAGGCAAATTCCTTAGCGAGGCGTTGGACTTCCATCTTTACCCTCTTCTATCGGCACATATTTTGAATCCGTAATTAGGGTAACCCGATGGGACATATTGAAACGACAAGAACTCTCTTGATTTCCATTGAAAAAATACAAACTTTGTGTTCAAATTCAAGCTCAGAATGTGTACATTCTAAAACATTCAGGGCGCATCTTAAAATTCCTTATCGTTCAAAAGTTATCTTCAACACAGTTATCGAAGATGAGTTTTCAACACTTTTTCAAATCGATTAACGCTCGTGGATAACTTGCAGCCAAAGTATTTTTTACCCAAAACCTCATTTCGAGATGATTGATCCGGTGATATAAGAAAAATATTTCCTAGCCAAATTCCTGAGCGAGACGTTTGACCTCTATTTTTACTCCCTCCTATCGGCACAGAATTGGAATCCGTAATTCGGGTAACACGGTGAGACATATTGAAACAACAATAACTCTCTTGATTTCCGTCGAAAAAATACAAAATTTGCGTTTAGATTCAAGCTCAGAATGTGTACATTCTAAAACATTCTGGCCACATCTAAAACTTCCTTACCATTCAAAAGTTATCTTCGACACGGTTACCGAAGATGAGTTTTCAACACTTTTTCAAATCGATTAGTGCTCGTGAATAAATTGCAACCAAAGTATTTTTTATCCAAAACTTCATTTCGAGATGATTGATCCCGCGATGAAAGAAAAATATTTATGAGGAAAATATCTGAGCGAGGCATTGGACTTCCGTTTTTACTCCCTTCTATTGGCACATAATCGGAATCCATAATTCGGGTAACCCGATGGGACATATTGAAACGACAATAACTCTCTTGATTTCCTTCGAAAAAATACAAAATTTGTGTTCAAATTCAAGCACAGAGTGTGTATTTTCTAAAACATTAGGCCACGTCTAAAAATTACATACTGTTCAAAAGTTATCATCATGACGGTTACTGTAGAAGAGTTTTCAACACATTTTCAAATCGATTAACGCTCATGAATACCTTGCAGCCAAAGTATTTTTTACCCAAAACTTCATTTCGAGATGATTGATCCGGCGATATAAGAAAAATATTTCCTAGCCAAATTCCTGAGCAAGATGTTGGACCTCCGTTTTTACACCCTCCTATCGGCACAGAATTGGAATTTGTAATTCGGGTAACACGGTGAGACATACTGAAATGACAATAACTCTCTTGATTTCGACTAAAAAAATAGAAAATTTGTGTTCAGATTCAAGCTCAGAATCTACAGTTTCTAAAACATTTGGCCGCGTCAAAATATTCCTTACTGTTCAGAAGTTTTCGTCAAGACGGTTACCGAAGAAGAGTTTTCAACACATTTTCAAATCGATTAATGCTCATGAATAACTTGCAGCCAAAGTATTTTTTACCCAAAACATCATTTCGATATGGTTGATCCCGCGATATAAGAAAAATATTTCTTAGCCAAATTCTAGAGTGAGGCGTTTGACCTTCATTTTTACTCCCTCCTATCGGCACAAAATTGGAATCCGTAATTTGGGTAACACGGCGATACATATTGAAATGACAATAACTCTCTTGATTTAAATTGAAAAAATAGAAAATTTGCGTTCATATTCAAGCTTAGAATATGTACATTCTTAAACTTTCAGGCCGCGTGTAAAAATCCCTTACCGTTCAAAAGTAATCTTCGATACGGTTACCGAAGATGAGTTTTCAACACTTTTTCAAATCGATTAATGCTAGTGAATAACTTACGGCCAAAGTATTTTTTACCCAAAACTTCACTTCGAGATGATTAATCCCGCGATATAAGAAAAGTATTTCCGAGGCGAATTCCTGAGCGAGAGGTAGGACCTCTGTTTTTACTCCCTCCGATCAGCACAGAATTGGAATCTATAATTCGGGTAACACGGTGAGATATTTTGAAACGATAATAACTCTCTTGATTTCCTTTGAAAAAATACAAAATTTGTGTTCAAATTCAAGCTTAGAATGTGTACATTCTAAAACATCCAGGCCGCATCTAAAAATTCCTGACCGTTCAAAGGTTATCTTCGAGACGGTTTCCGAAGTTAAGTTTTCAACACTTTTTCAAATCGATTAACGCTCGTGAATAACTTGCAACCAAAGTAATTTTACCCAATACTTCATTTCGAGATGATTGATCCCGTGATGTAAGAAAAATATTTCTGAGGCAAATTCCTGAGCGAGGCGTTGGACTTCCATTTTTACCCCCTTCTATCGGCACGTATTTGGAATCTGTAATTTGGGTAACCCGTTGGGACACATTGAAACGACAAGAACTCTCTTGATTTCCATTGAAAAAAATAAAAAATTTGTGTTCCAATTCAAGCTCAGAATGTGTACATTCTAAAACATTCAGGCCGCGTCTAAAAATTCCTTACCGTTCAAAAGTAATCTTCGAGAAGGTTACCGAAGATGAGTTTTCAACAAATTTTCAAATCGATTAACGCTGGTGAATAACTTGCAGCCAAAGTATTTTTTACCCGAAACTTCATTTCGAGATGATTGATCCCACGATATATGAAAAATATTTCCAAGCCAAATTCTTGAGCGAGAATTTTGACTTCCATTTTTACTCCCTCCTATCGGCACACAATTGGAATCCGTAATTCGGGTAAGACGGTTAGACATATTGAAACGACAATAACTCTCTTGATTTCCATTGAAAAGATACGAAATTTGTGTTCAAATTCAAGCTCAGAATGTGTACTTTCTTTAACATTAGGGCCGCGTCTAAAAATTCCTTACCGTACAAAAGTTATCTTCAAGAAGATTACCAAAGATGAGTTTTCAACAAATTTTCAAATCAATTAACGCTCGTGAATGACTTGCAACCAAAGTATTTTTTACCCGAAACCTCATTTCGAGATGATTGATCCCATGATATATGAAAAATATTTCCAAGCCAAATTCTTGAGCTAGACGTATGACTTCCATTTTTACTCCCTCCTATCGGCACACAATCGGAATCCGTAATTTGAGTAACACGGTGAGACATATTGAAATGAATATAACTCTCTTGATTTCCATTGTAAAAATACAAAATTTTTGTTCAAATTCAAGCTCAGAATGTTTACATTCTAAAACACTCAAGCCACGTCTAGAAAGTCCTTACCATTCAAAATTTATCTTCGACACGGTTATCGAAGAAGAGTTTTCAACACATTTTGAAATCGTTTAACGCTCGTGAATAACTAGCAGCCAAAGTATTTTTTACCCAAAACTTCACTTCGAGATGAATGATCCCGCGATATAAGAAAAATATTTCCAAGCCAAATTCTTAAGCTAGACGTTTGACTTCCATTTTTACTCCCTCCTATCGGCACACAATCGGAATCTGTAATTCGGGTAACACGGTGAGACATATTGAAATGAATATAACTCTCTTGATTTCCATTGTAAAAATACAAAATTTTAGTTCAAATTCAAGCTCAGAATGTTTACATTCTAAAACACTCAAGCCACGTCTAGAAATTCCTTACCATTCAAAATTTATCTTCGACACGGTTATCGAAGAAGAGTTTTCAGCACATTTTCAAATCAATTAACGCTCGTGAATAACTTGCGGCCAAAGTATTTTTTACCCAAAACTTCATTTCGACGTGATTGATCCCGCGATATAAGAAACATATTTCGTAGCCAAATTCCTCAGCGAGATGTTGGACCTCCGTTTTTACTTCCTCCTGTCGGCATAGAATTGTAATCCATAATTCGGGTAACACGGTGAGACATATTGAAATGACAATAACTCTCTTAATTTCCATTGAAAAAATACAAAATTTGTGTTCAAATTCAAGCTCAAAAAGTGTACATTCTAAAAAATTCGGGCCGCATGCAAAAATTCCTTGCCGTTCAAAAGTTATCTTCGATACGGTTACCGAAGATGAATTTTCAACACATTTTCAACTCGATTAACGCTCGTGAATAACTTGCAGCCAATATATTTTTTACCCTAACTTGATTTTGAGATTATTGATCCTGCAATATCAGAAAAATATTTCCTAGCCAAATTCATGAGCGAGACGTTTGACCTCCGTTTTTACTCCCTACGATCGGCACAGAATTGGAATCTATAATTCGGGTAACACGGTGAGATATATTGAAACGACAATAACTCCCTTGTTTTCCGTTGAAAAAGTAGAAAATTTGTGTTCAACTTCAAGCTCAGAATGTGTACTTTCTAAAACATCCAGGCCGCATCTAAAAATTCCTTATCGTTCAAAAGTTATCTTCGAGACGGTTACCGAAGATGAGTTTTCAACAATTTTTCGAATCGATTAACGCTCATGAATAACTTGCAACCAAAGTATTTTTTACCCAAAACTTCATTTCGAGATGATTGATCCCACGATGTAAGAAAAATATTTCCGGGGCAAATTCCTAAGCGACGCGTTGGACTTCCATTTTTACCCCCTTCTATCGGCACATATTTAGAATCCGTAATTCGGGTAACCCGTTGGGACATACTAAAATGACAAGAACTCTCTTGATTTCCATTGAAAAAATAAAAAATTTGTGTTCAAATTCAAGCTCAGAATGTGTACTTTCTAAAACATTCAGGCCGCGTCTACAAATCGCTTACCGTTCAAAAGTTATCTTCGAGACAGTTACCGAAGATGAGTTTTTAACACTTTTTCAAATTGATTAATGCTCGTCAATAACTTGCAGCCAAAGAATTCTTTTCCAAAAACTTCAATTCGAGATGATTGATCCCGTGATATAATAAAAATATTTCCTAGCCAACCTCATGAGCGAAACGTTTGACTTCCGTTTTTACTCCCTCCTATCGGCATATGATTGGAATCCGTAATTTGTGTAACACGGTGAGACATATTGAAACAACAATATCTCTCTTGATTTGCATTGAAAAAATACGAAATTTGTATTCAAATTCAAGCTCACAATGTGTAGTTTCTAAAACGTTCAGGCCGCGTCTAGAAATTCTTTACCGTTCAAAACTTATCTTCAAGACGGTTACCGAAGGTGAGTTTTCAGCACATTTTCAAATCGATTAATGCTCGTGAACAACTTGCAGCCAAAGTATTTTTTACCCAAAACTTCATTTCGAGACGATTGATCCTGCGATATAAGAAAAATATTTCCCAGCCAAATTCTAGAGCGAGACGTTTGACCTTCATTTTTACTCCCTCCTATCGGCATGTATTGGAATCCGTAATTTGGGTAACACGGTGAGACATATTGAAACGACAATAACTCTCTTGATTTCCGTCAAAAAAGATACAAAATTTGTGTTCAAATTCAAGCTCATAATGTGTACATTCTAAAACATTCAGGTCACATCTAAAAATTCCTTACCATTCAAAAGTTAACTTCGCGACATTTACCGAAGATGTGTTTTCAACACTTTTTCAAATCGATTAACGCTCGTGAATAACTTGCAACCAAAGTATTTTTTACCCAAAATTTCATTTCGAGATGATTGATCCCACGATGAAAGGAAAATATTTCTAAGGCAAATTGCTGAGCGAGGCGTTGGACTTCCATTTTTACTCCCTCCTATCGGCACAGAATTTGGAATCCGTAATTTGGGTAACCCGATGGGACATATTGAAACGACAATAAAACGCTTGATTTCCATTGAAAAAATACAAAATTTGTGTTCAAATTCAAGCTCAGAATGTTTAGTTTCTAAAACATTAGGCAACGTCTAAAAATTCCTTACTATTCAGAAGTTATCGTCAAGATGGTTACCGAAGAAGAGTTTTCAACACATTTTCAAATCGACTAATGCTCATGAATAACTTGCGGCCAAAGTATTTTTTACCCAAAACTTCATTTCGCGATGATTGATCCCGCGATATGAGAAAAATATTTCCTAGCCAAATTCCTGAGCGAGACGTTTGACCTCCATTTTTACTCCCTCCTATCGGCACATAATTGGAATCCATAATTCGCGCAACACGGTGAGACATATTGAAATAACAATAACTCTATTGATTTCCATTGAAAAAATACAAAATTTGCATTCAAATTCAAGCTCATAATGTGTACTTTCTAAAACATTCAGGCTGCATCTAAAAATTCCTCACCATTCAAAAGTTATGTTTGAGATGGTTACCGAAGATGAGTTTTCAACACATTTTCAAATCAATTAACGCTGGCGAATAACTCGCAGCCAAAGTATTTATTTCCCAAAACTTCATTTTGAAAGGATTGATCCCGTGATATATGAAAAATATTTCAAAGCCATATTCTTGAGCAAAACGTTTGACTTCCATTTTTAATCCCTCCTATCAGCATATAATTGGAATCCGTAATTCGGGTAACACGATGAGACATTGAAATGACAATAACTTTCTTTATTTTTATAGAAAAAATACGAAATTTGTGTTCAAATTCAAGCTCAGAATGTGTACTTTCTAAAACATTCAGTCCGCGTCTAAAAATCCCTTACCGTTCAAAAGTTATCCTCGAGACGGTTACCAAAGATGAGTTTTTAACACTTTTTCAAATCGATTAACGCTCGTCAATAACTTGCAGCCAAAGAATTTTCTTCCGAAAACTTCAATTCGAGATGATTGATCCCGCGATATAATAAAAATATTTCCTAGCCTAACTCATAAGCGAAACGTTTGACTTCCGTTTTTACTCCCTTCTATCGGCACATGATTGGAATCTGTAATTCGTGTAATACGGTGAGACATATTGAAACAACAATATCTCTCTTGATTTCCATTGAAAAAATACAAAATTTGCATTCAAATTCAAGCTCAGAATGTGTACTTTCTAAAACATTCAGTCCGCGTCTTGAAATTCCTTACCGTTCAAAACTTATCTTCGAGATGGTTACCGAAGGTGAGTTTTCAGCACATTTTCAAATCGATTAACGCTTGTGAATAACTTGCACCCAAAGTATTTTTTACCCAAAACTTCATTTCGAGATGATTGATCCTGCGATATAAGAAAAATATTTCCCAGCCAAATTCTTGAGCGAGATGTTTGACCTCCATTTTTACTCCGTCCTATCGGCACGTATTGGAATCCGTAATTCGGGTAACACGGTGAGACATATTGAAACGACAATAACTCTCTTGATTTCCATCAAAAAAATACAAAATTTGTGTTCAAATTCAAGCTCATAATGTGTACATTCAAAAACATTCAGGCCGCATCTAAAAATTCCTTACCGTTCAAAAGTTATCTTCGAGACGTTTACCGAAGATGAGTTTCCAACACTTTTTCAAATCGATTAACGCTCGTGAATAACTTGCAACCAAAGTATTTTTTACCCAAAACTTCATTTCGAGATGACTGATCCCGCGATGAAAGAAAAATATTTCTGAGGCAAATTGCTGAGCGAGGCGTTGGACTTCCATTTTTACCCCCTTCTATCGGCACATAATTGGAATCCGTAATTCGGGTAACCCGATGGGACATATTGAAACGACAATAACACTCTTGATTTCCATTGAAAAAATACAACATTTTTGTTCAAATTCAAGCTCAGAATGTGTAGTTTCTAAAACATTAGGCCACGTCTAAAAATTCCTTACTGTTCAAAAGTTATCGTCATGACGGTTACCGAAGAAGAGTTTTCAACACATTTTCAAATCGATTAACGCTCGTGAATAACTTGCAGCCAAAGTATTTTTTACCCAAAACTTCATTTTGAGATGATTGATCCCGCAATATAAGAAAAACATTTCCTAGCCAAATTCCTGAGCGAGACGTTGGACCTCCGTTTTTACTCCCTCCTATTGGCACAGAATTTGGAATCTGTAATTCGGGTAACACGGTGAGACATATTGGAACGACAATAACTCTCTTGATTTCGATTGAAAAAATAGAAAATTTGTGTTCAGATTCAAGCTCAGAATGTTTAGTTTCTAAAACATTAGGCCGCGTCTAAAAATTCCTTACTATTCAGAAGTTATCGTCAAGACGGTTACTGAAGAAGAGTTCTCAGCACATTTTCAAATCGATTAATGCTCGTGAATAACTTGCAGCCAAAGTATTTTTTACCCAAAACTTAATTTCGAGATGATTGATCCCGTGATATAAGAAAAATATTTCCTAGCCAAATTCCTGAGCGAGACGTATGACCTCCATTTTTACTCCCTCCTATCGGCACATAATTGGAATCCGTAATTTGAGTAACATGGTGAGACATATTGAAACAACAATAACTCTCTTGATTTCCATTGAAAAAATACAAAATTTGCATTCAAATTCAAGCTTAGAATGTGTACATTCTTAAACATTCAGGCCACGTGTAAAAATTCCTTACCATTCAAAAGTTATCTTCGATACGGTTACCAAAGATGAGTTTTCAACACTTTTAAATCGATTAACACTCGTGAATAACTTGCGGCCAAAGTATTTTTTACCCAAAACTTCATGTCGAGATGATTGATCCCGTGATTTAAGAAAAATATTTCGTAGCCAAAATCCTGAGTGAGACGTTTGACCTCCATTTTTACTCCTTCCTATCGGCATATAATTGGAATCTGTAATTCGGGTAACACGATGAGACATATTGAAATCACAATAACTTTCATGATTTTTATTGAAAAAATACGAAATTTGTGTTCAAATTCAAGCTCAGAATGTGTACTTTCTAAAAAATTCCTTACCGTTCAAAAGTTATCTTCGAGACGGTTACCGAAGATGTGTTTTTAACACTTTTTCAAATCGATTAACGCTCGTCAATAACTTGCAGCCAAAGAATTTTTTTTTGAAAACTTCAATTCGAGATGATTGATCCCGCGATATAATAAAAATATTTCCTAGCCAAACTCATGAGCGAAACGTTTGACTTCCGTTTTTACTCCCTCCTATCAGCACATGATTGGAATCCGTAATTCGTGTAACACGGTGAGACATATTGAAACGACAATATCTCTCTTGATTTCCATTGAAAACATATGAAATTTGTATTCAAATTCAAGCTCAGAATGTGTACTTTCTAAAACATTCAGGCCACGTCAAGAAATTCCTTACCGCTCAAAACTTATCTTCGAGACGGTTACTGAAGGTGAGTTTTCAGCACATTTTCAAATCGATTAACGCTCGTGAACAACTTGCGGCCAAAGTATTTTTTACCCAAAACTTTATTTCGAGATGAGTGATCCCGCGATATAAGAAAAATATTTCCCAGCCAAATTCTTAAGCGAGACGTTTGACCTCCATTTTTACTCACTCATGTCAGCACATAATTAGAATCCGCAATTCGGGTAACACGGTAAGACATATTTAAACGACAATAACTCTCTTGATTTCCATTGAAAAAGTACGAAATTTGTGTTCAAATTCAGGCTCAGAATGTGTACTTTCTTTAACATTAGGGCTGCATCTAAAAATTCCTTACCGTACAAAAGTTATCTTCGAGAAGGTTACTGAAGATGAGTTTTCAACAACTTTTCAAATCAATTAACACTCGTGAATAACTTGCGGCCAAAGTATTTTTTACCCGAAACTTCATTTCGAGATGATTGATCCTGCGATATATGAAAAATATTTCCAAGCCAAATTCTTGAGCTAGAAGTTTGACTTCCATTTTTACTCCCTCCTATCGGCACACAATTGGAATCCGTAATTCGGGTAACATGGTGAGACATATTGAAATGAATATAACTCTCTTGATTTCCATGGTAAAAAAAACAAAATTTGAGTTCAAATTCAAGCGTAGAATGTGTACATTCTAAACATTTAGGCAAAATCTAAAAATTCCATACCATTCAAAATTTATCTTCGACACAGTTACCGACGAAGAGTTTTCAACACATTTTGAAATCGATTAACGCTCGTGAATAACTAGCAGCCAAAGTATTTTTTTTCCCAAAACTTCATTTCGAGATGATTGATCTTGCGATATAAGAAAAATATTTCCAAGCCAAATTCCTGAGCGAGACGTTTGACTTCCATTTTTTCTCCGTCCTATTAGCACACAATTGGAATCCGTAATTCGGGAAACCCGGTGAGACATATTGAAACGACAATAACTCTCTTGATCTCCATTGAAAATATACGAAATTTGTGTTCAAATTCAAGCTCAGAATGTGTACTTTCTATGACATCAGGGCCGCGCCTTAAAATTCCTTACCGTTCAAAAGTTATCTTTCAGACAGTTATTGAAGATGTGCTTTGAACAAATTTTCAAATCAATTAATGCTCGTGAATAACTTGTAGCCAAAGTATTTATAACCCAAAAATTCATTTCAAGATGATTGATCCCGTGATATACGAAAAATATTTCCAAGCCAAATTCTTAAGCGAGACGTTTGACTTCCATTTTTACTCTCTCCTACCGGCACACAATTGGAATCCGAAATACAGGTAACACGATGAGACATATTGAAATGAAAATAACTCTCTTGATTTCCTTTGTAAAAATACAAAATTTTAGTTCAAATTCATGCTTAGAGTGTGTACTATCTAAAAAATTATGGCCGCGTCGAAAAATTCCTTACCGGTCAAAATTTATCTTCAACACGGTTACCGAAGAAGAGTTTTCAACACGTTTTCAAATCGATTAATGCCCATGAATAACTTGCAGCCAAAGTATTTTTTACTCAAAACTTCATTTCGAGATGATTGATCCAGCGATATAAGAGAAATATTTCATAGCCAAATTCCTTAGTGGGACGTTCGACCTCCATTTTTACTCCTTCCTATCGACACATAATTGGAATCCGTAATTCGGGAAACACGGTGAGACATATTTAAACGACAATAACTCTCATGATTTCCGTTGAAAAAATACAAAATTTGTGTTCAAATTCAAGCTCGGAATGTGTACTTTCTAAAACATTGGGGCCGCGTCTAAAAATTCCTTTCCGTTCAAAAGTTATCATCCAGAAGGTTAGCGAAGATGAGTTTTGAACACATTTTCAAATCGATTAACGCTCGTGAATAACTTGCAGCCAAAGTATTTATTACCCGAAACATCATTTAGAGATGAATTATCCCGTGATATATGAAAAATATTTCCCAGCCAAATTCTTGAGCGAGACGTTTGACCTCCATTTCTACTCCCTCACATCGGGACAAAACTGGAATCCGTAATTCGGGTAACACGGTGAGACATATTTGAACGACAATAACTCTCTTGATTTCCATTGAAAAAATACGAAATTTGTGTTCAAATTCAAGCTCAGAATGTGTACTTTCTAAAACATTAGGGCCGCGTCTAAAAATTCCTTTCCGTTCAAAAGTTATCATCCAAATGGTTCGCGAAGATGAATTTTCAACTCATTTTCAAATCGATTAATGCTCGTGAATAACTTGCAGCCAAAGTATTTTTCACCCGAAACTCTAGTTCGAGATGATTGATCCCGCGATATAAGAAAAATATTTCCAAGCCAAATTCTTGAGCGAGACGTTTGACTTCCATTTTTAGTCCCGCCTATCAGCACACAATTGGAATCCGTAATTCGGGTAATACGGTGAGACATATTGAAATGAAAATAACTCTCTTGATTTCCATTGTAAAAATAAAATATTTGTGTTCAAATTCAAGCTCAGAATTTTTACTTTCTAAAACATTAGGACGCTTCTAAAAATTCCTTACTGTTCAAAAGTTATCGTCAAGACGGTTACTGAAGAAGAGATTTCAACACATTTTCAAATCGATTAAAGATCGTGAATAACCTACAGCCAAAGTATTTATTAACCTAAAGTTCATTTCAAGATGATTGGTCCCGTGATATGAGAAAAATATATCCCTGCCAAATTCTTGAGCGAGACGTTTGACCACCATTTTTACTCACACTTGTCGGCACATAATTGGACTCCGTAGTTCGGGTAACACGGTGAGACATATTTAAACGACAATAACTCACTTGATTTACATAAAAAAAAAATATGAAATTTGGGTTCAAATTCAAGCTCGGAATGTGTACTTTCTGAAGCATTCGGACCACGTCTAAAAATTCCTTACCGTTCAAAAGTTATCATCCACAAGGTTAGCAAAGATGACTTTTCAACACATTTTCAAATCGATTAATGCTTGTGAATAACTTGCAGCCAAAGTATTTTTTACCTGAAACTTCATTTCGAGATGATTGATCCTGTGATATAAGAAAAATATTTCCAAGCCAAATTCTTGAGCGAGACGTTTGACTTCCATTTTTACTCCCTCCTATCGGTACAAAATTGGAATCCGTAATTCGGGTAACACGGTGACACATATTGAAATGAAAATAACTCTCTTGGTTTCCATTGTAGAAATACAAAATTTGAGTTCAAATTCAAGCTCTGAATGTGTACTATCTAAAACATTATGGCCGCATCGAAAAATTCCATACTGTTCAAAATTTACCTTCGACACGGTTACCGAAGAAGAGTTTTCAAGACATTTTCAAATCGATTAATGCCCGTAAATAACTAGCAGCCAAAGTGTTTTTTACCCAAAACTTCATTTCGAAATAATTGTTTCCGTGATATAAGAAAAATATTTCCAAGCCAAATTCCAGAGCCAGGCGTTTGACTTCCGTTTTTACTCCCTCCTATCGACACACAATTGGAATCCGTAATTCGGGAAACACGGTGAGACATATTGAAACGACAATAACTCTCTTGATTTCCGTTGAAAAAATTTAAAATTTGTGTTCTAATTCAAGCTCAGAAAGTGTACTTTGTAAAACATAGTGGCCGCATCTAAAAATTCCTTACCGTTCAAAAGTTATCTTCGAGGTGGCTACCGAAGATGAGTTTTGAACACATTTTCAAATCAATTAACGCTGGCGAATAACTTGTAGCTAAAGTATTTATTTCCCAAAACTTCATTTCGAGAGGATTGATCCCATGATATATGAAAAATATTTCGAAGCCAAATTCTTGAGCAAAATGTTTGACTTCCATATTTACTCCCTCCTATCGGCATATAATTGGAAGCTATAATTCAGGTAACACGGTGAGACATATTGAAACGATAATAACTCCCTTGATTTCCATTGAAAAAATACGAAATTTGTGTTCAAATTCAAGCTCAAAATGTGTACTTTCTAAAACATTCTGGCTGTGTCTAAAAATTCCTTACCGTTTAAAAGTTATCTTCTAGACGGTTACCGAAGATGAGTTTTCAACACATTTTCAAATCGATTAATGCTCGTGAACAACTTGCAGCCAAAGAATTTTTTACCCAAAACTTCAATTCATGATGATTGAACCAACTATATTGGAAAAATATTTCCAAGCCAAATTTGTGAGGGAAACTTTTGACTGCCATTTTTACTCCCTCCTATCGGCACAAAATTGGAATCCGTAATTTGGGTAACACAGTGAGACATATACAAACGACAATAACTCTCTTGATTTCTATTGAAAAAATATGAAATTTGGGTTCAAATTCAAGCTCGGAATGTGTACTTTCTGAAGCATTTGGACCGTGTCTAAAAATTCCCTACCGTTCAAAAGTTATCATCCACATGGTTAGCGAAGATGACTTTTCAACACATTTTCAAATCGATTAATGCTCGTGAATAACTTGCAGCCAAAGTATTTTTTACCCGAAACTTAATTTCGAGATGATTGATCCTGTGATATAAGAAAAATATTTCCAAGCCAAATTCTTGAGCGAGACGTTTGACTTCCATTTTTACTCCCTCCTATCAGTACAAAATTGGAATCCGTAATTCGGGTAACACGGTGACACATATTGAAATGAAAATAACTCTCTTGGTTTCCATTGTAGAAATACAAAATTTGAGTTCAAATTCAAGCTCTGAATGTGTACTATCTAAAACATTATGGCCACGTCGAAAAATTCCATACTGTTCAAAATTTATCTTCGACACGGTTACCGAAGAAGAGTTTTCAAGACATTTTCAAATTGATTAACGCCCGTAAAGAACTAGCAGCCAAAGTGTTTTTTACCCAAAACTTCATTTCGAGATGATTGTTCCCGCGATATAAGAAAAATATTTCCAAGCCAAATTCTAGAGCCAAACGTTTGACTTCCGTTTTTACTCCCTCCTATCGACACACAATTGGAATCCATAATTCGGGAAACACGATGAGACATATTGAAACGACAATAACTCTCTTGATTTTCGTTGAAAAAATTTAAAATTTGTGTTCTAATTCAAGCTCAGAAAGTGTACTTTGTAAAACGTAGTGGCTGCGTCTAAAAATTCCTTATCGTTCAAAAGTTATCTTCGAGGTGGTTACCGAAGATGAGTTTTTAACACATTTTCAAATCAATTAACGCTGGCGAATAACTTGTAGCTAAAGTATTTATTTCCCAAAACTTCATTTCGAGAGGATTGATCCCATGATATATGAAAAATATTTCGAAGCCAAATTCTTGAGCAAAATGTTTGACTTCCATATTTACACCCTCCTATTGGAATATAATTGGAAGCTGTAATTCAGGTAACACGGTGAGACATATTGAAACGACAATAACTCCCTTGATTTCCATTGAAAAAATACGAAATTTGTGTTCAAATTCAAGCTCAGAATGTGTACTTTCTAAAACATTCTGGATGCGTCTAAAAATTCCTTACCGTTTAAAAGTTATCTTCGAGACGGTTACCGAAGATGAGTTTTCAACACATTTTCAAATCGATTAACGCTTGTGAACAACTTGCAGCCAAAGTATTTTTTTACCCAAAACTTCAATTCAAGATGATTGAACCAGCGATATTGGAAAAATATTTCCTAGCCAAATTTGTGAGGGAAACGTTTGACTTCCATTTTTACTCCCTCCTATCAGCACAAAATTGGAATCCGTAATTCGGGTAACACAGTGAGACATATACAAACGACAATAACTCTCTTGATTTCCATTGAAAAAATACAAAATTTGTGTTCAAATTCAAGCTTAGAATGTGTACTTTTTAAAACTTTTAGGCCGCATCCAAAAATTCCATATTGTTGAAAAGCTATCTTCGAGATGGTTATCGAAGATGAGTTTTCAACACATTTCCAAATCGATTAATGTTCGTCAATAACTTGCAGCCAAAGAATTTTTAACCGAAAACTTCAATTCGAGATGATTGATCCCACGATATAATAAAAATATTTCCTAGCCAAACTCATGAGCGAAACGTTTGACTTCCATTTTTACTCCCTCCTATCGGCACATGACTGGAATCCATAATTCGGGTAACACAGTGAGACATATTGAAACGACAATATCTCTCTTGATTTTTGTTGAAAAAATACGAAATTTGTATTCAAATTCAAGCTCAGAATGTGTACATTCTAAAACATTCAGATCGCGTCTAGAAATTTCTTACCGTTCAAAAGTTATCTTCGAGACGGTTATCGAAGCCAAAGTATTTTTTACCCAAAACTTCAATTCGTGATGATTGATCCCATGATTTAAGAAAAATATTTTCATTTCAAATTCATGAGCGAAATGTTTGACTTCCATTTTTATTCCCTCCTTTCGGCACATAATTGGAATCCGTAATTCAGGTAACAAAGTGAGACATATTGAAACGTCCACAACTCTCTTGATTTCTAGGGAAAAAATACAAAATTTGTGTTCAAATTCAAGCTCAGGATGTGTACTTTCTAAAACATTAAGGCCGCGTCCACAAATTCCTTACCTTCAAAAGTTTTGTTCGAGACAGTTACTGAAGATGAGTTTTCAACAAATTTCCAAATCGATTAACACTCGTCAATAACTTGCAGCAAAAGAATTTTTAACCCAAAACTTCAATTCGAGATGATCGATCCCGCGATGTAATAAAAATATTTCCTACCCAAATTTGGGAGCGAAACGTTTGACTTCCATTTTTACTTCCTCCTAATGGCACATGACTGGAATCCGAAATTCGGGTAACACAGTGATTCACATTGAAACTACAATATCTGTCCTGATTTCCAATGAAAAAATACAAATGTTGCTTTCAAATTCAAGCTTAAAATGTGTTCTTTTTAAAACATTCGGGCAGTGTCTAAAAATTCCCTACCATTTAAAAGTTATCTTCGAGATGGTTAAAGAAGATGAGTTTTCAACACATTCTCAAATCGATTAATGCTCGTGAATAACTTGTAGCCAAAGTATCTTTTACCCAAAATTTCATTTCGAGATGATGACTCCCGTGATATAAGAAAAATATTTCCAAGCCAAATTCGTGAGCGGCACATTTGACATCCATTTTTACTCCCTCCTATCGGCACATAATTAGAATCCATAATTCGGGCAACACAGTGAGACATATTGAAACGACAGTAACTCTCTTGATTTCTAGTGGAAAAATAAAAATTTTATGTTCAAATTCAAGCTCAGAATGTGTAATTTCTAAAACATTCAGGCCGCATCTAAAAATTCCTAACCGTTCAAAAGTTATCTTCGATACGGTTACCGAAGATGAGTTTCAAACACATTTTCAAATTGATTAACGCTCATGAACAACTTGCAGCCAAAGAATTTTTAACCCAAAACTTCATCTCGAGATGATTAGTCCCACGATATGATAAAAATATTTCCAAGCCAAATTCGAGATCGAAACATTTGACTTCCATTTTTATTCGCTCCTATCGGCACATAAGTGGAATCCGTAATTCGGGTAACACGGTGAGACATATTGAAACGACAATATCACTCTTGATTTCAATTGAAAAAAATACAAAGTTTGTGTTCAAATTCAAGCTCAGAATGTGTACTTTCAAAAACATTAAGGCCGCGTCTAAAAATTCTTCATCGTTCAAATGTTATCTTCGAGATGGTTACCGAAGATGAGTTTTCAACACATTTTCAAATCAATTAACGCTGGCGAATAACTTGCAGCCAAAGTATTTATTTCCCAAAACTTCATTTCAAGAGGATTGATCCCATGATATATGAAAAATATTTCAAAGCCAATTTCTTGAGCAAAATGTTTGACTTCCATTTTTACTCCCTCCTATCGGCATATCATTGGAATCTAATTCGGGTAACACGATGAGACATATTGAAATGACAATAACTTTCTTGATTTTTATTGAAAAAATACAAAATTTGTGTTCAAATTCAAGCTCAGAATGTGTACTTTCTAAAACGTTCAGGCCGCGTCTAAAAATTCCTTACCGTTCAAAAGTTATCTTCGAGACAGTTACCGAAGATGAGTTTTCAACACATTTTCAAATCGATTAAGGCTCGTGAACGACTTGCAGCCAAAGTATTTTTCACCCAAAACTTCAATTCAAGATGATTGAACCCACGATATTGGAAAAATATTTCCAAGCCAAATTTGTGTGCGAAACGTTTGACTTCCATTTTTACTCCCTCCTATCGGCACAAAATTGGAATCCGTAATTCCGGTAACAGAGTGCGACATATTCAAACGACAATAACTCCCTTGATTTCCATTGAAAAAATACAAAATTTCTATTCAAATTCAAGCTTAGAATGTATACTTTTTAAAACTTTCAAGCCATGCCTGAAAATTCCTTATTGTTCAAAAGTTATCTTCGAGACGGTTACCGAAGATGAGTTTTCAACACATTTCCAAATCGATTAATGCTCGTCAATAACTTGCAGCCAAAGAATTTTTTACCGAAAACTTCAATTCGAGCTGATTAATCCCACAATATAATAAAAATATTTCCTAGCCAAACTCATGAGCGAAACGTTTGACTTCCATTTTTACTCCCTCCTATCAACACATGATTGGAATCCGTAATTCGTGTAACACGGTGAGACATATTGAAAGGACAATATCTCTCTTGATTTCCATTGAAAAATTCAAAATTTGTATTCAAATTCAAGCTCAGAATGTGTAATTTCTAAAACATTCAGGCTGCGCCTAGAAATTCCTTACCGTTCAAAACTTATCTTCGAGACGGTTACCGAAGGTGAGTTTTCAGCACATTTTCAAATCGATTAACACTCGTGAACAACTTGCAGCCAAAGTATTTTTTACCCCAAACTTCATTTCGAGATGATTGATTCCACGATTTAAGAAAAATATTTCTATGTCAAATTCGTGAGCGAAATGTTTGACTTCCATTTTTTTTTTCCCTCCTTTCAGCACATAATTGGAATCCGTAATTCGGGTAACACGGTGAGACATATTGAAACGTCCACAACTCTCTTGATTTCTGGGGAAAAAATACAAAATTTGTCTTCAAATTCAAGCTAAGAATGTATACTTTCTAAAACATTAAGGCCGCGTCTTCAAATTCCTTACCTTCAAAAGTTTTCTTTGAGACGGTTGCCAAAGATGAGTTTTCAACACATTTCCAAATCGATTAACGCTCATCAATAACTTGCAGCCAAGGAATTTTTAACCCAAAACTTCAATTCGAGATGATCGATCCCGCAATATAATAAAAATATTTCCCAGTGAAATTCGCGAGCGAAACGTTTGACTTCCGTTTTTACTCCCTCATATCGACACATGGCTGGAATCCGTAATTCGGGTAACACGGTGATTCATATTGAAACTACAATATATGTCTTGATTTCCATTGAAAAAATATGAAATTTGCATTCAAATTTAAGCTCAGAATGTGTTCTTTTTAGAACATTCAGGCCGGGTCTAAAAATTCCTTCCCGTTCAAAACTTATCTTCGAGAGGGTTAAAGAAGATGAGTTTTCAACACATTTTCAAATCAATTAATGCTCTCGAATAACTTGCAGCCAAAGTATTTTTTACCCAAAACTTCATTTTGAGATGATTGATCCCGTGATATAAGAAAAATATTTCCAAGCCAAATTCGTGAGCGGCACGTTTGACTTCCATTTTTACTCCCTCCTATCGGCATATAATTAGAATCTGTAATTCGAGTAACACAGTGAGACATATTGAAACGACAATAACTCTCTTGATTTCAAGTGGAAAAATACAAATTTTGTGTTCAAATTCAAGCTCAGAATGTGTACTTTCTAAAACATTCAGGCCGCGTCTAAAAATTCCTAACCTTTCAAAAGTTATCTTCAATATGGTTACCGAAGATGAGTTTTCAACACAATTTCAAATCGATTAACGCTCGCGAACAACTTGTAGCCAAAGAATTTTTAACCCAAAACTTCATCTCGAGATGATTGATCCCACGATATAATAAAAATATTTCCAAGCCAAATTCGACAACGAAAAATTTGACTTCCATTTTTATTCCCTCCTATCAGAACATAAGTGGAATCCGTAATTCGGGTAACACGATGAGACATATTGAAACGACAATATCTCTCTTGATTTCCATTTCAAAAAATACAAAGTTTGTTTTCAAATTCAAGCTCAGAATGTGTACTTTCTAAAAAATTCAGGCCGCGTCTAAAAATTCCTTGCCGTTCAAAACTTATCTTCGAGATGGTTACCGAAGATGAGTTTTCAACACATGTTCAAATCAATTAACGCTGGCGAATAACTTGCAGCCAAAGTATTTATTTCCCAAAACTTCATTTCAAGAGGATTGATCCCGTGATATATGAAAAATATTTCAAAGCCAAATTCATGAGCAAAACGTTTGGCTACCATTTTTACTCCCTCCTATCGGCATATAACTGGAATCCATAATTCGGGTAACACGATAAGACATATTGATACGACAATAACTCTCTTGATTTCCATTGAAAAAATATGAAATTTGTGTTCAAATTCAAGCTCAGAATGTGTACTTTCTAAAACATTCTGGCTGCGTCAAAAAATGTGTACTTTCTAAAACTTTCTAAAACTTTCAAAACTTATCTTCGAGACGGTTACCGAAGATGAGTTTTCAACACATTTTCAAATCGATTAATGCTTGTGAACGACTTGCGGCCAAAGTATTTTTTACCGAAAACTTCAACTCAAGATGATTGAACACGCAATATTGGAAAAATATTTCCAAGCCAAATTTGTGAGCGAAACTTATGACTTCCATTTTTACTCCCTCCTATCGGCACAAAATTGGAATCCGTAATTCGGGTAACACAGTGAGACATATTCAAACGACAATAACTCTCTTGATTTCCATTGAAAAAATACAAATTTCTGTTCAAATTCAAGCTCATAATGTATAGTTTTTAAAACTTTCAGGCCGTGTCTAAAATTTCCTTATTGTTCAAAAGTTATCTTCGAGACGGTTAATAAAGATGAGTTTTCAACACATTTTCAAATTGATTAACGCTCGTGAATTACTTGCAGCCAAAGTATTTTTTACCCGAAACTTCAGTTCGAGATGATCGATCCTGCGATATAAGAAAAATATTTCCAAGCCAAATTCTTGAGCGAGACGTTTGACTTCCATTTTTAATCCTTCCTATCGGCACACAATTTGAATCTGTAATTAGGGTAACACGGTGAGACATATTGAAATGACAATATATCTCTTGATTTCCATTGAAACAATACGAAATTTGTATTCAAATTCAAGCTCAAAATGTGTACTTTCTAAAATATTCAGGTCGCGTCCAGAAATTCCTTACTGTTCAAAAGTTATCTTCGAGACGGTTACCGAAGGTGAGTTTTCAGCACATTTTCAAATCGATTAACGCTCATGAACAACTTGTAGCCGAAGTATTTTTTACCTAAAACTTCATTTCGAGATGATTGATCCCACGATTTATGAAAAATATTTCCATGCCAAATTTGTGAGCGAAACGTTTGACTTCCATTTTTATTCCCTCCTTTCGGCACATAATTGAAATCCGTAATTCGGGTAACACAAGGAGACATATTGAAACGTCCACAACTCCCTTGATTTCTGGGGAAAAAATACAAAATTTGTGTTCAAATTTATGGTCAGAATGTTTACTTTCTAAAACATTAAGGCCGCGTCTAAAAATTCCTTACCTTCAAAAGTTTTCTTCGAGACAGTTACCAAAGCTGAGTTTTCAACACATTTCCAAATCGATTAACGCTCGTCAATAACTTGCAGCCAAAGAATTTTTAACCCAAAACTTCAGTTCGAGATGATCGATCCCGTGATATAATAAAAATATTTCCTAGCCAAAATCGTTAGCGGCACGTTTGACTTCCATTTTTACTCCCTCCTATCGGCACATAATTGGAATCCGTAATTCGGGTAACACGGTGAGACATACTGAAATGACAATAACTCTCTTGATTTCCAATGAAAAAATACAAAATTTGTGTTCAAATTCAAGCTCAGAATGTGTACTTTCTAAAACATTAATGCCGCGTCTAAAACTTCCTAACCATTCAAAAGTTATCTTCGAAATGGTTACAGAAGATGAGTTTTCAACACATTTTCAAATCGATTGACGCTCTAAATCACTTGCAGCAAAAGTAATTTTTACACAAAACTTCATTTCGAGATGATTGATCCCGCGTTATAAGAAAAATATTTTGAAGCCAAATTCGTGAGCGAAACGTTGGACTTCCATTTTTACTCCCTCCTATCGACACACAATTGGAATCCGTAATTCAGGTAACACGGTGAGACATATTGAAACGACAATAACTCTCTTGATTTCAAGTGAAAAATACAAATTGGTGTTCAAATTCAAGCTCAGAATGTGTAGTTTCTAAAACATTCATACCGCGTCTAAAAATTCCTAACCGTTCAAAAGTTATCTTCGAAACGATTACCGAAGACGAGTTTTCAACACATTTTCAAATCGATTGACGCTCTGAATAACTTGCAGCGAAAGTATTGTTTATCCAAAACTTCATTTCGAGATGATTGATCTCGCGATATAAGAAAAATATTTTGAAGCCAAATTCGTGAGTGACACATTTGACTTCCATTTTTACTCCCGCCTATCGGCACATAATTGGAATCCGTAATTAGGGTAACACGGTGAGACATACTGAAACGACAATAACTCTCTTGATTTCCATGGAAAAAATACAAAATTCGTGTTCAAATTCAAGCTCAGAATGTGTACTTTCTAAAACATTCATGCCGCATCTAAAAATTCCTAACCCTTCGAAAGTCGGTTACCGAAGATGAGTATTCAACACATTTTCAAATCGATTGACGCTCTGAATAACTTGTAGCGAAAGTATTTTTTACCCAAAACTTCATTTCAAGATGATTGATCCTGCGATATAAGAAAAATATTTCCAAGCCAAATTCGTGAGTGAAATGTTTGACTTCCATTTTTACTCCCTCCTATCGGCACATAATTGGAATCTGTAATTCGGGTAACACGGTGAGACATATTGAAACGACAGTAACTCTCTTGATTTCAAGTCAAAAAATACAAATTTTGTGTTCAAATTCAAGCTCAGAATGTGTACTTTCTAAAACATTCATGCCGCGTCTAAAACTTCCTAACCGTTCAAAAGTTATCTTCGAAACGGTTACCGAAGATGAGTTTTCAACACATTTTCAAATCGATTGACGCTCTGAATAACTTGCAGCGAAAGTATTTTTTACCCAAAACTTCATTTCGAGATGATTGATCCCGCAATATAAGAAAAATGTTTTGAAGCCAAATTCGTGAGCGAAATGTTTGACTTCCATTTTTACTCCCTCCTATTGGAACATAATTGGAATCCGTAATTCGGGTAACACGGTGAGACATACTAAAATGACAATAACTCTCTTGATTTCCTTTGAAAAAACACAAAATTTATGTTCAAATTCTAGCTCAGAATGTGTACTTTCTAAAAATTTTTGCCTCATCTAAAAATTCCTAACCCTTCAAAAGTTATCTTCGAAACGATTACCGAAGATGAGTTTTCAAGACATTTTCGAATCGATTGACGCTCTGAATAACTTGTGGCGAAAGTATTTTTTACCTAAAACTTCATTTCGAGATGATTGATCCCGCGATATAGGAAAAATATTTCCATGCCAAATACGTGTGCGAAACGTTTGACTTCCATTTTTACTCCCTCCTATCAATGTTGGTTAAATCTAGTTTTGTATCTCATACAAAACACATCGCAGAAGTAATAAACAAAGATCTATTTCATTCATGATAGATAACTTGCATTATGTAAATTTCAGAATTTAAGAACAAGATAGCGTACCTTGGTGCTTTGAAATTCAAAACAAAAGAATATAAGTACTTGAGAACACTTTTAATCTTCACTCCAATTCCACTTTACACCCAAGAAGTGTGGTCTCTCAATCAATTTCCAAGGGAGAATAATTGAGTGGTCTCACTCGCACATACACTCCACTTCACAGTGGGGTCTCACTTTTTCTCTAATAAAAATTCTGTATGTCTCTCCCTTTATATATAACTGATTATCTAATTGGGCCGACCTATTGGGCTTTTCCAATTGGGCTTTAATGTGTGGCTTGGAGTGGGACCAAAAGGACCAATAAGACACTAGCTCCAATGGGTCTTGGGCTTTTCTGTCAACTCTTGACAAGTTCAAAGTTACCATTAATTATATTTAATACCACTATATAAATATAATTGCACTTTAGGCCTTATTAATAAATTATATCCCAAAACTTTATTATACATGCAACCCCTTCATAAAATATTTGTAGTAATTCAAAGTCATAAATATAGACTGTCACTTTGAAGATTATTACGTCTTAATCCTTGAGTATCCGGTTTAATCCTTTTAAGTTATTCATTATATATTTATGAAATCCAATTTCATAAATATATACTTTAGTAATTTCTTACCAAAGTGGATAGGCATAACTCTCTGAATAACTAAACCTATTAAACTTATCTCAAAGGAATATTTTAAATCTCTGTTAAGAAACTATGAATTCCATCTTGAGAATATATGTTCCATCAACACGAAATGTGGCTACCCAACATACTGAGGTTTCGACCGTTACTTTAGATCTCACTCCTGATATATCAAAGCGACCTACACTTCATGATTAGGTCCATTATTCTCTCAGGATTAAGAGTTTATGCAAATATAAGTTGTGCGATTTATTATTCAATTGACAGTTGTTAGAAGAATAATAAATCTCATAGCGGTCCAGTTCAATATGTCTTAACTCTTAAAACATATTAACACATCAACTAGAAGTCTCCACTTCCATGTTCAAGACAAATCATCTTAGTTGATATGTTATAATCTTCGCAGATGAAATGCCAAATTTCATCACCGACTATGAACTAAAATTCTGAGTTTACAAAGAACTTGTGACTTATATCTTCTGTGACTAAATCACATAAATCACATACTATGCATCTAATGGACTAAATGATAATGCCCGAATATTCACGTTACCATTATTTTAGATAATAATAAAACAACTTTATTAATTACAATATTAAGTTATACATCATGTCATACATAATATCATACGTAGCATCATACAATAGGATTTAAGGGCACTAATCCCAACAATCGGCGCATAATTGGAACGACAATAACTCTCTTGATTTCCATTGAAAAAAAACAAAATTTATGTTCAAATTCAAGCTCAGAATGTGTACTTTCTAAAACATTCATGCCGAGTCTAAAAATTCCTAACCGTTCAAAAGTTATCTTCGAAACAGTTACGGAAGATGAGTTTTCAACACATTTTCAAATTGATTGATGCTCTGAATAACTTGCAGCGAAAGTATTTTTTACCCAAAACTTCATTTCGAGATGATTGATCCCGCGATATAAGAAATATATTTCGAGCCAAATTCATGAGCGAAACGTTTGACTTCTATTTTTACTCCCTACTATCGGCACATAATTAGAATCCGTAATTCGGGTAACACAGTGAGACATACTGAAACGACAATAACTCTCTTGATTTCCACTAAAAAAAATACAAAATTTGTGTTTAGATTCAACCTCAGAATGTGTACTTTCTAAAACATTGAAGCACGACTAAAAATTCCTTTCCGTTCAAAAGTTATAGTCAAGACGGTTACCAAAAAAGAGATTTCAACATATTTTCAAATCAATTAACGCTGGCAAATAACTTGTAGCCAAAGTATTTATTTCCCAAAACTTCATTTCGAGATGACTGATCCCGCGATATAAGAAATATATTTCCAAGCCAAAATCGTGAGCGGCACGTTTGACTTCCATTTTTACTCGCTCCTATTGGCACACGACTGGAATCCGTAATTCGGGTAACACGGTGATTCATATTGAAACGACAATATCTGTCTTGATTTCAATTGAAAAAATATGAAATTTGTATTGAAATTCAAGCTCAAAATGTGTACTTTCTAAAACATTCAGGCCGCGTCTAAAAATTTCTTACCGTTGAAAAGTTATTTTCGAGAGGGTAACCGAAGATGAGTTTTAAACATATTTTCAAATCAATTAACGCTGGCGAATAACTTGCAGCCAAAGTATTTATTACCCAAAACTTCATTTCGAGAGGATTAATCCCGCGATGTATAAAAAATATTTCAAAGCCAAATTCTTGAGCGAGACGTTTGACTTCCGTTTTTCCTCCCCCCTATCGGCACATAATTGGAATCCGTAATTCGGGTAACACAGTGAGACATATTGAAACAATATTAACTTTGTTGATTTCCACTGAAAAAATACTAAATTTGAGTTCAAATTCAAACTCAGAATGTGTACTTTCTAAAACATTATGGCCGCGTCCAAAAATTTGTTACTGTTCAAAAGTTATCTTTGAGACGGTTACCGAAGATGTGTTTTTAACACATTTCCAAATCGATTAACGCTCATCAATAACTTGCAGCCAAAGAATTTTTGGCCCAAAACTTCAATTCGAGATGATTAATCCCGCGATATAATAAAAATATTCCCAAGCCAAATTCATGAGCGAAACGTTTGACTCCCACTTTTACTCCCTCCTATCGGCACATGATTGGAATCCGTAATTCGGGTAACACGGTGACACAAATTGAATCGACAATATCTATCCTGATTTCCATTGAAAAAATATGAAATTTGCATTTAAATTCAAGCTTAGAATGTGTAATTTCTAAAAGATTTAGGCCGCGTCTAAAAATTCCTTACCATTCAAAAGTTATCTTCGAGACGGTTACCGAAGATGAGTTTTCAACACATTTTCAAATCGATTAACGCTCATGAATAACTTGCAGCCAAAGTATCTTTTACCCAAAACTTCATTTTGAGATGATTGATCCTGCGATAGAAGAAAAATATTTCAATGCCAAAGTTGTGAGCGGCATGTTTGACTTCCACTTTTACTCCCTCCTATTGGCACATAATTGGAATTCGTAATTCGGGTAACACTGTGAGACATATTGAAACGACAAGAAATCTCTTGATTTCCAGCGCAAAAATACAAATTTTGTGTTTAAACTCTAGATCAGAATGTGTACTTTCTAACACATTCAGGCCGCGTCTAAAAATTCCTAACCTTTCAAAAGTTATCTTCGAGACGGTTACCGAAGATGAGTTTTCCACACATTTTCAAATCGATAAACGCTCGTGAACAACTTGCAGCCAAAGAATTTTTAACCCAAAACTTCATCTCGAGATGATTGGTCCCGCGATATAATAAAATATTTCCAAGCCAAATTCCTGAGTGAGATGTTTGACTTCCATTTTTACTCCTTCCTATCGGCACATAATTGGAATCTGTAATTCACGTAACACGGTGAGACATTTTCAAAAGTCAATAACTCTCTTCATTTCCATTGAAAAAATTCAAACTTTGTGTTCTAATTCAAGCTCAGAAAGTGTACTCTCTAAAACATTCAGGCCGCGTCTAAAAATTCCTTACCGTTCAAAAGTTATCTTCGAGACGGTTACCGAAGATGAGTTTTCAACACATTTTCAAATCAATTGACGCTGGCGAATAACTTGCAGCGAAAGTATTTTTTACCTAAAACTTCATTTCGAGATGATTGATCCTGCGATATAAGAGAAATATTTCCAACCCAAATTTGTGAGCGAAACGTTTGACTTCCATTTTTACTCACTCCTATCGACACATGATTGGAATCCGTAATTCGGGTAACATGGTGATTCATATTGAAACTACAATATATGTCTTAATTTCCACTGAAAAAATACGAAATTTGCATTCAAATTCAGGCACAGAATGTGTTCTTTTTAAAACATTCAGGTCGTGTCTAAAAATTCCTCACCATTCAAAAGTTATCTTCGAGAGGGTTAAAGAGGATGAGTTTTCAACACATTTTCAAATCGGTTAACGCTCCGGAATAACTTGCAACCAAAGTATTTTTTACCCAAAACTTCATTTCGAGATTATTGATCCCGTGATATAAGAAAAATATTTTAAAGCCAAATTCGTGAGCGAAACGTTTGACTTCCATTTTTACTCCTTCCTATCGGCACATAATTGGAATCCGTAATTCGAGTAACACGGTGAGACATTCTGAAACGACAATAACTCTCTTGATTTCCATTGAAAAAATACAAAATTTGGGTTCAAATTCAAGCACAAAATGTGTACTTTCTAAAACATTCATGCTGCGTCTAAAAATTCCTAACCCTTCAAAAGTTATCTTCGAAACGGTTTCCGAAGATGAGTTTTCAACACATTTTCAAATCGATTGACGCTCTGAATAACTTGCAGCGAAAGTATTTTTTACCCAAAACTTCATTTCGAGATGATTGATCCCGCGATATAAGAAAAATATTTCCAAGCCAAATTCGTAAGCGAAACGTTTGACTTCCATTTTTACTCCCTCCTATCGGCGCATGACTGGAATCCGTAATTCAGGTAACACGGTGATTCATATTGAAACTATAATATCTGTCTTAATTTCCATTGAAAAAATACGAAATTAGCATTCAAATTCAAGCTCAGAATGTGTTCTTTTTAAAACATTCAGGCCGTGTCTAAAAATTCCTCCCCATTCCAAAGTTATCTTTGAGAGGGTTAAAGAAGATGAGTTCTCAACACATTTTCAAATCGATTAACGCTCCTAAATAACTTGCAGCCAAAGTATTTTTTACCCAAATCTTCATTTTCGAGATGATTGATCCCACGATATAAAAAAAATATTTCCAAGCTAAATTCGTGAGAGAAACGTTTGACTTCCATTTTTACTCCCTCCTATCGGCGCATAACTGGAATCCGTAATTCGGGTAACACGGTGATTCATATTGAAACTACAATATCTGTCTTAATTTCCATTGAAAAAATAAGAAATTTGCATTCAAATTCAAGCTCAGAATGTGTTCTTTTTAAAACATTCAGGCAGTGTCTAAAAACTCCTCGCCATTCAAAAGTTATCTTCGAGAGGGTTAAAGAAGATGAGTTCTCAACACATTTCCAAATCGATTAACGCTCGTCAATAACTTGCAACCAAAGAATTTTTAACCCAAAAATTCAATTCGAGATGGTTAATCCGGCGATATAATAAAAATATTCCCTAGCCAAATTCGTGAGCGAAACGTTTGACTCCCACTTTTACTCCCTCCTATAGGCACATGACTGGAATCCGTAATTCGGGTAACACGGTGTCATAAACTGAAACGACAATATCTATCTTGATTTCCATTGAAAAAAAATATAAAATTTGTATTTAAATTCAAGCTTAGAATATGTAATTTCTAAAACATTCAGGCCGCGTCTAAAAATTCCTTACCATTCAAAAGTTATCTTTGAGACGATTACCGAAGATGAGTTTTCAACACATTTTCAAATCGATTAATACTCGTGAATAACTTGCAGCCAATGTATTTTTTACCCAAAACTTCATTTCGAGATGATTGATCCCGCGATAGAAGAAAAATATTACCATGCCAAAGTCGTGAGCGGCACGTTTGAATTCCATTTTTACTCCCTCCTATTGGCACATAATTGGAATCCGTAATTCGGGTAACACTATGAGACATTATGAAACGACAAGAAATCTCTTGATTTACAGTGGAAAAATAAAAATTTTGTGTTTAAATTCTAGCTCAGAATGTGTACTTTCGAAAACACTCGGGCCGCGACTAAAAATCCCTAACCTTTCAAAAGTTATCTTCGAGACGGTTACCAAAGATGAGTTTTCAACACATTTTCAAATCAATTGACGCTGGCGAATAACTTGCAGCCAAAGTATTTTTTACCTAAAACTTCATTTCGAGATGATTGATCCCGTGATATAAGAGAAATATTTCCAAGCCAAATTTGTGAGCGAAACGTTTGACTACCATTTTTACTCCCTCCTATCGACACACGACTGGAATCCGTAATTCGGGTAACACGGTGATTCATATTGAAACTACAATATCCGTCTTAATTTCCATTGAAAAAATACGAAATTTGCATTCAAATTCAGGCACAGAGTGTGTCCTTTTTAAAACATTCAGGCCGTGTCTAAAAATTCCTCACCATTCAAAAGTTATCTTTGAGAGGGTTAAAGAGGATGAGTTTTCAACACATTTTCAAATCGGTTAACGCTCCTGAATAACTTGCAACCAAAGTATTTTTTACCCAAAACTTCATTTCGAGATGATTGATCCCGCGATATAAGAAAAATATTTTGAAGCCAAATTCGGGAGCGAAACGTTTGACTTCCATTTTTACTCCCTCCTATCGGCACATAATTGGAATCCGTAATTCGAGTAACACGATGAGACATTCTGAAACGATAATAACTCTGTTGATTTCCATTGAAAAAATACAAAATTTGGGTTCAAATTCAAGTTCAAAATGTGTACTTTCTAAAACATTCATGCTGCGTCTAAAAATTCCTAACCCTTCAAAAGTTATCTTTGAAATGTTTTCCGAAGATGAGTTTTCAACACACTTTCAAATCGATTGACACTCTGAATAACTTGCAGCGAAAGTATTTTTTACCCAAAACTTCATTTCGAGATGATTGATCCCGTGATATAAGAAAAATATTTCCAAGCCAGATTCGTGAGCGAAACCTTTGACTTCCATTTTTACTCCCTCCTATCAGCACATGACTGGAATCCGTAATTCAGGTAACACGGTGATTCATATTGAAACTACAATATCTGTCTTAATTTCCATCGAAAAAATACGAAATTTGCATTCAAATTCAAGCTCATAATGTGTTCTTTTTAAAACATTCAGGCCGTGTCTAAAAATTCCACCCCATTCCAAAGTTATCTTTGAGAGGGTTAAAGAAGATGAGTTCTCAACACATTTTCAAATCGATCAACGCACTTGAATAACTTGCAGCCAAAGTATTTTTTACCCAAATCTTCATTTCGAGATGATTGATCCCACGATATAAGAAAAATATTTCGAAGCCAAATTTGTGAGAGAAACGTTTGACTTCCATTTTTACTCCCTCCTATCGGTGCATGACTGGAATCCGTAATTCGGGTAACACGGTGATTCATATTGAAACTACAATATCTGTCTTAATTTCCATTGAAAAAATAAGAAATTTACATTCAAATTCAAGCTCAGAATGTGTTCTTTTTAAAGCATTCAGGCCGTGTCTAAAAACTCCTCGCCATTCAAAAGTTATCTTCGAGAGGGTTAAAGAAGATGAGTTCTCAACACATTTCCAAATCGATTAACGCTCGTCAATAACTTGCAGCCAAAGAATTTTTAACCCAAAAATTCAATTCGAGATGGTTAATTCGGCAATATAATAAAAATATTCCCTAGCCAAATTCATGAGCGAAACGTTTGACTCCCACTTTTACTCCCTCCTTTCGGCACATGACTAGAATCCGTAATTCGGGTAACACGGTGACACAAACTGAAACGACAATATCTATCTTGATTTTCGTTGAAAAAATATGAAATTTGCATTTAAATTCAAGCTTAGAATATGTAATTTCTAAAACATTCAGGCCGCGCCTAAAAATTCCTTACCGTTCAAAAGTTATCTTTGAGACGGTTACCGAAGATGAGTTTTCAACACATTTTCATATCGATTAATGCTCGTGAATAACTTGCAGGCAATTTCTTTTTTACCCAAAACTTCATTTCGAGATGATTGATCCCGTGATAGAAGAAAAATATTACCATGCCAAAGTCGTGAGCGGCACGTTTGACTTCCATTTTTACTTCCTTCTATTGGCACAAAATTGGAATCCGTAATTCGGGTAACACTGTGAGACATAATGAAACGACAAGAAATCTCTTGATTTACAGTGGAAAAATACAAATTTTGTGTTTAAATTCTAGCTCAGAATGTGTACTTTCTAAAACACTCAGGCCGCGACTAAAAATCCCTAACCTTTCAAAAGTTATCTTCGAGACGGTTACCAAAGATGAGATTTCAACACATTTTCAAATCAATTGACGCCGGCGAATAACTTGCAGCCAAAGTATGTTTTACCTAAAACTTCATTTCGAGATGATTCATCCCGCGATATAAGAGAAATATTTCCAAGCCAAATTCGTGAGCAAAACGTTTGACTTCTATTTTTACTCCCTCCTATCGACACATGACTGGAATCCGTAATTCGGGAAACACGGTGATTCATATTGAAACTACAATATCTGTCTTAATTTCCATTGAAAAAATACGAAATTTGCATTCAAATTCAGGCACAGAGTGTGTTCTTTTTAAAACATTCAGGCCGTGTCTAAAAATTCCTCACCATTCAAAAGTTATCTTCGAGAGGGTTAAAGAGGATGAGTTTTCGACACATTTTCAAATCGGTTAACGCTCTTGAATAACTTGCAACCAAAGTATTTTTTACCCAAAACTTCATTTCGAGATGATCGAACCCATGAGATAAGAAATATATTTCGAAGGAAATTTCGTGAGCGAAACGTTTGACTTCAATTAATACTCCCTCCTATCGGCACATAATTGGAATCTTTAATTCGGGTAAACCGGTGAGACATACTGAAACGACAATAACTCTCTTGATTTCCACTAAAAAAATACAAAATTTGTATTCAAATTCAAGCTCAGAATGTGTACTTTCTAAAACATTCAGGCCGCCTCTAATAATTCCTAACCGTTCAACAGTTTTCTTCGAAATGGTTACCTAAGTTGAGTTTTCAACACATTTTCAAATCGATTGACGCTTTGAATAACCTGCAACGAAAGTATTTTTTACCCAAAACTTCATTTCGAGATGATTGATCCCGCGATATAAGAAAAGTATTTCCAAGCCAAATTCTTGAGCGAAACGTTTGACTTCCATTTTTACTCCCTCCTATCGGCACATGACTGGAATCCGTAATGCGGGTAACACGATGATTCATATTGAAACTACAATATCTGTCTTAATTTCCATCGAAAAAATATGAAATTTCCATTCAAATTCGAGCTCAGAATGTGTTCTTTTTAAAACATTCAGGCCGTGTCTAAAAATTCCTCACCATTCAAAAGTTATCTTTGAGAGGGCTAAACAAGATAAGTTCTCAACACATTTTTAAATCGATTAACGCCCCTAAACAACTTGCAACCAAAGTATTTTTTACCCAAAACTTCATTTCGAGATGATTGATCCCGCGATATAAGAAAAATATTTTGAAGCCAAATTCGTGAGCGAAACATTTGACTTCCATTTTTACCCCCTCCTATCGGCACATAATTGGAATCCGTAATTCGGGCAATACGGTGAGACATACTGAAACGACAATAACTCTCTTGATTTCCATTGAAAAAATACAAAATTTGTGTTCAAATTCAAGCTCAGAATGTGTAATTTCTAAAACATTCATGCCGCGTCTAAAAATTCCTAACCCTTCAAATGTTATCTTCGAAACGGTTTTCGAAGATGAGTTTTCAACACATTTCCAAATCGATTGACGCTTTGAATAACTTGCAGGGAAAGTATGTTCTACCCAAAACTTCATTTCGAGAGGATTGATCCCGCGATTTAAGAAAAATATTTACAAGCCAAATTAGTGAGCGAAACGTTTGACTTCCATTTTTACTCCCTCCTATCGGCACATAATTGGAATCCATAATTCGGGTAACATGGTGAGACATATTGAAACGACAATAACTCTCTTGATTTCAAGTCGAAAAATACAAATTTTATGGACAAATTCGACCTCAGAATTTGTACTTTATAAAACATTCATGCCGCGTCCCAAAATTCCTAACCGTTCAAAAGTTATCTTCGAAACGGTTACCGAAGATGAGTTTTCAACACATTTTCAAATCGATTGACGCTCTAAATAACTTGCAGCGAAATTATTTTTTACCCAAAACTTCATTTCGAGATCATTGATCCTGCAATATAAGAAATATATTTCGAAGCCAATTTCGTGAGCGAAACGTTTGACTTTCATTTTTACCCCCTCCTATCGGCACATAATTGGAATCTTTAATTCGGGTAACACGGTGAGACATACTGAAACAAAAATAACTCTCGTGATTTTGCACTGAAAAAATACAAAATTTTTGTTCAAATTCAAGCTCAGAATGTGTACTTTCTAAAACATTCAGGCCACCTCTAAAAATTCCTAACCGTTCAAAAGTTTTCTTCAAAGCGGTTACCAAAGTTGAGTTTTCAACACATTTTCAAATCGATTCACACTCTGAATAACTTGCAGCGAAAGTATTTTTTACCCAAAACTTCATTTTGAGATGATTGATCCCGCGATATAAGAAAAATATTTCCGAGCCAAATTCGTGAGTGAAACGTTTGACTTACATTTTGATTCCCTCCTATCGGCACATGACTGGAATCCGTAATTCGGGTAACACGGTGATACATATTGAAACTACAATAACTCCCTTGATTTTCATAGAAAAAATACAAAATTTGTTTTCAAATTCAAGCTCAGAATGTGTACTTTCTAAAACATTCATGCCGCATCTAAAAATTACTAACCGTTCAAAAGTTATCTTTGAAACGGTTACCGAAGATGAGTTTTAAACACATTTTCAAATTGATTGACGCTTTGAATAACTTGCAGCGAAATTATTTTTTACCCAAAACTACATTTCGAGATGATTATTCAAGCGATATGTAAAGCATATTTCGAAGCCAATTTCATGAGCGAAACATTTGACTTCCATTTTTACTCCCTTCTATCGGCACATAATTGGAATCTTTAATTCGGGTAACACGGTGAGACATACTGAAACTACAATAACTCTCATGATTTCCACTGAAAAAGTACAAAATTTGGAAATTCCAGCTCAGAATGTGTAATTTCTAAAACATTCAGGCCGCCTCTAAGAATTCCTAACCGTTCCAAAGTTTTGTTCGAAACGGTTACCGAAGTTGAGTTTTCAACACATTCTCAAATTGATTGACGCTCTGAATAACTTGCGGTGAAAGTATTTTTTTACCCAAAACTTCATTTCGAGATGATTGATCCCGCGATATAAGAAATTTATTTCGAAGCCAATTTCATGAGCGAAATGTTTGACATCCATTTTTACTCCCTCCTATCTGCACATAATTGGAATCTTTAATTCGGGTAACACGGTGGGACATACTGAAACGACAATAACTCTCTTCATTTCCACTAAAAAAATACAAGATTTGTATTCAAATTCAGGCTCAGAATGTGTACTTTCTAAAACATTCAGGCCGCCTATAAAAATTCCTAACCGTTCCAAATTTTTCTTCGAAACGGTTACCGAGGTTGAGTTTTCAACACATTTTCAAATTGATTGACGCTTTGAATAACTTGCAGCGAAAGTATTTTTAACCAAAACTTCATTTCGAGATGATTGATCCCGCGATATAAGAAAAAATTTTCCACGCCAAATTCGTAGCGAAAAGTTTGACTTCTATTTTTACTCCCTCCTATCGGCACAAGACTGGAATCCGTAATTCGAGTAACACGATGGTTCATATCGAAACTACAATATCTGTCTTAATTTCCATTGAAAAAATAAGAAATTTCCATTCAAATTCTAGCTCAGAATGTGCTCGTTTTAAAACATTCAGGCCGTGTCAAAAAATTCCACAGCATTAAAAAGTTATCTTCGAGAGGGTTAAAGAAGATGAGTTCTCAACACATTTTCAAATCGATTAACCCTCGTGAATAACTTGCAGCCAAAGTATTTTTTACCCAAAACTTCACTTCAAGATAATTGATCCCGTTATATAAGAAAAATATTTTGAAGCCAAATTCGTGAGCGAAACATTTGACTTCCATTTTTACTCCCTCCTATCGGCACATAATTGGAATCTTTAATTCGGGTAACACGGTTAGACATACTGAAACTACAATAACTCTCTTGATTTCCACTGAAAAAGTACAAAATTTGGATTCAAATTCAAGCTCAGAATGTGTACTTTCTAAAACATTCAGGCCGCCTCTAAAAATTCCTAACCGTTCCAAAGTTTTGTTCGAAACGATTACCGAAGTTGAGTTTTTAACACATTTTCAAATTGATTGACGCTCTGAATAACTTGCGGTCAAAGTATTTTTTTACCCAAAACTTCATTTCGAGATGATTGATCCCGCGATATAAGAAATTTATTTTGATGCCAATTTTGTGAGCGAAACATTTGACATCCATTTTTACTCCCTCTTATTTGCACATAATTGGAATCTTTAATTCGGGTAACACGGTGAGACATACTGAAACTAAAATAACTCTCGTGATTTCCACTGAAAAAAATACAAAATTTGTGTTCAAATTTAAGCTCAGAATGTGTACTTTCAAAAACATTCAGGCCACCTCTAAAAATTCCTAACCATTCAAAAGTTTTCTTCAAAACGGTTATCGAAGTTGAGTTTTCAACACATTTTCAAATCGATTCACGCTCTGAATAACTTGCAACGAAAGTATTTTTTACCCAAAACTTCATTTTGAGATGATTGATCCCGCGATATAAGAAAAATATTTCTGAGCCAAATTCGTGAATGAAACGTTTGACTTCCATTTTTATTCCCTCCTATCGGCACATGACTGGAATCCATAATTCGGGTAACACGGTGATACATATTGAAACTACAATAACTCCCTTGATTTCCATAGAAAAAATACAAAATTTGTTTTCAAATTCAAGCTCAGAATGTGTACTTTCTAAAACATTCATGACGCATCTAAAAATTTGTTAGGATTGGTGCCCTTAAATCCTATTGTAAGATGCTATGTATAATATTAAGTGTGACATTGTGCTTGACATTATGTATGACTTAATATTATGTTTAATAAATTTGTTTTATTATTATCTGAAATAATGGTAACATGAATATTCAGACATTATCATATAGTCCATGAGATGCATAGTATGTGATTTATGTGAAGAGTCACAGAAGATATAATTCACAAGTTCTTTGTAAACTCAGAATTATAGTTCGTAGTCGGTGATGAAATTGGGCATTTCATCTGCGAAGACTATAACATATCAACTACGATGATTTGTCTTGATCGTGGAAGTGGAGACTTCTCGTTGATGTGTTAATATGTTTTAAGAGTTAAGACATATTGAACTGGACCGCTGTGAGATTTATTATTCTCCTAAAGACTGTCAAATGAATAATAAATCTCACGACTTGTATTTGCATGAACTCTTAATCCTGAGAGAATAATGAACCTGATCATGAGGTGTAGGTTGTTTTGATATATCAGGAGTGAGATCTACAGTTATGATCAAAACCTCAGTATGTTGGGCAGCCACATTTAGTGTTGATGGAACATGTATTCTCAAGATGGAATTCATAGTCTCTTAACGGAGATATAAAATATTCCCTTGAGATAAGTTTAATGGGTTTGTTATTCAAAGAGTTAGGCCTAACCACTTTAGTGAGACTAAAGTATATATTTATGGAATTGGATTTCATAAATATATAATGAATAACATTAAAGGATTAAACCGGGTACTCAAGGATTAAGAAGTAGTAATTTACAAAGTGGCAGTCTATATTAATGACTTTGTATTACTACGAATATTTTATGAAGGGGTTGCATGTATAATAAAGTCTTGGGATATAATTTATAGATAAGATCTAGAGTGCAACTATTTTTATATAGTGGTATTAAAAATAGTTAATGGTAACTTTGGACTTGTCAAGAGTTGACAGAAAAGCCCAAGGCCCATTGGAGCTAGTGTCTTATTGGTCCCTTTTGGTCCCACTCCAAGCCACACACTTAAGCCCAATTGGTAAGGCCCGAAAGGCCGGCCCAATTAGATAAATTGGTTAGATACAAAGGGAAAAATGTACAGAAATTTTTGTGACAGAAAAACATCATTGAAAAGTGGTGTATGAGAGTGTAAGTCATTTTTTGGTCATCCCTTTGTTACCAATCGAGAGACCACACATCTTGGGCGTTAGTGGAATTGGAGTGAAGATTAAAAGTAGTCCCAAGTGCTTCAATCTTCAGTTTTGAAATTCATCGCTTCAAGGTACACTCTCTTGTTCTCTAATTCTGAAATTTACTTTGTGCATGTTATCAATATCGAATGAAGTAGATCCGTTTTAAAACTTATTTTCCGCTGCATTTATCTTTATATCCATCAAAATTACTAACCGTTCAAAAGTTATCTTTGAAACGGTTACCGAAGATGAGTTTTAAACACATTTTCAAATCGATTGACGCTTTGAATAACTTCAAGCGAAATAATTTTTTACCCAAAACTTCATTTCGAGATGATTGATCACGCGATATGAGAAGCATATTTCGAAGCCAATTTCGTGAGCGAAACATTTGACTTCCATTTTCAGTCCCTCCTATCGGCACATAATTGGAATCTTTAATTCGGGTAACACGGTGAGACATACTGAAACTACAATAACTGTCTTGATTTCCAGTGAAAAAGTACGAAATTTGGATTCAAATTCAAGCTCAGAATGTGAAATTTCTAAAACATTCAGGCCGCCTCTAAAAATTCCAAACCGTTCCAAAGTTTTGTTCGAAACGGTTACCGAAGTTGAGTTTTCAACACATTTTCAAATTGATTGACGCTCTGAATGACTTGCGGTGAAAGTATTTTGTTACCTAAAACTTCATTTCGAGATGATTGATCTTGCAATTTAAGAAAAATATTTCCACACCAAATTCGTGAGCGACATGTTGGACTTCCATTTTTACTCCCTCCTATCGGCACATAATTCGAATTCGTACTTCAGGTAACACGGTGAGACATTTTGAAACGACAATAACTCTCTTGATTTCCATTGAAAAAAATACAAAATTAGTGTTCAAATTCAAGCTCAGAATGTGTACTTTCTAAAACAT
Organism: Quercus cerris; assembly: GCA_963669245.1. NCBI lineage: Eukaryota > Viridiplantae > Streptophyta > Magnoliopsida > Fagales > Fagaceae > Quercus > Quercus cerris. Next base: position 77,002,767 of record OY770007.1, read on the forward strand.
TCGGGCCGCATCCAAAAAATCCTAACCGTTCAAAAGTTATCTTCAAAACGGTTACCGAAGATGAGTTTTCAACGCATTTTCAAATTGATTAACGCTCTGAATAACTTGCAGAGAAAGTATTTTTTACCCGGAACTTCATTTCGAGATGATTGATCCCACGATATAAGAAAAATATTTCCAAGCCAAATTCGTGAGTGAAATGTTTGACTTCCATTTTTACTCCCTCCAATCGGCACATAATTGGAATCCGTATTTCGGGTAACACGGTGACACATTTTGAAACGACAATAACTCTCTTCATTTCCATTGAAAAAATACAAAATTTGTGTTCAGATTCAAGCTCAGAATGTTTACTTTCTCAAACATTCAGGGCACATCCAAAAATTCCTAACCGTTCAAAAGTTATCTTTGAAACGGTTACCGAAGTTGAGTTTTCAACACATTTTCAAATCGATTAACACTCAGAATAACTTGCAGCGAAAGTATTTTATACCCAAAACTTCATTTCGAGATGATTGATCCCGCGATATAAGAAAAATATTTCCAAGCCAAATTCGTGATCGAAACGTTTGACTTCCATTTTTACACCCTCTTATCGGCACATAATTGGAATCCGTATTACGGGTAACACAGTGAGACATTTTCATACAACAATAACTCTCTTGATTTGCATTGAAAAAATACAGAATTTGTGTTCAAATTCAAGCTCAGAATGTGTACTTTCTAAAACATTCAGGCCGCGTCTAAAAATTCCAAACTGTTCCAAAGTTATCATTTAGACGATTACCGAAGATGAGTTTTCAACACATTTTCAAATCGATAAACGCTCATGAATAACTTGCAGCGAAATTATTTTTTACCCAAAACTTCAATTCGGGATGATTGATCTCGAGATATAAGAAAAATATTTCCAAGCCAAATTCGTGAGGGAAACGTTTGACTTCCATTTTTACACCCTCTTATCGGCACATAATTGGAATCTGTATTTCGGGTAACACGGTGAGACATTTTGAAACGACAATAGGTCTCTTGATTTCCATTGAAAAAATACAAAAAAATTTTCAAATTCAAGCTCAGAATGTATACTTTCTAAAACATTCGGGCCGTGTCTAAAAATTCCCAACTGTTCAAAAGTTATCTTCAAAACGGTTACCGAAGATGAGTTTTCAACACATTTTCAAATTGATTAACGCTCTGAATAACTTGCAGAGAAAGTATTTTTTACCCGGAACTTCATTTCGAGATGATTGATCCCGTGATATAAGAAAAATATTTCCAAGCCAAATTCGTGAGCGAAATGTTTGACTTCCATTTTTACTCCCTCCAATCGGCACAAAATTGGAATCCGTATTTCGGGTAACACGATGGGACATTTTTAAACAACCATAACTCTCTTGATTTCCATTGAAAAAAAACAAAATATGAGTTCAAATTCAAGCTCAGAATGTGTACTTTCTAAAACATGTAGGCCGCGTCTAAAAATTATGGACGGTTCAAAAGTTATCTTCAAGACGATTACCGAAGATGAGTTTTCCACACATTTTCAAATCGATTAAAGCTCATGAATAACTTGCAGCCGAATTATTTTTTACCCAATAGTTCAATTCGAGATGATTGATCCCGAGATATAAGAAAAATATTTTCAAGTCAAATTCGTGAGCAAAACGTTTGACTGCCATTTTTACTCCCTCTTATCGGCACATAATTGGAATCTGTATTTCGGGTAACACGATGACACATTTTAAAACGACAATAACTCTCTTGACTTGCATCGAAAATATACAAAATTTGTGTTCAAATTCAAGCTCAGAATGTGCATTTTCTAAAACATTCAGGCCGCATCTAAAAATTCCTCACCGTTCAAAAGTTATCTTCGAAACGGTTACCGAGGTTGAGTTTTCAACACATTTTCAAATCGATTAACACTCTGAATAACTTGCAGCGAAAGTACTTTTTACGCAAAACTTTATTTCAAGATGATTGATCCCACGATATAAGAAAAATATGTCCAAGCCGAATTCGTGATCGAAACATTTGACTTCCATTTTTACTCCCTCCTATCGGCACATAATTGGAATCCGTATTTCGGGTAACACGGTGAGACATTTTGAAACGATAATATCTCTCTTGATTTCCATTGAAAAAATACAGAATTTTTATTCAAATTCAGGCTCACAATGTGTACTTTCTAAAACATTCGGGCCGCATCTAAAAATTCCACCCCGTTCCAAAGTTATCTTCTAGATGATTACCGAAGAAGAGTTTTCAACACATTCTCAAATCGATTAACGCTTGTGAATAACTTGCAGCCAAATTATTTTTTATCGAAAGCTTCAATTCGAGATGATTGATCCCAAGATATAAGAAAAATATTTCCAAGCTAAATTCGTGAGAGAAACGTTTGACTTCTATTTTTACTCCCTCCTATCGGCACATAATTGGAATCCGTATTTCGGGTAACACGGTGGGACATTTTGAAACAACAATAACTCTCTTGATTTCCATTCAAAAAATACAAAATTTGTGTTCAAATTCAAGCTCAGAATGTATACTTTCTAAAACATGCAAGCCGCGCATAAAAAATCCTAACAGTTCAAAAGTTTACTTCGAGACGACTACCGAAGATGGGTTTTGAACACATTTTCAAATCGATTAACGCTCATGAATAACTTGCAACCAAATTATTTTTTACCCAAAACTTCAATTCGGGATATTTGACCCCGAGATATAAGAAAAATATTTCCAAGTCAAATTCGTGAGCGAAACGTTTGACTTCCATTTTTTCTCCCTCCCATCGGCACATAATTGGAATCCATAATTCGGGTAACACGGTGATTCATTTTGAAACGACAATAACTCTCTTGATTTACATTGAAAAAATAAAAAATTTGTGTTCAAATTCAAGCTCAGAAGGTATACTTTCTAAAACATTTAGGCCATGTCTAAAAATTCCAAACCATTCAAAAGTTATCTTCGAAACGATTACCAAAGTTGAGTTTTCATCACATTTTCAAATCGATTAACATTCCGAATAACTTGCAGCGAAAGTATTTTTTACCCAAAACTTCATTTCAAGATGATTGATCCCGAGATATAAGAAAAATATTTCCAAGCTAAATTCCTGAGTGAAATGTTTGACTTCCATTTTTACTCCCTCCTATCGGCACATAATTGGAATCCGTATTTCGGGTAACACGGTGGGGAATTTTAAAACAACAATAACTCTCTTGATTTCCATTGAAAAAATACAAAATTTGTGTTCAAATTCAAGTTTAGAATGTATACTTTCTAAAACATTCGGGCTGCGTCTAAAGCTTCCCAACTGTTCAAAAGTTATCTTCGAAACGGATACCGAATATGAGTTTTCAACACATTTGAAATTGATTAACGCTCTGAATAACTTGAAGAGAAAGTATTTTTAACCCGAAACTTCATTTCGAGATGATTGATCCCGCGATATAAGAAAAAAATTTCCAAGCCAAATTCGTGAGTGAAATGTTTGACTTCCATTTTTTCTCCCACCTATCGGCACATAATTGGAATCCGTAATTCAGGTAACACGGTGAGATATATTGAAACGACAATAACTCTCTTGATTTCCATTGAAAAAATACAAAATTTGTGTTCAAATTCAAGCTCAGAATGTATACTTTCTAAAACATTTAGGCCGTGTCTAATAATTCCTAACCGTTCAAACGTTATCTTCGAAACGGTTACCAAAGTTGACTTTTCATCACATTTTCAAATCGATTAACACTCCGAATAACTTGCAGCGAAAGTATTTTTTACCCAAAACTTCATTTCAAGATGATTGATCCCGAGGTATAAGAAAAATATTTCCAAGCTAAATTCATGAGCGAAACGTTTGACTTCCATTTTTACTCCCTCCTATCGGCACATAATTGGAATCCGTATTTCGGGTAACACGGTGGGGCATTTTGGAACAACAATAACTCTCTTGATTTCCAATGAAAAAATACAAATTTTGTGTTCAAATTCAAGCTCAGAATGTATACTTTCTAAAACATTCGGGCTACGTCAAAAACTTCCTAACCGTTGAAAAGTTATCTCCGAAACGGATACCGAATATGAGTTTTCAACACATTTGCAAATTGATTAACGCTCTGAATAACTTGAAGAGAAAGTATTTTTAACCCGAAACTTCATTTCGAGATGATTGATCCTGTGATATAAGAAAAATATTTCCAAGCCAAATTCGTGATCGAAACATTTGACTTCCATTTTTACTCCCTCCTATCGGCACATAATTGGAATCCGTATTTCGGGTAACACGGTGAGACATTTTGAAACGATAATATCTCTCTTGATTTCCATTGAAAAAATACAGAACTTTTATTCAAATTCAAGCTCACAATGTGTACTTTCTAAAACATTCAGGCCGCGTCTAAAAATTCCACCCCGTTCCAAAGTTATCTTCTAGATGATTACCGAAGAAGAGTTTTCAACACATTCTCAAATCGATTAATGCTCGTGAATAACTTGCAGCCAAATTATTTTTTATCGAAAGCTTCAATTCGAGATCATTGATCCCAAGATATAAGAAAAATATTTCCAAGCTAAATTCTCGAGAGAAACGTTTGACTTCTATTTTTACTCCCTCCTATCGGCACATAATTGGAATCCGTATTTCGGGTAACACGGAGGGACATTTTGAAACAACAATAACTCTCTTGATTTCCATTCAAAAAATACAAAATTTGTGTTCAAATTCAAGCTCAGAATGTGTACTTTCTAAAACATGCAGGCCGCACCTAAAAAATCCTAACGGTTCAAAAGTTTACTTCGAGACGACTACCGAAGATGGGTTTTGAACACATTTGCAAATCGATTAACGCTCATGAATAACTTGCAGCCAAATTAATTTTTACCCAAAACTTCAATTCGGGATATTTGACCCCGAGATATAAGAAAAATATTTCCAAGTCAAATTCGTGAGCGAAACGTTTGACTTCCATTTTTTCTCCCTCCCATCGGCACATAATTGGAATCCGTAATTCGGGTAACACGGTGATACATTTTGAAACGACAATAACTCTCTTGACTTCCATTGAAAAAATAAAAAATTTGTGTTCAAATTCAAGCTCAGAATGTATACTTTCTAAAACATTTAGGCCATGTCTAAAAATTCCAAACCATTCAAAAGTTATCTTCGAAACGATTACCAAAGTTGAGTTTTCATCACATTTTCAAACCGATTAACACTCCGAATAACTTGCAGCGAAAGTATTTTCTACCCAAAACTTCATTTCAAGATGATTGATCTCGAGATATAAGAAAAATATTTCCAAGCTAAATTCCTGAGTGAAATGTTTGACTTCCATTTTTACTCCCTCCTATCGGCACATAATTGGAATCCGTATTTCGGGTAACACGGTGGGGCATTTTGAAACAACAATAACTCTCTTGATTTCCATTGAAAAAATACAAAATTTTTGTTCAAATTCAAGTTTAGAATGTATACTTTCTAAAACATTCGGGCTGCGTCTAAAGCTTCCCAACTGTTCAAAAGTTATCTTCGAAACGGATACCGAATATGAGTTTTCAACACATTTGAAATTGATTAACGCTCTGAATAACTTGAAGAGAAAGTATTTTTAACCCGAAACTTCATTTTGAGATGATTGATATCGCGATATAAGAAAAATATTTCCAAGCCAAATTCGTGAGTGAAACGTTTGACTTCCATTTTTTCTCCCACCCATCGGCACATAATTGGAGTCCGTAATTCAGGTAACACGGTGAGATATATTGAAACGACAATAACTCTCTTGATTTCCATTGAAAAAATACAAAATTTGTGTTCAAATTTAAGCTCAGAATGTATACTTTCTAAAAATTTAGGCCGTGTCTAAGAATTCCAAACCGTTCAAACGTTATCTTCGAAACGGTTACCAAAGTTGACTTTTCATCACATTTTCGAATCGATTAACACTCCGAATAACTTGCAGCGAAAGTATTTTTTACCCAAAACTTCATTTCAAGATGATTGATCCCGAGGTATAAGAAAAATATTTCCAAGCTAAATTCGTGAGCGAAACGTTTGACTTCCATTTTTACTCCCTCCTATCGGCACATAATTGGAATCCGTATTTCGGGTAACACCGTGGGGCATTTTGAAACAAAAATAACTCTCTTGATTTCCAATGAAAAAATACAAAATTTGTGTTCAAATTCAAGCTCAGAATGTATACTTTCTAAAACATTCGGGCTGCGTCAAAAACTTCCTAACCGTTCAAAAGTTATCTCCGAAACGGATACCGAATATGAGTTTTCAACACATTTGCAAATTGATTAACGCTCTGAATAACTTGAAGAGAAAGTATTTTTAACCTGAAAAGTCATTTCGAGATGATTGATCCCGCGATATAAGAAAAATATTTCCAAGCCAAATTCGTGAGCGAAACGTTTGATTTCCATTTTTACTCCCACCTATCGGCACATAATTGGAACCCGATATTTGGGTAACACGGTGAGATATATTGAAACGACAATAACTCTCTTGATTTCTATTCAAAAAATACAAAATTTTTTATCAAATTCAAGCTGAGAATGTGTACTTTCTAAAACATTCGGGCTGCATCAGAACATTCCTAAGCGTACAAAAGTTATCTTCTAGATGATTACCGAAGATGAGTTTTCAACACATTTTCAAATCGATTAACGCTCGTGAATAACTTGCAGCCAAATTATTTTTTACCCAGAACTTCAATTCGAGATGATTGATCCCGAGATATAAGAAAAATATTTCCAAGCTAAATTCGTGAGCGAAACGTTTGACTTCCATTTTTACTCCCTCCAATCGGCACATAATTGGAATCTATATTTCGGGTAACATGGTGGGACATTTTGAAACAACAATAACTCCTTTGATTTCCATCTAAAAAAAAAAAAAATTTGAGTTCAAATTCAAGCTCAGAATGTGTACTTTCTAAAACGTGCAGGCCGCGTCTAAAAATTCCTGACGGTTCAAAAGTTATCTTCAAGACGATTACCGAAGATGAGTTTTCCACACATTTTCAAATCGATTAAAGCTCATGAATAACTTGCAGCCAAATTCTTTTTCACCCAAAACTTCATTTCGAGATGATTGATCCCATGATATAAGAAAAATATTTCCAAGCCAAATTCGTGATCGAAATGTTTGACTTACATTTTTACTCCCTCCTGTCGGCACATAATTGGAATCCGTATTTCGGGTAACACGGTGAGAGATTTTGAAACGACAATAAATCTGTTGATTTCCACTGAAAAAATACAGAATTTGTATTCAAATTCAAGCTCAGAATGTGTACTTTCTAAAACATTCTGGCCGCGCCTAAAAATTCCTAACGGTTCAAAAGTTATCTTCGAGACGATTACCGAAGATGAGTTTTCAACACATTTTCAAATCGATTAACACTCATGAATAACCTGCACCCAAATTATTTTTTACCCAAAACTTCAATTCGGGATGATTGATCCCGAGATATAAGAAAAACATTTCCAAGGCAAATTCGTGAGCGAAACGTTTGACTTCCATTTTTACTCTCTCCTATCGGCACATAATTGGAATCCGTATTTCGAGTAACACGGTGAGACATTTTGAAACGACAATAACTCTCTTGATTTCCGTTGAAAAAATCAAAATTTGTGTTCAATTCCAAGCTAAGAATGTATACTTTCTAAAACATTCGGGCTGCGACTAAAAATTCCTAACCGTTCAAAAGTTATCTTCGAAACGATTACCAAGGATGAGTTTTCAACACATTTTCAAATTGATTAATGCCCTGAATAACTTGCAGAGAAAGTATTTTTTACCCAAAACTTCATTTCGAGATGATTGATCCCGCGATATACGAAAAATATTTCCTAGCCAAATTCGTGTGCGAAACCTTTGACTTCCATTTTTACTCCCTCCTATCGGCACATAATTAGAATCCGTATTTCGACTAACACGGTGAGACATTTTCAAACGACAATAACTCTCTTGATTTCCATTGAAAAAATACAAAATTTGTGTTCAAATTCAAGCTCAGAATGTATACTTTCTAAAACATTCAGGCCACATCTAAAAATTCCTAACCGTTGAAAAGTTATCTTCGAAATGGTTACCGAAGTTGAGTTTTCAACACATTTTCAAATCGATTAAAACTCTGAATAACTTGCAGCGAAAGTATTTTTTACCGAAAACTTCATTTCGAGATGATTGATCCCGAGATATAAGAAAAATATTTCCCAGCTAAACTCGCGAGCGAAACGTTTGACTTCCATTTTTACTCCCTCCTATCGGCACTTAATTGGAATCCGTATTTTGGGTAACACGGTAGGACATTTTGAAACAACAATAACTCTCTTGATTTCCATTGAAAAAATACAAAATTTGTGTTCAAATTCAAGCTCATGATGTGTACTTTCTAATACATGCAGGCCGTGCCTAAAAATTCCTAATGGTTCAAAAGTTATCTTCGAGACGATTACCGAAGATGGGTTTTGAACACATTTTCAAATCGATTAATGCTCATGAATATCTTGCAACCAAATTATTTTTTACCCAAAACTAATTCGTGATATAAGAAAAATATTTCCAAGTTAAATTCGTGACCGAAACGTTTGACATCCATTTTTACTCCCTCCTATCGGTACATAATTGGAATCTATAATTCGGGTAATACAGTGAGATATAATGAAACGACAATAACTCTCTTGATTTCTGGTGAAAAAATACAAAATTTTTGTTCAAATTCAAGCTCATAATGTGTGCTTTCTAAAACATTAAGGCCGCGTCTAAAAATTCCTAACCGTTCAATACTTTTCTTTGAAACGGTTACCGTAGTTAAGTTTTCAACACATTTTCGTATCGATTAACACTCGTGAATAACTTGCAACAAAAGTATTTTTTTCCCAAAACTTCATTTTGGGATGATTGATCCTACGATATTTGAAACATATTTCAAAGCCAAATTCGTGAGCAAAACGTTTGACTTCCATTTTACTCCCTCCTATCGGCACATAATTGGAATCCGCAATTCGGGTAACACGGTGAGATATACTGAAACGATAATAAATCTCTTGATTTCTAGTAAAAAAATAAAAAGTTGTGTCCAAATCCAAGCTCAGAATGTGTACTTTCTAAAACGTTCGTGCTGCGTCTAAAAATTCCTAACCGTACAAAATTTATCTTCTAGATGATTACCGGAGGTGTGTTTTCAACACATTTTTGAATCGACTAAAGCTCGTGAATAACTTGCAGCCAAATTATTTTTTCCCCAAAACTTCAATTCGAGATGATTGATCCCGAGATATAAGAAAAATATTTCCAAGCTAAATTCGGGAGCGAAATGTTTGACTTCCATTTTTACTCCCTCCAATCGGCACATAATTTGAATCCGTATCTCGGGTAACACGGTGGGACATTTTGAAACAACAAAAACTCTCTTGATTTCCATTGAAAAAATACAAAATTTGTGTTCAAATTCAAGATCAGAACGTGTACTTTCAAAAATGTGCAGGCCGCGTCTAAAAATTCCTGACGGTTCAAAAGTTATCTTCAAGACGATTACCGAATATGAGTTTTCCACACATTTTCAAATCGATTAAAGCTCATGAATAACTTGCGGCCAAATTATTTTTTACCCAAACTTCATTTCGAGATGATTGATCCCGTGATATAAGAAAAATATTTCCAAGCCAAATTCGTGAGCGAAACGTTTGACTTCCATTTTTACTCCCTCTTATCGACACATAATTGGAATTTGTAATTCGGGTAACACGGTGAGACATTTTGAAACGACAATAACTCTCTTGACTTCCATTGAAAAACTACAAAATTTGTGTTCAAATTCAAGCTCAGAATGTATACTTTGTAAAACATTTAGGCCGTGTCTAAAAATTCCAAACCGTCCAAAAGTTATCTTCGAAACGGTTACCAAAGTTTAGTTTTCAACACATTTTCAAATTGATTAACACTCTGAATAACTTGCAGCGAAAGTATTTTTTACCCAAAACTTCACTTCGAGATGATTGATCCCGAGATATAAGAAAAATATTTCCAAGCTAAATTCGGGAGCGAAACGTTTCCCTTCCATTTTTACTCCCTCCTATCGGCACCTAATTGGAATTCGTAATTCGGGTAACACGGTGAGATATATTGAAACGACAATAACTCTCTTGATTTCTAGTAAAAAAATACAAAATTTTTGTTCAAATTCAATCTCAGAATGTGTACTTTCTAAAACATTCGGGCTGCATCACAAAATTCCTAACCGTACAAAAGTTATCTTCTAGATGATTACAGAAGATGAGTTTTCAACACATTTTCAAATCGATTAACGGTCGTGAATAACTTGCAGCCAAATCGTTTTTTACCCAAAACTTCAATTCGAGATGATTGATCCCGAGATATAAGAAAAATATTTCCAAGCTAAATTCGTGAGCGAAACGTTTGACTTCCATTTTTACTCCCTTCAATTGGCACATAATTGGAATTCGTATTTCAGGGAACACGGTGGGACATTTTGAAACTACAATAACTCTCTTGATTTCCATTGAAAAAATACAAAATTTGTGTTCAAATTCAAGCTCAGAATGTGTACTTTCTAAAACTTGCAGGCCACGCTAAAAAATTCCAAACAGTTCAAAAGTTATCTTCGAGACGATTACCGAAGATGAGTTTTCAACACATTTTCAAATCGATTGACGCTCATGAATAACTTGCAGCCAAATTATTTTTTACCCAAAAATTCAATTCGGGATTATTGATCCCGAGATAGAAGAAAAATATTTCCAAGCCAAATTCGTGAGCAAAACGTTTGACTTTCATTTTTACTCCCTCCAATCGGCACATAATTGGAATCCGTATTTCGCGTAACACCGTGGGACATTTTGAAACAACAATAACTCTCTTGATTTCCATTGAAAAAAAACAAAATTTGAGTACAAATTCAAGCTCAGAATGTGTACTTTCTAAAACGTGCAGGCCGCGTCTAAAAATTCCTGACGAATCAAAAGTTATCTTCAAGACGATTATCGAAGATGAGTTTTCCACACATTTTCAAATCGATTAAAGCTCATGAATGACTTGCAGCCAAATTATTTTTTACCCAAAACTTCTGTTTGAGATGATTAATCACGAGATATAAGAAAAATATTTCCAAGCCAAATTCGTGAGCGAAACTTTTGATTTCCATTTTTACTCCCTCCTATCGGCACATAATTGGAATCCGTATTTTGGGTAATACGGTGGGACATTTTGAAACTACAATAACTCTCTTGATTTCCATTGAAAAAAAACAAAATTTGAGTTCAATTTCAAGGTCAGAATGTGTACTTTCTAAAACATGGTGGCCGCGTCTAGAAATTCCTGACGGTTCAAAAGTTATCTTCAAGACGATTTCCGGAGATGAGTTTTCCACACATTTTCAAATCGATTAAAGTTCATGAATAACTTGCGGCCAAATTAGTTTTTACCCAAAATTTCAATTCGAGATGATTCATCCCGAGATATAAGAAAAATATTTCCAAGCCAAATTCGTGAGCGAAACTTTTGACTTCCATTTTTACTCCCTCCTATCGGCACATAATTGGAATCCGTATTTTGGGTAACACGATGAGACATTTTGAAACGATAATAACTCTCTTGATTTCCATTGAAAAAATACAAAATTTGTGTTCAAATTCAAGCTCAGAATGTATACGTTCTAAAACATTCAGGCCGTGTATAAAAATACAAGACCGTCCAAAAGTTATCTTCGAAACGGTTACCAAAGTTGAGTTTTCAACACATTTTCAAATTGATTAACACTCTAAATAACTTGCAGCGAAAGTATTTTTTACCCAAAACTTCACTTCGAGATGATTGATCCCGAGATATAAGAAGAATATTTCCAAGCTAAATTCGTGAGTGAAACGTTTGACTTCCATTTTTACTCCCTCCTATCGACACCTAATTGGAATCCGTAATTCGGGTAACACGGTGAGATATATTAAAACAACAATAACTCTCTTGATTTCTAGTCAAAAAATACAAAATTTTTCTTCAAATCCAAGCTCAAAATGTGTACTTTCTAAAACATTCAGGCTGCATCACAAAATTCCTAACCGTACAAAAGTTATCTTCTAGATGATTACCGAAGATGAGTTTTCAACACATTTTCAATCGATTAACGCTCGTGAATAACTTGCAGCCAAATTAATTTTTACCCAAAACTTCACATCGAGATGATTGATCCCGAGATATAAGGAAAATATTTCCAAGCTAAATTCATGAGCGAAACGTTTGACTTCCATTTTTACTCCCTCCAATTGGCACAGAATTGGAATCCGTAATTCGGGTAACACGGTGAGACATTTTGAAACGATAATAACTCTCTTAATTTCCATTGAAAAAATACAAAATTTTTGTTCAAATTCAAGCTCAGAATGTATACGTTCTAAAACATTCAGGCCGTGTATAAAAATACAAGACCGTCCAAAAGTTATCTTCGAAACGGTTACCAAAGTTGAGTTTTCAACACATTTTCAAATTGATTAACACTCTAAATAACTTGCAGCGAAAGTATTTTTTACCCAAAACTTCACTTCGAGATGATTGATCCCGAGATATAAGAAGAATATTTCCAAGCTAAATTCGTGAGCAAAACGTTTGACTTCCATTTTTACTCCCTCCTATCGACACCTAATTGGAATCCGTAATTCGGGTAACACGGTGAGATATATTAAAACAACAATAACTCTCTTGATTTCTAGTCAAAAAATACAAAATTTTTCTTCAAATCCAAGCTCAAAATGTGTACTTTCTAAAACATTCGGGCTGCATCACAAAATTCCTAACCGTACAAAAGTTATCTTCTAGATGATTACAGAAGATGAGTTTTCAACACATTTTCAAATCGATTAACGGTCGTGAATAACTTGCAGCCAAATCGTTTTTTACCCAAAACTTCAATTCGAGATGATTGATCCCGAGATATAAGAAAAATATTTCCAAGCTAAATTCGTGAGCGAAACGTTTGACTTCCATTTTTACTCCCTTCAATTGGCACATAATTGGAATTCGTATTTCAGGGAACACGGTGGGACATTTTGAAACTACAATAACTCTCTTGATTTCCATTGAAAAAATACAAAATTTGTGTTCAAATTCAAGCTCAGAATGTGTACTTTCTAAAACTTGCAGGCCACGCTAAAAAATTCCAAACAGTTCAAAAGTTATCTTCGAGACGATTACCGAAGATGAGTTTTCAACACATTTTCAAATCGATTGACGCTCATGAATAACTTGCAGCCAAATTATTTTTTACCCAAAAATTCAATTCGGGATTATTGATCCCGAGATAGAAGAAAAATATTTCCAAGCCAAATTCGTGAGCAAAACGTTTGACTTTCATTTTTACTCCCTCCAATCGGCACATAATTGGAATCCGTATTTCGCGTAACACCGTGGGACATTTTGAAACAACAATAACTCTCTTGATTTCCATTGAAAAAAAACAAAATTTGAGTACAAATTCAAGCTCAGAATGTGTACTTTCTAAAACGTGCAGGCCGCGTCTAAAAATTCCTGACGAATCAAAAGTTATCTTCAAGACGATTATCGAAGATGAGTTTTCCACACATTTTCAAATCGATTAAAGCTCATGAATGACTTGCAGCCAAATTATTTTTTACCCAAAACTTCTGTTTGAGATGATTAATCACGAGATATAAGAAAAATATTTCCAAGCCAAATTCGTGAGCGAAACTTTTGATTTCCATTTTTACTCCCTCCTATCGGCACATAATTGGAATCCGTATTTTGGGTAATACGGTGGGACATTTTGAAACTACAATAACTCTCTTGATTTCCATTGAAAAAAAACAAAATTTGAGTTCAATTTCAAGGTCAGAATGTGTACTTTCTAAAACATGGTGGCCGCGTCTAGAAATTCCTGACGGTTCAAAAGTTATCTTCAAGACGATTTCCGGAGATGAGTTTTCCACACATTTTCAAATCGATTAAAGTTCATGAATAACTTGCGGCCAAATTAGTTTTTACCCAAAATTTCAATTCGAGATGATTCATCCCGAGATATAAGAAAAATATTTCCAAGCCAAATTCGTGAGCGAAACTTTTGACTTCCATTTTTACTCCCTCCTATCGGCACATAATTGGAATCCGTATTTTGGGTAACACGATGAGACATTTTGAAACGATAATAACTCTCTTGATTTCCATTGAAAAAATACAAAATTTGTGTTCAAATTCAAGCTCAGAATGTATACGTTCTAAAACATTCAGGCCGTGTATAAAAATACAAGACCGTCCAAAAGTTATCTTCGAAACGGTTACCAAAGTTGAGTTTTCAACACATTTTCAAATTGATTAACACTCTAAATAACTTGCAGCGAAAGTATTTTTTACCCAAAACTTCACTTCGAGATGATTGATCCCGAGATATAAGAAGAATATTTCCAAGCTAAATTCGTGAGTGAAACGTTTGACTTCCATTTTTACTCCCTCCTATCGACACCTAATTGGAATCCGTAATTCGGGTAACACGGTGAGATATATTAAAACAACAATAACTCTCTTGATTTCTAGTCAAAAAATACAAAATTTTTCTTCAAATCCAAGCTCAAAATGTGTACTTTCTAAAACATTCAGGCTGCATCACAAAATTCCTAACCGTACAAAAGTTATCTTCTAGATGATTACCGAAGATGAGTTTTCAACACATTTTCAATCGATTAACGCTCGTGAATAACTTGCAGCCAAATTAATTTTTACCCAAAACTTCACATCGAGATGATTGATCCCGAGATATAAGGAAAATATTTCCAAGCTAAATTCATGAGCGAAACGTTTGACTTCCATTTTTACTCCCTCCAATTGGCACAGAATTGGAATCCGTAATTCGGGTAACACGGTGAGACATTTTGAAACGATAATAACTCTCTTAATTTCCATTGAAAAAATACAAAATTTTTGTTCAAATTCAAGCTCAGAATGTATACGTTCTAAAACATTCAGGCCGTGTATAAAAATACAAGACCGTCCAAAAGTTATCTTCGAAACGGTTACCAAAGTTGAGTTTTCAACACATTTTCAAATTGATTAACACTCTAAATAACTTGCAGCGAAAGTATTTTTTACCCAAAACTTCACTTCGAGATGATTGATCCCGAGATATAAGAAGAATATTTCCAAGCTAAATTCGTGAGCAAAACGTTTGACTTCCATTTTTACTCCCTCCTATCGACACCTAATTGGAATCCGTAATTCGGGTAACACGGTGAGATATATTAAAACAACAATAACTCTCTTGATTTCTAGTCAAAAAATACAAAATTTTTCTTCAAATCCAAGCTCAAAATGTGTACTTTCTAAAACATTCGGGCTGCATCACAAAATTCCTAACCGTACAAAAGTTATCTTCTAGATGATTACCGAAGATGAGTTTTCAACACATTTTCTAATCGATTAACGCTCGTGAATAACTTGCAGCCAAATTAATTTTTACCCAAAACTTCACTTCGAGATGATTGATCCCGAGATATAAGGAAAATATTTCCAAGCTAAATTCATGAGCGAAACGTTTGACTTCCATTTTTACTCCCTCCAATTGGCACAAAATTGGAATCCGTAATTCGGGTAACACGGTGAGACATTTTGAAACGACAATAACTCTCTTGACTTCCATTGAAAAAATACAAAATTTGTGTTCAAATTCATGCTTAGAATGTATACTTTCTAAAACATTCAGGCCGCGTCTAAAAATTCCAGACCGTCCAAAAGTTATTTTCAAAACGGTTACCAAAGTTGAGTTTTCAACACATTTTCAAATCGATTAACACTCTGAATAACTTGCAGCGAAAGTATTTTTTACCCAAAACTTCGCTTCGAGATGATTGGTCCCGAGATATAAGAAAACTATTACCAAGCTAAATTCGTGAACGAAACGTTTGACTTCCATTTTTACTCCCTCTTATCGGCACCTAATTGGAATCTGTAATTCGGGTAACACGGTGAGATATATTGAAATGACAATAACTCTCTTGATTTCTAGTAAAAAAATACAAAATTTTTGTTCAACTCCAAGCTCAGAATGTGTACTTTCTAAAACATTCGGGCTGCATCACAAAATTCCTAACCGTACAAAAGTTATCTTCTAGATGATTACCGAAGATGAGTTTTCAACACATTTTCAAATCGATTAACGCTCGCGAATAACTTGCAGCCAAATTATTTTTTACCCAAAACTTCACTTCGAGATGATTGATCCCGAGATATAAGGAAAATATTTCCAAGCTAAATTCATGAGCGAAACGTTTGACTTCCATTTTTACTCCCTCCAATTGGCACAGAATTGGAATCCGTATTTTGGGTAACACGATGAGACATTTTGAAACGACAATAACTCTCTTGATTTCCATTGAAAAAATACAAATTTTGTGTTCAAATTCAAGCTCAGAATGTATACGTTCTAAAACATTCAGGCCGTGTATAAAAATTCAAGACCGTCCAAAAGTTATCTTCGAAACGGTTACCAAAGTTGAGTTTTCAACACATTTTCAAATCGATTAACACTCTGAATAACTTGCAGCGAAAGTATTTTTTACCCAAAACTTCACTTCGAGATGATTGATCCCGAGATATAAGAAGAATATTTCCAAGCTAAATTCGTGAGCGAAACGTTTGACTTCCATTTTTACTCCCTCCAATCGGCACATAATTGGAATCCGTATTTCGGGTAACACGGTGGGACATTTTGAAACAACAATAACTCTCTTGATTTCCATTGAAAAAAAACAAAATTTGAGTACAAATTCAAGCTCAGAATGTGTACTTTCTAAAACGTGCAGGCCGCGTCTAAAAATTCATAACGAATCAAAAGTTATCTTCAAGACGATTATCGAAGATGAGATTTCCACACATTTTCAAATCGATTAAAGCTCATGAATGACTTGCAGCCAAATTATTTTTTACCCAAAACTTCAATTTGAGATGATTGATCACGAGATATAAGAAAAATATTTCCAAGCCAAATTCGTGAGCGAAACTTTTGACTTCCATTTTTACTCCCTCCTATCGGCACATAATTGGAATCCGTATTTCAGGTAATACGGTGGGACATTTTGAAACCACAATAACTCTCTTGATTTCCAGTGAAAAAATACAAAATTTGTGTTCAAATTCAAGCTCAGAATGTTTACTTTCTAAAACATGCAGGCCGCGCTAAAAAATTCCAAACAGTTCAAAAGTTATCTTCGAGATGATTACCGAAGATGAGTTTTCAACACATTTTCAAATCAATTGATGCTCATGAATAACTTGCAGCCAAATTATTTTTTACCCAAAAATTCAATTCGGGATGATTGATCCCGCGATAGAAGAAAAATATTTCCAAGCCAAATTCGTGAGTGAAACGTTTGACTTCCATTTTTACTCCCTCCTATCGGCACATAATTGGAATCTGTAATTCGGGTAACACGGTGAGACATTTTGAAACGACAATAACTCTCTTGACTTCCATTGAAAAAATACAAAATTTGTGTTCAAATTCATGCTTAGAATGTATACTTTCTAAAAAATTCAGGCCGCATCTAAAAATTCCAGACCGTCCAAAAGTTATCTTCGAAACGGTTACCAAAGTTGAGTTTTCAACACATTTTCAAATCGATTAACACTCTGAATAACTTGCAGCGAAAGTATTTTTTACCCAAAACTTCGCTTCTAGATGATTGGTCCCGAGATATAAGAAAACTATTACGAAACTAAATTCGTGAACGAATCGTTTGACTTCCATTTTTACTCCCTCTTATCGGCACCTAATTGGAATCTGTAATTCGGGTATCACGGTGAGATACATTGAAACAACAATAACTCTCTTAATTTCTAGTAAAAAAATACAAAATTTTTGTTCAAATTCAAGTTCAGAATATGTACTTTCTAAAACATTCGGGCTGCGTCACAAAATTCCTAACCGTACAAAAGTTATCTTCTAGATGATTACCGAAGACGAGTTTTCAACACATTTTCAAATCGATTAACGCTCGTGAATAACCTGCAGCCAAATTATTTTTTACCCAAAACTTCAATTCGAGATGATTTATCCCGAGATATAAGAAAAATATTTCAAAGCTAAATTCGTGAGCGAAATGTTTGACTTCCACTTTTACTCCCTCCAATCGGCACATAATTGGAATCCGTATTTCGGGTAACACGGTGGGACATTTTGAAACAACAATAACTCTCTTGATTTCCATTGAAAAAAAACAAAATTTGAGTTCAAATTCAAGCTCAGAATGTGTACTTTCTAAAATGTGCAGGTCGCATCTAAAAATTCCCGACATTTCAAAAGTTATTTTCAAGATGATTACCGAAGATGAGTTTTCCACACATTTTCAAATCGATTAAAGCTCATGAATAACTTGCAGCCAAATTATTTTTTACCCAAAACTTCAATTCGAGATGATTGATCCCGAGATATAAGAAAAATATTTCCAAGCCAAATTCGTGTGCGAAACTTTTGACTTCCATTTTTACTTCCACCTATCGGCACATAATTGGAATCCGTATTTTGGGTAACACGGTGAGACATTTTGAAACGAAAATAACACTCATGATTTCCATTGAAAAAATACAAAATTTGTGTTCAAATTCAAGCTCAGAATGTGTACTTTCTAAAACATGCAGGCCACGCCTAAAAATTCCTAACGGTTCAAAAGTTATCCTCGAAATGGTTTCCGAAGTTGAGTTCTCAACACATTTTCAAATCGATTTACGCTCTGAATAATTTGCAGCGAAAGTATTTTCTACCCAAAACTTCATTTTGAGATGATTGATCCCGCGATATCAGAAAAATATTTCCAAGCCAAATTCATGAGCGAAACGTTTGACTTTCATTTTCACTCCTTCCTATCGGCACATAATTGGAATCCGTAATTCGGCTAACACGGTCAGACATATTGAAATGACAATCACTCTTTTGATTTCCATCGAAAAAATACAAAATTTGTGTTCAAATTCCGGCTCAGAATCTGTACTTTCTAAAACATTCAGGCCGCGTCCAAAAATTCCTAACCGTTCAAAAGTTTCTTTCGAAACGGTTACCGTAGTTGAGTTTTCAACACATTTCCAAATCGATTAACGCTCTGAATAACTTTCAGCGAAAATGTTTTGTCATCAAAACTTCATTTTGAGATGATTGATCCCGCGATATGAGAAAAATATTTCCAAGCCAAATTCGTGAGTGAAACGTTTGACTTCGATTTTTACTCCCTCCTATCGGCACATAATTGGAATCCGTATTTCGGGTATCACGGTGAGATACATTGAAACAACAATAACTCTCTTGATTTCTAGTAAAAAAATACAAAATTTTTGTTCAAATTCAAGTTCAGAATATGTACTTTCTAAAACATTCGGGCTGCGTCACAAAATTCCTAACCGTACAAAAGTTATCTTCTAGATGATTACCGAAGACGAGTTTTCAACACATTTTCAAATCGATTAATGCTCGTGAATAACCTGCAGCCAAATTATTTTTTACCCAAAACTTCAATTCGAGATGATTTATCCCGAGATATAAGAAAAATATTTCAAAGCTAAATTCGTGAGCGAAATGTTTGACTTCCACTTTTACTCCCTCTAATCGGCACATAATTGGAATCCGTATTTCGGGTAACACGGTGGGACATTTTGAAACAACAATAACTCTCTTGATTTCCATTGAAAAAAAACAAAATTTGAGTTCAAATTCAAGCTCAGAATGTGTACTTCCTAAAATGTGCAGGTCGCATCTAAAAATTCCCGACATTTCAAAAGTTATTTTCAAGATGATTACCGAAGATGAGTTTTCCACACATTTTCAAATCGATTAAAGCTCATGAATAACTTGCAGCCAAATTATTTTTTACCCAAAACTTCAATTCGAGATGATTGATCCCGAGATATAAGAAAAATATTTCCAAGCCAAATTCGTGTGCGAAACTTTTGACTTCCATTTTTACTTCCACCTATTGGCACATAATTGGAATCCGTATTTCGGGTAACACGGTGAGACATTTTGAAACGACAATAACACTCATGATTTCCATTGAAAAAATACAAAATTTGTGTTCAAATTCAAGCTCAGAATGTGTACTTTCTAAAACATTCGTGCCACGCCTAAAAATTCCTAACCGTACAAAAGTTATCTTCTAGATGATTGCTGAGGATGAGTTTTCTACACATTTTCAAATCTGTTAACACTCGTGAATAACTTGTAGCCAAATTATTTTTTACCCAAAACTTCAATTTGAGATGATTGATCCCGAGATATAAGAAAAATATTTCCAAGCTAAATTCGTGAGCGAAACATTTCACTTCCATTTTTACTCCCTCCTATCGGCACATAATTGGAATCTGTATTTCGGGTAACGTGGTGAGACATTTTGAAATGACAACAACTCACTTGATGTCAAGTAAAAAAGTACAAAATTTGTGTTCAAATTGAAGCTCAGAATGTGTACTTTCTAAAACGTTCGTGCCACGTCTAAAAATTCCTAATTGTACAAAAGTTATCTTCTAGATGATTGCTGAAGATGAGTTTTCTACACATTTTCAAATCTGTTAATGCTCGTGAATAACTTGTAGCCAAATTAATTTTTACCCAAAACTTCAATTTGAGATGATTGATCCCAAGATATAAGAAAAATATTTCCAAGCTAAATTCGTGAGCGAAACGTTTCACTTCCATTTTTACTCCCTCCTATCGGCACATAATTGGAATATGTATTTTGGGTAACACGGTGGTACATTTTGAAACAACAATAACTCTCATGATTTCCATTGAAAAAATACAAAATTTGAGTTCAAATTGAAGCTCAGAATGTGTACTTTCTAAAACATGCAGGCCACATCTAAAAATTCCTAACGGTTCAAAAGTTATCTTCGAGACGATTACCGAAGAAGTGTTTTCAACACATTTTCAAATCGATTAACGCTCGTGAATAACTTGCACCCAAATTATTTTTTACCCAAAACTTCAATTCGAGATGATTGATCCCGAGATGTAAGAAAAATATTTCCAAGCCAATTTCGTGAGCGAAACGTTTGACTTCCATTCTTACACCCTCCTTTCGGCACATAATTGGAATCCGAATTTCGGGAAACGCGGTGAGACATTTTGAAACGACAATAACTCTCTTGATTTCCATTGAAAAAATACAAAATTTGAGTTCAAAGTCAAGCTGAGAATGTGCACTTTCTAAAACATTGGCGCCGCGTCTAAAAATTCCTAACCGTTCAAAAGTTATCTTCAAAACGGTTACCGAAGATGAGTTTTTGACACATTTTCAAATTGGTTAACGCTCTGAATAACTTGCAGAGAATGTATTTTTTACCCGAAACCTCATTTCGAGATGATTGATCCCGCGCTATAAGAAAAATATTTCTAAGCCAAATTCGTGGGCGAAATGTTTGACTTCCATTTTTACTCCATCCTATCGGCACATAATTGGAATCCGTAATTCGGGTAACACGGTGAGATATATTGAAACAACAATAACTCTCTTGATTTCTAGTCAAAAAATACAAAATTTGTGTTTAAATTCAAGCTCGAAATGTGTTCTTTCTAAAACATTAAAGCCGCGCCTAAAAATTCCAAACCGTTTAATACTTTTCTTCGAAACGGTTACCGAAATTTAGTTTTCAACACATTTTCAAATCTATTAACGCTCATCGATAACTTGCAACCAAACTATTTTTTACCCAAAACTTCATTTCAAGATGATTGATCCCGTGATATATGAAAAATATTTCCAAGCCAAATTCATGAGCAAAACGTTTGACTTCCTTTTTTACTCCCTCCGATCGAGGCATAATTGGAATCCGTAATTCGTGTAACACGTTGAGGCATATTGGAATGACAATGAGTCCCTTGATTTCCATTGAAAAAGTTCAAAATTTGTTTTCAAATTCATGCTAAGAATGTGTGCTTTCTAAAACATTCAGGCCGCATCTAAAAATTCCCAACCGTTCAAAAGTTTTCTTCGAAACGGTTCCCGAAGTTGAGTTCTCAACACATTTTCAAATCGATTTACGCTCTGAATAACTTGCAGAGAAAGTACTTTTTACTCGAAACTTCATTTCGAGATGATTGATCCCGCGATATAGGAAAAATATTTCCAAGCCAAATTCATGAGCGAAACGTTTGACTTCCATTTTCCCTCGTCCTATTGGCAAATAATTGAAATCCGTAATTCGGGTAACACAGTGAGATATATTGATACGACAATAACTCTCTTGATTTCTAGTGAAAAAATACAAAATTTGTGTTCAAATTCAAGCTCGGAATGTGTGCTTTCTAAAACATTCAAACCGCGTCTAAAAATTCCAAACCGTTCAATAGTGTTCTTCGAAACGGTTACCGAAGTTGAGTTCTCAACACATTTTCAAATCGATTAACGCTCGTGAATAACTTGCAACCAATGTATTTTTTACCCAAAACATCATTTCGAGAGGATTGACCCCGCGATATATGAAAAATATTTCCAAGCCAAATTCGTGAGCGAAAGGTTTGACTTCAATTTTTACTCCCTCCGATCGGCACATAATTGGAATCCATAACTCGGGTAACACGGTGAGACATTTTGAAACAACAATAACTCTCTTGATTTGCATTGAAAAAATACAAAATTTGTGTTCCAATTCAAGCTTAGAATGTGCACTTCCTCAAAACGTTCAGGCCGCGTCTAAAAATTCCAAACCGTTCAATAGTGTTCTTCAAAACGGTTACCGAAGTTGAGTTTTCAACACATTTTCAAATAGATTAACGCTCTGAATAACTTTCAGCAAAAGTATTCTTTACTGAAAATTTCAATTCAAGATGATTGATCCCTAGATACAAGAAAAATATTTCCACGCCAAATTATTGAGTGACACGTTTGACTTCCATTTTTACACCCTCCAATCGGCACATAATTGGACTGTGTAATTCAGGTAACACGGCGAGACATATTGAAACGACAATAACTCTCTCCATTTCCAGTGAAAAAATACAAAATTTCTATTCATATTCAAGCTTAAAGTTTGTACTTTCTAGAACATTCAGGTCACGTCTAAAAATTCCTTCCCGTTCAAAAGTTATCTTCAAGATGGTTACCGAAGATCAGTTTTCAACACATTTTCAAATCGATTAACACCCGTGAATAACTTGCAACCAAAGTATTTTTTACCCAAAACTTCATTTCGAGATGATTGATCCGTGATATATGAAAAATATTTCCAAGCCAAATTCGTGAGAAAAACGTTTGACATCCATTTTTACTCCCTCCTATCAGCACATAATTGGAATCCGTTTTTCGGGTAACACGGTGAGACATTTTGAAACGACAATAACTCTCTTGATTTCCATTGAAAAAATGCAAATTTTGTGTTGAAATTCAAGCTCAGAATGTGTACTTCTAAAACATTGAGGCCGCGTCAAAAAATTCCTAACCGTTCAAAAGTTATCTTTGAAACGGTTACTGAAGTTGAGTTTTCCACACATTTTCAAATCGATTAACACAAGGAATAACTTGCTGCGAAAGTATTTTTTACCCAAAACTTCATTTCGAGATGACTGATCCCGTGATATAAGAGAAATATTTCCAAGCAAACTCTGCGATCGAAATATTTGACTTCCATTTTTACTCCCTCCTATCGGCACATAATTGGAATCCGTATTTCGGGTAACACGGTGAGACATTTTCAAACAACAATAACTCTCTTGATTTCCATTGAAAAAATACAAAATTTGAGTTCAAAGTCAAGCTGAGAATGTGTACTTTCTAAAACATTCGCGCCGCGTCTAAAAATTCATAACCGTTCAAAAGTTATCTTCGAAACGGTTACCAAAGATGAGTTTTCAACTCATTTTCAAATTGATTAACGCTCTGAATAACTTGCAGAGAAAGTGTTTTTTACCCAAAACTTCATTTCGAGATGATTGATACCACAATATAAGAAAAATATTTCCGAGCCAAATTCATGAGCGAAATGTTTGACTTCCATTTTTACTCCCTCCTATCGGCACATAATTGGAATCCGTATTTCGGGTAACACGGTCAGACATTTTGAAACGACAACAACCATCTTGATGTCTAGTAAAAAACTACAAAATTTGTGTTTAAATTCAAGCTCAGAATGTGTACTTTCTAAAACATTCGTGCCACGTCTAAAAATTCCTAACCGTACAAAAGTTATCTTCTAGATGATTGCTGAAGATGAGTTTTCAACACATTTTCAAATCTGTTAACGCTCGTGAATAACTTGCAGCCAAATTATTTTTTACCCAAAACTTCAATTCGAGATGATTGATCCCGAGATATAAGAAAAATATTTCCACACTAAATTCGTGAGCAAAACGTTTCACTTCCACTTTTACTCCCTCCTATCGGCACATAATTGGAATCTGTATTTTGGGTAACACGGTGGTACATTTTGAAACAACAGTAACTCTCATGATTTCCATTGAAAAAATACAAAATTTTTGTTCAAATTCAAGCTCAGAATGTGTACTTTCAAAAACATGCTGGCCACATCTAAAAATTCCTAACGGTTCAAAAGTTATCTTTGAGACGATTACCGAAGAAGAGTTTTCAACACATTTTCAAATCGATTAACGCTCGTGAATAACTTGTAGCCAAATTATTTTTTACCCAAAACTTCAATTCGAGATGATTGATTCCGAGATGTAAGAAAAATATTTCCAAACCAATTTCGTGAGCGAAACGTTTGACTTCCATTTTTACACCCTCCTATTGGCACATAATTGGAATCCGAATTTCGGGTAACACGGTGAAACATTTTGAAACGACAATAACTCTCTTGATTTTCATTGAAAAAATACAAAATTTGTGTTCAAAGTCAAGCTGAGAATATGTACTTTCTAAAACATTAGCGCCGCGTCTAAAAATTCCTAACCATTCAAAAGTTATCTTCAAAACGGTTACCGAAGATGAGTTTTCGACACATTTTCAAATTGGTTAACGCTCTGAACAACTTGCAGAGAATGTATTTTTTATCCGAAACTTCATTTTGAGATGATTGATCCCACGCTATAAGAAAAATATTTTCAAGCCAAATTCGTGGCCGAAACATTTGACTTCCATTTTTACTCCATCCTATCGGCACATAATTCGAATCCGTAATTCGGGTAATACGGTGAGATATATTGAAACGACAATAACTCTCTTGATTTCTAGTGAAAAAATACGAAATTTGTGTTCAAATTTAAGCTCGGAATGTGTGCTTTCTAAAACATTAAAGCCGCGTCTAAAAATTCCAAACCGTTCAATACTTTTCTTCGAAACGGTTACCGAAGTTTAGTTTTCAACACATTTTTAAATCGATTAACGCTCGCGAATAACTTGCAACCAAACTATTTTTTACCCAAAACTTCATTTCAAGATGATTGATCCCGTGATATATGAAAAATATTTCCAAGCCAAATTCATGAGCAAAATGTTTGACTTCCTTTTTTACTCCCTCCTATCGGCGTATAATTGGAATCCGTAATTCGGGTAACACGTTGAGGCATATTGAAACGACAATAACTCTCTTGATTTCCATTGAAAAGTTCAAAATTTGTTTTCAAATTCAAGCTAAGAATGTGTGCTTTCTAAAACATTTAGGCCGCGTCTAAAAATTCCCAACCGTTCAAAAGTTTTCTTCGAAACGGTTTTCGAAGTTGAGTTCTCAACACAATTTGAAATCAATTTAGGCTCTGAATAACTTGCAGAGAAAGTATTTTCTACCCGAAACTTCATTTTGAGATGATTGATCCCGCGATATAGGAAAAATATTTCTGAGCCAAATTCGTGAGCGAAACGTTTGACTTCCATTTTCCATCCGTCCCATTGGCAAATAATTGAAATCCGTAATTCGGGTAACACAGTGAGATATATTGAAACGACAATAACTCTCTTGATTTCTAGTGAAAAAATACAAAATTTGTGTTCAAATTCAAGCTCGGAATGTGTGCTTTCTAAAACATTCAAACCGCGTCTAAAAATTCCAAACCGTTCAATAGTTTTCTTCGAAACGGTTACCGAAGTTGAGTTCTCAACACATTTTCAAATCGATTAACGCTCGTGAATAACTTGCAACAAATGTATTTTTTACCCAAAACATCATTTCGAGATTATTGATCCTGCGATATATGAAAAATATTTCTAAGCCAAATTCATGAGCGAAAGGTTTGACTTCAATTTTTACTCCCTCCTATCGGTACATAATTGGAATCCGTAACTTGAGTAACACGGTGAGACATTTTGAAACGACAATAACTCCCTTGATTTGCATTGGAAAAATACAAAATTTGTGTTTAAATTCAAGCTCAGAATGTGCACTTCCTTAAAACATTCAGGCCGCGTCTAAAAATTCCTAACCGTTCAAAAGTTATCTTCAAAACGGTTACCGAAGTTGAGTTTTCAACACATTTTCAAATAGATTAACGCCCTGAATAACTTGCAGCGAAAGTATTCTTTACCGAAAATTTCAATTCAAGATGATTGATCCCTAGATACAAGAAAAATATTTCCACGCCAAATTATTGAGTGACACGTTTGACTTCCATTTTTACACCCTCCAATCGGCACATAATTGGACTGTGTAATTCAGGTAACACGGCGAGACATATTGAAACGACAATAACTCTCTCCATTTCCAGTGAAAAAATACAAAATTTCTATTCATATTCAAGCTTAAAGTGTGTACTTTCTAGAACATTCAGGTCACGTCTAAAAATTCCTTCCCGTTCAAAAGTTATCTCCAAGATGGTTACCGAAGATCAGTTTTCAACACATTTTCAAGTCGATTAACACCCGTGAATAACTTGCAACCAAAGTATTTTTTACCCAAAACTTCATTTCGAGATGATTGATCCGCGATATATGAAAAATATTTCCAAGCCAAATTTGTGAGAAAAACGTTTGACATCCATTTTTACTCCCTCCTATCAGTACATAATTGGAATCCGTTTTTCGGGTAACACGGTGAGACATTTTGAAACGACAATAACTCTCTTGATTTCCATTGAAAAAATGCAAATTTTGTGTTGAAATTCAAGCTCAGAATGTGTACTTCTAAAACATTGAGGCCGCGTCAAAAAATTCCTAACCGTTCAAAAGTTATCTTTGAAACGGTTACTGAAGTTGAGTTTTCCACACATTTTCAAATCGATTAACACAAGGAATAACTTGCTGCGAAAGTATTTTTTACCCAAAACTTCATTTCGAGATGACTGATCCCGTGATATAAGAGAAATATTTCCAAGCAAACTCTGCGATCGAAATATTTGACTTCCATTTTTACTCCCTCCTATCGGCACATAATTGGAATCCGTATTTCGGGTAACACGGTGAGACATTTTCAAACAACAATAACTCTCTTGATTTCCATTGAAAAAATACAAAATTTGAGTTCAAAGTCAAGCTGAGAATGTGTACTTTCTAAAACATTCGCGCCGCGTCTAAAAATTCATAACCGTTCAAAAGTTATCTTCGAAACGGTTACCAAAGATGAGTTTTCAACTCATTTTCAAATTGATTAACGCTCTGAATAACTTGCAGAGAAAGTGTTTTTTACCCAAAACTTCATTTCGAGATGATTGATACCACAATATAAGAAAAATATTTCCGAGCCAAATTCATGAGCGAAATGTTTGACTTCCATTTTTACTCCCTCCTATCGGCACATAATTGGAATCCGTATTTCGGGTAACACGGTCAGACATTTTGAAACGACAACAACCATCTTGATGTCTAGTAAAAAACTACAAAATTTGTGTTTAAATTCAAGCTCAGAATGTGTACTTTCTAAAACATTCGTGCCACGTCTAAAAATTCCTAACCGTACAAAAGTTATCTTCTAGATGATTGCTGAAGATGAGTTTTCAACACATTTTCAAATCTGTTAACGCTCGTGAATAACTTGCAGCCAAATTATTTTTTACCCAAAACTTCAATTCGAGATGATTGATCCCGAGATATAAGAAAAATATTTCCACACTAAATTCGTGAGCAAAACGTTTCACTTCCACTTTTACTCCCTCCTATCGGCACATAATTGGAATCTGTATTTTGGGTAACACGGTGGTACATTTTGAAACAACAGTAACTCTCATGATTTCCATTGAAAAAATACAAAATTTTTGTTCAAATTCAAGCTCAGAATGTGTACTTTCAAAAACATGCTGGCCACATCTAAAAATTCCTAACGGTTCAAAAGTTATCTTTGAGACGATTACCGAAGAAGAGTTTTCAACACATTTTCAAATCGATTAACGCTCGTGAATAACTTGTAGCCAAATTATTTTTTACCCAAAACTTCAATTCGAGATGATTGATTCCGAGATGTAAGAAAAATATTTCCAAACCAATTTCGTGAGCGAAACGTTTGACTTCCATTTTTACACCCTCCTATTGGCACATAATTGGAATCCGAATTTCGGGTAACACGGTGAAACATTTTGAAACGACAATAACTCTCTTGATTTTCATTGAAAAAATACAAAATTTGTGTTCAAAGTCAAGCTGAGAATATGTACTTTCTAAAACATTAGCGCCGCGTCTAAAAATTCCTAACCATTCAAAAGTTATCTTCAAAACGGTTACCGAAGATGAGTTTTCGACACATTTTCAAATTGGTTAACGCTCTGAACAACTTGCAGAGAATGTATTTTTTATCCGAAACTTCATTTTGAGATGATTGATCCCACGCTATAAGAAAAATATTTTCAAGCCAAATTCGTGGCCGAAACATTTGACTTCCATTTTTACTCCATCCTATCGGCACATAATTCGAATCCGTAATTCGGGTAATACGGTGAGATATATTGAAACGACAATAACTCTCTTGATTTCTAGTGAAAAAATACGAAATTTGTGTTCAAATTTAAGCTCGGAATGTGTGCTTTCTAAAACATTAAAGCCGCGTCTAAAAATTCCAAACCGTTCAATACTTTTCTTCGAAACGGTTACCGAAGTTTAGTTTTCAACACATTTTTAAATCGATTAACGCTCGCGAATAACTTGCAACCAAACTATTTTTTACCCAAAACTTCATTTCAAGATGATTGATCCCGTGATATATGAAAAATATTTCCAAGCCAAATTCATGAGCAAAATGTTTGACTTCCTTTTTTACTCCCTCCTATCGGCGTATAATTGGAATCCGTAATTCGGGTAACACGTTGAGGCATATTGAAACGACAATAACTCTCTTGATTTCCATTGAAAAGTTCAAAATTTGTTTTCAAATTCAAGCTAAGAATGTGTGCTTTCTAAAACATTTAGGCCGCGTCTAAAAATTCCCAACCGTTCAAAAGTTTTCTTCGAAACGGTTTTCGAAGTTGAGTTCTCAACACAATTTGAAATCAATTTAGGCTCTGAATAACTTGCAGAGAAAGTATTTTCTACCCGAAACTTCATTTTGAGATGATTGATCCCGCGATATAGGAAAAATATTTCTGAGCCAAATTCGTGAGCGAAACGTTTGACTTCCATTTTCCATCCGTCCCATTGGCAAATAATTGAAATCCGTAATTCGGGTAACACAGTGAGATATATTGAAACGACAATAACTCTCTTGATTTCTAGTGAAAAAATACAAAATTTGTGTTCAAATTCAAGCTCGGAATGTGTGCTTTCTAAAACATTCAAACCGCGTCTAAAAATTCCAAACCGTTCAATAGTTTTCTTCGAAACGGTTACCGAAGTTGAGTTCTCAACACATTTTCAAATCGATTAACGCTCGTGAATAACTTGCAACAAATGTATTTTTTACCCAAAACATCATTTCGAGATTATTGATCCTGCGATATATGAAAAATATTTCTAAGCCAAATTCATGAGCGAAAGGTTTGACTTCAATTTTTACTCCCTCCTATCGGTACATAATTGGAATCCGTAACTTGAGTAACACGGTGAGACATTTTGAAACGACAATAACTCCCTTGATTTGCATTGGAAAAATACAAAATTTGTGTTTAAATTCAAGCTCAGAATGTGCACTTCCTTAAAACATTCAGGCCGCGTCTAAAAATTCCTAACCGTTCAAAAGTTATCTTCAAAACGGTTACCGAAGTTGAGTTTTCAACACATTTTCAAATAGATTAACGCCCTGAATAACTTGCAGCGAAAGTATTCTTTACCGAAAATTTCAATTCAAGATGATTGATCCCTAGATACAAGAAAAATATTTCCACGCCAAATTATTGAGTGACACGTTTGACTTCCATTTTTACACCCTCCAATCGGCACATAATTGGACTGTGTAATTCAGGTAACACGGCGAGACATATTGAAACGACAATAACTCTCTCCATTTCCAGTGAAAAAATACAAAATTTCTATTCATATTCAAGCTTAAAGTGTGTACTTTCTAGAACATTCAGGTCACGTCTAAAAATTCCTTCCCGTTCAAAAGTTATCTCCAAGATGGTTACCGAAGATCAGTTTTCAACACATTTTCAAGTCGATTAACACCCGTGAATAACTTGCAACCAAAGTATTTTTTACCCAAAACTTCATTTCGAGATGATTGATCCGCGATATATGAAAAATATTTCCAAGCCAAATTTGTGAGAAAAACGTTTGACATCCATTTTTACTCCCTCCTATCAGTACATAATTGGAATCCGTTTTTCGGGTAACACGGTGAGACATTTTGAAACGACAATAACTCTCTTGATTTCCATTGAAAAAATGCAAATTTTGTGTTGAAATTCAAGCTCAGAATGTGTACTTCTAAAACATTGAGGCCGCGTCAAAAAATTCCTAACCGTTCAAAAGTTATCTTTGAAACGGTTACTGAAGTTGAGTTTTCCACACATTTTCAAATCGATTAACACAAGGAATAACTTGCTGCGAAAGTATTTTTTACCCAAAACTTCATTTCGAGATGACTGATCCCGTGATATAAGAGAAATATTTCCAAGCAAACTCTGCGATCGAAATATTTGACTTCCATTTTTACTCCCTCCTATCGGCACATAATTGGAATCCGTATTTCGGGTAACACGGTGAGACATTTTCAAACAACAATAACTCTCTTGATTTCCATTGAAAAAATACAAAATTTGAGTTCAAAGTCAAGCTGAGAATGTGTACTTTCTAAAACATTCGCGCCGCGTCTAAAAATTCATAACCGTTCAAAAGTTATCTTCGAAACGGTTACCAAAGATGAGTTTTCAACTCATTTTCAAATTGATTAACGCTCTGAATAACTTGCAGAGAAAGTGTTTTTTACCCAAAACTTCATTTCGAGATGATTGATACCACAATATAAGAAAAATATTTCCGAGCCAAATTCATGAGCGAAATGTTTGACTTCCATTTTTACTCCCTCCTATCGGCACATAATTGGAATCCGTATTTCGGGTAACACGGTCAGACATTTTGAAACGACAACAACCATCTTGATGTCTAGTAAAAAACTACAAAATTTGTGTTTAAATTCAAGCTCAGAATGTGTACTTTCTAAAACATTCGTGCCACGTCTAAAAATTCCTAACCGTACAAAAGTTATCTTCTAGATGATTGCTGAAGATGAGTTTTCAACACATTTTCAAATCTGTTAACGCTCGTGAATAACTTGCAGCCAAATTATTTTTTACCCAAAACTTCAATTCGAGATGATTGATCCCGAGATATAAGAAAAATATTTCCACACTAAATTCGTGAGCAAAACGTTTCACTTCCACTTTTACTCCCTCCTATCGGCACATAATTGGAATCTGTATTTTGGGTAACACGGTGGTACATTTTGAAACAACAGTAACTCTCATGATTTCCATTGAAAAAATACAAAATTTTTGTTCAAATTCAAGCTCAGAATGTGTACTTTCAAAAACATGCTGGCCACATCTAAAAATTCCTAACGGTTCAAAAGTTATCTTTGAGACGATTACCGAAGAAGAGTTTTCAACACATTTTCAAATCGATTAACGCTCGTGAATAACTTGTAGCCAAATTATTTTTTACCCAAAACTTCAATTCGAGATGATTGATTCCGAGATGTAAGAAAAATATTTCCAAACCAATTTCGTGAGCGAAACGTTTGACTTCCATTTTTACACCCTCCTATTGGCACATAATTGGAATCCGAATTTCGGGTAACACGGTGAAACATTTTGAAACGACAATAACTCTCTTGATTTTCATTGAAAAAATACAAAATTTGTGTTCAAAGTCAAGCTGAGAATATGTACTTTCTAAAACATTAGCGCCGCGTCTAAAAATTCCTAACCATTCAAAAGTTATCTTCAAAACGGTTACCGAAGATGAGTTTTCGACACATTTTCAAATTGGTTAACGCTCTGAACAACTTGCAGAGAATGTATTTTTTATCCGAAACTTCATTTTGAGATGATTGATCCCACGCTATAAGAAAAATATTTTCAAGCCAAATTCGTGGCCGAAACATTTGACTTCCATTTTTACTCCATCCTATCGGCACATAATTCGAATCCGTAATTCGGGTAATACGGTGAGATATATTGAAACGACAATAACTCTCTTGATTTCTAGTGAAAAAATACGAAATTTGTGTTCAAATTTAAGCTCGGAATGTGTGCTTTCTAAAACATTAAAGCCGCGTCTAAAAATTCCAAACCGTTCAATACTTTTCTTCGAAACGGTTACCGAAGTTTAGTTTTCAACACATTTTTAAATCGATTAACGCTCGCGAATAACTTGCAACCAAACTATTTTTTACCCAAAACTTCATTTCAAGATGATTGATCCCGTGATATATGAAAAATATTTCCAAGCCAAATTCATGAGCAAAATGTTTGACTTCCTTTTTTACTCCCTCCTATCGGCGTATAATTGGAATCCGTAATTCGGGTAACACGTTGAGGCATATTGAAACGACAATAACTCTCTTGATTTCCATTGAAAAGTTCAAAATTTGTTTTCAAATTCAAGCTAAGAATGTGTGCTTTCTAAAACATTTAGGCCGCGTCTAAAAATTCCCAACCGTTCAAAAGTTTTCTTCGAAACGGTTTTCGAAGTTGAGTTCTCAACACAATTTGAAATCAATTTAGGCTCTGAATAACTTGCAGAGAAAGTATTTTCTACCCGAAACTTCATTTTGAGATGATTGATCCCGCGATATAGGAAAAATATTTCTGAGCCAAATTCGTGAGCGAAACGTTTGACTTCCATTTTCCATCCGTCCCATTGGCAAATAATTGAAATCCGTAATTCGGGTAACACAGTGAGATATATTGAAACGACAATAACTCTCTTGATTTCTAGTGAAAAAATACAAAATTTGTGTTCAAATTCAAGCTCGGAATGTGTGCTTTCTAAAACATTCAAACCGCGTCTAAAAATTCCAAACCGTTCAATAGTTTTCTTCGAAACGGTTACCGAAGT
Source organism: Quercus cerris (assembly GCA_963669245.1). Classification (NCBI taxonomy): domain Eukaryota; kingdom Viridiplantae; phylum Streptophyta; class Magnoliopsida; order Fagales; family Fagaceae; genus Quercus; species Quercus cerris. Next base: position 77,036,151 of record OY770007.1, read on the forward strand.
TGAGTTCTCAACACATTTTCAAATCGATTAACGCTCGTGAATAACTTGCAACAAATGTATTTTTTACCCAAAACATCATTTCGAGATTATTGATCCTGCGATATATGAAAAATATTTCTAAGCCAAATTCATGAGCGAAAGGTTTGACTTCAATTTTTACTCCCTCCTATCGGTACATAATTGGAATCCGTAACTTGAGTAACACGGTGAGACATTTTGAAACGACAATAACTCCCTTGATTTGCATTGGAAAAATACAAAATTTGTGTTTAAATTCAAGCTCAGAATGTGCACTTCCTTAAAACATTCAGGCCGCGTCTAAAAATTCCTAACCGTTCAAAAGTTATCTTCAAAACGGTTACCGAAGTTGAGTTTTCAACACATTTTCAAATAGATTAACGCCCTGAATAACTTGCAGCGAAAGTATTCTTTACCGAAAATTTCAATTCAAGATGATTGATCCCTAGATACAAGAAAAATATTTCCACGCCAAATTATTGAGTGACACGTTTGACTTCCATTTTTACACCCTCCAATCGGCACATAATTGGACTGTGTAATTCAGGTAACACGGCGAGACATATTGAAACGACAATAACTCTCTCCATTTCCAGTGAAAAAATACAAAATTTCTATTCATATTCAAGCTTAAAGTGTGTACTTTCTAGAACATTCAGGTCACGTCTAAAAATTCCTTCCCGTTCAAAAGTTATCTCCAAGATGGTTACCGAAGATCAGTTTTCAACACATTTTCAAGTCGATTAACACCCGTGAATAACTTGCAACCAAAGTATTTTTTACCCAAAACTTCATTTCGAGATGATTGATCCGCGATATATGAAAAATATTTCCAAGCCAAATTTGTGAGAAAAACGTTTGACATCCATTTTTACTCCCTCCTATCAGTACATAATTGGAATCCGTTTTTCGGGTAACACGGTGAGACATTTTGAAACGACAATAACTCTCTTGATTTCCATTGAAAAAATGCAAATTTTGTGTTGAAATTCAAGCTCAGAATGTGTACTTCTAAAACATTGAGGCCGCGTCAAAAAATTCCTAACCGTTCAAAAGTTATCTTTGAAACGGTTACTGAAGTTGAGTTTTCCACACATTTTCAAATCGATTAACACAAGGAATAACTTGCTGCGAAAGTATTTTTTACCCAAAACTTCATTTCGAGATGACTGATCCCGTGATATAAGAGAAATATTTCCAAGCAAACTCTGCGATCGAAATATTTGACTTCCATTTTTACTCCCTCCTATCGGCACATAATTGGAATCCGTATTTCGGGTAACACGGTGAGACATTTTCAAACAACAATAACTCTCTTGATTTCCATTGAAAAAATACAAAATTTGAGTTCAAAGTCAAGCTGAGAATGTGTACTTTCTAAAACATTCGCGCCGCGTCTAAAAATTCATAACCGTTCAAAAGTTATCTTCGAAACGGTTACCAAAGATGAGTTTTCAACTCATTTTCAAATTGATTAACGCTCTGAATAACTTGCAGAGAAAGTGTTTTTTACCCAAAACTTCATTTCGAGATGATTGATACCACAATATAAGAAAAATATTTCCGAGCCAAATTCATGAGCGAAATGTTTGACTTCCATTTTTACTCCCTCCTATCGGCACATAATTGGAATCCGTATTTCGGGTAACACGGTCAGACATTTTGAAACGACAACAACCATCTTGATGTCTAGTAAAAAACTACAAAATTTGTGTTTAAATTCAAGCTCAGAATGTGTACTTTCTAAAACATTCGTGCCACGTCTAAAAATTCCTAACCGTACAAAAGTTATCTTCTAGATGATTGCTGAAGATGAGTTTTCAACACATTTTCAAATCTGTTAACGCTCGTGAATAACTTGCAGCCAAATTATTTTTTACCCAAAACTTCAATTCGAGATGATTGATCCCGAGATATAAGAAAAATATTTCCACACTAAATTCGTGAGCAAAACGTTTCACTTCCACTTTTACTCCCTCCTATCGGCACATAATTGGAATCTGTATTTTGGGTAACACGGTGGTACATTTTGAAACAACAATAACTCTCATGATTTCCATTGAAAAAATACAAAATTTGTGTTCAAATTCAAGCTCAGAATGTGTACTTTCTAAAACATGCTGGCCACATCTAAAAATTCCTAACGGTTCAAAAGTTATCTTTGAGACGATTACCGAAGAAGAGTTTTCAACACATTTTCAAATCGATTAACACTTGTGAATAACTTGCAACCAAATTATTTTTTACCCAAAACTTCAATTCGAGATGATTGATTTCGAGATGTAAGAAAAATATTTCCAAACCAATTTCGTGAGCGAAACGTTTGACTTCCATTTTTACACCCTCCTATTGGCACATAATTGGAATCCGAATTTTGGGTAACACGGTGAAACATTTTGAAACGACAATAACTCTCTTGATTTCCATTGAAAAAATACAAAATTTGTGTTCAAAGTCAAGCTGAGAATATGTACTTTCTAAAACATTAGCACCGCGTCTAAAAATTCCTAACCATTCAAAAGTTATCTTCAAAACGGTTACCGAAGATGAGTGCTCGTCACATTTTCAAATTGGTTAACGCTCTGAACAACTTGCAGAGAATGTATTTTTTACCCGAAACTTCATTTTGAGATGATTGATCCCGCGCTATAAGAAAAATATTTCCAAGCCAAATTCGTGGCCGAAACGTTTGACTTCCATTTTTACTCCATCCTATCGGCACATAATTCGAATCCGTAATTCGGGTAATACGGTGAGATATATTGAAACGACAATAACTCTCTTGATTTCTAGTGAAAAAATACGAAATTTGTGTTCAAATTCAAGCTCGGAATGTGTGCTTTCTAAAACATTAAAGCCGCGTCTAAAAATTCCAAACCATTCAATACTTTTCTTCGAAACGGTTACCGAAGTTTAGTTTTCAACACATTTTTAAATCGATTAATGCTCGCGAATAACTTGCAACCAAACTATTTTTTACCCAAAACTTCATTTCAAGATGATTGATCCCGTGATATATGAAAAATATTTCCAAGCCAAATTCATGAGCAAAACGTTTGACTTCCTTTTTTACTCCCTCCTATCGGCGTATAATTGGAATCCGTAATTCGGGTAACACGTTGAGGCATATTGAAACGACAATAACTCTCTTGATTTCCATTGAAAAGTTCAAAATTTGTTTTCAAATTCAAGCTAAGAATGTGTGCTTTCTAAAACATTCAGGCCGCGTCTAAAAATTCCCAACCGTTCAAAAGTTTTCTTCGAAACGGTTTTCGAAGTTGAGTTCTCAACACAATTTGAAATCAATTTACGCTCTGAATAACTTGCAGAGAAAGTATTTTCCACCCGAAACTTCATTTCGAGATGATTGATCCCGCGATATAGGAAAAATATTTCGGAGCCAAATTCGTGAACGAAACATTTGACTTCCATTTTCCATCCGTCCTATTGGCAAATAATTGAAATCCGTAATTCGGGTAACACAGTGAGATATATTGAAATGACAATAGCTCTCTTGATTTCTAGTGAAAAAATACAAAATTTGTGTTCAAATTCAAGCTCGGAATGTGTGCTTTCTAAAACATTCAAACCGCATCTAAATATTCCAAACCGTTCAATAGTTTTCTTCGAAACGGTTACCGAAGTTGAGTTCTCAACACATTTTCAAATCGATTAATGCTCGTGAATAACTTGCAACAAATGTATTTTTTACCCAAAACATCATTTCGAGATTATTGATCCCGCGATATATGAAAAATATTTCCAAGCCAAATTCATGAGCGAAAGGTTTGACTTCAATTTTTACTCCCTCCTATCGGTACATAATTGGAATCCGTAACTTGAGTAACACGGTGAGACATTTTGAAACGACAATAACTCTCTTGATTTGCATTGGAAAAATACAAAATTTGTGTTTAAATTCAAGCTCAGAATGTGCACTTCCTTAAAACATTCAGGCCGCGTCTAAAAATTCCTAACCGTTCAAAAGTTATCTTCAAAACGGTTACCAAAGTTGAGTTTTCAACACATTTTCAAATAGATTAACGCCCTGAATAACTTGCAGCGAAAGTATTCTTTACCGAAAATTTCAATTCGAGATGATTGATCCCTAGATTCAAAAAAAATATTTCCGCGCCAAATTATTGAGTGACACGTTTGACTTCCATTGTTACACCCTCCAATCGGCACATAATTGGACTGTGTAATTCAGGTAACACGGCTAGACATATTGAAACCACAATAACTCTCTCCATTTCCAGTGAAAAAATACAAAATTTCTATTCATATTCAAGCTCAAAGTGTGTACTTTCTAGAACATTCAGGTCACGTCTAAAAATTCCTTCACGTTCAAAAGTTATCTTCAAGACGGTTACCGAAGATCAGTTTTCAACACATTTTCAAATCGATTAACACCCGTGAATAACTTGCAACCAAAGTATTTTTTACCCAAAACTTCATTTCGAGATGATTGATCCCGTGATATATGAAAAATATTTCCAAGCCAAATTCGTGAGAAAAACGTTTGACATCCATTTTTACTCCCTCCTATCGGCACATAATTGGAATCCGTTTTTCGGGTAACACGGTGAGACATTTTGAAACGACAATAACTCTCTTGATTTCCGTTGAAAAAATGCAAATTTTGTGTTGAAATTCAAGCTCAGAATGTGTACTTCTAAAACATTCAGGCCGCGTCTAAAAATTCCTAACCGTTCAAAAGTTATCTTCAAAACGGTTACCGAAGTTTAGTTTTCCACACATTTTCAAATCTATTAACACTAGGAATAACTTGCAGCGAAAGTATTTTTTACCCAAAACTTCATTTCGAGATGATTGATCCCGCAATATAAGAGAAATATTTCCAAGTAAACTTTGCGATCGAAATGTTTGACTTCCATTTTTACTCCCTCCTATCGGCACATAATTGGAATCCGTATTTCGGGTAACACGGTGAGACATTTTCAAACAACAATAACTCTCTTGATTTCCATTGAAAAAATACAAAATTTGCGTTCGAATTCAAGCTCAGAATGTGAAAAATATTTTCCCGCGATATATGAAAAATATTTGCAAGCCAAATTCGTGAGCAAAACGTTTGACTTCCATTTTTACTCCCTCCTACTGGCACGAAATTGGAATCCGTAATTCGGGTAACATGGTGAGATATATTGAAACGACAATAACTCCCTTGATTTCTAGAGAAAAAAAAAAATTTGTGTTCAAATTCAAGCTCAAATTGTGTAATTCCTAAAACATTCGGGCCGCGTCTAAAAATTCCTAATCGTTCAAAACTTATCTTCGGGTCGATTACCGAAGATGAGTTTTCAACACATTTTCAAATCAATTAATGCTCGTGAATAACTTGCAACCAAAGTATTTTTTACCCAAAACTTCATTTCGAGATCATTGATCCTGGGATATATGAAAAATATTTCCAAGCCAAATTCATGAGCAAAACGTTTGACTCCCATTTTCACTCCCTCCTTTCGGCACAAAATTGGAATCCGTAATTCGAGTAACACGGCGAGACATTTTGAAACGACAATAACTCGATTGATTTCCATAGAAAAAATGCAAAATTTGCATTCAAATTCAAGCTCGGAATGTGTGCTTCCTAAAACATTCAGGCCGCGTGTAAAAATTCCTAACCGTTCAAATGTTATCTTCGAAGCGGTTACCGAAGATGAGTTTTCAACACATTTTCAAATTGATTAACGCTCTGAATAACTTGCGGAGAAAGTATTTTTTACCCGAAACTTCATTTCGGGATGATTGATCCCGCGATATATGAAAAATATTTCCAAGCCAAATTCGTGGGTGAAACGTTTGACTTCCATTTTTACTCCCCCCTATCGGCACAAAATTGGAATCCGTAATTCGAGTAACACAGTGAAATATATTGAAACGAAAATAACTCTCTTGATTTCTAGTGAAAAAATGTAAAATTTGTGTTCAAATTCAAGCTCGGAATGTGTGCTTTCTAAAACATTTAGTCCGCATCTAAAAATTCCTAACCGTTCAATAGTTTTCTTCGAAACAGTTACCGAAGTTTAGTTCTCAACACATTTTCAAATCGATTAAGGCTCGTAAATAACTTGCAACCAACGTATTTTTTACCCAAAACTTCATTTTGAGATGACTGATCCCGCGATATATGAAAAATATTTCCAAGCCAAATTCGTGGGCGAAACGTTTGACTTCCATTTTTACACCCCCCTATCAGCACATAATTGGAATCCGTAACTCGGGTAACACGATGAGACATTTTGAAACGACAATAACTCTCTTGATTTGCATTTGAAAAATACAAAATTTGAGTTCAAATTCAAGCTCAGAATGTGCACTTTCTAAAACATTCCGGCCGCGTCTAAAAATTCCTATCCGTTCGAAAGTTATCTTCAAAACGGTTACCGAAGATGGGTTTTGAACACATTTTCAAATCGATTAACGCTCTGAATAACTTGCAGCGAAAGTATTTTTTACCCAAAACTTCAATTCGGGATGATTGATCCTGAGATATAAGAAAAATATTTCCATGCCAAATTCGTGAGCGACATGTTTGACTTCTATTTTTACTCCCTCCTATCGGCACATAATTGGAATCCGTATTTCGGGTAACACGGTGAGACATCTTGAAACGACAATAACTCTCTTGATTTCTATTGAAAAAATACAAAATTTGTGTTCAAATTCAAGCTTAGAATGTGTACTTTCTAAAACATTTGGGCCGCGTCTAAAAATTCCAAACTATTTAAATGTTATGTTCTAGAGGATTACCGAAGATGAGTTTTCAACACATTTTCAAATCGATTAACACTCGTGTATAACTTGCAGCCAAATTATTTTTTAACCAAAACTTCAATTCGGGATGATTGATCCCGAGATATAAGAAAAATATTTCCAACCTAAATTCGTGAGTGAAACGTTTGACTTCTATTTTTACTCCCTTCAGTCGGCACATAATTGGAATCCGTATTTCGGGTAACACGGTGGGACATTTTGAAATAACAATAACTCTCTTGATTTCTGGTGAAAAAATACAAAATATGTGTTCAAATTCAAGCTCGGAATGTGTGCTTTCTAAAACATGAAGGCTGCGTCTAAAAATTCCTAACCGTTCAACAGTTTTCTTCGAAACGGTTACCGAAGTTGAATTCTCAGCACATTTTCAAATCGATTAACGCTCATGAATAACTTGCAGCCAATGTTTTTTTTACCCGAAACTTCATTTCAAGATGAATGATCCCGCGATATAAGAAAAATGTTTCCAAGCCAAATTCGTGAGCAAAACGTTTGACTTCCATTTTTACTCCCTCCTATCGGGACATAATTGGAATCCGTAACTCGGGTAACAGGGTGAGACATTTTGAAATGACAATGACTCTCTTGATTTGCATTGAAAAAATACAAAATTTGTGTTCAAATTCAAGCTCAGAATGTGCACTTTCTAAAACATTAAGGCCGCGTCCAAAAATTCCTAACCGTTCAAGAGTTATCTTCAAAACCGTTACCGAAGTTGAGTTTTCAACACATTTTCAAATCGATTAACACTCTGAATAACTTGCAGCGAAAGTATTTGTTACCCAAAACATCAATTCGAGATGATTGATCCCGAGATATAAGAAAAATATTTCCAAGCAAAATTTGTGAGCGACACATTTGACTTCCATTTTTACTCCCTCCTATCAGCATATAATTGGAATCCGTAATTCAGGTAACACAGTGAGACATATTGAAACGACAATAACTCCATTCATTTCCTGTGAAAAAATACAAAATTTGTATTCATATACAAGCTCAAAGTGTGTACTTTCTAGAAAATTCAGGTCTCGTCTAAAAATTCCTTCCCGTTCAAAAGTTAGCTTCGAGACGGTTACCAAAGATCAGTTTTCACCACATTTTCAAATCGATTAACGATCCTGAATAACTTGCAACCAAAGTATTTTTTACCCAAAACTTCATTTTGAGATGATTGATCCCGCGATATATGAAAAATATTTCCAAGCCAAATTCTTGAGCAAAACGTTTGACTTCCATTTTTACTCGCTCCTATTGGCACATAAGTGGAATCCGTATTTCGGGTAACACGGTGAGACATTTTGAAACGACAATAACTCTCTTGATTTCCATTGAAAAAATACAAAATTTATGTTCAAATTCAAGCTCAGAATGTGTTCTTTCTAAAACATTCAGGCCGCATCTAAAAATTCCTAACCGTTCAAAAGTTATCTTCTAGATGATTACCGAAGATGAGTTTTCAACACATTTTCAAATCGATTAACGCTCGTGAATAACTTGCAGCCAGATTATTTTTTACCCAAAACTTCAATTCGGGATGATTGATCCCGTGATATAAGAAAAATATTTCAAAGCAAAATTCGTGATCGAAACGTTTGACTTCCATTTTTATTCCCTCCTATCGGACATAATTGGAATCCGTATTTTGGGTAACACGGTGAGACATTTTGAAATGACAATAACTCTCTTGATTTCCAATGAAAAAATACAAAATTTGTGACCAAATTCAAGCTCAGAATGTGTACTTTCTACAACATTCAGGCCGCATCTAAAAATTCCACACTGTTAAAAATTTAACTTCTAGATGAGTACCGAAGATGAGTTTTCAACACATTTTCAAATCGATTAACGCTCGTGAATAACTTGCAACCAAAGTATTTTTTACCAAAAACTTCATTTCAAGATGATTGATCCCACGATATATGGAAAATATTTCCAAGCCAAATTCGTGAGCAAAATGTTTGACTTCCATTTTTACTCCCTCCTACCAGCACATAATTGTAATCCGTATTTCGGGTGACAAGGTGAGACATTTGAAACAACATTTACTCACTTGATTTCCACCGAAAAAATGCAAAATTTATGTTCAAATTCAAGCCCACAATGTGTACTTTCTAAAACATTCTCGCCGTGTCTAAAAATTCTTAACCGTTCAAAAGTTATCTTCGAAATGGGTACCGAATTTTCAACACATTTTCAAATCGATTAACACTCTGAATAACTTGCAACAAAAGTATTTTTTTACTCAAAACTTCATTTCGAGATGATTGATCCCGCGATATAAGAAAAATATTTCGAAGTCAAATTCATGATCGAAATACTTGACTTCCATTTTTACTCCCCCTATCGGCACATAATTGGAATCCGTATTTCAGGTAACACGGTGAGACATTTTGAAACGATCATAAATCTCTTGATTTCCATTGAAAAAATACAAAATTTGTGTTCAAATTCAAGCTTAGAATGTGTACTTTCTAAAACATTCAAGCCGCGTCTAAAAATTCCTAACCATTCAAAAGTTATCTTCTAGACGATTACCGAAGATGAGTTTTCAACAAAATTTTCAAACCGATTAACGCTCGTGAATAACTTGTAGCCAAAGTATTTTTTACCCAAAACTTCAATTTGAGCGGATTGATCCCGAGATATAAGAAAAATATTTCCAAGCCAAATTCGTGAGTGAAACGTTTGACTTCCATTTTTACTCCCTCCTATCGGCCCATAATTCGAATCCGTATTTCGGGTAACATAGTAACACATTATGGAACGACAATAACTCTCTTCATTTCCACTGAAAAAATACAAAATTTGTGTTCAAATTCAAGCTCAAAATCTGTACTTTCTAAAACATGAGGGCCACGTTTAAAATTCCTAACCATTCAAAAGTTATCTTCAAAACGGTTATCGAAATTGAGTTTTCAACACATTTTCAAATCGATTAACGCTAATGAGTAACTTGCAGCCAAATTATTTTTTACCCAAAACTTCAATTCGAGATGATTGATCCTGAGATATAAGAAAAATATTTCCAAGCCAAATTCGTGAGCGAAACGTTTGACTTCCATTTTTACTCCCCCCTTTCAGCACATAATTGGAATCCGTATTTCGGGTAACCCGGTGAGAAATTTTGAAATAACTCTCATGATTTCCAGTGAAAAAATACAAAATTAGTGTTCAAATTCAAGCTCAGAATGTGTACTTTCTAAAACATGGGGGCCACGTCTAAAAATTCCAAACCGTTCAAAAGTTATCTTCGAAACGGTTACCGAAATTGAGTTTTCAACGCAATTTCAAATCGATTAACGCTCATGAATAACTTGCAACCAAATTATTTTTTACCCAAAACTTCAATTCGAGATGATTGATCCCGAGATATAAGAAAAATATTTCCAAGCCAAATTCGTGAGCGAAACATTTGACTTCCATTTTTACTCCCTCCTCTCAGCACATAATTGGAATCCGTATTTTGGGTAACACGATGAGAAATTTTGAAACGACAATAACTCTCATGATTTCCAGTGAAAAAATACAAAATTTGTGTTCAAATTCATGCTTAGAATGTGTACTTTCTAAAACATGAGGGCCACGTCTAAAAATTCCAAACCGTTCAAAAGTTATCTTCGAAACGGTTACCGAAATTTAGTTTTCAACGCAATTTCAAATCGATTAACGCTCATGAATAACTTGCAGCCAAATTATTTTTTACCCAAAACTTCAATTTGAGCGGATTGATCCCGAGACATAAGAAAAAAAATTTGCAAGCCAAATTCGTGAGCGAAACGTTTGACTTCCATTTTTATTGCCTCCTATCGGCACATAATTGGAATCTGTAATTCGGGTAACACCGTGACACATTTTGAAATGACAATAACTCTCTTGATTTCCACTGAGAAAATACAAAATTTGTGTTCAAATTCAAACTCAGAATGTGCATTTTCTAAAACGTTTTGGGCACGTCTAAAAATTCCTAACCGTTCAAAAGTTATCTTCAAAGAGTTTATCGAGGTTGAGTTTACAATAAATTTTCAAATCGATTAACGCTCTGAATAACTTGCAGCGAAAGTATTTTTTAGCCAAAACTTCAATTCGAGGTGATTGATCCCGGGGTATAAGAAAAATATTTCCAAGCAAAATTCGTGAGCGACACGTTTGACTTCCATTTTTACTCCTTCCTATCGGCACATAATTGAAATCTGTAATTCAAGTAACACGGTGAGACATATTGAAATGACAATAACTCTTTTCATTTCCAGTGAAAAAATAAAAAATTTGTATTCATATTCAAACTGAAAGTGTGAACTTTCTAGCACATTCAGGACACGTCTAAAAATTCCTTCCCGTTCAAAAGTTATCTTCGAGACAGTTACCGAAGATCAGTTTTCTACAAATATTCAAATCGATTAACGCTTGTGAATAACTCGCAACCAAAGTATTTTTTACCAAAAACTTCATTTCGAGATGATTGATCCCACGATTTAAGAAAAAAATTCCCAAGCCAAATTCGTGAGCGAAACATTTGACTTCCTTTTTTACACCCTCGTTTCAGCACAGAATTGGAATCCGTATTTCGGGTAACACAGTGAGACATTTTGAAACGACAATAACTCTCTTGATTTTCGTTGAAAAAATACAAAATTTGTGTTCGAATTCAAGCTCAGAATGTGTACTTTCTAAAACATTCAGGCCGCGTGTAAAAATTCCTAACCGTTCAAAAGTTATCTTCAGGACGATTAACGAAGATGAGTTTTCAAGACATTTTCAAATCGATTAACACTCGGGAATAACTTGCAGCCAAAGTATTTTTTACCCAAAACTTCAATTCGAGATGATTGATACCGAGATATAGGAAAAATATTTCCAAGCCAAATTCGAGAGCGAAACATTTGACTTTCATTTTTACTCCCTCCTATCGGCACATAATTGGAATCCGTATTTCGGGTAACATGGTGAGAAATTTTGAAACGACAATACCTTTCTTGAATTCCATCGAAAAAATACAAAATTTTCGTTCAAATTCAATCTCAGAATGTGTAGTTTCTAAAACATATGGGCTGCGTCTAAAAATTCCTAACTGTTTAAAAGTTATCATCGAAACGGTTACCGAAGTTGAGTTTTCAACACATTTTCAAATCGATTCACGCTCTGAATAACTTGCGGCCAAATTATTTTTTACCCAAAACTTCAATTCTAGCCGATTGATCCCGAGATAGAAGAAAAATATTTCCAAATCAAATTCGTGAGCGAACCGTTTGACTTCCATTTTTACTCCCTCCTATCGGCACATAATTGGAATTTGTAATTTGGATAATACGGTGGCACATTTTGTAATGACAGTAACTGTCTTGATTTCCACTGAAAAAATACAAAATTTGCGTTCAAATTCAAGCTCAGAATGTGTACTTTCTAAAACATGCTAGCCACGTCTAAAAATTCCTAACCATTCAAAGGTTATCTTCGAAACGATTATCGAAATTGAGTTTTCGTCACATTTTCAAATCGATTAATGCTCATGAATAACTTGCAACCAAATTATTTTTTACCCAAAAATTTAATTCGAGATGATTGATCCCGAGATATAAGAAAAATATTTCCAAGACATATTCGTGAGCGAAACGTTTGACTTCCATTTTTACTCCCCCGTTTCGGCACATAATTGGAATCTGTATTTCGGGTAACACGGTGAGACATTTTGAAGCGACAATAACTCTCTTGATTTCCATTGAAAAAATACAAAATTTGTGCTCAAATTCAAGATCAAAATGTGTACTTTCTAAAACATTCGGGCCGCGTCTAAAAATTTTTAACCGTTCAAAAGTTATCTTCGGGACGATTACCGAGGATGAGTTTTCAACACATTTTCAAATCGATTAACGCTCGTGAATAACTTGCAACCAAATTATTTTTTACCCAAAACTTCAATTCGAGATGATTGATCCCGAGATATAAGAAAAATATTTCCAAGCCATATTCGTGAGCGAAACGTTTGACTTCCATTTTTACTCCCTCCTATCGGCACATAATTGGAATCCATAATTCTGGTAACACGGTGAGATATATTGAAAGGGCAATAACTCTCTTGATCTCTAGTGAAAAAATACAAAATTTTTCTTCAAATTCAAGCTCGGAATGTGTGCTTTCTAAAACATTGAGGCCGCGTCTAAAAATTCCTAACCGTTCAATGCTTTTCTTCGAAACGGTTACCGAGGTTGAGTTTTCAGCACATTTTCAAATCGATTAACGCTCGTGAATAACTTGCAACGAAAGTATTTTTTACCCAAAATTTCTTTCGAGATGATTGATCTAGCAATATATGAAAAATATTTCCAAGCCAAATTCGTGAGCAACACGTTTGACTTCCATTTTTACTCCCTCCCATCGGCACATAATTGGAATCCATAATTTGGGTAGCATGGTGAGATATATTGAAACGACAATAACTCTCTTGATTTCCAGTGAAAAAATACAAAATTTATGTTCAAACTCAATCTCAGAGTGTGTACTTTCTAAGACATTCAGGCTGCGTCAAAAAATTCCTAACGGTTCAAAAGTTATCTTGGAAACGGTTACCGAAATTGAGTTTTCAACACATTTTCAAATCGATTAATGCTCGTGAATAATTTGCAGCCAAAGTATGTTTTACCCGAAACTTCATTTCGAGATGATTGATCCCGCGATATAAGAAAAATATTTCCATGCCAAATTCGTGAGCGAAACGTTTGACTTCCATTTTTACTCCCTCCTATCGGCACATAATTGGAATCCATAATTCTGGTAACACGGTGAGATATATTGAAAGGGCAATAACTCTCTTGATCTCTAGTGAAAAAATACAAAATTTTTCTTCAAATTCAAGCTCGGAATGTGTGCTTTCTAAAACATTGAGGCCGCGTCTAAAAATTCCTAACCGTTCAATGCTTTTCTTCGAAACGGTTACCGAGGTTGAGTTTTCAGCACATTTTCAAATCGATTAACGCTCGTGAATAACTTGCAACGAAAGTATTTTTTACCCAAACTTTCTTTCGAGATGATTGATCTAGCAATATATGAAAAATATTTCCAAGCCAAATTCGTGAGCAACACGTTTGACTTCCATTTTTACTCCCTCCCATCGGCACATAATTGGAATCCATAATTTGGGTAACATGGTGAGATATATTGAAACGACAATAACTCTCTTGATTTCCAGTGAAAAAATACAAAATTTATGTTCAAACTCAATCTCAGAGTGTGTACTTTCTAAGACATTCAGGCTGCGTCAAAAAATTCCAAACCGGTCAAGAGTTATCTTCGTGACGATTACCGAGGATGAGTTTTCAATGCATTTTCAATTCGATTAACGCTCGTGAATAACTTGCAACCAAAGTATTTTTTACGCAAAACTTCATTTCGAAATGATTGATCCTGCGATATATGAAAAACATTTCTAAGCCAAATTCGTGAGCAAGACGTTTGACTTCCATTTTTATTCCTTCCTATCGGCAAATAATTGGAATCCGTATTTCGGGTAACACGGTGAGACATTTTGAAACGACAATAACACTCTCGATTTCCATCGAAAAAATACAAAATTTGTGCTCAAATTCAAGATCAGAATGTGTACTTTCTAAAACATTCGGGCCGCGTCTAAAAATTCCTAACCGTTCAAAAGTTATCTTCAGGACGATTACCGAGGATGAGTTTTCAACACATTTTCAAATCGATTAACGTTCGTGAATAACTTGCAACCAAAGTATTTTTTACCCAAAACTTTATTTCGAGATGATTGATCCCACGATATAAGAAATATAATTCCAAGCCAAATTCGTGAGCGAAACGTTTGACTACGATTTTTACTGCCTCCCATCGGCATATAATTGGAATCCGCAATTCGTGTAACATGGTGAGATATATTTAAACGACAATAACTCTCTTGATTTCTAGTGAAAAAATAAAAAATTTGTGTTCAAATTCAAGCTCGGAATTTCTGCTCTCTAAAACATTCAAGCCGCGTCTAAAAATTCCTAACCGTTCAATAGTTTTCTTCGAAATAGTTACCAAAGTTGAGTTTTCAACACATTTTCAAATCGATTAACGCTCGTGAATAATATTTCCAAGCCAAATTTGTGAGCGAAATGTTTGACTTCCATTTTTACTCCCTCCAATCGGCACATAATTGGAATCGGTAACTCGGGTAACACGGTGAGACATTTTGAAACGGCAATAACTCCCTTGATTTGCATTGAAAAAATACAAAATTTGAGTTGAAATTCAAGCTCAAAATGTGTACTTTCTAAAACATGTGGGCCACGTCTAAGAATTCCTAACCGTTCAAAGGTTATCTTCGAAACGGTTACCGAAATTGAGTTTTCAACACATTTTCACATCATTTAACGCTCGTGAATTACTTGCAACCAAATTATTTTTTACCGAAAACTTCATTTCGAGATGATTGATCCCAAGATATAAGAAAAATATTTCCAAGCCATATTCGTGAGCGAAGCGTTTGACTTCCATTTTTACTCCCTCGGTTCGGCACATAATTGGAATCCGTATTTCGGGTAACACGGTGAGACATTTTGAAACGACAATAACTCTCCTGATTTCCATTGAAAAAATACAAAATTTGTGTTCAAATTCAAGCTTAGAATGTGTACTTTCTAAAAAATGATGGCCCCGTCTAAAAATTCTAAACCGTTCAAAAGTTATCTTCGAAACGGTTACCGAAATTGAGTTTTCAACACAGTTTCAAATCAATGAATGCTCGTGAAAAACTTGCGGCCAAATTATTTTTTACCCCAAAATTTAATTCGAGATGATTGACCCCGAGATATAAGAAGAATATTTCCAAGCCATATTCGTGAGCGAAACGCTTAACTTCCATTTTTACTCCCTCCTATCGGCACATAATTGCATTCCGTATTTCGGGTAACACGGTGACACATTTTGTAACGACAATAACTGTCTTGATTTCCACTGAAAAAATACAAAATTTGTGTTCAAATTCAAGTTCAGATTGTGTACTTTCTAAAACATGCTGGCCGCGTCCAAAAATTCCTAACGGTTCAAAAGTTATCTTGGAAACGGTTACCAAAATTGAGTTTTCAACACATTTTCAAATCGATTAATGCTCGTGAATAATTTGCAGCCAAAGTATGTTTTACCCAAAACTTCAATTCGAGATGATTGATCCCGAGATATAAGAAAAATATTTCCAAGCCAAATTCGTGAGCGAAACGTTTGACTTCCATTTTTACTCACTCCTATCGGTACAAAATTGAATCCGTATTTCGGGTAACAAGGTGACACATTTTGAAACGACAATAACTCTCTTGATTTCCACTGAAAAAATACAAAATTTGTGTTCAAATTCAAGTTCAGATTGTGTACTTTCTAAAACATGCTGGCCGCGTCCAAAAATTCCTAACGGTTCAAAAGTTATCTTGGAAACGGTTACCGAAATTGAGTTTTCAACACATTTTCAAATCGATTAATGCTCGTGAATAATTTGCAGCCAAAGTATGTTTTACCCAAAACTTCAATTCGAGATGATTGATCCCAAGATATAAGAAAAATATTTCCAAGCCAAATTCGTGAGCGAAACGTTTGACTTCCATTTTTACTCACTCCTATCGGTACAAAATTGAATCAGTATTTCGGGTAACAAGGTGACACATTTTGAAACGACAATAACTCTCTTGATTTCCACTGAAAAAATACAAAATTTGTGTTCAAATTCAAGCTCAGAATGTGTACTTTCTAAAACATGCTGGCCACGTCTAAAAATTCCTAACCGTTCAAAAGTCATCTTCGAAACGGTTACCGAAATTGATTTTTCAACACATTTTCAAATCGATTAATGCTCGTGAATAACTTGCAGCCAAAGTATTTTTTACCCAAAACTTCAGTTCGAGCGGATTGATCCTAAGATAGAAGAAAAATATTTCCAAGCCAAATTCGTGAGTGAAACGTTTGACTTCCATTTTTACTCCCTCCTATCGGTACATAGTTGGAATCCGTATTTCGGGTAACGCGGTGAGACATTTTGAAACGACTAAAACTCCCTTGATTTCCACTGAAAAGATACAAAAGTTTTGTTCAAATTCAGGCTCAGAATGTGTACTTTCTAAAACATTCGGGCCGCTCCTAAAATTTCCTAACCGTTCAAAATTTATCTTCGACACGGTTACCGAAGATGATTTTTCAACACATTTTCAAGTGGATTAACGCTCTGAATGACTTGCTGTGAAAATATTTTTTACCCGAAACTTCATTTCGAGATGATTGATCCCGCGATATAGGAAAAATATTTCCATGCCAAATTCGTGAGCGAAACGTTTGACTTCCATTTTTACTCCCTCCTATCGGCACATAATTGGAATCCATAATTCTGGTAACACGGTGAGATATATTGAAAGGGCAATAACTCTCTTGATCTCTAGTGAAAAAATACAAAATTTTTCTTGAAATTCAAGCTCGGAATGTGTGCTTTCTAAAACATTGAGGCCGCGTCTAAAAATTCCTAACCGTTCAATGCTTTTCTTCGAAACGGTTACCGAGGTTGAGTTTTCAGCACATTTTCAAATCGATTAACGCTCGTGAATAACTTGCAACGAAAGTATTTTTTACCCAAACTTTCTTTCGAGATGATTGATCTAGCAATATATGAAAAATATTTCCAAGCCAAATTCGTGAGCAACACGTTTGACTTCCATTTTTACTCCCTCCCATCGGCACATAATTGGAATCCATAATTTGGGTAACATGGTGAGATATATTGAAACGACAATAACTCTCTTGATTTCCAGTGAAAAAATACAAAATTTATGTTCAAACTCAATCTCAGAGTGTGTACTTTCTAAGACATTCAGCCTGCGTCAAAAAATTCCAAACCGTTCAAAAGTTATCTTCGTGACGATTACCGAGGATGAGTTTTCAATGCATTTTCAATTCGATTAACGCTCGTGAATAACTTGCAACCAAAGTATTTTTTACGCAAAACTTCATTTCGAAATGATTGATCCTGCGATATATGAAAAATATTTCTAAGCCAAATTCGTGAGCAAGACGTTTGACTTCCATTTTTATTCCTTCCTATCGGCAAATAATTGGAATCCGTATTTCGGGTAACACGGTGAGACATTTTGAAACGACAATAACACTCTCAATTTCCATCGAAAAAATACAAAATTTGTGCTCAAATTCAAGATCAGAATGTGTACTTTCTAAAACATTCGGGCCGCGTCTAAAAATTCCTAACCGTTCAAAAGTTATCTTCAGGACGATTACCGAGGATGAGTTTTCAACACATTTTCAAATCGATTAACGTTCGTGAATAACTTGCAACCAAAGTATTTTTTACCCAAAACTTTATTTCGAGATGATTGATCCCGCGATATAAGAAAAATAATTCCAAGCCAAATTCGTGAGCGAAACGTTTGACTACGATTTTTACTGCCTCCCATCGGCATATAATTGGAATCCGCAATTCGTGTAACACGGTGAGATATATTTAAACGACAATAACTCTCTTGATTTCTAGTGAAAAAATAAAAAATTTGTGTTCAAATTCAAGCTCGGAATGTCTGCTCTCTAAAACATTCAAGCCGCGTCTAAAAATTCCTAACCGTTCAATAGTTTTCTTCGAAATAGTTACCAAAGTTGAGTTCTCAACACATTTTCAAATCGATTAACGCTCGTGAATAATATTTCCAAGCCAAATTTGTGAGCGAAATGTTTGACTTCCATTTTTACTCCCTCCAATCGGCACATAATTGGAATCGGTAACTCGGGTAACACGGTGAGACATTTTGAAACGGCAATAACTCCCTTGATTTGCATTGAAAAAATACAAAATTTGAGTTGAAATTCAAGCTCAAAATGTGTACTTTCTAAAACATGTGGGCCACGTCTAAGAATTCCTAACCGTTCAAAGGTTATCTTCGAAACGGTTACCGAAATTGAGTTTTCAACACATTTTCACATCATTTAACGCTCGTGAATTACTTGCAACCAAATTATTTTTTACCGAAAACTTCATTTCGAGATGATTGATCCCAAGATATAAGAAAAATATTTCCAAGCCATATTCGTGAGCGAAGCGTTTGACTTCCATTTTTACTCCCTCGGTTCGGCACATAATTGGAATCCGTATTTCGGGTAACACGGTGAGACATTTTGAAACGACAATAACTCTCCTGATTTCCATTGAAAAAATACAAAATTTGTGTTCAAATTCAAGCTTAGAATGTGTACTTTCTAAAAAATGATGGCCCCGTCTAAAAATTCTAAACCGTTCAAAAGTTATCTTCGAAACGGTTACCGAAATTGAGTTTTCAACACAGTTTCAAATCGATGAATGCTCGTGAAAAACTTGCGGCCAAATTATTTTTTACCCCAAACTTTAATTCGAGATGATTGACCCCGAGATATAAGAAGAATATTTCCAAGCCATATTCGTGAGCGAAACGCTTAACTTCCATTTTTACTCCCTCCTATCGGCACATAATTGCATTCCGTATTTCGGGTAACACGGTGACACATTTTGTAACGACAATAACTGTCTTGATTTCCACTGAAAAAATACAAAATTTGTGTTCAAATTCAAGTTCAGATTGTGTACTTTCTAAAACATGCTGGCCGCGTCCAAAAATTCCTAACGGTTCAAAAGTTATCTTGGAAACGGTTACCGAAATTGAGTTTTCAACACATTTTCAAATCGATTAATGCTCGTGAATAATTTGCAGCCAAAGTATGTTTTACCCAAAACTTCAATTCGAGATGATTGATCCCGAGATATAAGAAAAATATTTCCAAGCCAAATTCGTGAGCGAAACGTTTGACTTCCATTTTTACTCACTCCTATCGGTACAAAATTGAATCCGTATTTCGGGTAACAAGGTGACACATTTTGAAATGACAATAACTCTCTTGATTTCCACTGAAAAAATACAAAATTTGTGTTCAAATTCAAGTTCAGATTGTGTACTTTCTAAAACATGCTGGCCGCGTCCAAAAATTCCTAACGGTTCAAAAGTTATCTTGGAAACGGTTACCGAAATTGAGTTTTCAACACATTTTCAAATCGATTAATGCTCGTGAATAATTTGCAGCCAAAGTATGTTTTACCCAAAACTTCAATTCGAGATGATTGATCCCAAGATATAAGAAAAATATTTCCAAGCCAAATTCGTGAGCGAAACGTTTGACTTCCATTTTTACTCACTCCTATCGGTACAAAATTGAATCAGTATTTCGGGTAACAAGGTGACACATTTTGAAACGACAATAACTCTCTTGATTTCCACTGAAAAAATACAAAATTTGTGTTCAAATTCAAGCTCAGAATGTGTACTTTCTAAAACATGCTGGCCACGTCTAAAAATTCCTAACCGTTCAAAAGTCATCTTCGAAACGGTTACCGAAATTGAGTTTTCAACACATTTTCAAATCGATTAATGCTCGTGAATAACTTGCAGCCAAAGTATTTTTTACCCAAAACTTCAGTTCGAGCGGATTGATCCTAAGATAGAAGAAAAATATTTCCAAGCCAAATTCGTGAGTGAAACGTTTGACTTCCATTTTTACTCCCTCCTATCGGCACATAATTGGAATCCATAATTCTGGTAACACGGTGAGATATATTGAAAGGGAAATAACTCTCTTGATCTCTAGTGAAAAAATACAAAATTTTTCTTCAAATTCAAGCTCGGAATGTGTGCTTTCTAAAACATTGAGGCCGCGTCTAAAAATTCCTAACCGTTCAATGCTTTTCTTCGAAACGGTTACCGAGGTTGAGTTTTCAGCACATTTTCAAATCGATTAACGCTCGTGAATAACTTGCAACGAAAGTATTTTTTACCCAAACTTTCTTTCGAGATGATTGATCTAGCAATATATGAAAAATATTTCCAAGCCAAATTCGTGAGCAACACGTTTGACTTCCATTTTTACTCCCTCCCATCGGCACATAATTGGAATCCATAATTTGGGTAACATGGTGAGATATATTGAAACGACAATAACTCACTTGATTTCCCGTGAAAAAATACAAAATTTATGTTCAAACTCAATCTCAGAGTGTGTACTTTCTAAGACATTCAGCCTGCGTCAAAAAATTCCAAACCGTTCAAAAGTTATCTTCGTGACGATTACCGAGGATGAGTTTTCAATGCATTTTCAATTCGATTAACGCTCGTGAATAACTTGCAACCAAAGTACTTTTTACGCAAAACTTCATTTCGAAATGATTGATCCTGCGATATATGAAAAATATTTCTAAGCCAAATTCGTGAGCAAGACGTTTGACTTCCATTTTTATTCCTTCCTATCGGCACATAATTGGAATCCGTATTTCGGGTAACACGGTGAGACATTTTGAAACGACAATAACACTCTCGATTTCCATCGAAAAAATACAAAATTTGTGCTCAAATTCAAGATCAGAATGTGTACTTTCTAAAACATTCGGGCCGCGTCTAAAAATTCCTAACCGTTCAAAAGTTATCTTCGGGACGATTACCGAGGATGAGTTTTCAACACATTTTCAAATCGATTAACGTTCGTGAATAACTTGTAACCAAAGTATTTTTTACCCAAAACTTTATTTCGAGATGATTGATCCCGCGATATAAGAAAAATAATTCCAAGCCAAATTCGTGAGCGAAACGTTTGACTACGATTTTTACTGCCTCCCATCGGCATATAATTGGAATCCGCAATTCGTGTAACACGGTGAGATATATTTAAACGACAATAACTCTCTTGATTTCTAGTGAAAAAATAAAAAATTTGTGTTCAAATTCAAGCTCGGAATGTCTGCTCTCTAAAACATTCAAGCCGCGTCTAAAAATTCCTAACCGTTCAATAGTTTTCTTCGAAATAGTTACCAAAGTTGAGTTCTCAACACATTTTCAAATCGATTA
Organism: Quercus cerris; assembly: GCA_963669245.1. Lineage (NCBI taxonomy): Eukaryota > Viridiplantae > Streptophyta > Magnoliopsida > Fagales > Fagaceae > Quercus > Quercus cerris. The sequence continues at coordinate 77,057,867 of OY770007.1, forward strand.
ACGCTCGTGAATAATATTTCCAAGCCAAATTTGTGAGCGAAATGTTTGACTTCCATTTTTACTCCCTCCAATCGGCACATAATTGGAATCGGTAACTCGGGTAACACGGTGAGACATTTTGAAACGGCAATAACTCCCTTGATTTGCATTGAAAAAATACAAAATTTGAGTTGAAATTCAAGCTCAAAATGTGTACTTTCTAAAACATGTGGGCCACGTCTAAGAATTCCTAACCGTTCAAAGGTTATCTTCGAAACGGTTACCGAAATTGAGTTTTCAACACATTTTCACATCATTTAACGCTCGTGAATTACTTGCAACCAAATTATTTTTTACCGAAAACTTCATTTCGAGATGATTGATCCCAAGATATAAGAAAAATATTTCCAAGCCATATTCGTGAGCGAAGCGTTTGACTTCCATTTTTACTCCCTCGGTTCGGCACATAATTGGAATCCGTATTTCGGGTAACACGGTGAGACATTTTGAAACGACAATAACTCTCCTGATTTCCATTGAAAAAATACAAAATTTGTGTTCAAATTCAAGCTTAGAATGTGTACTTTCTAAAAAATGATGGCCCCGTCTAAAAATTCTAAACCGTTCAAAAGTTATCTTCGAAACGGTTACCGAAATTGAGTTTTCAACACAGTTTCAAATCGATGAATGCTCGTGAAAAACTTGCGGCCAAATTATTTTTTACCCCAAACTTTAATTCGAGATGATTGACCCCGAGATATAAGAAGAATATTTCCAAGCCATATTCGTGAGCGAAATGCTTAACTTCCATTTTTACTCCCTCCTATCGGCACATAATTGCATTCCGTATTTCGGGTAACACGGTGACACATTTTGTAACGACAATAACTGTCTTGATTTCCACTGAAAAAATACAAAATTTGTGTTCAAATTCAAGTTCAGATTGTGTACTTTCTGAAACATGCTGGCCGCGTCCAAAAATTCCTAACGGTTCAAAAGTTATCTTGGAAACGGTTACCGAAATTGAGTTTTCAACACATTTTCAAATCGATTAATGCTCGTGAATAATTTGCAGCCAAAGTATGTTTTACCCAAAACTTCAATTCGAGATGATTGATCCCGAGATATAAGAAAAATATTTCCAAGCCAAATTCGTGAGCGAAACGTTTGACTTCCATTTTTACTTACTCCTATCGGTACAAAATTGAATCCGTATTTCGGGTAACAAGGTGACACATTTTGAAACGACAATAACTCTCTTGATTTCCATTGAAAAAATACAAAATTTGTGTTCAAATTCAAGTTCAAATTGTGTACTTTCTAAAACATGCTGGCCGCGTCCAAAAATTCCTAACGGTTCAAAAGTTATCTTGGAAACGGTTACCGAAATTGAGTTTTCAACACATTTTCAAATCGATTAATGCTCGTGAATAATTTGCAGCCAAAGTATGTTTTACCCAAAACTTCAATTCGAGATGATTGATCCCGAGATATAAGAAAAATATTTCCAAGCCAAATTCGTGAGCGAAACGTTTGACTTCCATTTTTACTCACTCCTGTCGGTACAAAATTGAATCAGTATTTCGGGTAACAAGGTGACACATTTTGAAACGACAATAACTCTCTTGATTTCCACTGAAAAAATACAAAATTTGTGTTCAAATTCAAGCTCAGAATGTGTACTTTCTAAAACATGCTGGCCACGTCTAAAAATTCCTAACCGTTCAAAAGTCATCTTCGAAACGGTTACCGAAATTGAGTTTTCAACACATTTTCAAATCGATTAATGCTCGTGAATAACTTGCAGCCAAAGTATTTTTTACCCAAAACTTCAGTTCGAGCGGATTGATCCTAAGATAGAAGAAAAATATTTCCAAGCCAAATTCGTGAGTGAAACGTTTGACTTCCATTTTTGCTCCCTCCTATCGGTACATAGTTGGAATCCGTATTTCGGGTAACGCGGTGAGACATTTTGAAACGACTAAAATTCCCTTGATTTCCACTGAAAAAATACAAAAGTTTTGTTCAAATTCAGGCTCAGAATGTGTACTTTCGAAAACATTCGGGCCGCTCCTAAAATTTCCTAACCGTTCAAAATTTATCTTTGACACGGTTACCGAAGATGATTTTTCAACACATTTTCAAGTGGATTAACGCTCTGAATGACTTGCTGTGAAAATATTTTTTACCCGAAACTTCATTTCGAGATGATTGATCCCGTGATATAAGAAAAATATTTCCATGCCAAATTCGTGAGCGAAACGTTTGACTTCCATTTTTACTCCCTCCTATCGGCACATAATTGGAATCCATAATTCTGGTAACACGGTGAGATATATTGAAAGGGCAATAACTCTCTTGACCTCTAGTGAAAAAATACAAAATTTTTCTTCAAATTCAAGCTCGGAATGTGTGCTTTCTAAAACATTGAGGCCGCGTCTAAAAATTCCTAACCGTTCAATGCTTTTCTTCGAAACGGTTACCGAGGTTGAGTTTTCAGCACATTTTCAAATCGATTAACACTCGTGAATAACTTGCAACGAAAGTATTTTTTACCCAAACTTTCTTTCGAGATGATTGATCTAGCAATATATGAAAAATATTTCCAAGCCAAATTCGTGAGCAACACGTTTGACTTCCATTTTTACTGCCTCCCATCGGCACATAATTGGAATCCATAGTTTGGGTAACATAGTGAGATATATTGAAACGACAATAACTCTCTTGATTTCCAGTGAAAAAATACAAAATTTATGTTCAAACTCAATCTCAGAGTGTGTACTTTCTAAGACATTCAGGCTGCGTCAAAAAATTCCAAACCGTTCAAAAGTTATCTTCGTGACGATTACCGAGGATGAGTTTTCAATGCATTTTCAATTCGATTAACGCTCGTGAATAACTTGCAACCAAAGTATTTTTTACGCAAAACTTCATTTCGAAATGATTGATCCTGCGATATATGAAAAATATTTCTAAGCCAAATTCGTGAGCAAGACGTTTGACTTCCATTTTTATTCCTTCCTATCGGCACATAATTGGAATCCGTATTTCGGGTAACACGGTGAGACATTTTGAAATGACAATAACACTCTTGATTTCCATCGAAAAAATACAAAATTTGTGCTCAAATTCAAGATCAGAATGTGTACTTTCTAAAACATTCGGGCCGCGTCTAAAAATTTGAACGGTTTTAGACCCCTTAAAACACACAGATTGCGTAGCCTAGATTAATTAGCCAAGTTATTACTTAGTCAAATTAAACAATTCTAGGTTAAAACAATCCAAACAATCATATCAAGATATAATGCAGCGGAAAATAAAGAACACAAGATATGATCACCCAGGAAACCACACGGTAAAAACCTGGGGAGGATTTGACCCACCGATCCTCAAGGCTAACCTGAATTCACTATGAAAGAATTGAAGTTCGTACAAAAGGACTACAAGCTCCCCGCTCGACTTCCTAATGCTACCCACCAGTAGAACTTCCTGACACGACCACGCGCAGGCTCCGAATCCACGGACTACTTCTTTCTTGAATTCCTCAATCAGCTACAAGCTCCCCGCTTGCTTTTCTTTTAAGTTCCAATGGTTGCAACAATAATGATCTTCAAGATGTTGAAATAATCTTCACCATGAAAACCCTAAGTTTTGTGTAAAGGAAAGCTCCTCAAAGATCTCACAAGAGATTCACACAAAACCGCAATGTATGAGCAACAATACAATATGGACCACCTTCAAAAACGTGGCTAGGGTTTTATTTATATACCTAGGGTAAAAACATAAAACCCTAAACGTTTAATGAAGTAGGGCTGAGTTGGAAATTCTGCAGAAAATTCAACCTGTGCGATTTTCGATCGATCGAGTCTATTCTTCGATCGATCGAGCCAGGCCGAGAGTCCCAAATACTTCTGCAGCCACTCGATTCCAACTTTACAATATTAAACCAACTTTGAGCAAGTCTAAAGAAGATACCATACAATGTTTTGATCATGGTTTGCCAACATTACAAATTAGAGTTCTAAATACATAAAATCCTAAGACCTTAGAACCTAACCAAATTCCTAACCGTTCAAAAGTTATCTTCGGGACGATTACCGAGGATGAGTTTTCAACACATTTTCAAATCGATTAACGTTCGTGAATAACTTGCAACCAAAGTATTTTTTACCCAAAACTTTATTTCGAGATGATTGATCCCGCGATATAAGAAAAATAATTCCAAGCCAAATTCGTGAGCGAAACGTTTGACTACGATTTTTACTGCCTCCCATCGGCATATAATTGGAATCCGCAATTCGTGTAACACGGTGAGATATATTTAAACGACAATAACTCTCTTGATTTCTAGTGAAAAAATAAAAAATTTGTGTTCAAATTCAAGCTCGGAATGTCTGCTCTCTAAAACATTCAAGCCGCGTCTAAAAATTCCTAACCGTTCAATAGTTTTCTTCGAAATAGTTACCAAAGTTGAGTTCTCAACACATTTTCAAATCGATTAACGCTCGTGAATAATATTTCCAAGCCAAATTTGTGAGCGAAATGTTTGACTTCCATTTTTACTCCCTCTAATCGGCGCATAATTGGAATCGGTAACTCGGGTAACACGGTGAGACATTTTGAAACGGCAATAACTCCCTTGATTTGCATTGAAAAAATACAAAATTTGAGTTGAAATTCAAGCTCAAAATGTGTACTTTCTAAAACATGTGGGCCACGTCTAAGAATTCCTAACCGTTCAAAGGTTATCTTCGAAACGGTTACCGAAATTGAGTTTTCAACACATTTTCACATCATTTAACGCTCGTGAATTACTTGCAACCAAATTATTTTTTACCGAAAACTTCATTTCGAGATGATTGATCCCAAGATATAAGAAAAATATTTCCAAGCCATATTCGTGAGCGAAGCGTTTGACTTCCATTTTTACTCCATCGGTTCGGCACATAATTGGAATCCGTATTTCGGGTAACACGGTGAGACATTTTGAAACGACAATAACACTCTTGATTTCCATCGAAAAAATACAAAATTTGTGCTCAAATTCAAGATCAGAATGTGTACTTTCTAAAACATTCGGGCCGCGTCTAAAAATTCCTAACCGTTCAAAAGTTATCTTCGGGACGATTACCGAGGATGAGTTTTCAACACATTTTCAAATCGATTAACGTTCGTGAATAACTTGCAACCAAAGTATTTTTTACCCAAAACTTTATTTCGAGATGATTGATCCCGCGATATAAGAAAAATAATTCCAAGCCAAATTCGTGAGCGAAACGTTTGACTACGATTTTTACTGCCTCCCATCGGCATATAATTGGAATCCGTAATTCGTGTAACACAGTGAGATATATTTAAACGACAATAACTCTCTTGATTTCTAGTGAAAAAATAAAAAATTTGTGTTCAAATTCAAGCTCGGAATGTCTGCTCTCTAAAACATTCAAGCCGCGTCTAAAAATTCCTAACCGTTCAATAGTTTTCTTCGAAATAGTTACCAAAGTTGAGTTCTCAACACATTTTCAAATCGATTAACGCTCGTGAATAATATTTCCAAGCCAAATTTGTGAGCGAAATGTTTGACTTCCATTTTTACTCCCTCCAATCGGCACATAATTGGAATCGGTAACTCGGGTAACACGGTGAGACATTTTGAAACCGCAATAACTCCCTTGATTTGCATTGAAAAAATACAAAATTTGAGTTGAAATTCAAGCTCAAAATGTGTACTTTCTAAAACATGTGGGCCACGTCTAAGAATTCCTAAACGTTCAAAGGTTGTCTTCGAAACGGTTACCGAAATTGAGTTTTCAACACATTTTCACATCATTTAACGCTCGTGAATAACTTGCAACCAAATTATTTTTTACCGAAAACTTCATTTCGACATGATTGATCCCAAGATATAAGAAAAATATTTCCAAGCCATATTCGTGAGCGAAACGTTTGACTTCCATTTTTACCCCCTCGGTTCGGCACATAATTGGAATCCGTATTTCGGGTAACACGGTGAGACATTTTGAAACGACAATAACTCTCTTGATTTCCATTGAAAAAATACAAAATTTGTGTTCAAATTCAAGCTTCGAATGTGTACTTTCTAAAAAATGATGGCCCCGTCTAAAAATTCTAAACCGTTCAAAAGTTATCTTCGAAACGGTTACCGAAATTGAGTTTTCAACACAGTTTCAAATCGATTAATGCTCGTGAATAACTTGCAGCCAAAGTATTTTTCACCCAAAACTTCAATTCGAGCAGATTGATCCCAAGATATAAGAAAAATATTTCCAAGCCAAATTCGTGAGCGAAACGTTTAACTTCCATTTTTACTCCCTCCTATCGGCACATAATTGCATTCCGTATTTCGGGTAACACGGTGACACATTTTGTAACGACAATAACTGTCTTGATTTCCACTGAAAAAATACAAAATTTGTGTTCAAATTCAAGGTCAGATTGTGTACTTTCTAAAACATGCTGGCCGCGTCCAAAAATTCCTAACGGTTCAAAAGTTATCTTGGAAACGGTTACCAAAATTGAGTTTTCAACACATTTTCAAATCGATTAATGCTCGTGAATAATTTGCAGCCAAAGTATGTTTTACCCAAAACTTCAATTCGAGATGATTGATCCCGAGATATAAGAAAAATATTTCCAAGCCAAATTCGTGAGCGCAACGTTTGACTTCCATTTTTACTCTCCCGTTTCAGCACATGATTGGCATCTGTATTTCGGGTAACACGGTGAGACATTTTCAAACGACAATAACTCTCTTGATTTCCATTGAAAAAATACAAAATTTGTGCTCAAATTCAAGATCAGAATGTGTGCTTTCTAAAACATTCAGGCCGCGTCTAAAAATTTTTAACCGTTCAAAATTTATCTTCAGGACGATTACCGAGGATGAGTTTTCAACACATTTTCAAATCGATTAACGCTTGTGAATAACTTGCAACCAAATTATTTTTTACCCAAAACTTCAATTCGAGATGATTGATCCCGAGATATAAGAAAAATATTTCCAAGCCATATTCGTGAGCGAAACGTTTGACTTCCATTTTTACTCCCTCCTATCGGCACATAATTGCATTCCGTATTTCGGGTAACAAGGTGACACATTTTGAAACGACAATAACTCTCTTGATTTCCACTGAAAAAATACAAAATTTGTGTTCAAATTCAAGCTCAGAATGTGTACTTTCTAAAACATGCTAGCCACGTCTAAAAATTCCTAACCGTTCAAAAGTCATCTTCGAAATGGTTACCGAAATTGAGTTTTCAACACTTTTTCAAATCGATTAATGCTCGTGAATAACTTGCAGCCAAAGTATTTTTTACCCAAAACTTCAGTTCGAGCGGATTGATCCTAAGATATGAGAAAAATATTTCCAAGCCAAATTCGTGAGTGAAACGTTTGACTTCCATTTTTACTCCCTCCTATCGGTACATAGTTGGAATCCGTATTTCGGGTAACGCGGTGAGACATTTTGAAACGACTATAACCCCCTTGATTTCCACTGAAAAAATACAAATGTTTTGTTCAAATTCAGGCTCAGAATGTGTACTTTCTAAAACATTCGGGCCGCTCCTAAAATTTCCTAACCGTTCAAAAGTTATCTTCGACACAGTTACCGAAGATGATTTTTCAACACATTTTCAAGTGGATTAACGCTCTGAATGACTTGCTGTGAAAATATTTTTTACCCGAAACTTCATTTCGAGATGACTGATCCCGCGATATAAGGAAAATATTTCCATGCCAAATTCGTGAGCGAAACGTTTGACTTCCATTTTTACTCCCTCCTATCGGCACATAATTGGAATCCATAATTCTGGTAACACGGTGAGATATATTGAAAGGGCAATAACTCTCTTGATCTCTAGTGAAAAAATACAAAATTTTTCTTCAAATTCAAGCTCGGAATGTGTGCTTTCTAAAACATTGAGGCCGCGTCTAAAAATTCCTAACCGTTCAATGCTTTTCTTCGAAACGGTTACTGAGGTTGAGTTTTCAGCACATTTTCAAATCGATTAACGCTCGTGAATAACTTGCAACGAAAGTATTTTTTACCCAAACTTTCTTTCGAGATGATTGATCTAGCAATATATGAAAAATATTTCCAAGCCAAATTCGTGAGCAACACGTTTGACTTCCATTTTTACTCCCTCCCATCAGCACATAATTGGAATCCATAATTTGGGTAACATGGTGAGATATATTGAAACGACAATAACTCTCTTGATTTCCAGTGAAAAAATACAAAATTTATGTTCAAACTCAATCTCAGAGTGTGTACTTTCTAAGACATTCAGGCTGCGTCAAAAAATTCCAAACCGTTCAAAAGTTATCTTCGTGACGATTACCGAGGACGAGTTTTCAATGCATTTTCAATTCGATTAACGCTCGTGAATAACTTGCAACCAAAGTATTTTTTACGCAAAACTTCATTTCGAAATGATTGATCCTGCGATATATGAAAAATATTTCTAAGCCAAATTCGTGAGCAAGACGTTTGACATCCATTTTTATTCCTTCCTATCGGCACATAATTGAAATCCGTATTTCGGGTAACACGGTGAGACATTTTGAAACGACAATAACTCTCTTGATTTCCATCGAAAAATTACAAAATTTGTGCTCAAATTCAAGATCAGAATGTGTACTTTCTAAAACATTCGGGCCGCGTCTAAAAATTCCTAACCGTTCAAAAGTTATCTTCAGGACGATTACCGAGGATGAGTTTTCAACACATTTTCAAATCGATTAACGTTCGTGAATAACTTGCGACCAAAGTATTTTTTACCCAAAACTTTATTTCGAGATGATTGATCCCGCGATATAAGAAAAATAATTCCAAGCCAAATTCGTGAGCGAAACGTTTGACTACGATTTTTACTGCCTCCCGTCGGCATATAATTGGAATCCGCAATTCGTGTAACACGGTGAGATATATTTAAACGACAATAACTCTCTTGATTTCTAGTGAAAAAATAAAAAATTTGTGTTCAAATTCAAGCTCGGAATGTCTGCTCTCTAAAACATTCAAGCCGCGTCTAAAAATTCCTAACCGTTCAATAGTTTTCTTCGAAATAGTTACCAAAGTTGAGTTCTCAACACATTTTCAAATCGATTAACGCTCGTGAATAATATTTCCAAGCCAAATTTGTGAGCGAAATGTTTGACTTCCATTTTTACTCCCTCCAATCGGCACATAATTGGAATCCGTAACTCAGGTAACACGGTGAGACATTTTGAAACGGCAATAACTCCCTTGATTTCCTCTAAAAAAATACAAAATTTGTGTTCAAATTCAAGCTCAGAATGTGTACTTTCTAAAACATGCTGGCCATGTCTAAAAATTCCTAACCGCTTAAAAGTTATCTTCGAAACGGTTACCGAAATTGAGTTTTCAACACATTTTCAAATCGATTAATGCTCGTGAATAACTTGCAGCCAAAGTATTTTTCACCCAAAACTTCAATTCGAGCAGATTGATCCCAAGATATAAGAAAAATATTTCCAAGCCAATTTCGTGAGCGAAACGTTTGACTTCCATTTTTACTCCCCCGTTTCGGCACATAATTGGCATCTGTATTTCGGGTAACACGGTGAGACATTTTGAAACGACAATAACTCTCTTGATTTCCATTGAAAAAATACAAAATTTGTGCTCAAATTCAAGATCAGAATGTGTGCTTTCTAAAACATTCGGGCCGCGTCTAAAAATTTTTAACCGTTCAAAAGTTATCTTCGGGACGATTACCGAGGATGAGTTTTCAACACATTTTCAAATCGATTAACGCTCGTGAATGACTTGCAACCAAATTATTTTTTACCCAAAACTTCAATTCGAGATGATTGATCCCGAGATATAAGAAAAATATTTCCAAGCCATATTCGTGAGCGAAACGTTTGACTTCCATTTTTACTCCCTCCTATCGGCACATAATTGCATTCCGTATTTCGGGTAACACGGTGACACATTTTGTAACGACAATAACTGTCTTGATTTCCACTAAAAAATACAAAATTTGTGTTCAAATTCAAGTTCAGAATGTGTACTTTCTAAAAGATGCTGGCCACGTCCAAAAATTCCTAACGGTTCAAAAGTTATCTTGGGAACGGTTACCGAAATTGAGTTTTCAACACATTTTCCAATCGATTAATGCTCGTGAATAATTTGCAGCCAAAGTATGTTTTACCCAAAACTTCAATTCGAGATGATTGATCCCGAGATATAAGAAAATTATTTCCAAGCCAAATTCGTGAGCGAAACGTTTGACTTCCATTTTTACTCACTCCTATCGGTACAAAATTGAATCCGTATTTCGGGTAACAAGGTGACACATTTTGAAACGACAATAACTCTCTTGATTTCCACTAAAAAAATACAAAATTTGTGTTCAAATTCAAGCTCAGAATGTGTACTTTCTAAAACATGCTAGCCACGTCTAAAAATTCCTAACCGTTCAAAAGTCATCTTCGAAACGGTTACCGAAATTGAGTTTTCAACACATTTTCAAATCGATTAATGCTCGTGAATAACTTGCGGCCAAAGTATTTTTTACCCAAAACTTCAGTTCGAGCGGATTGATCCTAAGATATAAGAAAAATATTTCCAAGCCAAATTCGTGAGTGAAACGTTTGACTTCCATTTTTACTCCCTCCTATCGGTACATAGTTGGAATCCGTATTTCGGGTAACGCGGTGAGACATTTTGAAACGACCATAACCCCCTTGATTTCTACTGAAAAAATACAAATGTTTTGTTCAAATTCTGGCTCAGAATGTGTACTTTCTAAAACATTCGGGCCGCTCCTAAAATTTCCTAACCGTTCAAAAGTTATCTTCGACACAGTTACCGAAGATGATTTTTCAACACATTTTCAAGTGGATTAACGCTCTGAATGACTTGCTGTGAAAATATTTTTTACCCGAAACTTCATTTCGAGATGACTGATCCCGCGATATAAGGAAAATATTTCCATGCCAAATTCGTGAGCGAAACGTTTGACTTCCATTTTTACTCCCTCCTATCGGCACATAATTGGAATCCATAATTCTGGTAACACGGTGAGATATATTGAAAGGGCAATAACTCTCTTGATCTCTAGTGAAAAAATACAAAATTTTTCTTCAAATTCAAGCTCGGAATGTGTGCTTTCTAAAACATTGAGGCCGCGTCTAAAAATTCCTAACCGTTCAATGCTTTTCTTCGAAACGGTTACTGAGGTTGAGTTTTCAGCACATTTTCAAATCGATTAACGCTCGTGAATAACTTGCAACGAAAGTATTTTTTACCCAAACTTTCTTTCGAGATGATTGATCTAGCAATATATGAAAAATATTTCCAAGCCAAATTCGTGAGCAACACGTTTGACTTCCATTTTTACTCCCTCCCATCAGCACATAATTGGAATCCATAATTTGGGTAACATGGTGAGATATATTGAAACGACAATAACTCTCTTGATTTCCAGTGAAAAAATACAAAATTTATGTTCAAACTCAATCTCAGAGTGTGTACTTTCTAAGACATTCAGGCTGCGTCAAAAAATTCCAAACCGTTCAAAAGTTATCTTCGTGACGATTACCGAGGACGAGTTTTCAATGCATTTTCAATTCGATTAACGCTCGTGAATAACTTGCAACCAAAGTATTTTTTACGCAAAACTTCATTTCGAAATGATTGATCCTGCGATATATGAAAAATATTTCTAAGCCAAATTCGTGAGCAAGACGTTTGACATCCATTTTTATTCCTTCCTATCGGCACATAATTGAAATCCGTATTTCGGGTAACACGGTGAGACATTTTGAAACGACAATAACTCTCTTGATTTCCATCGAAAAATTACAAAATTTGTGCTCAAATTCAAGATCAGAATGTGTACTTTCTAAAACATTCGGGCCGCGTCTAAAAATTCCTAACCGTTCAAAAGTTATCTTCAGGACGATTACCGAGGATGAGTTTTCAACACATTTTCAAATCGATTAACGTTCGTGAATAACTTGCGACCAAAGTATTTTTTACCCAAAACTTTATTTCGAGATGATTGATCCCGCGATATAAGAAAAATAATTCCAAGCCAAATTCGTGAGCGAAACGTTTGACTACGATTTTTACTGCCTCCCGTCGGCATATAATTGGAATCCGCAATTCGTGTAACACGGTGAGATATATTTAAACGACAATAACTCTCTTGATTTCTAGTGAAAAAATAAAAAATTTGTGTTCAAATTCAAGCTCGGAATGTCTGCTCTCTAAAACATTCAAGCCGCGTCTAAAAATTCCTAACCGTTCAATAGTTTTCTTCGAAATAGTTACCAAAGTTGAGTTCTCAACACATTTTCAAATCGATTAACGCTCGTGAATAATATTTCCAAGCCAAATTTGTGAGCGAAATGTTTGACTTCCATTTTTACTCCCTCCAATCGGCACATAATTGGAATCCGTAACTCAGGTAACACGGTGAGACATTTTGAAACGGCAATAACTCCCTTGATTTCCTCTAAAAAAATACAAAATTTGTGTTCAAATTCAAGCTCAGAATGTGTACTTTCTAAAACATGCTGGCCATGTCTAAAAATTCCTAACCGCTTAAAAGTTATCTTCGAAACGGTTACCGAAATTGAGTTTTCAACACATTTTCAAATCGATTAATGCTCGTGAATAACTTGCAGCCAAAGTATTTTTCACCCAAAACTTCAATTCGAGCAGATTGATCCCAAGATATAAGAAAAATATTTCCAAGCCAATTTCGTGAGCGAAACGTTTGACTTCCATTTTTACTCCCCCGTTTCGGCACATAATTGGCATCTGTATTTCGGGTAACACGGTGAGACATTTTGAAACGACAATAACTCTCTTGATTTCCATTGAAAAAATACAAAATTTGTGCTCAAATTCAAGATCAGAATGTGTGCTTTCTAAAACATTCGGGCCGCGTCTAAAAATTTTTAACCGTTCAAAAGTTATCTTCGGGACGATTACCGAGGATGAGTTTTCAACACATTTTCAAATCGATTAACGCTCGTGAATGACTTGCAACCAAATTATTTTTTACCCAAAACTTCAATTCGAGATGATTGATCCCGAGATATAAGAAAAATATTTCCAAGCCATATTCGTGAGCGAAACGTTTGACTTCCATTTTTACTCCCTCCTATCGGCACATAATTGCATTCCGTATTTCGGGTAACACGGTGACACATTTTGTAACGACAATAACTGTCTTGATTTCCACTAAAAAATACAAAATTTGTGTTCAAATTCAAGTTCAGAATGTGTACTTTCTAAAAGATGCTGGCCACGTCCAAAAATTCCTAACGGTTCAAAAGTTATCTTGGGAACGGTTACCGAAATTGAGTTTTCAACACATTTTCCAATCGATTAATGCTCGTGAATAATTTGCAGCCAAAGTATGTTTTACCCAAAACTTCAATTCGAGATGATTGATCCCGAGATATAAGAAAATTATTTCCAAGCCAAATTCGTGAGCGAAACGTTTGACTTCCATTTTTACTCACTCCTATCGGTACAAAATTGAATCCGTATTTCGGGTAACAAGGTGACACATTTTGAAACGACAATAACTCTCTTGATTTCCACTAAAAAAATACAAAATTTGTGTTCAAATTCAAGCTCAGAATGTGTACTTTCTAAAACATGCTAGCCACGTCTAAAAATTCCTAACCGTTCAAAAGTCATCTTCGAAACGGTTACCGAAATTGAGTTTTCAACACATTTTCAAATCGATTAATGCTCGTGAATAACTTGCGGCCAAAGTATTTTTTACCCAAAACTTCAGTTCGAGCGGATTGATCCTAAGATATAAGAAAAATATTTCCAAGCCAAATTCGTGAGTGAAACGTTTGACTTCCATTTTTACTCCCTCCTATCGGTACATAGTTGGAATCCGTATTTCGGGTAACGCGGTGAGACATTTTGAAACGACCATAACCCCCTTGATTTCTACTGAAAAAATACAAATGTTTTGTTCAAATTCTGGCTCAGAATGTGTACTTTCTAAAACATTCGGGCCGCTCCTAAAATTTCCTAACCGTTCAAAAGTTATCTTCGACACAGTTACCGAAGATGATTTTTCAACACATTTTCAAGTGGATTAACGCTCTGAATGACTTGCTGTGAAAATATTTTTTACCCGAAACTTCATTTCGAGATGACTGATCCCGCGATATAAGGAAAATATTTCCATGCCAAATTCGTGAGCGAAACGTTTGACTTCCATTTTTACTCCCTCCTATCGGCACATAATTGGAATCCATAATTCTGGTAACACGGTGAGATATATTGAAAGGGCAATAACTCTCTTGATCTCTAGTGAAAAAATACAAAATTTTTCTTCAAATTCAAGCTCGGAATGTGTGCTTTCTAAAACATTGAGGCCGCGTCTAAAAATTCCTAACCGTTCAATGCTTTTCTTCGAAACGGTTACTGAGGTTGAGTTTTCAGCACATTTTCAAATCGATTAACGCTCGTGAATAACTTGCAACGAAAGTATTTTTTACCCAAACTTTCTTTCGAGATGATTGATCTAGCAATATATGAAAAATATTTCCAAGCCAAATTCGTGAGCAACACGTTTGACTTCCATTTTTACTCCCTCCCATCAGCACATAATTGGAATCCATAATTTGGGTAACATGGTGAGATATATTGAAACGACAATAACTCTCTTGATTTCCAGTGAAAAAATACAAAATTTATGTTCAAACTCAATCTCAGAGTGTGTACTTTCTAAGACATTCAGGCTGCGTCAAAAAATTCCAAACCGTTCAAAAGTTATCTTCGTGACGATTACCGAGGACGAGTTTTCAATGCATTTTCAATTCGATTAACGCTCGTGAATAACTTGCAACCAAAGTATTTTTTACGCAAAACTTCATTTCGAAATGATTGATCCTGCGATATATGAAAAATATTTCTAAGCCAAATTCGTGAGCAAGACGTTTGACATCCATTTTTATTCCTTCCTATCGGCACATAATTGAAATCCGTATTTCGGGTAACACGGTGAGACATTTTGAAACGACAATAACTCTCTTGATTTCCATCGAAAAATTACAAAATTTGTGCTCAAATTCAAGATCAGAATGTGTACTTTCTAAAACATTCGGGCCGCGTCTAAAAATTCCTAACCGTTCAAAAGTTATCTTCAGGACGATTACCGAGGATGAGTTTTCAACACATTTTCAAATCGATTAACGTTCGTGAATAACTTGCGACCAAAGTATTTTTTACCCAAAACTTTATTTCGAGATGATTGATCCCGCGATATAAGAAAAATAATTCCAAGCCAAATTCGTGAGCGAAACGTTTGACTACGATTTTTACTGCCTCCCGTCGGCATATAATTGGAATCCGCAATTCGTGTAACACGGTGAGATATATTTAAACGACAATAACTCTCTTGATTTCTAGTGAAAAAATAAAAAATTTGTGTTCAAATTCAAGCTCGGAATGTCTGCTCTCTAAAACATTCAAGCCGCGTCTAAAAATTCCTAACCGTTCAATAGTTTTCTTCGAAATAGTTACCAAAGTTGAGTTCTCAACACATTTTCAAATCGATTAACGCTCGTGAATAATATTTCCAAGCCAAATTTGTGAGCGAAATGTTTGACTTCCATTTTTACTCCCTCCAATCGGCACATAATTGGAATCCGTAACTCAGGTAACACGGTGAGACATTTTGAAACGGCAATAACTCCCTTGATTTCCTCTAAAAAAATACAAAATTTGTGTTCAAATTCAAGCTCAGAATGTGTACTTTCTAAAACATGCTGGCCATGTCTAAAAATTCCTAACCGCTTAAAAGTTATCTTCGAAACGGTTACCGAAATTGAGTTTTCAACACATTTTCAAATCGATTAATGCTCGTGAATAACTTGCAGCCAAAGTATTTTTCACCCAAAACTTCAATTCGAGCAGATTGATCCCAAGATATAAGAAAAATATTTCCAAGCCAATTTCGTGAGCGAAACGTTTGACTTCCATTTTTACTCCCCCGTTTCGGCACATAATTGGCATCTGTATTTCGGGTAACACGGTGAGACATTTTGAAACGACAATAACTCTCTTGATTTCCATTGAAAAAATACAAAATTTGTGCTCAAATTCAAGATCAGAATGTGTGCTTTCTAAAACATTCGGGCCGCGTCTAAAAATTTTTAACCGTTCAAAAGTTATCTTCGGGACGATTACCGAGGATGAGTTTTCAACACATTTTCAAATCGATTAACGCTCGTGAATGACTTGCAACCAAATTATTTTTTACCCAAAACTTCAATTCGAGATGATTGATCCCGAGATATAAGAAAAATATTTCCAAGCCATATTCGTGAGCGAAACGTTTGACTTCCATTTTTACTCCCTCCTATCGGCACATAATTGCATTCCGTATTTCGGGTAACACGGTGACACATTTTGTAACGACAATAACTGTCTTGATTTCCACTAAAAAATACAAAATTTGTGTTCAAATTCAAGTTCAGAATGTGTACTTTCTAAAAGATGCTGGCCACGTCCAAAAATTCCTAACGGTTCAAAAGTTATCTTGGGAACGGTTACCGAAATTGAGTTTTCAACACATTTTCCAATCGATTAATGCTCGTGAATAATTTGCAGCCAAAGTATGTTTTACCCAAAACTTCAATTCGAGATGATTGATCCCGAGATATAAGAAAATTATTTCCAAGCCAAATTCGTGAGCGAAACGTTTGACTTCCATTTTTACTCACTCCTATCGGTACAAAATTGAATCCGTATTTCGGGTAACAAGGTGACACATTTTGAAACGACAATAACTCTCTTGATTTCCACTAAAAAAATACAAAATTTGTGTTCAAATTCAAGCTCAGAATGTGTACTTTCTAAAACATGCTAGCCACGTCTAAAAATTCCTAACCGTTCAAAAGTCATCTTCGAAACGGTTACCGAAATTGAGTTTTCAACACATTTTCAAATCGATTAATGCTCGTGAATAACTTGCGGCCAAAGTATTTTTTACCCAAAACTTCAGTTCGAGCGGATTGATCCTAAGATATAAGAAAAATATTTCCAAGCCAAATTCGTGAGTGAAACGTTTGACTTCCATTTTTACTCCCTCCTATCGGTACATAGTTGGAATCCGTATTTCGGGTAACGCGGTGAGACATTTTGAAACGACCATAACCCCCTTGATTTCTACTGAAAAAATACAAATGTTTTGTTCAAATTCTGGCTCAGAATGTGTACTTTCTAAAACATTCGGGCCGCTCCTAAAATTTCCTAACCGTTCAAAAGTTATCTTCGACACGGTTACCGAAGATGATTTTTCAACACATTTTCAAGTGGATTAACGCTCTGAATGACTTGCTGTGAAAATATTTTTTACCCGAAACTTCATTTCGAGATGATTGATCCTGCGATATAAGAAAAATATTTCCATGCCAAATTCGTGAGCGAAACGTTTGACTTCCATTTTTACTCCCTCCTATCGGCACATAATTGGAATCCATAATTCTGGTAACACGGTGAGATATATTGAAAGGGCAATAACTCTCTTGATCTCTAGTGAAAAAATACAAAATTTTTCTTCAAATTCAAGCTCGGAATGTGTGCTTTCTAAAACATTGAGGCCGCGTCTAAAAATTCCTAACCGTTCAATGCTTTTCTTCGAAACGGTTACCGAGGTTGAGTTTTCAGCACATTTTCAAATCGATTAACGCTCGTGAATAACTTGCAATGAAAGTATTTTTTACCCAAACTTTCTTTCGAGATGATTGATCTAGCAATATATGAAAAATATTTCCAAGCCAAATTCGTGAGCAACACGTTTGACTTCCATTTTTACTCCCTCCCATCGGCACATAATTGGAATCCATAATTTGGGTAACATGGTGAGATATATTGAAACGACAATAACTCTCTTGATTTCCAGTGAAAAAATACAAAATTTATGTTCAAACTCAATCTCAGAGTGTGTACTTTCTAAGACATTCAGGCTGCGTCAAAAAATTCCAAACCGTTCAAAAGTTATCTTCGTGATGATTACCGAGGATGAGTTTTCAATGCATTTTCAATTCGATTAACGCTCGTCAATAACTTGCAACCAAAGTATTTTTTACGCAAAACTTCATTTCGAAATGATTCATCCTGCGATATATGAAAAATATTTCTAAGCCAAATTCGTGAGCAAGACGTTTGACATCCATTTTTATTCCTTCCTATCGGCACATAATTGGAATCCGTATTTCGGGTAACACGGTGAGACATTTTGAAACGACAATAATGGCCCCGTCTAAAAATTCTAAACCGTTCAAAAGTTATCTTCGAAACGGTTACCGAAATTGAGTTTTCAACACATTTTCAAATCGATGAATGCTCGTGAAAAACTTGCGGCCAAATTATTTTTTACCCCAAACTTTAATTCGAGATGATTGATCCCGAGATATAAGAAGAATATTTCCAAGCCATATTCGTGAGCGAAACGTTTAACTTCCATTTTTACTCCCTCCTATTGGCACATAATTGCATTCCGTATTTCGGGTAACACGGTGACACATTTTGTAACGACAATAACTCTCTCGATTTCCTTTAAAAAAATACAAAATTTGTGTTCAAATTCAAGCTCAGAATGTGTACTTTCTAAAACATGCTGGCCATGTCTAAAAATTCCTAACCGTTTAAAAGTTATCTTCGAAACGGTTACCGAAATTGAGTTTTCAACACATTTTCAAATCGATTAATGCTCGTGAATAACTTGCAGCCAAAGTATTTTTCACCCAAAACTTCAATTCGAGCAGATTGATCCCAAGATATAAGAAAAATATTTCCAAGCCAAATTCGTGAGCGAAACGTTTGACTTCCATTTTTACTCCCTCCTATCGACACATAATTAGAATCTGTATTTCGGGTAACACGGTGAGACATTTTGAAACGACAATAACTCTTTTGATTTCCATTGAAAAAATACCAAATTTGTGTTCAAATTCAAGCTCAGAATGTCTACTTTCTAAAACATGACAGCCCCGCCTTAAAATTTTTAACCGTTCAAAAGTTATCTTCGAAACGGTTATCGAAATTGAGTTTTCAACACATTTTCAAATCGATGAACGCTCGTGAATAACTTGCGGTCAAATTATTTTTTACCCAAAACTTCAATTCGAGATGATTGATCCCGAGATATAAGAAAAATATTTCCAAGCTAAATTGAGAGAAAAATGTTTGACTTTCATTTTTACTCCCTCCTATCGACACATAATTGGAATCCGTAACTCGGGTAGCATGGTGAGACATTTTGAAACAACAGTAACTCTCTTGATTTGCATTGAGAAAACACAAAATTTGTGTTCAAATTCAAGTTCAGAATGTGCACTTTCTAAAACTTTCAGGCAAAGTCTAAAAATTCCCAACCATTCAAAAGTTATCTTTGAAAAGGATACCGAAGTTGAGTTTTGAACACATTCTCAAATCGATTAAGGCTCTGAATAACTTGCAGCGAAAGTATTTTTTAGCCAAAACATCAATTCGTGGTGATTGATCCCGAGGTATAAGAAAAATATTTCCAAGGCAAATTCGGGAGCGACACGTTTGACTTTTATTTTTACGCCCTCCTATCGGCACATAATTGGAATCCGTAATTCAGGTAACACAGTGAGACATATGGAAATGACAATAACTCTCATCATTTACAGTAAAATAATACAAAATTTGAATTCAAATTCAAGCTCAGAATGTGTACTTTCTAAAACATTCGGGCCGTGTCTAAAAATAACTAACCGTTCAAAAGTTATCTTCGAAACGGTTACCGAAATTGAGTTTTCAACACATTTTCAAATCGATTAACGCTCGTGAATAACTTGCAACCAAATTATTTTTTACCCAAAACATCAATTCAAGATGATTCATCCCGAGATATAAGAAAATTATTTCCAAGCCATATTTGTGAGCGAAACGTTTCACTTCCATTTTTAATCCCTCCTTTCGGCATATAATTGGAATCTGTATTTCGGGTAACACGGTGAGACATTTTGAAACGACAATAACTCCCTTGATTTCCATTGAAAAAATACAAAATTTATGTTCAAATTCAAGCTCAAAATGTGTACTTTCTAAAACATGACAGCCCCGCCTAAAAATTCTTAACCGTTCAAAAGTTATCTTTGAAATGGTTATCAAAATTGAGTTTTCAACACATTTTCAAATCGATGAACGCTCATGAATAACTTGCGGTCAAATTATTTTTTACCCAAAACTTCAATTCGAGATGATTGATCCCAAGATATAAGAAAAATATTTCCAAGCCATATTCGTGAGCGAAACGTTTGACTTCCATTTTTACTCCTCCCTATCGGCACATAATTAGAATCCGTATTTCGGGTAACACGGTGACACATTTTGAAACGACAATAACTCTCTTGATTTCCACTGAAAATATACAAAATCTGTGTTCAAATTCAAGCTCAGAATGTGTACTTTGTAAAACATGCTGGCCAAGTCTATAAATTCCCAACCGTTCAAAGGTTATCTTCGAAACGGTTACTGAAATTGAGTTTTCAACACATTTTCAAATCGATTAACGCTCGTGAATAACATGCAGCCAAATTATTTTTTACCCAAAACATCAATCCGAGATGGTTGACCCCGAGATATAAGAAATATATTTCCAAGCCAAATTCGAGAGCGAAACGTTTGACTTCCATTTTTACTCCCTTCTATTGGCACATAATTGGAATCCGTATTTCGGGTAACACGGTGAGGCATTTTGAAACGACAATAACTTTCTTGATTTCCATCGAAAAAATACAAAATTTACGTTCAAATTCAATCTCAGAATGTGTACTTTCTAAAACATACTGGCTGCGTCAAAAAATTCCAAATTGTTCAAAAGTTATCTTCGAAACGGTTATCGAAGTTGAGTTTTAAACACATTTTCAATTTGATTCACGCTCTGAATAACTTCCGGCCAAATTAGTTTTTACCCAAAGCTTCAATTCTACCCAATTGATGCTGAGATAGAGGAAAAATATTTCCAAGCCAAATTCGTGAGCGAACCGTTTGAGTTCCATTTTTACTCCCTCCTATCGGCACATAATTGGAATCTGTAATTTGCATAATACGGTGACACATTTTATAATAACAATAACTGTATTGATTTCCATTGAAAAAATACAAAATTTGTGTTCAAACTCAAGCTCAGAATGTGTACTTTCTAAAACATGACAGCCCCGCCTAAAAATTCTTAACCGTTCAAAAGTTATCTTCGAAACGGTTATCGAAATTGAGTTTTCAAGCCATTTTCAAATCGATTAACACTCGTGAATAACTTCCAACCAAATTATTTTTTACCCAGAACTTCAATTCGAGATGATTGATCCCGAGATATAAGAAAAATATTTCCAAGCCATATTCGTGAGCGAAACGTTTGACTTCCATTATTACTCCCTCCTTTCGGCACATAATTGGAATCCGTATTTCAGGTAAGACGGTGAGACATTTTGAAACGACAATAACTCTCTTGATTTCCACTGAAAAAATACAAAATTTGTGTTCAAATTCAAGCTTAGAATGTCTACTTTCTAAAACATTCGGGCCGTACCTAAAAATTCCTAACCGTTCAAAAGTTATCTTTGAAACGGTTACCGAAGATGAGCTTTCAACACATTTTCAAATGGATTAACGCTCTGAATGACTTGCAGTGAAAGTATTTTTTACCCGAAACTTCATTTCGAGATGATTGATCCCGCGATATAAGAAAAATATTTCCATGCCAAATTCATGAGCGAAACGTTTGACTTCCTTTTTTACTCCCTCCTATTGGCACATAATTGGAATCCGTAACTTGGGTAACACGGTGAGATGTATTGAAACGACAATAACTCTCTTGATTTCTAGTGAAAAAATACAAAATTTTCTTCAAATTCAAGCTCGGAATGTGTGCTTTGTAAAACATTCACGCCACGTCTAAAAATTCCTAACCGTTTAAAAGTTATCTTCGAAACGGTTACCAAAATTGAGTTGTCAACACATTTTCAAATCGATTAATGCTCGTGAATAACTTGCAGCCAAAGTATTTTTTACCCAAAACTTCATTTCGAGATGATTGATCCCGCGATATATGAAAAATATTTCCAAGCCAAATTCATGATCGAAACGTTTGACTTCCATTTTTACTCCCTCCTATCGACACATAATTGGAATCCGTATTTCGGGTAACACGGTGAGACATTTGAAACGACGGTGATTCTCTTGATTTGCATTGAAAAAATACAAAATTTCTGTTCAAATTCAAGCTCAGAATGTGCGCTTTCTAAAACATTGAGGCCGCGTCTAAAAATTCCTAACCATTCAAAAGTTATCTTCAAAAAGGTTACCGAAGTTGAGTTTTCAACACATTTTCAAATCAATTAACGCTCTGATTAACTTGCAGCTAAAGTATTTTTTGGCCAAAACATCAATTCGAGGAGATTGATCCCGAGGTATAAGAATAATATTTCCAAGCCAAATTCGTGAGCAACACGTTTGACTTTCATTTTTACGCCCTCCTATCGGCACATAATTGGAATCCGTAATTCAGGAAACACGGTGAGACATACGGAAACGACAATAACTCTCTTCATTTCCGGTGAAATAATACAAAATTTGTCTTCAAATTCAAGCTCAGAATGTGTAATTTCTAAAATATTCGGGCCGCGTCTAAGAATTCCTAACCGTTCAAAAGTGATCTTCGAAACGGTTACCGAAGATGAGTTTTCAGCACATTTTCAAATTGATTAACGCTCTGAATAACTTGTAGAGAAAGTCTTTTTTACCCGAAACTTCATTTCGAGATGATTGATCCCGCGATATAAGAAAAATATTTCGAAGCCAAATTCGTGAGTGAAACCTTTGACGTCCATTTTTTCCCCTTCCCATTGGCATATAATTGGAATCCGTAATTGGGGTAACACGGTGAGATATATTGAAACGACAATAACTCTCTTGATTTCTAGTGAAAAAATACAAAATTTGCGTTCAAATTCAAGCTCGGAATGTGTGCTTTCTAAAACATTAAGGGCGCGTCTAAAAATTCCTAACCGTTCAATACATTTCTTCGAAACGGTTACCCAAGTTGAGTTTTCAACACATTTTCAAATCAATTATCGCTCGTGAATAACTTGCAAGCAACGTATTTTTTACCAAAAGCTTCATTTCGAGATGATTGATCCCGCGATATATGAAAAAGATTTCCAAGCCAAATTCAAAAGCAAAACGCATTTTCAACACATTTTCAAATCGATTAACGCTCGTGAATAACATGCAGCCAAATTATTTTTTACCCAAAACATCAATCCGAGATGGTTGACCCCGAGATATAAGAAATATATTTCCAAGCCAAATTTGAGAGCGAAACATTTGACTTCCATTTTTACTCCCTTCTATCGGCACATAATTGGAATCCGTATTTCGGGTAACACGGTGAGGCATTTTGAAACGACAATAACTTTCTTGATTTCCATCGAAAAAATACAAAATTTACGTTCAAATTCAATCTCAGAATGTGTACTTTCTAAAACATACGGGCTGCGTCAAAAAATTCCAAATTGTTCAAAAGTTATCTTCGAAACGGTTATCGAAGTTGAGTTTTAAACACATTTTCAATTTGATTCACGCTCTGAATAACTTCCGGCCAAATTAGTTTTTACCCAAAACTTCAATTCTACCCAATTGATGCTGAGATAGAGGAAAAATATTTCCAAGCCAAATTCGTGAGCGAACCGTTTGAGTTCCATTTTTACTCCCTCCTATCGGCACATAAATGGAATCTGTAATTTGCATAATACGGTGACACACTTTATAATGACAATAACTGTATTGATTTCCATTGAAAAAATACAAAATTTGTGTTCAAACTCAAGCTCAGAATGTGTACTTTCTAAAACATGATAGCCCCGCCTAAATATTCTTAACCGTTCAAAAGTTATCTTCGAAACGGTTACCGAAATTGATTTTTCAACACATTTTCAAATCAATGAACGCTCGTGAATAAGTTGCGGTCAAATATTTTTTACCCAAAACTTCAATTCGAGATGATTGATCCCGAGATATAAGAAAAATATTTCCAAGCCATATTCGTGAGCGAAATGTTTGAGTTCCATTTTTACTCCCTCCTATCGGCACATAATTAGAATCCGTATTTCGGGTAACACGGTGACACATTTGAATCAACAATAACTCTCTTGATTTCCACTGAAAAAAAAAAAAATCTATGTTCAAATTCAAGCTTAGAATGTGTACTTTCTAAAACATGCAGGCCACGTCTAAAAATTCCTAACCATTCAGAAGTTATCTTTGAAACGGTTACCGAAATTGAGTTTTCAACACATTTTCAAATCAATTAACGCTCATGAATAACATGCAACCAAATTATTTTTTACCCAAAACTTCAATTCGAGATGATTGACCCCGAGATATAAGAAAAATATTTCCAAGCCAAATTCGTGAGCGAAACATTTGAGTTCCATTTTTACTCCCTCCTATCGGCACATAATTAGAATCCGTATTTCGGGTAACACGGTGACACATTTTGAATCGACAATAACTCTCTTGATTTCCACTGAAAAAATACAAAATCTATGTTCAAATTCAAGCTTAGAATGTGTACTTTCCAAAACATGCAGGCCACGTCTAAAAATTCCTAACCATTCAGAAGTTATCTTTGAAACGGTTACCAAAATTGAGTTTTCAACACATTTTCAAATCAATTAACGCTCATGAATAACATGCAGCCAAATTATTTTTTACCCAAAACTTCAATTCGAGATGATTGACCCCGAGATATAAGAAAAATATTTCCAAGCCAAATTCGTGAGCGAAACATTTGAGTTCCATTTTTACTCCCTCCTATCGTCACATAATTAGAATCCGTATTTCGGGTAACACGGTGAGACATTTTGAAACGACAATAACTCTCTTGATTTCCACTGAAAAAATACAAAATCTGTGTTCAAATTCATGCTCAGAATGTGTACTTTCTAAAACATGCGGGCCACGTCTAAAAATTCCTAACCGTTCAAAAGTTATCTTCGAAACGGTTACCGAAATTGACTTTTCAACACATTTTCAAATCGATTAGCGCTCATGAATAACTTGTAGCCAAATTATTTTTTACCCAAAACTTCAATTCGAGATGATTGATCTTGAGATATAAGAAAAATATCTCCAAGCCATATTCGTGAGCGAAACATTTGATTTCCATTTTTACTCCCTCCTTTCGGAAAATGATTGGAATCCGTATTTCGGGTAACACGGTGAGACATTTTGAAACGACTATAACTCCCTTGATTTCCATTGAAAAAATACAAAATTTGTGTTCAAATTCAAGCTTAGAATGTGTACTTTCTAAAACATGACGGCCCCATCTAAAAATTCTTAGCCATTCAAAAGTTATCTATGAAACGGTTACCGAAATTGAGTGTTCAACACATTTTCAAATCGATGAACGCTCGTGAATAATTTGCGGCCAAATTATTTTTTACCCAAAACTTCAAATCGAGATGATTGATCCCGAGATATAAGAAAAATATGTCCAAGCCATATTCATGAGCGAAACGTTTGACTTCCTTTTTTACTCCCTCCTATCAGCACATAATTGCATTCCGTATTTCGGGTAACACGGTAACACATTTTGTAACCACAATAACTCCCTTGATTTCCACTGAAAAAGTACAAACTTTTTGTTCAAATTCAAGCTCAGAATGTGTACTTTCTAAAACATGCTGGCCACGTCTAAGAATTCTTAACCGTTCAAAAGTTATCTACGAAACGGTTACCGAAATTGACTTTTCAACACATTTTCAAATCGATTAGCGCTCATGAATAACTTGTAGCCAAATTATTTTTTACCCAAAACTTCAATTCGATATGATTGATCTCGAGATATAAGAAAAATATTTCCAAGCCATATTCGTGAGCGAAACATTTGATTTCCATTTTTACTCCCTCCTTTCGGCAAATGATTGGAATCCGTTTTTCGGGTAATACGGTGAGACATTTTGAAACGACAATAACTCTCTTGATTTCCACTGAAAAAATACAAAATCTGTGTTCAAATTCAAGCTCAGAATGTGTACTTTCTAAAACATGGGGCCACGTCTAAAAATTCCTAACCGTTCAAAAGTTATCTTCGAAACGGTTACCGAAATTGACTTTTCAACACATTTTCAAATCGATTAGCGCTCATGAATAACTTGTAGCCAAATTATTTTTTACCCAAAACTTCAATTTGAGATGATTGATCTCGAGATATAAGAAAAATATCTCCAAGCCATATTCGTGAGCGAAACATTTGATTTCCATTTTTACTCCCTCCTTTCGGCAAATGATTGGAATCCGTATTTCGGGTAACACGGTGAGACATTTTGAAACGACAATAACTCTCTTGATTTCCACTGAAAAAAATACATATCTGAGTTCAAATTCAAGCTCAGAATGTGTACTTTCTAAAACATGCGGGCCACGTCTAAAAATTCCTAACCGTTCAAAAGTTATCTTCGAAACGGTTACCGAAATTGACTTTTCAACACATTTTCAAATCGATTAGCGCTCATGAATAACTTGTAGCCAAATTATTTTTTACCCAAAACTTCAATTTGAGATGATTGATCTCAAGATATAAGAAAAATATCTCCAAGCCATATTCGTGAGCGAAACATCTGATTTCCATTTTTACTCCCTCCTTTCGGCAAATGATTGGAATCCGTATTTCGGGTAACACGGTGAGACATTTTGAAACGACTATAACTCCCTGGATTTCCATTGAAAAAATACAAAATTTGTGTTCAAATTCAAGCTTAGAATGTGTACTTTCTAAAACATGACGGCCCCATCTAAAAATTCTTAGCCGTTCAAAAGTTATCTACGAAACGGTTACCGAAATTGAGTGTTCAACACATTTTCAAATCGATGAACGCTCATGAACAACTTGCGGCCAAATTATTTTTTACCCAAAACTTCAAATCGAGATGATTGATCCCGAGAAATAAGAAAAATATTTCCAAGCCATATTCGTGAGCGAAACGTTTGACTTCCTTTTTTACTCCCTCCTATCAGCACATAATTGCATTCCGTATTTCGGGTAACAGGGTAACACATTTTGTAACCACAATAACTCCCTTGATTTCCACTGAAAAAGTACAAAATTTTTGTTCAAATTCAAGCTCAGAATGTCTACTTTCTAAAACATGGTGGCCACGTCAAAAAATTCTTAACCGTTCAAAAGTTATCTTCGAAACGGTTACCGAAATTGAGTTTTCAACACATTTTCAAATCGATTAACGCTCGTGAATGCAACCAAATTATTTTTTCCCCAAAACTTCAATTCGAGATGATTGATCCAGAGATATAAGAAAAATATTTCCAAGCCATATTCGTGAGTGAAACGTTTGACTTCCATTTTTACTCGCTCCTTCTGCCACATAATTGGAATCCGTAATTCGGGTAACACGGTGAGACATTTTGAAACGACAATAACTCTATTGATTTCCATTGAAAAAATACAAAATTTGTGTTCAAATTCAAGCTCAGAATTTGTACTTTCTAAAACATGATAGCCCCGCCTAAATATTCTTAACCGTTCAAAAGTTATCTTCGAAACGGTTACCGAAATTGATTTTTCAACACATTTTCAAATCAATGAACGCTCGTGAATAAGTTGCGGTCAAATATTTTTTACCCAAAACTTCAATTCGAGATGATTGATCCCGAGATATAAGAAAAATATTTCCAAGCCATATTCATGAGAGAAACGTTTGAGTTCCATTTTTACTCCCTCCTATCGGCACATAATTAGAATCCGTATTTCGGGTAACACGGTGACACATTTTGAATCAACAATAACTCTCTTGATTTCCACTGAAAAAATAAAAAATCTATGTTCAAATTCAAGCTTAGAATGTGTACTTTCTAAAACATGCAGGCCATGTATAAAAATTCCTAACCATTCAGAAGTTATCTTTGAAACGGTTACCGAAATTGAGTTTTCAACACATTTTCAAATCAATTAACGCTCATGAATAACATGCAACCAAATTATTTTTTACCCAAAACTTCAATTCGAGATGATTGACCCCGAGATATAAGAAAAATATTTCCAAGCCAAATTCATGAGCGAAACATTTGAGTTCCATTTTTACTCCCTCCTATCGGCACATAATTAGAATCCGTATTTCGGGTAACACGGTGACACATTTTGAATCGACAATAACTCTCTTGATTTCCACTGAAAAAATACAAAATCTATGTTCAAATTCAAGCTTAGAATGTGTACTTTCCAAAACATGCAGGCCACGTCTAAAAATTCCTAACCATTCAGAAGTTATCTTTGAAACGGTTACAAAAATTGAGTTTTCAACACATTTTCAAATCGATTAATGCTCATGAATAACATGCAGCCAAATTATTTTTTACCAAAAACTTCAATTTGAGATGATTGACCCCGAGATATAAGAAAAATATTTCCAAGCCAAATTCGTGAGGGAAACGTTTGACTTCCATTTTCTCTCCCTCCTATCGGCAAATAATTAGAATCCGTATTTCGGGTAACACGGTGAGACATTTTGAAATGACAATAACTCTCTTGATTTCCAATGAAAAAATACAAAATCTGTGTTCAAATTCAAGCTCAGAATGTGTACTTTCTAAAACATACGAGCCACGTCTAAAAATTCCTAACCGTTCAAAAGTTATCTACGAAACGGTTACCGAAATTGACTTTTCAACACATTTTCAAATCGATTAGCGCTCATGAATAACTTGTAGCCAAATTATTTTTTACCCAAAACTTCAATTCGAGATGATTGATCTCGAGATATAAGAAAAATATCTCCAAGCCATATTTGTGAGCGAAACATTTGATTTCCATTTTTACTCCCTCCTTTCGGCAAATGATTGGAATCCGTATTTCGGGTAACACGGTGAGACATTTTGAAACGACTATAACTCCCTTGATTTCAATTGAAAAAATACAAAATTTGTGTTCAAATTCAAGCTTAGAATGTGTACTTTCTAAAACATGACAGCCCCATCTAAAAATTCTTAGCCATTCAAAAGTTATCTATGAAACGGTTACCGAAATTGAGTGTTCAACACATTTTCAAATCGATGAACGCTCGTGAATAACTTGCGGCCAAATTATTTTTTACCCAAAACTTCAAATCGAGATGATTGATCCCGAGATATAAGAAAAATATGTCCAAGCCATATTCATGAGCGAAACGTTTGACTTCCTTTTTTACTCCCTCCTATCAGCACATAATTGCATTCCGTATTTCGGGTAACACGGTAACACATTTTGTGACCACAATAACTCCCTTGATTTCCACTGAAAAAGTACAAAATTTTTGTTCAAATTCAAGCTCAGAATGTGTACTTTCTAAAACATGCTGGCCACGTCTAAATTTCTTGACCGTTTAAAAGTTATCTACGAAACGGTTACCGAAATTGACTTTTCAACAGATTTTCAAATCGATTAGTGCTCATGAATAACTTGTAGCCAAATTATTTTTTACCCAAAACTTCAGTTCGATATGATTGATCTCGAGATATAAGAAAAATATTTCCAAGCCATATTCGTGAGCGAAACATTTGATTTCCATTTTTACTCCCTCCTTTCGGCAAATGATTGGAATCCGTATTTTGGGTAACACGGTGAGACATTTTGAAACGACAATAACTCTCTTGATTTCCACTGAAAAAATACAAATCTGAGTTCAAATTCAAGCTCAGAATGTGTACTTTCTATAACATGCGGGCCACGTCTAAAAATTCCTAACCGTTCAAAAGTTATCTTCGAAACGGTTACCGAAATTGACTTTTCAACAGATTTTCAAATCGATTAGCGCTCATGAATAACTTGTAGCCAAATTATTTTTTACCCAAAACTTCAATTCGATATGATTGATCTCGAGATATAAGAAAAATATTTCCAAGCCATATTCGTGAGCGAAACATTTGATTTCCATTTTTACTCCCTCATTTCGGCAAATGATTGGAATCCGTATTTCGGGTAACACGGTGAGACATTTTGAAACGACAATAATGCTCTTGATTTCCACTGAAAAAATACAAAATCTGTGTTCAAATTCAAGCTCAGAATGTGTACTTTCTAAAACATGCGGGCCACGTCTAAAAATTCCTAACCGTTCAAAAGTTATTTTCGAAACGGTTACCGAAATTGACTTTTCAACACATTTTCAAAATCGATTAGCGCTCATGAATAACTTGTAGCCAAATTATTTTTTACCCAAAACTTCAATTCGAGATGATTGATCTCGAGATATAAGAAAAATATCTCCAAGCCATATTCGTGAGCGAAACATTTGATTTCCATTTTTACTCCCTCCTTTCAGCAAATGATTGGAATCCGTATTTCGGGTAACACGGTGAGACATTTTGAAACGACTATAACTCCCTTGATTTCCATTGAAAAAATACGAAATTTGCGTTCAAATTCAAGCTTAGAATGTGTACTTTCTAAAACATGACGGCCCCATCTAAAAATTCTTAGCCGTTCAAAATTTATCTACGAAACGGTTACCAAAATTGAGTGTTCAACACATTTTCAAATCGATGAACGCTCGTAAACAACTTCCGGCCAAATTATTTTTTACCCAAAACTTCAAATTGAGATGACTGATCCCGAGATATAAGAAAAATATTTCCAAGCCATATTCGTGCGCAAAACGTTTGACTTGCTTTTTTACTCCCTCCTATCAGCACATAATTGCATTCCGTATTTCGGGTAACATGGTAACACAATTTGTAACCACAATAACTCCCTTGATTTCCACTGAAAAAGTACAAAATTTTTGTTCAAATTCAAGCTTAGAATGTGTTCTTTCTAAAACATGACGGCCCCATCTAAAACTTCTTAGCCGTTCGAAAGTGATCTACGAAACGGTTACCGAAATTGAGTGTTCAACACATTTTCAAATCGATGAACGCTCGTGAACAACTTGCGGCCAAATTATTTTTTACCCCAAACTTCAAATCAAGATGATTGATCCCGAGATATAAGAAAAATATTTCCAAGCCATATTCGTGAGCGAAACGTTTGACTTCCTTTTTTACTCCCTCCTATCAGCACATAATTGCATTCCGTATTTCGGGTAACATGGTAACACATTTTGTAACCACAATAACTCCCTTGATTTCCACTGAAAAAGTACAAATTTTTTGTTCAAATTCAAGCTTAGAATGTGTACTTTCTAAAACATGCTAGCCACGTCTAAAAATTCTTAACCGTTCAAAAGTTATCTTCGAAACGGTTACCGAAATTGAGTGTTCAACACATTTTCAAATCGATGAACGCTCGTGAATAACTTGCGGCCAAATTATTTTTCACCCAAAACTTCAAATCGAGATGATTGATCTCGAGATATAAGAAAAATATTTTCAAGCCATATTCGTGAGCGAAACGTTTGACTTCCTTCTTTACTCCCTCCTATCAGCACATAATTGCATTCCGTATTTCGGGTAACACGGTAACACATTTTGTAACCACAATAACTCCCTTGATTTCCACTGAAAAAGTACAAAATTTTTGTTCAAATTCAAGCTCAGAATGTGTACTTTCGAAAATATGCTAGCCACGTCTAAAAATTCTTAACCGTTCAAAAGTTATCTTCGAAACGGTTACCGAAATTGACTTCTCAACACATTTTCAAATCGATTAGCGCTCATGAATAACTTGTTGCCAAATTATTTTTTACCCAAAACTTCAATTCGATATGATTGATCTCGAGATATAAGAAAAATATTTCCAAGCCATATTCGTGAGCGAAACATTTGATTTCCATTTTTACTCCCTCCTTTCGGCAAATGATTGGAATCCGTATTTCGGGTAACACGGTCAGACATTTTGAAACGACAATAACTCTCTTGATTTCCACTGAAAAAATACAAAATCTGTGTTCAAATTCAAGCTCAGAATGTGTACTTTCTAAAACATGCGGGCCACGTCTAAAAATTCCTAACCGTTCAAAAGTTATTTTCGAAACGGTTACCGAAATTGACTTTTCAACACATTTTCAAAATCGATTAGCGCTCATGAATAACTTGTAGCCAAATTATTTTTTACCCAAAACTTCAATTCGAGATGATTGATCTCGAGATATAAGAAAAATATCTCCAAGCCATATTCGTGAGCGAAACATTTGATTTCCATTTTTACTCCCTCCTTTCAGCAAATGATTGGAATCCGTATTTCGGGTAACACGGTGAGACATTTTGAAACGACTATAACTCCCTTGATTTCCATTGAAAAAATACGAAATTTGCGTTCAAATTCAAGCTTAGAATGTGTACTTTCTAAAACATGACGGCCCCATCTAAAAATTCTTAGCCGTTCAAAATTTATCTACGAAACGGTTACCAAAATTGAGTGTTCAACACATTTTCAAATCGATGAACGCTCGTAAACAACTTCCGGCCAAATTATTTTTTACCCAAAACTTCAAATTGAGATGACTGATCCCGAGATATAAGAAAAATATTTCCAAGCCATATTCGTGCGCGAAACGTTTGACTTGCTTTTTTACTCCCTCCTATCAGCACATAATTGCATTCCGTATTTCGGGTAACATGGTAACACAATTTGTAACCACAATAACTCCCTTGATTTCCACTGAAAAAGTACAAAATTTTTGTTCAAATTCAAGCTTAGAATGTGTTCTTTCTAAAACATGACGGCCCCATCTAAAACTTCTTAGCCGTTCGAAAGTGATCTACGAAACGGTTACCGAAATTGAGTGTTCAACACATTTTCAAATCGATGAACGCTCGTGAACAACTTGCGGCCAAATTATTTTTTACCCCAAACTTCAAATCAAGATGATTGATCCCGAGATATAAGAAAAATATTTCCAAGCCATATTCGTGAGCGAAACGTTTGACTTCCTTTTTTACTCCCTCCTATCAGCACATAATTGCATTCCGTATTTCGGGTAACATGGTAACACATTTTGTAACCACAATAACTCCCTTGATTTCCACTGAAAAAGTACAAATTTTTTGTTCAAATTCAAGCTTAGAATGTGTACTTTCTAAAACATGCTAGCCACGTCTAAAAATTCTTAACCGTTCAAAAGTTATCTTCGAAACGGTTACCGAAATTGAGTGTTCAACACATTTTCAAATCGATGAACGCTCGTGAATAACTTGCGGCCAAATTATTTTTCACCCAAAACTTCAAATCGAGATGATTGATCTCGAGATATAAGAAAAATATTTTCAAGCCATATTCGTGAGCGAAATGTTTGACTTCCTTCTTTACTCCCTCCTATCAGCACATAATTGCATTCCGTATTTCGGGTAACACGGTAACACATTTTGTAACCACAATAACTCCCTTGATTTCCACTGAAAAAGTACAAAATTTTTGTTCAAATTCAAGCTCAGAATGTGTACTTTCGAAAATATGCTAGCCACGTCTAAAAATTCTTAACCGTTCAAAAGTTATCTTCGAAACGGTTACCGAAATTGACTTTTCAACACATTTTCAAATCGATTAGCGCTCATGAATAACTTGTTGCCAAATTATTTTTTACCCAAAACTTCAATTCGATATGATTGATCTCGAGATATAAGAAAAATATTTCCAAGCCATATTCGTGAGCGAAACATTTGATTTCCATTTTTACTCCCTCCTTTCGGCAAATGATTGGAATCCGTATTTCGGGTAACACGGTCAGACATTTTGAAACGACAATAACTCTCTTGATTTCCACTGAAAAAATACAAAATCTGTGTTCAAATTCAAGCTCAGAATGTGTACTTTCTAAAACATGCGGGCCACGTCTAAAAATTCCTAACCGTTCAAAAGTTATCTTTGAAACGGTTACCGAAATTGACTTTTCAACACATTTTCAAATCAATTAGCGCTCACGAATAACTTGTAGCCAAATTATTTTTTACCCAAAACTTCAATTTGAGATGATTGATCTCGAGATATAAGAAAAATATCTCCAAGCCATATTCGTGAGCGAAACAATTGATTTCCATTTTTACTCCCTCCTTTCGGCAAATGATTGGAATCCGTATTTCGGGTAACACGGTCAGACATTTTGAAACGACAATAACTCTCTTGATTTCCACTGAAAAAATTCAAAATTTGTATTCAAATTCAAGCTCAGAATGTGTACTTTCTAAAACATGCGGGCCACGTCTAAAAATTCCTAACCGTTCAAAAGTTACCTTCGAAACGGTTACCGAAATTGACTTTTCAACACATTTTCAAATCGATTAGCACTCATGAATAACTTGTAGCCAAATTATTTTTTACCCAAAACTTCAATTTGAGATGATTGATCTCGAGATATAAGAAAAATATCTCCAAGCCATATTCGTGAGCGAAAAATTTGATTTCCATTTTTACTCCCTTCTTTCGGCAAATGATTGGGATCCGTATTTCGGGTAACACGGTGAGACATTTTGAAACGACTATAACTCCCTTGATTTCCATTGAAAAAATACAAAATTTGTGTTCAAATTCAAGCTTAGAATGTGTACTTTCTAAAACATGACGGCCCCATCTAAAAATTCTTAGCCGTTCAAAAGTTATCTACGAAACGGTTACCGAAATTGAGTGTTCAACACATTTTCAAATCGATGAACGCTCGTGAACAACTTGCGGCCAAATTATTTTTTACCCAAAACTTCAAATCGAGATGATTGATCCCGAGATATAAGAAAAATATTTCCAAGCCATATTCGCGAGCGAAACGTTTGACTTCCTTTTTTACTCCCTCATTTCGGCAAATGATTGGAATCCGTATTTCAGGTAACACGGTGTGATATTTTGAAACGACTATAACTCCCTTGATTTGCATTGAAAAAATACAAAATTTGTGTTCAAATTCAAGCTTAGATTGTGTACTTTCTAAAACATGACGGCCCCATCTAAAAATTCTTAGCCGTTCAAAAGTTATCTACGAAACGGTTACCGAAATTGAGTGTTCAACACATTTTCAAATCGATGAATGCTCGTGAACAACTCGCGGCCAAATTATTTTTTACCCAAAACTTCAAATCGAGATGATTGATCCCGAGATATAAGAAAAATATTTCCAAGCCATATTCGTGAGCGAAACGTTTGACTTCCTTTTTTACTCCCTCCTATCAGCACATAATTGCATTCCGTATTTCGGGTAACACGGTAACACATTTTGTGACCACAATAACTCCCTTGATTTCCACTGAAAAAGTACAAAATTTTTGTTCAAATTCAAGCTCAGAATGTGTACTTTCTAAAACATGCTGGCCACGTCTAAAAATTCTTAACCGTTCCAAAGTTATCTTCGAAACGGTTACCGAAATTGAGTGTTCAACACATTTTCAAATCGATGAACGCTCGTGAATAACTTGCGGCCAAATTATTTTTTACCCAAAACTTCAAATCGAGATGATTGATCCCGAGATATAAGAAAAATATTTCCAAGCCATATTCGTGAGCGAAACGTTTGACTTCCTTTTTTACTCCCTCCTATCAGCACATAATTGCATTCCGTATTTAGGGTAACACGGTAACACATTTTGTAACCACAATAACTCACTTGATTTCCACTGAAAAAGTTCAAAATTTTTGTTCAATTTCAAGCTCAGAATGTGTAATTGCTAAAACATGCTGGCCACGTCTAAAAATTCTTAACCGTTCAAAAGTTATCTTCGAAACGGTTACCGAAATTGACTTTTCAACACATTTTCAAATCGATTAGCGCTCATGAATAACTTGTAGCCAAATTATTTTTTACCCAAAACTTCAATTCGATATGATTGATCTCGAGATATAAGAAAAATATTTCCAAGCCATATTCATGAGCGAAACATTTGATTTCCATTTTTACTCCCTCCTTTCGGCAAATGATTGGAATCCATATTTCGGGTAACACGGTGAGACATTTTGAAACGACAATAACTCTCTTGATTTCCACTGAAAAAATACAAAATCTGTGTTCAAATTCAAGCTCAGAATGTGTACTTTCTAAAACATGCGGGCCACGTCTAAAAATTCCTAACCGTTCAAAAGTTATCTTCGAAACGGTTACCGAAATTGACTTTTCAACACATTTTCAAATCGATTAGCGCTCATGAATAACTTGTAGCCAAATTATTTTTTACCCAAAACTTCAATTTGAGACGATTGATCTCGAGATATATGAAAAATATCTCCAAGCCATATTCGTGAGCGAAACGTTTGACTTCCTTTTTTACTCCCTCCTTTCGGCAAATGATTGGAATCCGTATTTCAGGTAACACGGTGTGATATTTTGAAACGACTATAACTCCCTTGATTTGCATTGAAAAAATACAAAATTTGTGTTCAAATTCAAGCTTAGAATGTGTACTTTCTAAAACATGACGGCCCCATCTAAAAATTCTTAGCCGTTCAAAAGTTATCTACGAAACGGTTACCGAAATTGAGTGTTCAACACATTTTCAAATCGATGAACGCTCGTGAACAACTTGCGGCCAAATTATTTTTTACC
This sequence comes from Quercus cerris, assembly GCA_963669245.1. NCBI lineage: Eukaryota > Viridiplantae > Streptophyta > Magnoliopsida > Fagales > Fagaceae > Quercus > Quercus cerris. Next base: position 77,094,372 of record OY770007.1, read on the forward strand.
CAAAACTTCAAATCGAGATGAGTGATCCCGAGATATAAGAAAAATATTTCCAAGCCATATTCGTGAGCGAAACGTTTGACTTCCTTTTTTACTCCCTCCTATCAGCACATAATTGCATTCCGTATTTCGGGTAACACGGTAACACATTTTGTAACCACAATAACTCCCTTGATTTCCACTGAAAAAGTACAAAATTTTTGTTCAAATTCAAGCTCAGAATGTGTACTTTCTAAAACATGCTGGCCACGTCTAAAAATTCTTAACCGTTCAAAAGTTATCTTCGAAACTGTTACCGAAATTGAGTGTTCAACACATTTTCAAATCGATGAACGCTCGTGAATAACTTGCGGCCAAATTATTTTTTACCCAAAACTTCAAATCGAGATGATTGATCCCGAGATATAAGAAAAATATTTCCAAGCCATATTCGTGAGCGAAACGTTTGACTTCCTTTTTTACTCCCTCCTATCAGCACATAATTGCATTCCGTATTTAGGGTAACACGGTAACACATTTTGTAACCGCAATAACTCACTTGATTTCCACTGAAAAAGTTCAAAATTTTTGTTCAAATTCAAGCTCAGAATGTGTAATTTCTAAAACTTGCTGGCCACGTCTAAAAATTCTTAACCGTTCAAAAGTTATCTTCGAAACGGTTACCGAAATTGACTTTTCAACACATTTTCAAATCGATTAGCGCTCATGAATAACTTGTAGCCAAATTATTTTTTACCCAAAACTTCAATTCGATATGATTGATCTCGAGATATAAGAAAAATATTTCCAAGCCATATTCGTGAGCGAAACATTTGATTTCCATTTTTACTCCCTCCTTTCGGCAAATGATTGGAATCCATATTTCGGGTAACACGGTGAGACATTTTGAAACGACAATAACTCTCTTGATTTCCACTGAAAAAATACAAAATCTATGTTCAAATTCAAGCTCAGAATGTGTACTTTCTAAAACATGCGGGCCACGTCTAAAAATTCCTAACCGTTCAAAAGTTATCTTCGAAACGGTTACCGAAATTGACTTTTCAACACATTTTCAAATCGATTAGCGCTCATGAATAACTTGTATCCAAATTATTTTTTACCCAAAACTTCAATTTGAGATGATTGCTCTCGAGATATATGAAAAATATCTCCAAGCCATATTCGTGAGCGAAACATTTGATTTCCATTTTTACTCCCTCCTTTCGGCAAATGATTGGAATCCGTATTTCGTGTAACACGGTGAGACATTTTGAAACGACTATAACTCCCATGATTTCCATTGAAAAAATGCAAAATTTGTGTTCAAATTCAAGCTTAGAATGTGTACTTTCTAAAACATGACGGCCCCATCTAAAAATTCTTAGCCGTTCAAAAGTTATCTTCGAAACGGTTACCGAAATTGAGTGTTCAACACATTTTCAAATCGATGAATGCTCGTGAACAACTTGCGGCCAAATTATTTTTTACCCAAAACTTCAAATCGAGATGATTGATCCCGAGATATAAGAAAAATATTTCCAAGCCATATTCGTGAGCGAAACGTTTGACTTCCTTTTTTACTCCCTCCTATCAGCACATAATTGCATTCCGTATTTCGGGTAACACGGTAACACATTTTGTAACCACAATAACTCCCTTGATTTCCACTGAAAAAGTACAAAATTTTTGTTCAAATTCAAGATCAGAATGTGTACTTTCTAAAACATGCTGGCCACGTCTAAAAATTCTTAACCGTTCCAAAGTTATCTTCGAAACGGTTACCGAAATTGAGTGTTCAACACATTTTCAAATCGTTGAACGCTCGTGAATAACTTGCGGCCAAATTATTTTTTACCCAAAACTTCAAATCGAGATGATTGATCCCGAGATATAAGAAAAATATTTCCAAGCCATATTCGTGAGCGAAACGTTTGAGTTCCTTTTTTACTCCCTCCTATCAGCACATAATTGCATTCCGTATTTAGGGTAACACGGTAACACATTTTGTAACCACAATAACTCACTTGATTTCCACTGAAAAAGTTCAAAATTTTTGTTCAAATTCAAGCTCAGAATGTGTAATTTCTAAAACATGCTGGCCACGTCTAAAAATTCTTAACCGTTCAAAAGTTATCTTCGAAACGGTTACCGAAATTGACTTTTCAACACATTTTCAAATCGATTAGCGCTCATGAATAACTTGTAGCCAAATTATTTTTTACCCAAAACTTCAATTCGATATGATTGATCTCGAGATATAAGAAAAATATTTCCAAGCCATATTCGTGAGCGAAACATTTGATTTCCATTTTTACTCCCTCCTTTCGGCAAATGATTGGAATCTGTATTTCGGGTAACACGGTGAGACATTTTGAAATGACTATAACTCTCTTGATTTCCACTGAAAAAATACAAAATCTGTGTTCAAATTCAAGCTCAGAATGTGTACTTTCTAAAACATGCGGGCCACGTCTAAAAATTCCTAACCGTTCAAAAGTTATCTTCGAAACGGTTACCGAAATTGACTTTTCAACACATTTTCAAATCGATTAGCGCTCATGAATAACTTTTATCCAAATTATTTTTTACCCAAAACTTCAATTTGAGATGATTGCTCTCGAGATATATGAAAAATATCTCCAAGCCATATTCGTGAGCGAAACATTTGATTTCCATTTTTACTCCCTCCTTTCGGCAAATGATTGGAATCCGTATTTCGGGTAACACGGTGAGACATTTTGAAACGACTATAACTCCCATGATTTCCATTGAAAAAATGCGAAATTTGTGTTCAAATTCAAGCTTAGAATGTGTACTTTCTAAAACATGACGGCCCCATCTAAAAATTCTTAGCCGTTCAAAAGTTATCTTCGAAACGGTTACCGAAATTAAGTGTTCAACACATTTTCAAATCGATGAACGCTCGTGAACAACTTGCGGCCAAATTATTTTTTACCCAAAACTTCAAATCGAGATGATTGATCCCGAGATATAAGGAAAACATTTCCAAGCCATATTCGTGAGCGAAACGCTTGACTTCCTTTTTTACTCCCTCCTATCAGCACATAATTGCATTCCGTATTTCGGGTAACACGGTAACACATTTTGTAACCACAATAACTCCCTTGATTTCCACTGAAAAAGTACAAAATTTTTGTTCAAATTCAAGATCAGAATGTGTACTTTCTAAAACATGCTGGCCACGTCTAAAAATTCTTAACCGTTCAAAAGTTATCTTCGAAACGGTTACCGAAATTGAGTGTTCAACACATTTTCAAATCGATGAACGTTCGTGAATAACTTGCGGCCAAATTATTTTTTACCCAAAACTTGAAATCGCGATGATTGATCCCGAGATATAAGAAAAATATTTCCAAGCCATATTCGTGAGCGAAACGTTTGACTTCCTTTTTTACTCCCTCCTATCAGCACATAATTGCATTCCGTATTTAGGGTAACACGGTAACACATTTTGTAACCACAATAACTCACTTGATTTCCACATAAAAAGTACAAAATTTTTGTTCAAATTCAAGCTCAGAATGTGTACTTTCTAAAACATGCTGGCCACGTCTAAAAATTCTTAACCGTTCAAAGGTTATCTTCGAAACGGTTACCGAAATTGACTTTTCAACACATTTTCAAATCGATTAGCGCTCATGAATAACTTGTAGCCAAATTATTTTTTACCCAAAACTTCAATTCGAGATGATTGATCTCGAGATATAAGAAAAATATCTCCCAGCCATATTCGTGAGCGAAACATTTGATTTCCATTTTTACTCCCTCCTTTCGGCAAATGATTGGAATCCGTATTTCGGGTAACGCGGTGAGACATTTTGAAACGACTATAACTCCCTTGATTTCCATTGAAAAAATACAAAATTTGTGTTCAAATTCAAGCTTAGAATGTGTACTTTCTAAAACATGACGGCCCCATCTAAAAATTCTTAGCCGTTCAAAAGTTATCTACGAAACGGTTACCGAAATTGAGTGTTCAACATATTTTCTAATCGATGAACGCTCGTGAATAAGTTGCGGCCAAATTATTTTTTACCCAAAACTTCAAATCGAGATGATTGATCCCGAGAGATAAGAAAAATATTTCCAAGCCATATTCGTGAGCGAAACGTTTGACTTCCTTTTTTACACCCTCCTATCAGCACATAATTGCATTCCGTATTTCGGGTAACATGGTAACACATTTTGTAACCACAATAACTCCCTTGATTTCCACTGAAAAAGTACAAAATTTTTGTTCAAATTCGAGCTCAGAATGTGTACTTTCTAAAACATGCTGGCCACGTCTAAAAATTCTTAACCGTTCAAAAGTTATATTCGAAACGGTTACCGAAATTGAGTTTTCAACACATTTTCAAATCGATTAATGCTCGTGAATAACTTGCAGCCAAAGTATTTATTACCCAAAACTTCAATTCGAGCGGATTGATCCCAAGATATAAGAAAAATATTTCCAAGCCAAATTCGTGAGCGAAACGTTTGACTTCCATTTTTACTCCCTCCTAACGGCACATAATTGGAATCTGTATTTCGGGTAACACGGTGACACATTTTGAAACGAAAATAACTATCTTGATTTCCACTGAAAAAATACAAAATCTATGTTCAAATTCAAGCTCAGAATGTGTACGTTCTAAAACATGCAGGCCACGTCTAAAAATTCCTAACCGTTCAAAAGTTATCTTTGAAACGGTTACCGAAATTGAGTTTTCAACACATTTTCAAATTGATTAACGCTCATGAATAACATGCAGCCAAATTATTTTTTACCTAAAAATTCAATTTGAGATGATTGACCCCGAGATATAAGAAAAATATTTCCAAGCCAAATTCATGAGCGAAACGTTTGACTTCCATTTTTACTCCCTCCTTTCGGCACATAATTGGAATCCGTATTTCGGGTAACACGGTGAGACATTTTGAAACGACTATAACTCCCTTGATTTCCATTGAAAAAATACAAAATTTTTGTTCAAATTCAAGCTCAGAATGTGTACTTTCTAAAAAATTCGGGCCACGTCAAAAAATTCCTAACCGTTCAAAAGTTATCTTCGAAACGGTTACCGAATATGTGTTTTCAACACATTTTCAAATGGATTAATGCTCTGAATGACTTGCAGAGAAAGTATTTTTTTACCCGAAACTTCATTTCGAGACGATTGATCCCGCGATATAAGAAAAATATTTCCATGCCAAATTCATGATCGAAACTTTTGACTTCCATTTTTACTCCCTCCTATCCGTATAAAATTGCAATCCGTAGTTCAGGTAACAAAGTGAGAAATTTTGAAACGACAATAAATCTCTTGATTTCCATTGAAAAAATACAAAATTTGTGTTCACTTTCAAGCTCGGAACATGTACTTTCTGAAACATTCGAGCCGCATCTAAATATTCCTAACGGTTCAAAAGTTATCTTCGAGACGATTACCGAAGATGAATTTTCAACACATTTTCAAATCGATTAACGCTCATGAATAACTTGCAGCAAATTTACTTTTTACCCAAAACTTCAATTCGAGATGATTGATCCCGAGATATAAGAAAAATATTTCCAAGCTAAATTCATGAGCAAAACGTTTGACTTCCATTTTTACTCCCTCCTATCGGCACATAATTGGAGTCCGTAACTTGGGTAGCACGGTGAGACATTTTGAAACGACAGTAATTCTCTTCATTTGCATTGAAAAAATACAAAATTTTTGTTCAAATTCAAGTTCAGAATGTGCACTTTCTAAAACATTAAGGCCGCATCTAAAAATTCCTAACCAATCAAAAGTTATCTTCAAAAAGGTTACCGAAGTTGAGTTTTCAACACATTTTCAAATCAATTAACGCTCTGAACAACTTGCAGCGAAAGTATTTTTCAGCCAAAACATCAATTTGAGGAGATTGATCCCGAGGTATAAGAATAATATTTCCAAGCCAAATTCATGAGCGACACGTTTGACTTTCATTTTTACGCCCTCCTATCGGCACATAGTTGGAATCCGTAATTCAGGTAACACGGTGAGACATATGGAAACGACAATAACTCTCTTCATTTCTAGCGAAATAATACAAAATTTGTATTCAAATTCAAGCTCAGAATCTGTAATTTCTAAAACATTCGGGCCGCGTTTAAAAATTCCTAACCGTTCAAAAATGATCTTCGAAACGGTTACCGAAGTTGAGTTTTCAACACATTTTCAAATCAATTATCGCTCATGAATAACTTGTAAGCAAAATTTTTTTACCAAAAACTTCATTTCAAGATGATTGATCCCGCGATTTATGAAAAATATTTCCAAGCCAAATTCATAAGCAAAACGCTTGACTTCCATTTTTACTCCCTCCTATCGGAACATAATTGGAATCCGTAATACGGGTAACACGGTGAGATATATTTAAACGACAATAACTTTCTTGATTTCTAGTGAAAAAATACAAAATTTGTGTTCAAGTTCAACCTCAGAATGTGTACTTTCTCAAACAATCGGGCCGCATCTAAAAGATCCTAACCGTTCAAAAGTTATCTTCGGGACGATTACCGAGGATGAGTTTTCAACACATTTTCAAACCGATTAACGCTCGTGAATAACTTGCAACCAAAGTATTTTTTACCCAAAACTGCATTTCGAGATGATTGATCCCACGATATATGACACATATTTCAAAGCCAAATTCGTGAGCAAAACGTTTGACTTCCATTTTTACTCCCTCCTATCGACACATAATTGGAATCCGTATTTCGGGTAACACGGTGAGACATTTTGAATCGACAATAACTCTCTTGATTTCCATTGAAAAAATACAAAATTTGTGTTCAAATTCAAGCTCAGAATGTGTACTTTCTAAAACATTCATGCCGCGTCTAAAAATTCCAAACTGTTCAAAATTTATCTTCGAAACGGTTACCGAAGATGAGTTTTCAAAACAATTTCAAATTGATTAACGCTCTGAATAACATGCAGAGAAAGTATTTTTTTGCGGGAAACTTCATTTCGAGATGATTGGCCCCGCGATATAAGAAAAATATTTCCAAGCCAAATTTCTGAGTGAAACATTTGATTTCCATTTTTACTCCTTCCTATTAGCACATAATTGGAATCGGTAATTCGGGTAACATGGTGAGATATATTGAAATGACAATAACTCTCATGATTTCTAGTGGAAAAAATACAAAATTTGTGTTCAAATTCAAGCTCGGAATGCGTGCTTTCTAAAATATTCTGGCCGCGTCTAAAAATTCCTAACCGTTCAATAGTTTTCTTCGAAACGGTTACCGAAGTTTAGTTGCGAACACATTTTCAAATCGATTAACGCTCGTGAATAACTTGCAACCAATGTATTCTTTACCCAAAACTTCATTTCGAAATGATTGATCCCGCGATATAAGAAAAATATTTCCAAGCCAAATTCATGATCAAAACGTTTGACTTCCATTTTTACTCCCTCCTTTCGGCACATAATTGGAATCCGTATTTCGGGTAACACGATGAGACATTTTGAAACGACTATAACTCCCTTGATTTCCATTGAAAAAATACAAAATTTTTGTTCAAATTCAAGCTCAGAATGTGTACTTTCTAAAACATTCGGGCCGCATCAAAAAATTCCTAACCGTTCAAAAGTTATCTCCGAAACGGTTACAAAAGATGTTTTTTCAACACATTTTCAAATGGATTAATGCTCTGAATGACTTGCAGAGAAAGTATTTTTTACCCGAAACTTCATTTCGAGACGATTGATCCCGCGATATAAGAAAAATATTTCCATGCCAAATTCATGATCGAAACGTTTGACTTCCATTTTTACTCCCTCCTATCGGTATAAAATTGCAATCCGTAGTTCAGGTAACACAGTGAGAAATTTTGAAACGACAATAAATCTCTTGATTTCCATTGAAAAAATACAAAATTTGTGTTCACTTTCAAGCTCAGAACATGTACTTTCTGAAACATTTGAGCCGCGTCTAAATATTCCTAACGGTTCAAAAGTTATCTTCGAGACGATTACCGAAGATGAATTTTCAACACATTTTCAAATCGATTAACGCTCATGAATAACTTGCAGTAAATTTATTTTTTACCCAAAACTTCAATTCGAGATGATTGATCCCGAGATATAAGAAAAATATTTCCAAGCTAAATTCATGAGCAAAACGTTTGACTTCCATTTTTACTCCCTCCTATCGGCACATAATTGGAGTCCGTAACTCGGGTAGCACGGTGAGACATTTTGAAACGACGGTAATTCTCTTGATTTGCATTGAAAAAATACAAAATTTTTGTTCAAATTCAAGCTCAGAATGTTCACTTTCTAAAACATTGAGGCCGCATCTAAAAATTCCTAACCATTCAAAAGTTATCTTCAAAAAGGTTACCGAAGTTGAGTTTTCAACACATTTTCAAATCGATTAACGCTCTGAATAACTTGCAGCGAAAGTATTTTTCAGCCAAAACATCAATTCGAGGAGATTGATCCCGAGGTATAAGAATAATATTTCCAAGCCAAATTCATGAGCGACACGTTTGACTTTCATTTTTACGCCCTCCTATCGGCACATAGTTGGAATCCGTAATTCAGGTAACACAATGAGACATATGGAAACGACAATAACTCTCTTCATTTCTGGCGAAATAATACAAAATTTGTATTCAAATTCAAGCTCAGAATCTGTAATTTCTAAAACATTCGGGCCGCGTCTAAAAATTCCTAACCGTTCAAAAATGATCTTCGAAACAGTTACCGAAGTTGAGTTTTCAACACATTTTCAAATCAATTATCGCTCATGAATAACTTGTAAGCAAAGTTTTTTTTACCAAAAACTTCATTTCGAGATGATTGATCCCGCGATTTATGAAAAATATTTCCAAGCCAAATTCATAAGCAAAACGCTTGACTTCCATTTTTACTCCCTCCTATCGGAACATAATTGGAATTCGTAATACGGGTAACACGGTGAGATATATTTAAACGACAATAACTTTCTTGATTTCTAGTGAAAAAATACAAAATTTGTGTTCAAGTTCAACCTCAGAATGTGTACTTTCTCAAACAATCGGGCCGCATCTAAAAGATCCTAACCGTTCAAAAGTTATCTTCGGGACGATTACCGAGGATGAGTTTTCAACACATTTTCAAACCGATTAACGCTCGTGAATAACTTGCAACCAAAGTATTTTTTACCCAAAACTTCATTTCGAGATGATTGATCCCACGATATATGAAACATATTTCAAAGCCAAATTCGTGAGCAAAACGTTTGACTTCCATTTTTACTCCCTTCTATCGACACATAATTGGAATCCGTATTTCGGGTAACACGGTGAGACATTTTGAAACGACAATAACTCTCTTGATTTCCATTGAAAAAATACAAAATTTGTGTTCAAATTCAAGCTCAGAATGTGTACTTTCTAAAACATTCGTGCCGCGTCTAAAAATTCCAAACTGTTCAAAATTTATCTTCGAAACGGTTACCGAAGATGAGTTTTCAAGACAATTTCAAATCGATTAACGCTCTGAATAACATGTAGAGAAAGTATTTTTTACCCGAAACTTCATTTCGAGATGATTGACCCCGCGATATAAGAAAAAAATTTCCAAGCCAAATTTGTGAGCGAAATGTTTCATTTCCTTTGTTACTCCTTCCTATCGGCACATAATTGGAATCGATAATTCGGGTAACACGGTGAGATATATTGAAATGACAATAACTCTCATGATTTCTAGTGAAAAAATACAAAATTTGTGTTCAAATTCAAGCTCAGAATGTGTTCTTTCTAAAACATTCAGGCAGCGTCTAAAAATTCAAAAACGTTCAATACTTTTCTTCGAAACGGTTACCGAAGTTTAGTTGTCAACACATTTTCAAATCGATTAACGCTCGTGAATAACTTGCAACGAATGTATTTTTTACCCAAAACTTCATTTCGAGATGATTGATCCCACGATATAAGAAAAATATTTCCAACCCAAATTCATGATCGAAACGTTTGACTTCCATTTTTACTCCCTCCTATCGGCGCATAATTGGAATCCGTAATTCGGGTAACACGGTGAGATATATTTAAACGACAATAACTTTCTTGATTTCTAGTGAAAAAATAAAAAATTTGGGTTCAAATTCAAGCTCAGAATGTGTAATTTCTAAAACATTCGGGCCGCGTCTAAAAGATCCTAACCGTTCAAAAGTTATCTTTGGGACGATTAACGAGGATGAGTTTTCAACACATTTTCAAATCGATTAACGCTCGTGAATAACTTGCAACCAAAGTATTTTTTACCCGAAACTTCATTTCGAGATGATTGATCCCGCAATATGTGAAACATATTTCCAAGCCAAATTCGTGAGCAAAACATTTGACTTCAATTTTTACTCCCTCCTATCGGCACATAATTGGAATCCGTAATTCAGGTAACACGGTGAGACATATTGAAACGACAATAACTCTATTCATTTCCAGTGAAAAAATACAAAATTTGTATTCATACTCAAGCTCAAAGTGTGTACTTTCTAGAACATTCAGGTCACGTCTAAAAATTCCTTCCCGTTCAAAAGTTATCTTCGAGACGGTTACCGAAGATTAGTTTTCAACACATTTTCAAATCGATTAACGCTCGTGAATAACTTGCAACCAAAGTTTTTTTTACCCAAAACCTTATTTCGAGATGAATGATCCCGCGATATATGAAAAATATTTCCAAGCCAAATTCGTGGGCGAAACGTTTGACTTCCATTTTTACTCTGACCTATCAGAACATAATTGGAATCCGTATTTCGGGTGACACGGTGAGACATTTAAAATGACATTTACTCTCTTGATTTCCACTGAAAAAATGCAAAATTTGTGTTCAAATTCAAGCTCAGAATGTGTAATTTCTAAAACATTCATGCCGCGTCTAAAAATTCGTAACGGTTCAAAAGTTATCTTCAAAACGGTTACCGAAGTTGAGTTTTCAACACATTTTCAAATCGATAAACACTATGACTAACTTGCAGCGAAAGTATTTTTTGCCCAAAACTACATTTAGAGATGATTGATCCAGCGATATAAGAAAAATATTTCCAAACCAAATTCCTGATCGAAACGTTTGACTTCCATTTTTACTCCCTCCTATCCGCACATAATTGGAATCCGTATTTCGAGTAACACGGTGAGACATTTTGAAACAACATTAAATCTCTTGATTTCCATTGAAAAAATACAAAATTTGTGTTCAAATTCAAGCTCAGAATGTGTACTTTCTAAAACATTCAAGCCGCGTCTAAAAATTCCTAACCGTTCAAAAGTTATCTTCTAGACGATTACCGAAGATGAGTTTTCAACAAATTTTCAAATCGATTAACGCTTGTGAATAACTTGCAGCCAAAGTATTTTTTACCCAAAACTTCAATTTGAGCGGATTGATCCCGATATATAAGAAAAATATTTCCAAGTCAAATTCATGAGCGAAACGTTTGACTTCCATTTTTACTCCCTCCTATCAGCACATAATTCGAATCCGTAATTTAGGTGACACGGTGAGACGTGGTGAGACATATTGAAACAACAATAACTCTCTTCATTTCCAGTGAAAAAATAAAAATTTGTATTTATATTCAAGCTCAAAGTGTGTACTTTCTAGAACATTCAGGTCACGTCTAAAAATTCCTTCCCGTTCAAAAGTTATCTTCGACACGGTTAACGAAGATCAGTTTTTAACACATTTTCAAATCAATTAACGCTTGTGAATAACTTGCAACCAAAGTATTTTTTACCCAAAATTCATTTCAAGTTGATTGATTCCGTGATTTAAGAAAAATATTCCCAAGCCAAATTTGTGAGCAAAACATTTGACTTCCATTTTTACTCCCTCGTTTCGATACAGAATTGGAATCCGTATTCCGGGTAACATGGTGAGACATTTTGAAATGACAATAAATCTCTTGATTTCCATTGAAAAAATACAAAATTTGTCTTCAAATTCAAGCTCAGAATGTGTACTTTCTAAAACATTGGGGCCGCATCTAAAAATTCCTAACCGTTCAAAAGTTATCTTCGAAAAGGTTACCGAAGTTGAGTTTTCAACACATTTTTAAATCGATTAATGCTCGTGAATAACTTGCAACCAAAGTATTTTTTACCCAAAACTATATTTCGAGATGATTGATCCCGCGATATATGAAAGATATTTCCAAGCCAAATTCGTGAGCAAAACGTTTGACTTCCATTTTTACTCCCTCCTACAGGCACGTAATTAGAATTCGTAATTCGGGTAACATGGTGAGACATTTTGAAACAACAATAACTCTCTTGATTTCCATTGAAAAAATACAAAATTTGCATTCAAATTCAAGCTCAGAATGTGTACTTTCTAAAGCATTCGGGCCGCGTGTAAAAATTCCTAACCGTTCAAAAGTGATCTTCGAAACGGTTACCAAAGATGTGTTTTCAACACATTTTCAAATTGATTAACACTGTGAATAACTTGAAGAGAAAGTATTTTTTACCCGGAACTTCATTTCAAGATGATTGATCCCGCGATATAAGAAAAATATTTACAAGCCAAATCGATTAACGCTCGTGAATAACTTGCAACCAATGTATTTTTTACCCAAAACCTCATTTTGAGATGATTGATCCCACGATATATGAGAAAAATTTCCGTGCCAAATTCATGAGAAAAAAGTTTGACTTCCAATTTTACTCACTCCTATCAGCACATAATCGGAATCCGTATTTCGGGTTACACGGTGAGACATTTTGAAACGGCAATAACTCTCTCGATTTCCATTGAAAAAGTACAAAATTTGTGTTCAAATTCAAGCTCAGAATGTGTACTTTCTAAAATATTCAGGCCGCGTCTAAAAATTCCCAACCATTCAAAAGTTATCTTCGAAACGGTTACCGAAGTTGAGTTTTCAACACATTTTCAAACCGACTAACACTAGGAATAAGTGGCAGTGAAAGTATTTTTTACCGAAAACTTCATTTCGAGATGATTGATCCCGCTATATAAGAAAAATATTTCCAAGCAAAATTCGCGATCGAAACGTTTGACTTCCATTTTCACTCTGTCCTATCGGCACATAATTGAAATCAGTATTTCAGGTAACACGGTGAGACATTTTCAAACGACAATAACTCTCTTGATTTCCATTGAAAAAATACAAAATTTGCATTCAAATTCAAGCTCAAAATGTGTACTTTCTAAAACTTTGGGCCGTGTGGAAAAATTCCTAACCGTTCGATAGTTATCTTCGAAACGGTTACCGAAGATGAGTTTTCAACACATTTTCAAATTGGTTTACGCTCTAAATAACATGCAGAGAAAGTATTTTACCCAAAACTTCATTTCGAGATGATTGATCCCACGATATAAGAAAAATATTTCCAAGCCAAATTCGTGAGCAAAACGTTTGACTTCCATTTTTACTCCCTCCTATCGGCAAATATTTGGAATCTGTAATTCGGGTAACACTGTAAAATATATTGAAACGACTATAACTCTCTCGATTTCTAGTGAAAAAATTAAAAATTTGCGTTCAAATTCAAGCTTACAATGTGTGCTTTCTAAAATATTAAGGCCGCGTCTAAAAATTCCTAACCGTTCAATAGTTTTCTTCGAAACGGTTACCGAAGTTGAGTTCTCAACACATTTTGAAATCGATTAATGCTCATGAATAACTTGCAACCAATGTATTTTTTACCCAAAACTTCATTTCGAGATGACTGATCCCGCGATATATGAAAAATATTTCCAAGCCAAATTCGTGAGCGAAACGTTTGACTTCCATTTTTACTCCCTCCTATCGGCACATAATTTGAATCCGTAACTCAGGTAACACGGTGAGACATTTGGAAATGACAATAACTCCCTTGATTTGCATTGAAAAAATACAAAATTTGTGTTCAAATTCAAGCTCAGAATGTGCACTTTCTAAAACATTCAGGTCGCGTCTAAAAATTCCTAACCGTTCAAAAGTTATCTTCAAAACGGTTACCGAAGTTGAGTTGTCAACACATTTTCAAATCGATTAACGCTCTGAATAACTTGCAGCGAAACTATATTTTACCCAAAACTTCAATTTGAGATGATTGATCCCGAGATATAAGAAAAATATTTCCAAGCCAAATTCGTGAGCGAAACGTTTGATTTCCATTTTTACTCACTCCTATCGACACATAATCGGAATCCGTATTTCGGGTTACACGGTGAGACATATTGAAACGGCAATAACTCTCTTGATTTCCATTGAAAAAGTACAAAATTTGTGTTCAAATTCAAGCTCAGAATGTGTACTTTCTAAAATATTCAGGCCGCGTCTAAAAATTCCTAACCGTTCAAAAGTTATCTTCGAAACGGTTACCGAAGTTGAGGTTTCAACACATTTTCAAATCGACTAACACAAGGAATAAGTTGCAGCGAAAGTATTTTTTACCCAAAACTTCATTTCGAGATGATTGATCCCGCTATATAAGAAAAATATTTCCAAGCAAAATTCGCGATCGAAACGTTTGACTTCTATTTTCACTCTGTCCTATCGGCACATAATTGAAATCAGTATTTCGGGTAACACGGTGACACATTTTCAAACAACAATAACTCTCTTGATTTCCATTGAAAAAAATACAAAATTTGCATTCAAATTCAAGCTCAGAATGTGTACTTTCTAAAACTTTGGGCCGTGTGGAAAAATTCCTAACCGTTCGAAAGTTATCTTCGAAACGGTTACCGAAGATGAGTTTTCAACACATTTTCAAATTGGTTTACGCTCTGAATAACATGCAGAGAAAGTATTTTACCCAAAACTTCATTTCGGGATGATTGATCCCACGATATAAAAAAAATATTTCCAAGCCAAATTCGTGAGCAAAACGTTTGACTTCCGTTTTTACACCCTCCTATCGGCAAATATTTGGAATCTGTAATTCGGGTAACACTGTAAAATATATTGAAACGACAATAACTCTCTCGATTTCTAGTGAAAAAATTAAAAATTTGTGTTCAAATTCAAGCTCAGAATGTGTGTTTTCTAAAACATTCAGGCCGCGTCTAAAAATTCCTAACCGTTCAATAGTTTTCTTCGAAACGGTTACCGAAGTTGAGTTCTCAACACATTTTGAAATCGATTAATGCTCATGAATAACTTGCAACCAATGTATTTTTTACCCAAAACCTCATTTTGAGATGATTGATCCCACGATATATGAGAAACATTTCCGTGCCAAATTCATGAGAAAAAAGTTTGACTTCCAATTTTACTCACTCCTATCAGCACATAATCGGAATCCGTATTTCGGGTTACACGGTGAGACATTTTGAAACGGCAATAACTCTCTCGATTTCCATTGAAAAAGTACAAAATTTGTGTTCAAATTCAAGCTCAGAATGTGTACTTTCTAAAATATTCAGGCCGCGTCTAAAAATTCCCAACCATTCAAAAGTTATCTTCGAAACGGTTACCGAAGTTGAGTTTTCAACACATTTTCAAACCGACTAACACTAGGAATAAGTGGCAGTGAAAGTATTTTTTACCGAAAACTTCATTTCGAGATGATTGATCCCGCTATATAAGAAAAATATTTCTAAGCAAAATTCGCGATCGAAACGTTTGACTTCCATTTTCACTCTGTCCTATCGGCACATAATTGAAATCAGTATTTCAGGTAACACGGTGAGACATTTTCAAACGACAATAACTCTCTTGATTTCCATTGAAAAAATACAAAATTTGCATTCAAATTCAAGCTCAAAATGTGTACTTTCTAAAACTTTGGGCCGTGTGGAAAAATTCCTAACCGTTCGATAGTTATCTTCGAAACGGTTACCGAAGATGAGTTTTCAACACATTTTCAAATTGGTTTACGCTCTAAATAACATGCAGAGAAAGTATTTTACCCAAAACTTCATTTCGAGATGATTGATCCCACGATATAAGAAAAATATTTCCAAGCCAAATTCGTGAGCAAAACGTTTGACTTCCATTTTTACTCCCTCGTATCGGCAAATATTTGGAATCTGTAATTCGGGTAACACTGTAAAATATATTGAAACGACTATAACTCTCTCGATTTCTAGTGAAAAAATTAAAAATTTGCGTTCAAATTCAAGCTTACAATGTGTGCTTTCTAAAATATTAAGGCCGCGTCTAAAAATTCCTAACCGTTCAATAGTTTTCTTCGAAACGGTTACCGAAGTTGAGTTCTCAACACATTTTGAAATCGATTAATGCTCATGAATAACTTGCAACCAATGTATTTTTTACCCAAAACTTCATTTCGAGATGACTGATCCCGCGATATATGAAAAATATTTCCAAGCCAAATTCGTGAGCGAAACGTTTGACTTCCATTTTTACTCCCTCCTATCGGCACATAATTTGAATCCGTAACTCAGGTAACACGGTGAGACATTTGGAAATGACAATAACTCCCTTGATTTGCATTGAAAAAATACAAAATTTGTGTTCAAATTCAAGCTCAGAATGTGCACTTTCTAAAACATTCAGGTCGCGTCTAAAAATTCCTAACCGTTCAAAAGTTATCTTCAAAACGGTTACCGAAGTTGAGTTGTCAACACATTTTCAAATCGATTAACGCTCTGAATAACTTGCAGCGAAACTATATTTTACCCAAAACTTAAATTTGAGATGATTGATCCCGAGATATAAGAAAAATATTTCCAAGCCAAATTCGTGAGCGAAACGTTTGATTTCCATTTTTACTCACTCCTATCGGCACATAATCGGAATCCGTATTTCGGGTTACACGGTGAGACATATTGAAACGGCAATAACTCTCTTGATTTCCATTGAAAAAGTACAAAATTTGTGTTCAAATTCAAGCTCAGAATGTGTACTTTCTAAAATATTCAGGCCGCGTCTAAAAATTCCTAACCGTTCAAAAGTTATCTTCGAAACGGTTACCGAAGTTGAGGTTTCAACACATTTTCAAATCGACTAACACAAGGAATAAGTTGCAGCGAAAGTATTTTTTACCCAAAACTTCATTTCGAGATGATTGATCCCGCTATATAAGAAAAATATTTCCAAGCAAAATTCGCGATCGAAACGTTTGACTTCTATTTTCACTCTGTCCTATCGGCACATAATTGAAATCAGTATTTCGGGTAACACGGTGACACATTTTCAAACAACAATAACTCTCTTGATTTCCATTGAAAAAAATACAAAATTTGCATTCAAATTCAAGCTCAGAATGTGTACTTTCTAAAACTTTGGGCCGTGTGGAAAAATTCCTAACCATTCGAAAGTTATCTTCGAAACGGTTACCGAAGATGAGTTTTCAACACATTTTCAAATTGGTTTACGCTCTGAATAACATGCAGAGAAAGTATTTTACCCAAAACTTCATTTCGGGATGATTGATCCCACGATATAAAAAAAATATTTCCAAGCCAAATTCGTGAGCAAAACGTTTGACTTCCATTTTTACTCCCTCCTATCGGCAAATATTTGGAATCTGTAATTCGGGTAACACTGTAAAATATATTGAAACGACAATAACTCTCTCGATTTCTAGTGAAAAAATTAAAAATTTGCGTTCAAATTCAAGCTTACAATGTGTGCTTTCTAAAATATTAAGGCCGCGTCTAAAAATTCCTAACCGTTCAATAGTTTTCTTCGAAACGGTTACCGAAGTTGAGTTCTCAACACATTTTGAAATCGATTAATGCTCATGAATAACTTGCAACCAATGTATTTTTTACCCAAAACTTCATTTCGAGATGACTGATCCCGCGATATATGAAAAATATTTCCAAGCCAAATTCGTGAGCGAAATGTTTGACTTCCATTTTTACTCCCTCCTATCGGCACATAATTTGAATCCGTAACTCAGGTAACACGGTGAGACATTTGGAAATGACAATAACTCCCTTGATTTGCATTGAAAAAATACAAAATTTGTGTTCAAATTCAAGCTCAGAATGTGCACTTTCTAAAACATTCAGGTCGCGTCTAAAAATTCCTAACCGTTCAAAAGTTATCTTCAAAACGGTTACCGAAGTTGAGTTGTCAACACATTTTCAAATCGATTAACGCTCTGAATAACTTGCAGCGAAACTATATTTTACCCAAAACTTAAATTTGAGATGATTGATCCCGAGATATAAGAAAAATATTTCCAAGCCAAATTCGTGAGCGAAACGTTTGATTTCCATTTTTACTCACTCCTATCGGCACATAATCGGAATCCGTATTTCGGGTTACACGGTGAGACATATTGAAACGGCAATAACTCTCTTGATTTCCATTGAAAAAGTACAAAATTTGTGTTCAAATTCAAGCTCAGAATGTGTACTTTCTAAAATATTCAGGCCGCGTCTAAAAATTCCTAACCGTTCAAAAGTTATCTTCGAAACGGTTACCGAAGTTGAGGTTTCAACACATTTTCAAATCGACTAACACAAGGAATAAGTTGCAGTGAAAGTATTTTTTACCCAAAACTTCATTTCGAGATGATTGATCCCGCTATATAAGAAAAATATTTCCAAGCAAAATTCGCGATCGAAACGTTTGACTTCTATTTTCACTCTGTCCTATCGGCACATAATTGAAATCAGTATTTCGGGTAACACGGTGACACATTTTCAAACAACAATAACTCTCTTGATTTCCATTGAAAAAATACAAAATTTGCATTCAAATTCAAGCTCAGAATGTGTACTTTCTAAAACTTTGGGCCGTGTGGAAAAATTCCTAACCATTCGAAAGTTATCTTCGAAACGGTTACCGAAGATGAGTTTTCAACACATTTTCAAATTGGTTTACGCTCTGAATAACATGCAGAGAAAGTATTTTACCCAAAACTTCATTTCGGGATGATTGATCCCACGATATAAAAAAAATATTTCCAAGCCAAATTCGTGAGCAAAACGTTTGACTTCCATTTTTACTCCCTCCTATCGGCAAATATTTGGAATCTGTAATTCGGGTAACACTGTAAAATATATTGAAACGACAATAACTCTCTCGATTTCTAGTGAAAAAATTAAAAATTTGTGTTCAAATTCAAGCTCAGAATGTGTGTTTTCTAAAACATTCAGGCCGCGTCTAAAAATTCCTAACCGTTCAATAGTTTTCTTCGAAACGGTTACCGAAGTTGAGTTCTCAACACATTTTGAAATCGATTAATGCTCATGAATAACTTGCAACCAATGTATTTTTTACCCAAAACTTCATTTCGAGATGACTGATCCCGCGATATATGAAAAATATTTCCAAGCCAAATTCGTGAGCGAAACGTTTGACTTCCATTTTTACTCCCTCCTATCGGCACATAATTGGAATCCGTAACTCAGGTAACACAGTGAGACATTTTGGAAATGACAATAACTCCCTTGATTTGCATTGAAAAAATACAAATATTGTGTTCAAATTCAAGCTCAGAATGTGCACTTTCTAAAACATTCAGGTCGCGTCTAAAAATTCCTAACCGTTCAAAAGTTATCTTCAAAACGGTTACTGAAGTTGAGTTTTCAACACATTTTCAAATCGATTAACGTTCTGAATAACTTGCAGCGAAACTATATTTTTCCCAAAACTTCAATTCGAGATGATTGATCCCGAGATATAAGAAAAATTTTTCCAAGCCTAATTCGTGAGCGAAACGTTTGATTTCCATTTTTACTCACTCCTATCGGCACATAATCGGAATCCGTATTTCGGGTTACACGGTGAGACATTTTGAAACGGCAATAACTCTATTGATTTCCATTGAAAAAGTTCAAAATTTGTGTTCAAATTCAAGCTCAGAATGTGTACTTTCTAAAATATTCAGGCCGCGTCTAAAAATTCCTAACCATTCAAAAGTTATCTTCGAAACGGTTACCGAAGTTGAGTTTTCAACACATTTTCAAATCGACTAACACTAGGAATAAGTTGCAGCGAAAGTATTTTTTACCCAAAACTTCATTTCGAGATGATTGATCCCGTTATATAAGAAAAATATTTCCAAGCAAAATTCGCGATCGAAACATTTGACTTCCATTTTCACTCTGTCCTCTCGGCACATAATTGAAATCAGTATTTCGGGTAACACGGTGAGACATTTTCAAACAACAATAACTCTCTTGATTTCCATTGAAAAAATATAAAAATTTGCATTCAAATTCAAGCTCAGAATGTGTACTTTCTAAAACTTTGGGCCGTGTGGAAAAATTCCTAACCGTACGAAAGTTATCTTCGAAACGGTTACCGAAGATGAGTTTTCAACACATTTTCAAATTGGTTTACGCTCTGAATAACATGCAGAGAAAGTATTTTACCCAAAACTTCATTTCGGGGTGATTGATCCCACGATATAAAAAAAAATATTTCCAAGCCAAATTCGTGAGCAAAACATTTGACTTCCATTTTTACTCCCTCCTATCGGCAAATATTTGGAATCTGTAATTCGGGTAACACTGTAAAATATATTGAAACGACATTAACTCTCTCGATTTCTAGTGAAAACATTAAAAATTTTTGTCCAAATTCAAGCTCAGAATGTGTGCTTTCTAAAACATTCAGGCCGCATCTAAAAATTCCTAACCGTTCAATAGTTTTCTTCGAAACGGTTACCGAAGTTGAGTTCTCAACACATTTTGAAATCGATTAATGCTCATGAATAACTTGCAACCAATGTATTTTTTACCCAAAACTTCATTTCGAGATGACTGATCCCGCGATATATGAAAAATATTTCCAAGCCAAATTCGTGAGCGAAACGTTTGACTTCCATTTTTACTCCCTCCTATCGGCACATAATTGGAATACGTAACTCAGGTAACACGGTGAGACATTTTGGAAATGACAATAACTCCCTTGATTTGCATTGAAAAAAGACAAAATTTGTGTTCAAATTCAAGATCAGAATGTACACTTTCTAAAACATTCAGGTCGCGTCTAAAAATTCCAAACCGTTCAAAAGTTATCTTCAAAACGGTTACCAATGTGGAGTTTTCAACACATTTTAAAATCGATTAACGCTCTGAATAACTTGCAACGAAACTATATTTTACCCAAAACTTCATTTCGAGATGATTGATCCCGCGATACAAGAAAAATATTTCCAAGCAAAATTCGCGATCGAAACGTTTGACTTCCATTTTCACTCTGTCCTATCGGCACATAATTGAAATCAATATTTCGGGTAACACGGTGAGACATTTTCAAATGACAAGAACTCTCTTGATTTCCATTGAAAAAATACAAAATTCGCATTCAAATTCAAGCTCAGAATGTGTACTTTCTAAAACTTTGGGCCGCGTGGAAAAATTCCTAACCGTTCGAAAGTTATCTTCGAAACGGTTACTAAAGAGGAGTTTTCAACACATATTCAAATTGGTTTACGCTCTGAATAACTTGCAGAAAAAGTATTTTACCCAAAACTTCATTTCGAGATGATTCATCCCACGATATAAGAAAAATATTTCGAAGCCAAATTCGTAAGCAAAACATTTGACTTCCACTTTCACTCCCTCCTATCGGCAAATATTTGGAATCCGTAATTTGGGTAACACTGTAAAATATATTGAAACGACAATAACTCTCTCGATTTCTAGTGAAAAAATAAAAAATTTGTTTTCAAATTCAAGCTCAGAATGTGTGCTTTCTAAAACATTAAGGCCGCGTCTAAAAATTCCTAACCATTCACTAGTTTTCTTCGAAACGGTTACCGAAGTTGAGTTCTCAACACATTTTGAAATCGATTAATGCTCGTGAATAACTTGCAACCAATGTATTTTTTACCCAAAACTTCATTTCGAGATGACTGATCCCGCGATATATGAAAAATATTTCCAAGCCAAATTCGTGAGCGAAACGTTTGACTTCCATTTTTTCTCCCTCCTATCGGCACATAATTGGAATCCGTAACTCAGGTAACACGATGAGACATTTGGAAATGACAATAACTCCCTTGATTTCCAATGAAAAAATGCAAAATTTACGTTCAAATTCAAGCTCAGAATGTGTACTTTCTAAAACATTTGGGCCGCGTGTAAAAATTCCTAACCGTTCAAAAGTGATCTTCGAAACGGGTACCGAAGTTGAGTTTTCAACACATTTTCAAATCGATTAACACTAGGAATAACTTGCAACGAAAGTATTTTTTATCCAAAACTTCATTTCGTGATGATTGATCCCGCGATACAAGAAAAATATTTCCAAGCAAAATTCGCGATTGAAATGTTTGACTTCCATTTTTACTCCCTCCTATCGGCACATAATTGGAATCCGTAATTCGGGTAACACAGCGAAATATATTGAAACGACAGTAACTCTCTTGATTTCTAGTGAAAAAATACAAAATTTCTGTTCAAATTCAAGCTCAGAATGTGTGCTTTCTAAAACATTCAGGCCACGTCTAAAAATTCCTAACCGTTCAATAGTTTTCTTCGAAATGGTTTCCGAAGTTGAGTTCTCAACACATTTTCAAATCGATTAACGCTCGTGAATAACTTGCAACCAATGTATTTTTTACATAAAACTTCATTTCGAGATGACTGATCCCGCGATATATGAAAAATATTTCCAAGCCAAATTCGTGAGTGAAACGTTTGACTTCCATTTTTGCTCCCTCCTATCAGAACATAATGGGAATCCGTAACTCGGGTAACCCGGTGAAATATTTTGAAACGACATTAGCTCTCTTGATTTGCATTTGAAAAATACAAAATTTACGTTCACATTCAAGCTCAGAATGTGCACTTTCAAAAACATTCAGGCTGGGTAAAAAAATTCCTAACCGTTCGAAAGTTATCTTCAAAACGGTTACCGAATTTGAGTTTTCAACACATTTTCAAATCGATTAACGCTCTGAATAACTTGCAGCGAATGTATTTTTTAGCCAAAACTTCAATTCCAGATGATTGATCCCATGATATAAGAAAGATATTTCCAAGCCAAATTCGTGAGCGACACGTTTGACTTCCATTTTTACTCCCTCCTATCGGCATATAATTGGAATCCGTAATTCTGGTAACACGGTGAGACATATTGAAACGAAAATAACTTTCTTGATTTGCATTGAAAAAATAAAAAATTTGTGTTCAAATTCAACCTCAGAAGGTGCACATTCTAAAACAATTAGGCCGTGTCTAAAAATTCCTAATCGTTCAAAAGTTTTCTTTAAAACGGTTATCGAAGTTGAGTTTTCATCACATTTTCAAATTGATTAACGCTCTGAATAACTTGCGGCCAAATTATTTTTTACCCAAAACTTCAATTCGAGATGATTGATCCCGAGATATAAGAAAAATATTTCCAACCAAATCCGTGAGCAGAACGTTTGACTTCCATTTTTACCCCCTCCGATCGGCACATAATTGGAATTCGTATTTCGGGTAACACGGTGAGACATTTTGAAACGACAATAACTCTCTTGATTTCCATTGAAAAAATAACAATTTCTGTTCAAATTCAAGCTCAGAATGTGTACTTTCTAAAACAATCGGGTCGCATCTAAAAATTCCTAACCGTTCAAAAGTAATCTTCAAAAAGGTTACCGAAGTTGAGTTTTCAACACAATTTCAAATCGATTAACGCTCGTGAATAACTTGCAACCAAAGTATTTTTTACCCAAAACTTTATTTCGAGATGATTGATCCAGTGATATATGAAAAATATTTCCTAGCGAAATTCGTTAGCAAAACTTTTGACTTCCATTTTTACTCCCTCCTATCGGCACATAATTGGAATCCGTAATTCGGGTAACACGGTGAGATCTATTGAAACAACAATAACTCTCTTGAGTTCTAGTGAAAAAAAATACAAAATTTGTGTTCAAATTCAAGCTCGAAATGTGTGCTTTCTAAAACATTAAGGCCGCGTCAAAAAATTCCTAACCGTTCAATACTTTTCTTTGAAACGTTTACCGAAGTTGAGTTTTCAACACATTTTCAAATCGATTAACGCTCGTGAATAACTTGCAACTAAAGTATTTTTTTACCTAAAACTTTATTTCGAGATGATTGATCCCGCGATATATGAAAAATATTTCCAAGCCAAATTCGTGAGCAAAACGTTTGACTTCCATTTTTACTCCCTCCTACCTGCACGTAATTGGAATCCGTAATTCGGGTAACGTGGTGAGACATTTTGAAATGACAATAACTCTCTTGATTTCCATTGAAAAAATGCAAAATTTGCGTTCAAATTCAAGCTCAGAATGTGTACTTTATAAAACATTCGGGCGGCGTTTAAAAATTCCTAACCGTTCAAAAGTGATCTTCGAAATGGTTACCAAAGATGAGTTTTCAACACATTTTGACATTGAATAACGCTCTGAATAACTTGCAGAGAAAGTGTTTTTTACCCAAAACTTCATTTCGACATGATTGATCCCACGATATAAGAAAAATATTTCCAAGCCAAATTCGTGAGCGAAACGTTTGACTTCCATTTTTACTCCCTCCTATCGGCACATAATTGGAATCCGTAATTCGGGTAACACAGTGAAATATATTGAAACGACAATAACTCTCTTGATTTCTAGTGAAAAAATACAAAATTTGTGTTCAAATTCAAGCTCGGAATGTGTGCTTTCTAAAACATTAAGGCTGCGTCTAAAAAGTCCTAACCGTTCAATAGTTTTCTTCAAAACGGTTACAATAGTCGAGTTCTCAACACATTTTCAAATCGATTAACGCTCGTGAATAACTTGCAACCAATGTATTTTTTACCTAAAACTTCATCTCGAGATGAATTATCCCGCGATATATGAAAAATATTTGCAAGCCAAATTCGTGAGCTAAACGTTTGACTTCCATTTTTACTCCCTCCTATCAGCACATAATTGGAATCCGTAACTCGGGTAACACGGTGAGACATATTGTATCGACAATAAATCTTTTGATTTGCTTTTAAAAAATACAAAATTTGTGTTCAAATTCAAGCTCAAAATGTGCACACTCTAAAACAATTAGGCCGCGTCTAAAAATTCCTAACCGTTCAAAAGTTATCTTCAAAACGGTTACTGAAGTTGAGTTTTCAACACATTTTGAAAACGATTTACGCTCTGAATAACTTGCAGCGAAAGTATTTTTTTCCCAAAACTTCAGTTCGAGATGATTGATCCCGAGATATAAGAAAAATATTTCCAAGCCAAATTCGTGAGCGACACGTTTGACTTCCATTTTTACAACCTCCTATCGGCATATAATTAATTGAAATCCGTAATTCAGGTAACACGGCCGGACATTTTGAAACGACAATAACTCTCTTCATTTCCAGTGAGAGAACACAAAATTTGTATTCATATTGAAGCTCAAAGTGTGTGCTTTTTAGAAAATTCAGGTCACGTCAAAAAATTCCGTCCCGTTCAAAAGTTATCTTCGAGACGGTTACCGAAGATCAGTTTTCAACACATTTTCAAATCGATTAACGCTCGTGAATAACTTGCAACCAATGTATTTTTTACCCAAAACCTCATTTTGAGATGATTGATCCCACGATATATGAGAAATATTTCCGTGCCAAATTCATGAGAAAAACGTTTGACTTCAATTTTTACTCACTCCTATCGGCACATAATCGAAATCCGTATTTCGGGTTACACGGTGAGACATTTTGAAACGGCAATAACTCTCTTGATTTCCATTGAAAAAGTACAAAATTTGTGTTCAAATTCAAGCTCAGAATGTGTACTTTCTAAAATATTCAGGCCGCGTCTAAAAATTCCTAACCGTTCAAAAGTTATCTTCGAAACGGTTACCGAAGTTGAGTTTTCAACACATTTTCAAATCGACTAACACTAGGAATAAGTTGCAGCGAAAGTATTTTTTACCCAAAACTTCATTTCGAGATGATTGATCCCGCTATATAAGAAAAATATTTCCAAGCAAAATTCGCGATCGAAACGTTTGACTTCCATTTTCACTCTGTCCTATCAGCAAATATTTGGAATCTGTAATTCGGGTAACACGGTGAGACATTTTCAAACGACAATAACTCTCTTGATTTCCATTGAAAAAATACAAAATTTGCATTCAAATTCAAGCTCAGAATGTGTACTTTCTAAAACTTTGGGCCGTGTGGAAAAATTCCAAACCGTTTGAAAGTTATCTTCGAAATGGTTACCGAAGATGAGTTTTCAACACATTTTCAAATTGGTTTACGCTCTGAATAACACGCAGAGAAAGTATTTTACCCAAAACTTCATTTCGAGATGATTGATCCCACGATATAAGAAAAATATTTCCAAGCCAAATTCGTGAGCAAAACGTTTGACTTCCATTTTTACTCCCTCCTATCGGCAAATATTTGGAATCTGTAATTCGGGTAACACTGTAAAATATATTGAAACGACAATAACTCTCTCGATTTCTAGTGAAAAAATTAAAAATTTGTGTTCAAATTCAAGCTCAGAATGTGTGCTTTCTAAAACATTCAGGCCGCGTCTAAAAATTCCTAACCGTTCAATAGTTTTCTTCGAAACGGTTACTGAAGTTGAGTTCTCAACACATTTTGAAATCGATTAATGCTCATGAATAACTTGCAACCAATGTATTTTTTACCCAAAACATCGTTTCGAGATGACTGATCCCGCGATATATGAAAAATATTTCCAAGCCAAATTCGTGAGCGAAACGTTTGACTTCCATTTTTACTCCGTCCAATCGGCACATAATTGGAATCCGTAACTCAGGTAACACGGTGAGACATTTGAAAATGACGATAACTCCCTTGATTTGCATTGAAAAAATACAAAATTTGTGTTCAAATTCAAACTCAGAATGTGCACTTTCTAAAACATTCAGGTCGCTCTAAAAATTCCTAACCGTTCAAAAGTTATCTTCAAAACGGTTACCGAAGTTGAGTTTTCAACACATTTTCAAATCGATTAACGCTCTGAATAAATTGCAGCGAAACTATATTTTACCCAAAACTTCAATTCGAGATGATTGATCCCAGAATATAAGAAAAATATTTCCAAGCCAAATTCGTGAGCGAAACGTTTGATTACCATTTTTACTCACTCCTATCGGCACATAATCGGAATCCGTATTTCGGGTTACACGGTGAGACATTTTGAAACGGCAATAACTCTCTTGATTTCCATTGAAAAAGTACAAAATTTGTGTTCAAATTCAAGCTCAGAATGTGTACTTTCTAAAATATTTAGGCCGCATCTAAAAATTCCTAACCGTTCAAAAGTTATCTTCGAAACGGTTACCGAAGTTGAGTTTTCAACACATTTTCAAATCGACTAACACTAGGAATAAGTTGCAGCGAAAGTATTTTTTACCCAAAACTTCATTTCGAGATGATTGATCCCGCTATATAAGAAAAATATTTCCAAGCAAAATTCGCGATCGAAACGTTTGACTTCCATTTTCACTCTGTCCTATCAGCACATAATTGAAATCAGTATTTCGGGTAACACGGTGAGACATTTTCAAACGACAATAACTCTCTTGATTTCCATTGAAAAAATACAAAATTTGCATTCAAATTCAAGCTCAGAATGTGTACTTTCTAAAACTTTGGGCCGTGTGGAAAAAGTCCTAACCGTTCGAAAGTTATCTTCGAAATGGTTACCGAAGATGAGTTTTCAACACATTTTCAAATTGGTTTACGCTCTGAATAACACGCAGAGAAAGTATTTTACCCAAAACTTCATTTCGAGATGATTGATCCCACGATATAAGAAAAATATTTCCAAGCCAAATTCGTGAGCAAAACGTTTGACTTCCATTTTTACTCCCTCCTCTCGGCAAATATTTGGAATCTGTAATTCGGGTAACACTGTAAAATATATTGAAACAACAATAACTCTCTCGATTTCTAGTGAAAAAATTAAAAATTTGTGTTCAAATTCAAGCTCAGAATGTGTGCTTTCTAAAACATTCAGGCCGCGTCTAAAAATTCCTAACCGTTCAATAGTTTTCTTCGAAACGGTTACCGAAGTTGAGTTCTCAACACATTTTGAAATCGATTAATGCTCATGAATAACTTGCAACCAATGTATTTTTTGCCCAAAACATCGTTTCGAGAAGACTGATCCCGCGATATATGAAAAATATTTCCAAGCCAAATTTGTGAGCGAAACGTTTGACTTCCATTTTTACTCCCTCCAATCGGCACATAATTGGAATCCGTAACTCAGGTAACACGGTGAGACATTTGGAAATGATGATAACTCCCTTGATTTGCATTGAAAAAATACAAAATTTGTGTTCAAATTCAAGCTCAGAATGTGCACTTTCTAAAACATTCAGGTCGCGTCTAAAAATTCCTAACCGTTCAAAAGTTATCTTCAAAACGGTTACCGAAGTTGAGTTTTCAACACATTTTCAAATCGATTAACGCTCTGAATAAATTGCAGCGAAACTATATTTTACCCAAAACTTCAATTCGAGATGATTGATCCCGGAATATAAGAAAAATATTTCCAAGCCAAATTCGTGAGCGAAACGTTTGATTACCATTTTTACTCACTCCTATCGGCACATAATCGGAATCCGTATTTCGGGTTACACGGTGAGACATTTTGAAACGGCAATAAATCTCTTGATTTCCATTGAAAAAGTACAAAATTTGTGTTCAAATTCAAGCTCAGAATGTGTACTTTCTAAAATATTTAGGCCGCGTCTAAAAATTCCTAACCGTTCAAAAGTTATCTTCGAAACGGTTACCGAAGTTGAGTTTTCAACACATTTTCAAATCGACTAACACTAGGAATAAGTTGCAGCGAAAGTATTTTTTTACCCAAAACTTCATTTCGAGATGATTGATCCCGCTATATAAGAAAAATATTTCCAAGCAAAATTCGCGATCGAAACGTTTGACTTCCATTTTCACTCTGCCCTATCAGCACATAATTGAAATCAGTATTTCGGGTAACACAGTGAGACATTTTCAAACGACAATAACTCTCTTGATTTCCATTGAAAAAATACAAAATTTGCATTCAAATTCAAGCTCAGAATGTGTACTTTCTAAAACTTTGGGCTGTGTGGAAAAATTCCTAACCGTTCGAAAGTTATCTTCGAAATGGTTACCGAAGATGAGTTTTCAACACATTTTCAAATTGGTTTACGCTCTGAATAACACGCAGAGAAAGTATTTTACCCAAAACTTCATTTCGAGATGATTGACCCCACGATATAAGAAAAATATTTCCAAGCCAAATTCGTGAGGAAAACGTTTGACTTCCATTTTTACTCCCTCCTATCGGCAAATATTTGGAATCTGTAATTCGGGTAACACTGTAAAATATATTGAAACGACAATAACTCTCTCGATTTCTAGTGAAAAAATTAAAAATTTGTGTTCAAATTCAAACTCAAAATGTGTGCTTTCTAAAACATTCAGGCCGCGTCTAAAAATTCCTAACCGTTCAATAGTTTTCTTCGAAACGGTTACCGAAGTTGAGTTCTCAACACATTTTGAAATCGATTAATGCTCATGAATAACTTGCAACCAATGTATTTTTTGCCCAAAACATCGTTTCAAGATGACTGATCCTGCGATATATGAAAAATATTTCCAAGCCAAATTT
Organism: Quercus cerris; assembly: GCA_963669245.1. Lineage (NCBI taxonomy): Eukaryota > Viridiplantae > Streptophyta > Magnoliopsida > Fagales > Fagaceae > Quercus > Quercus cerris. The sequence continues at coordinate 77,123,849 of OY770007.1, forward strand.
GTGAGTAAAACGTTTGACTTCCATTTTTACTCCCTCCAATCGGCACATAATTGGAATCCGTAACTCAGGTAACACGGTGAGACATTTGGAAATGACGATAACTCCCTTGATTTGCATTGAAAAAATACCAAATTTGTGTTCAAATTCAAGCTCAGAATGTGCACTTTCTAAAACATTCAGGTCGCGTCTAAAAATTCCTAACCGTTCAAAAGTTATCTTCAAAACGGTTACCGATGTTGAGTTTTCAACACATTTTCAAATCGATTAACGCTCTGAATAAATTGCAGCGAAACTATATTTTACCCAAAACTTCAATTCAAGATGATTGATCCCAGAATATAAGAAAAATATTTCCACGCCAAATTCGTGAGCGAAATGTTTGATTACCATTTTTACTCACTCCTATCGGCACATAATCGGAATCCGTATTTCGGGTTACACGGTGAGACATTTTGAAACGGCAATAACTCTCTTGATTTCCATTGAAAAAGTACAAAATTTGTGTTCAAATTCAAGCTCAGAATGTGTACTTTCTAAAATATTTAGGCCGCGTCTAAAAATTCCTAACCGTTCAAAAGTTATCTTCGAAACGGTTACCGAAGTTGAGTTTTCAACACATTTTCAAATCGACTAACACTAGGAATAAGTTGCAGCGAAAGTATTTTTTACCCAAAACATCATTTCGAGATGATTGATCCCGCTATATAAGAAAAATATTTCCAAGCAAAATTCGCGATCGAAACGTTTGACTTCCATTTTCACTCTGCCCTATCAGCACATAATTGAAATCAGTATTTCGGGTAACACGGTGAGACATTTTCAAACGACAATAAATCTCTTGATTTCCATTGAAAAAATACAAAATTTGCATTCAAATTCAAGCTCAGAATGTGTACTTTCTAAAACTTTGGGCCGTGTGGAGAAATTCCTAACCGTTCGAAAGTTATCTTCGAAATGGTTACCGAAGATGAGTTTTCAACACATTTTCAAATTGGTTTACGCTCTGAATAACACGCAGAGAAAGTATTTTACCCAAAACTTCATTTCGAGATGATTGATCCCACGATATAAGAAAAATATTTCCAAGCCAAATTCGTGAGCAAAACGTTTGACTTCCATTTTTACTCCCTCCTATCGGCAAATATTTGGAATCTGTAATTCGGGTAACATTGTAAAATATATTGAAACGACAATAACTCTCTCGATTTCTAGTGAAAAAATTAAAAATTTGTGTTCAAATTCAAGCTCAGAATGTGTGCTTTCTAAAACATTCAGGCCGCGTCTAAAAATTCCTAACCGTTCAATAGTTTTCTTCGAAACGGTTACCGAAGTTGAGTTCTCAACACATTTTGAAATCGATTAATGCTCATGAATAACTTGCAACCAATGTATTTTTTGCCCAAAACATCGTTTCGAGATGACTGATCCCGCGATATATGAAAAATATTTCCAAGCCAAATTTGTGAGCGAAACGTTTGACTTCCATTTTTACTCCCTCCAATCGGCACATAATTGGAATCCGTAACTCAGGTAACACGGTGAGACATTTGGAAATGACGATAACTCCCTTGATTTGCATTGAAAAAATACAAAATTTGTGTTCAAATTCAAGCTCAGAATGTGCACTTTCTAAAACATTCAGGTCGCGTCTAAAAATTCCTAACCGTTCAAAAGTTATCTTCAAAACGGTTACCGAAGTTGAGTTTTCAACACATTTTCAAATAGATTAACGCTCTGAATAAATTGCAGCGAAACTATATTTTACCCAAAACTTCAATTCGAGATGATTGATCCCGGAATATAAGAAAAATATTTCCAAGCCAAATTCGTGAGCGAAACGTTTGATTACCATTTTTACTCACTCCTATCGGCACATAATCGGAATCCGTATTTCGGGTTACACGGTGAGACATTTTGAAACGGCAATAACTCTCTTGATTTCCATTGAAAAAGTACAAAATTTGTGTTCAAATTCAAGCTCAGAATGTGTACTTTCTAAAATATTTCGGCCGCGTCTAAAAATTCCTAACCGTTCAAAAGTTATCTTCGAAACGGTTACCGAAGTTGAGTTTTCAACACATTTTCAAATCGACTAACACTAGGAATAAGTTGCAGCGAAAGTATTTTTTACCCAAAACTTCATTTCGAGATGATTGATCCCGCTATATAAGAAAAATATTTCCAAGCAAAATTCGCGATCGAAACGTTTGACTTCCATTTTCACTCTGTCCTATCGGCACATAATTGAAATCAGTATTTCGGGTAACACGGTGAGACATTTTCAAACGACAATAACTCTCTTGATTTCCAATGAAAAAAATAAAAATTTTTGTTCAAATTCAAGCTCAGAATGTGTACTTTCTAAAACAATCGGGTCGCATCTAAAAATTCCTAACCGTTCAAAATTTATCTTCAAAAAGGTTACCGAAGTTGAGTTTTCAATAAAATTTCAAATCGATTAACGCTCGTGAATAACTTGCAACCAGAGTATTTTTTACCCAAAACTTTATTTCGAGATGATTGATCCAGTGATATATGAAAAATATTTCCTAGCGAAATTCGTTAGCAAAACTTTTGACTTCCATTTTTACTCCCTCCTATCGGCACATAATTGGAATCCGTAATTCGGGTAACACGGTGAGATCTATTGAAACGACAATAACTCTCTTGATTTCTACTGAAAAAAATACAAAATTTGTGTTCAAATTCTAGCTCGGAATGTGTGCTTTCTAAAATATTAAGGCCGAGTCAAAAAATTCCTAACCGTTCAATACTTTTCTTTGAAACGGTTATCGAAGTTGAGTTTTCAACACATTTTCAAATCGATTAATGCTCGTGAATAACTTGCAACTAAAGTATTTTTTACCTAAAACTTTATTTCGAGATGATTGATCCCGCGATATATGAAAAATATTTCCAAGCCAAATTCGTGAGCAAAACGTTTGACTTCCATTTTTACTCCCTCCTACCAGCACGTAATTGGAATCCGTAATTCGGGTAACATGGTGAGACATTTTGAAACGACAATAACTCTCTTGATTTCCATTGAAAAAATGCAAAATTTGCGTTCAAATTCAAGCTCAGAATGTGTACTTTATAAAACATTCGGGCGGCGCTTAAAAATTCCTAACCGTTCAAAAGTGATCTTCGAACTGGTTACCAAAGATGAGTTTTCAACACATTTTCAAATTGAATAACGCCCTGAATAACTTGCAGAGAAAGTGTTTTTTACCCAAAACTTCATTTCCAGATGAGTGATCCCACGATATAAGAAAAATATTTCCAAGCCAAATTCGTGAGCGAAACATTTGACTTCCATTTTTACTCCCCCCTATCGGCACATAATTGGACTCCGTAATTCGGGTAACACAGTGAAATATATTGAAACGACAATAACTCTATTGATTTCTAGTGAAAAAATACAAAATTTGTGTTCAAATTCAAGCTTGGAATGTGTGCTTTCTAAAACATTAAGGCTGCGTCTAAAAATTCCTAACCGTTCATTAGTTTTCTTCAAAACGGTTACCGAAGTCGAGTTCTCAACACATTTTCAAATCGATTAACGCTCGTGAATAACTTGCAACCAATGTATTTTTTACCCAAAACTTCATCTCGAGATGAATTATCCCGCGATATATGAAAAATATTTCCAAGCCAAATTCGTGAGCTAAACGTTTGACTTCCATTTTTACTCCTTCCTATCGGCACATAATTGGAATCCGTAACTCAGGTAACACGGTGAGACATTTGGAAATGACAATAACTCCCTTGATTTCCAATGAAAAAATGCAAAATTTTTGTTCAAATTCAAGCTCAGAATGTGTACTTTCTAAAACATTCGGGCCGCGTGTAAAAATTCCTAACCGTTCAAAAGTGATCTTCGAAACGGGTACCGAAGTTGAGTTTTCAACACATTTTCAAATCGATTAACACTAGGAATAACTTGCAGCGAAAGTATTTTTTATCCAAAACTTCATTTCGAGATGATTGATCCCGCGATACAAGAAAAATATTTCCAAGCAAAATTCGCGATCGAAATGTTTGACTTCCATTTTTACTCCCTCCTATCGGCACATAATTGGAATCCGTAATTCGGGTAACACAGCGAAATATATTGAAACGACAGTAACTCTCTTGATTTCTAGTGAAAAAATACAAAATTTCTGTTCAAATTCAAGCTCAGAATGTGTGCTTTCTAAAACATTCAGGCCACGTCTAAAAATTCCTAACCGTTCAATAGTTTCCTTCGAAATGGTTTCCGAAGTTGAGTTCTCAACACATTTTCAAATCGATTAACGCTCGTGAATAACTTGCAACCAATGTATTTTTTACCCAAAACTTCATTTTGAGATGACTGATCCCGCGATATATGAAAAATATTTCCAAGCCAAATTCGTGAGTGAAACGTTTGACTTCCATTTTTACTCTCTCCTATCAGAACATAATGGGAATCTGTAACTCGGGTAACCCGGTGAAATATTTTGAAACGACATTAACTCTCTTGATTTGCATTTGAAAAATACAAAATTTACGTTCAAATTCAAGCTCAGAATGTGCACTTTCAAAAACATTCAGGCCGCGTATAAAAATTCCTAACCGTTCAAAAGTTATCTTCAAAACGGTTACCGAATTTGAGTTTTCAACACATTTTCAAATCGATTAACGCTCTGAATAACTTGCAGCGAATGTATTTTTTAGCCAAAAGTTCAATTCCAGATGATTGATCCCGTGATATAAAAAAGATATTGCCAAGCCAAATTCGTGAGCGACACGTTTGACTTCCATTTTTACTCCCTCCTATCGGCATATAATTGGAGTCCGTAATTCTGGTAACACGGTGAGACATATTGAAACGAAAATAACTTTCTTGATTTGCATTGAAAAAATAAAAAATTTGTGTTCAAATTCAACCTCAGAAGGTGCACATTCTAAAACAATTAGGCCGTGTCTAAATATTCCTAATCGTTTAAAAGTTCTCTTTAAAACGGTTATCGAAGTTGAGTTTTCATCACATTTTCAAATTGATTAACGCTCTGAATAACTTGCGGCCAAATTATTTTTTACCCAAAACTTCAATTCGAGATGATTGATCCCGAGATATAAGAAAAATATTTCCAACCAAATTCGTGAGCGGAACGTTTGACTTCCATTTTTACCCCCTCCGATCGGCACATAATTGGAATCCGTATTTCGGGTAACACGGTGAGACATTTTGAAACGACAATAACTCTCTTGATTTCCATTGAAAAAATAACAAATTTTGTTCAAATTCAAGCTCAAAATGTGTACTTTCTAAAACAATCGGGTCGCATCTAAAAATTCCTAATCATTCAAAAGTTATCTTCAAAAAGGTTACCGAAGTTGAGTTTTCAACACAATTTCAAATCGATTAACGCTCGTGAATAACTTGCAACCAAAGTATTTTTTACCCAAAACTTTATTTCGAGATGATTGATCCAGTGATATATGAAAAATATTTCCTAGCGAAATTCGTTAGCAAAACTTTTGACTTCCATTTTTACTCCCTCCTATCGGCACATAATTGGAATCCGTAATTCGGGTAACACGGTGAGATCTATTGAAACGACAATAACTCTCTTGATTTCTAGTGAAAAAAATACAAAATTTGTGTTCAAATTCAAGCTCGGAATTTGTGCTTTCTAAAACATTAAGGCCGCGTCAAAAAATTCCTAACCATTCAATACTTTTCTTTGAAACGGTTACCGAAGTTGTGTTTTCAACACATTTTCAAATCTATTAACGCTCGTGAATAACTTGCAACTAAAGTATTTTTTTACCTAAAACTTTATTTTGAGATGATTGATCCCGCGATATATGAAAAATATTTCCAAGCCAAATTCGTGAGCAAAACGTTTGACTTCCATTTTTACTCCCTCCTACCAGCACGTAATTGGAATCCCTAATTTGGGTAACATGGTGAGACATTTTGAAACGACAATAACTCTCTTGATTTCCACTGAAAAAATGCAAAATTTGCGTTCAAATTCAAGCTCAGAATGTGTACTTTATAAAACATTCGGGCGGCGCTTAAAAATTCCTAACCGTTCAAAAGTGATCTTCGAACTGGTTACCAAAGATGAGTTTTCAACACATTTTAAAATTGAATAACGCTCTGAATAACTTGCAGAGAAAGTGTTTTTTACCCAAAACTTCATTTCGAGATGATTGATCCCACGATATAAGAAAAATATTTCCAAGCCAAATTCGTGAGCGAAACGTTTGACTTCCATTTTTACTCCCTCCTATCGGCACATAATTGGAATCCGTAATTCGAGTAACACAGTGAAATATATTGAAACGACAATAACTCTCTTGATTTCTAGTGAAAAAATTAAAAATTTGTGTTCAAATTCAAGCTCGGAATGCGTGCTTTCTAAAACATTAAGGCTGCGTCTAAAAATTCCTAACCGTTCATTTGTTTTCTTCAAAACGGTTACCGAAGTCGAGTTCTCAACACATTTTCAAATCGATTAACGCTCGTGAATAACTTGCAACCAATGTATTTTTTACCCAAAACTTCATCTCGAGATGAATTATCCCACGATATATGAAAAATATTTCCAAGCCAAATTCGTGAGCTAAACGTTTGACTTCCATTCTTACCCCCTCCTATCGGCACATAATTGGAATCCGTAACTCTGGTAACACGGTGAGACATTTTGTATCGACAATAACTCTTTTAATTTGCATTGAAAAAAATACAAAATTTGTGTTCAAATTCAAGCTCAAAATGTGCACACTCTAAAACAATTAGGCCGCGTCTAAAAATTCCTAACCGTTCAAAAGTTATCTTCAAAACGGTTACCGAAGTTGAGTTTTCAACACATTTTGAAATCAATTTATGCTCTGAATAACTTGCAGCGAAAGTATTTTTTTCCCAAAACTTCAGTTCGAGATGATTGATCCCAAGATATAAGAAAAATATTTCCAAGCCAAATTCGTGAGCGACACGTTTGACTTCGATTTTTACTACCTCCTATCGGCATATAATTGAAATCCGTAATTCAGGTAACACGGCGGGACATTTTGAAACGACAATAACTCTCTTCATTTCCAGTGAGAGAACACAAAATTTGTATTCATATTCAAGCTCAAAGTGTGTGCTTTTTAGAAAATTCAGGTCACGTTAAAAAATTCCGTCCCGTTCAAAAGTTATCTTCGACACGGTTACCGAAGATCAGTTTTCAACACATTTTCAAATCGATTAACGCTCGTGAATAACTTGCAATCAATGTATTTTTTACCCAAAACCTCATTTTGAGATGATTGATCCCACGATATATGAGAAAAATTTCCGTGCCAAATTCATGAGAAAAACGTTTGACTTCCATTTTTACTCACTCCTATCGGTACATAATCGGAATCCGTATTTCGGGTTACACGGTGAGACATTTTGAAACGGCAATAACTCTCTTGATTTCCATTGAAAAAGTACAAAATTTGTGTTCAAATTCAAGCTCAGAATGTGTACTTTCTAAAATATTCAGGCCGCGTCAAAAAATTCCTAACCGTTCAAAAGTTATCTTTGAAACGGTTACCGAAGTTGAGTTTTCAACACATTTTCAAATCGACTAACACTAGGAATAAGTTGCAGCGAAAGTATTTTTTACCCGAAACTTCATTTCGAGATGATTGATCCCGCTATATAAGAAAAATATTTCCAAGAAAAATTCGCGATCGAAACGTTTGACTTCTATTTTCACTTTGTCCTATCGGCACATAATTGAAATCAGTATTTCGGGTAACACGGTGAGACATTTTCAAATGACAATAACTCTCTTGATTTCCATTGAAAAAATACAAAATTTGCATTCAAATTCAAGCTCAGAATGTGTACTTTCTAAAACTTTGGGCCGTGTGGAAAAATTCCTAACCGTTCGAAAGTTATCTTCGAAACGGTTACCGAAGATGAGTTTTCAACACATTTTCAAATTGGTTTACGCTCTGAATAACATGCAGAGAAAGTATTTTACCCAAAACTTCATTTCGAGATGATTGATCCCACGATATAAGAAAAATATTTCCAAGCTAAATTCGTGAGCAAAACGTTTGACTTCCATTTTTACTCCCTCCTATCGGCAAATATTTGGAATCTGTAATTCGGGTAACACTGTAAAATATATTGAAACGACAACAACTCTCTCGATTTCTAGTGAAAAAATTAAAAATTTGTGTTAAAATTCAAGCTCAGAATGTGTGCTTTCTAAAACATTCAGGCCGCGTCTAAAAATTCCTAACCGTTCAATAGTTTTCTTCGAAACGGTTACCGAAGTTGAGTTCTCAACACATTTTGAAATCGATTAATGCTCATAAATAACTTGCAACCAATGTATTTTTTACCCAAAACTTCATTTCGAGATGACTGATCCCGCGATATATGAAAAATATTTCAAAGCCAAATTCGTGTGCAAAACGTTTGACTTCCATTTTTACTCCCTCCTATCGGCACATAATTGGAATCCGTAACTCAGGTAACACGGTAAGACATTTGGAAATGACAATAACTCCCTTGATTTGCATTGAAAAAATACAAAATTTGTGTTCAAATTCAAGCTCAGAATGTGCACTTTCTAAAACATTCAGGTCGCGTCTAAAAATTCCTAACCGTTCAAAAGTTATCTTCAAAACGGTTACTGATGTTGAGTTTTCAACACATTTTCAAATCGATTAACGCTCTGAATAACTTGCAGCGAAACTATATTTTACCCAAAACTTCAATTCGAGATGATTGATCCCGAGATATAAGAAAAATATTTCCAAGCCAAATTCGTGAGCGAAACGTTTGATTTCCATTTTTACTCCCTCCTATCGGCACATAATTGGAATCCGTACCTCGGGTAACACGGTGAGACATTTGGAAATGACAATAACACTCTCGATTTCCATTGAAAAAATACAAAATTTGCGTTCAAATTCAAGCTTAGAATGTTTACTTTCAAAAACTTTGGGCCGCGTGGAAAAATTCCTAACCGTTCGAAAGTTATCTTCGAAACGGTTACTGAAGAGGAGTTTTCAACACATATTCAAATTGGTTTACGCTCTGAATAACTTGCAGAAAAAGTATTTTACCCAAAACTTCATTTCGAGATGATTCATCCCACGATATAAGAAAAATATTTCCAAGCCAAATTCGTAAGCAAAATGTTTGACTTCCATTTTCACTCCCTCCTATCGGCAAATATTTGGAATCCGTAATTTGGGTAACACTGTAAAATATATTGAAACGGCAATAACTCTCTCGATTTCTAGTGAAAATATAAAATATTTGTGTTCAAATTCAAGCTCAGAATGTGTGCTTTCTAAAACATTAAGCCCGCGTCTAAAAATTCCTAACCATTCACTAGTTTTCTTCGAAACGGTTACCGAAGTCGAGTTCTCAACACATTTTGAAATCGATTAATGCTCGTGAATAACTTGCAACCAATGTATTTTTTACCCAAAACTTCATTTCGAGATGACTGATCCCGCGATATTTAAAAAATATATCCAAGCCAAATTCGTGATCGAAACGTTTGACTTCCATTTTTACTCCCTCCTATCGGCACATAATTGGAATCCGTAACTCAGGTAACACGGTGAGACATTTGGAAATGACAATAACTCCCTTGATTTCCAATGAAAAAATGCAAAATTTACGTTCAAATTCAAGCTCAGAATGTGTACTTTCTAAAACATTTGGGCCGCGTGCCAAAATTCCTAACCGTTCAAAAGTGATCTTCGAAACGAGTACCGAAGTTGAGTTTTCAACACATTTTCAAATCGATTAACACTAGGAATAACTTGCAGTGAAAGTATTTTTTATCCAAAACCTCATTTCGAGATGATTGATCCCACGATACAAGAAAAATATTTCCAAGCAAAATTCGTGATCGAAATGTTTGACTTCCATTTTCACTCCCTCCTATCAGCACATAATTGGAATCCGTATTTCGGGTAACACGGTGAGACATTTTCACACGACAATAACTCTCTCGATTTCCATTGAAAAAATACAAAATTTGCGTTCAAATACAAGCTCAGAATGTGTACTTTCAAAAACTTTGGGCCGCGTGGAAAAATTCCTAACCGTTCGAAAGTTATCTTCGAAACGGTTACTGAAGAGGAGTTTTCAACACATATTCAAATTGGTTTACGCTCTGAATAACTTGCAGAAAAAGTATTTTACCCAAAACTTCATTTCGAGATTATTGATCCCACGATATAAGAAAAATATTTCCAAGCCAAATTCGTGAGCAGAACGTTTGATTTCCATTTTCACTCCCTCCTATCGGCAAATATTTGGAATCCGTCATTCTGGTAACACTGTAAAATATATTAAAACGACAATAACTCTCTCGATTTCTAGTGAAAAAATAAAAAATTTGTGTTCAAATTCAAGCTCAGAATGTGTGCTTTCTAAAACTTTAAGGCCGCGTCTAAAAATTCCTAACCATTCACTAGTTTTCTTCGAAACGGTTACTGAAGTTGAGTTCTCAACACATTTTGAAATTGATTAATGCTCGTGAATAACTTGCAACCAATGTATTTTTTACCCAAAACTTCATTTCAAGATGACTGATCCCGCGATATATGAAAAATATTTCCAAGCCAAATTCGTGAGCGAAACGTTTGACTTCCATTTTTACTCCCTCCTATCGGCACATAATTGGAATCCGTAACTCAGGTAACACGGTGAGACATTTGGAAATGACAATAACTCCCTTGATTTGCATTGAAAAAATACAAAATTTTTGTTCAAATTCAAGCTCAGAATGTGCACTTTCTAAAACATTCAGGTCGCGTCTAAAAATTCCTAACTGTTCAAAAGTTATCTTCAAAACGGTTACCGAAGTTGAGTTTTCAACACATTTTCAAATCGATTAACACTCTGAATAACTTGCAGTGAAAGTATATTTTACCCAAAACTTCAATTTGAGATGATTGATCCCGAGATATAAGAAAAATATTTCCAAGCCAAATTCGTGAGTGACACGTTTGACTTCCATTTTTACTCCCTCCTATCGGCACATAATTGGAATCCGTAATTCGGGTAACACAGAGAGACATATTGAAAGGACAATAACTCTCGATTTCTAGTGAAAAACTACAAAATTTGTGTTCAAATTCAAGCTTCAAATGTGTGCTTTCTAAAACATTAAGGCCACGTCTAAAAATTCCTAACCGTTCAATAGTTTTTTTCGAAACGGTTACCGAAGTTGAGTTCTCAACACATTTTCAAATCGATTAACGCCGTGAATAACTTGCAACCAATATATTTTTTACCCAAAACTTCATTTCGAGATGAATGATCCCGCGATATATGAAAAATATTTCCAAGCCAAATTCATGAGCGAAACATTTGACTTCCATTTTTACTCCCTCCTATCGGCACATAATTGGAATCCGTAACTCGGGTAACTCGGTGAGACATTTTGAATCGACAATAACTCTCTTGATTTGCATCGAAAAAATACAAAATTTGTGGTCAAATTCTAGCTCAGAATGTGCACAATCTAAAACAATCAAGCCGCGTCTAAAAATTCCTAACCGTTCAAAAGTTATCTTCAAAACGGTTACCGAAGTTTAGTTTTCAACACATTTTCAAATCGATTAACCCCCCGAATTACTTGCAGCGAAAGTATTTTTTTCCCAAAACTTCAATTCAAGATTATTGATCCCGAGATATAAGAAAAACATTTCCAAGCCAAATTCGTGAGCGACACGTGTGACTTCCATTTTTACTACTTCCTATCGGCACATAATTGGAATCCGTAATTCAGGTAACACGGCGGGACATTTTGAAACGACAATAACTCTCTTCATTTCCAATGAGAAAATACAAAATTTGTATTCATATTCAAGCTCAAAGTGTGTGCTTTCTAGAAAATTCAGGTCACGTCGAAAAATTCCTTCCCGTTCAAAAGTTATCTTCTAGACAGTTACCGAAGATCAGTTTTCAACACATTTTCAAATCGATTAACGCTCGTGAATAACTTGTAGCCAAAGTATTTTTTACCCAAAACCTCATTTCAAGATGATTGATCCCGCGATATATGAAAAAAATTTCCAAGCCAAATTTGTGAGCAAAACGTTTGACTTCCATTTTTACTCCCTCCTATCGTCACATAATTGGAATCCGTATTTCGGGAAACACAGTGAGACATTTTGAAACGGCAATAACTCTCTTGATTTCCATTGAAAAAATACAAAATTTGTGTTCAAATTCAAGCTCAGAATGTGTAATTTCTAAAATATTCAAGCCGCATCTAAAAATTCCTAACCGTTCAAATGTTATCTTCGAAACGGTTATTGAAGTTGAGTTTTCAACACATTTTCAAATTGATTAACACTAGGAATAACTTGCAGCGAAAGTATTTTTTACCCAAAACTTCATTTCGAGATGATTGATCCCGCGATATAAGAAAAATATTTCGAAGTAAAATTCGCGATCGAAACGTTTGACTTCCATTTTCACTCCCTCCTATTGGCACATAATTGGAATCCGTATTTCGGGTAACACTGTGAGACATTTTCAAACGACAATAACTCTCTCGATTTCCATTGAAAAAATACAAAATTTGTGTTCAAATACAAGCTCAGAATGTGTACTTACTAAAACTTAGGGCCGCGTGGAAAAATTCCAAACCGTTCGAAAGTTATCTTCGAAACGGTTACCGAAGATGAGTTTTCAACACATTTTCAAATTGATTAACGCTCTGAATAACTTGCAGAGAAAGTATTTTACCCAAAACTTCATTTCGAGATGATTGATCCCACGATACAAGAAAAATATTTCCGAGCCAAATTCATGAGCAAAACGTTTGACTTCGATTTTTACTCCCTCCTATCGGCAAATATTTGGAATCCGTATATATGGGTGACACTGTTAAATATATTGAAACGACAATAACTCTCTCGATTTCTAGTGAAAAAATAAAACATTTGTGTTCAAATTAACGCTCAGAATGTGTGCTTTCTAAACATTTAGGCCGCGTCTAAAAATTCCTAACCGTTCTATAGTTTTCTTCGAAACGGTTAACGAAGTTGAGTTCTCAACACATTTTCAAATCGATTAACGCTCGTGAATAACTTGCAACCAATGTATTTTTTACCCAAAACTTCATTTCGAGATGACTGATCCCACGATATATGAAAAATATTTCCAAGCCAAAGTCGTGTGCGAAATGTTTGACTTCCATTTTTACTCTCTCCTATCAGCACATAATTGGAATCCGTATTTTGGGTAACCATGGTGAGACATTTTGAAACGACAATAACTCTCTTGATTTCCATTGAAAAAATACAAAATTTGTGTTCAAATTCAATCTCAGAATGTGTACTTTCTAAAACATTTGGGCCGTGTCTAAAAATTCCAAACTGTTCAAAAGTTATCTTCTAGAGGATTACCGAAGATGAGTTTTCAACACATTTTCAAATTGATTAACGCTCGCGAATAACTTGCTGCCAAATTATTTTTTACCCAAAACTTCAATTCGGGATGATTGATCTCGAGATATAAGAAAAATATTTCCAAGCTAAATTCGTGAGCGAAACGTTTGATTTCCATTTTTACTCCCTTCAATCGGCACATAATTTGAATCTGTATTTCGGGTAACACGGTGGGACATTTTGAAACAACAATAACTCTCTTGATTTCTAGTGAAAAAATACAAAATTTGTGTTCAAATTCAAGCTCGAAATGTGTGCTTTCTAAAACATGCAGGCCGCGTCTAAAAATTCCTAACCATTCAATAGTTTTCTTCGAAACGGTTACCGAAGTTGAGTTTTCAACACATTTTCAAATTGATTAACACTAGGAATAACTTGCAGCGAAAGTATTTTTTACCCTAAACTTCATTTCGAGATGATTGATCCCGCGATATAAGAAAAATATTTCGAAGTAAAATTCGCGATCGAAACGTTTGACTTCCATTTTCACTCCCTCCTATTGGCACATAATTGGAATCCGTATTTCGGGTAACACTGTGAGACATTTTCAAACGACAATAACTCTCTCGATTTCCATTGAAAAAATACAAAATTTGTGTTCAAATACAAGCTCGGAATGTGTACTTACTAAAACTTAGGGCCGCGTGGAAAAATTCCAAACCGTTCGAAAGTTATCTTCGAAACGGTTACCGAAGATGAGTTTTCAACACATTTTCAAATTGATTAACGCTCTGAATAACTTGCAGAGAAAGTATTTTACCCAAAACTTCATTTCGAGATGATTGATCCCACGATACAAGAAAAATATTTCCGAGCCAAATTCATGAGCAAAACGTTTGACTTCGATTTTTACTCCCTCCTATCGGCAAATATTTGGAATCCGTATATATGGGTAACACTGTTAAATATATTGAAACGACAATAACTCTCTCGATTTCTAGTGAAAAAATAAAACATTTGTGTTCAAATTAACGCTCAGAATGTGTGCTTTCTAAACATTTAGGTCGCGTCTAAAAATTCCTAACCGTTCTATAGTTTTCTTCGAAACGGTTAACGAAGTTGAGTTCTCAACACATTTTCAAATCGATTAACGCTCGTGAATAACTTGCAACCAATGTATTTTTTACCCAAAACTTCATTTCGAGATGACTGATCCCACGATATATGAAAAATATTTCCAAGCCAAAGTCGTGTGCGAAATGTTTGACTTCCATTTTTACTCTCTCCTATCAGCACATAATTGGAATCCGTATTTTGGGTAACCATGGTGAGACATTTTGAAACGACAATAACTCTCTTGATTTCCATTGAAAAAATACAAAATTTGTGTTCAAATTCAATCTCAGAATGTGTACTTTCTAAAACATTTGGGCCGTGTCTAAAAATTCCAAACTGTTCAAAAGTTATCTTCTAGAGGATTACCGAAGATGAGTTTTCAACACATTTTCAAATTGATTAACGCTCGCGAATAACTTGCTGCCAAATTATTTTTTACCCAAAACTTCAATTCGGGATGATTGATCTCGAGATATAAGAAAAATATTTCCAAGCTAAATTCGTGAGCGAAACGTTTGATTTCCATTTTTACTCCCTTCAATCGGCACATAATTTGAATCTGTATTTCGGGTAACACGGTGGGACATTTTGAAACAACAATAACTCTCTTGATTTCTAGTGAAAAAATACAAAATTTGTGTTCAAATTCAAGCTCGAAATGTGTGCTTTCTAAAACATGCAGGCCGCGTCTAAAAATTCCTAACCATTCAATAGTTTTCTTCGAAACGGTTACCGAAGTTGAGTTCTCAACACATTTGCAAATCGATTAACGCTCGTGAATAACTTGCAACCGAAGAGTCTTATTCCTTCTTTCTGCTACACCATTCTATTGGGGAGTTCCAGGTGTAGTCAATTGGGATATAATCACATTTTGAGTTAAGTAATCCTTGAAATCCCCAAGATGGTATTCGCCACCACGATCAGATCGAATAGCTTTTATGCGTTTACCTAATTGATTCTCAACTTCAGCCCTAAACTCTTTGAACTTTTCAAAGGCTTCGAACTTCCGTCTCATTAGGTACACATAACCATATCTTGAGTAATCATCGGTAAAAGTGATGAAGTACTCATAACCGCCTTTTGCTTGGATTGACATAGGACCACATACATCTGTATGAACTAATTCAAGCAACTCTTGGGCTCTTCTACCTTTTGCATTAAAAGGTCGTTTGGTCATTTTGCCTTCCAAACAAGATTCATAAACTGGAAATTCATCAAAGTCCAATGGCTCTAAAAGACCATCTTTGATCAGTCTTTGAATTCTATTCGGATTAATATGACCCAAACGCAAGTGCCAAAGATATGCTTCATTAGTAGAATGAAACTTTCTCTTTAATGATTTTACATGAGAGTTATGATCTAATTCAGAATTATGTAATTCATGCTTATCAAGAGTTATAATATAAAGACCATCCACAATATTGCCAGAACAGATAAACACTTTATCCTTCTTTATTACAACATTGTCTTTTAGGATAACATAATATCAATGTTTACCTAAATAAGTTGCAGAAATTAAATTCCTACGAACATTAGGTACATACAAACAGTCTTCCAATATTAAAACTCTAGATTCAAAACATAAATTAAACACTCCAATAGCTACAACTGGAATCCTGCTCCCATCAGCCAAGGTAAGAAACATTTCCCCTTCATTTAGCTTTCTGGTCTCCTGAAACCCCTGCAAAGATTTGCAGATATGATTAGTACAACCTGAATCCACACACCAGGAATCTGTGGAATTCTGTACCAAACATGTTTCAAGAAGGAATGTACTTTTCATACCTCTATTCTTGGCAGCCTTAAATATTGGACAATTCCTCTTCCAATGTCCTTTCTCACCACAATGGAAACACTTTCCTTTGGTTTTCTTTCCTTTGTTGGCAACTCCTAAGGCAACTTGTTTACCATCTTTCTTAGTGAAGTTCTTCTTCTTCTTCTTCTTACCTTTGCCTTTCGACTTAGGTTGAGAAGTCGAAGCTTCACCAACATTGGCTTTAACACTAGAAGTACCAAGGATGCCTTCCGCCGCTACCAACTCATTCATCAATTCAGACAATGTATAAATCTTTTTGTTCATATTATAGTTAAGTCTGAATTCCTTGAATGATTCTGATAGTGACTGGAGTATCATATCCACTTGGGATTCTCCATCAATATCGGCACCTAAAACTTCCAATGTATTCAGATTAGAGATCATCCTAAGACAATGCTCCCTCACTGAAGTACCTTCAGCCATTTTGGTATTATAAATCTGCCTCATAGTTTCTTGCCTTGCAGAACGGCCTTGCTCACCAAACATCTCCTTTAGACTGAGCATAATGTTCGAAGCTAGTTCTACATCCTGCATTTGATGCTGTAGAACATTTGAAATAGATGCTAGGATATAGCACTTAGCCATCTCATTAGATTTCTGCCAACGATCATATTGCTGTTTTTCCTCAAGAGGAGCATCTAATGATGGTAAGCTAGGACATGGTTGAGTAAGCACATATTTGTGCTCTTCAGCAGTAAGAACAATGTCCAAGTTTCTTTTCCAGTCAACATAGTTGGATCCAATCAGTTTGTTTTGATTAAGTATAGCAACAAGTGGGCTAAATGATGCCATGATTTTAAATATGAAAATAACAAACATGAATATAATAAGTAAACTAGACACTATCAATTTAGCATATAATCATATAATATGGAACCTTATAAAACCATAAAATAATATATGCAACGACAAACCAATCTATGTCTATAATTCCTTGGTAGCAAGTTTATTATAAATACATTAATTGATTGAGAACTATTCTCATTATTAGTGCTATTATGATAACTCTTATCATACACTAATAATATGCCGTATTAGCTTTAGCCTCCAAGTGATAATGACATAGCTCCTTTGGGTGGTAAACATTGCACTTAGTCTAGTGTACACCATTATCTAGAATCATGTGTAACCACATTTCATCTCCCTTATAATGTTTAAACTTGTAGTACCATGGAACAAAACACCCTCCTTTGGGATCGCTAGACATATATGCCAAAACGAGGTGCTTATCCATACTACTTTAAACAGGTTAGTTCAATCTTATAGTACTTGAAGTAAACACCCTCCTTTGGGATCGCAAGGCATATACGCCAAGACGAGGTGCTTACCTACACTACTATGAACCGATAATGGTGGCCGTGAGATCCAACCCTTGTATCTCTCTCCCACTAGATGTTTTAAATTAAAGGTTTTTGTTAGGTTCTAAGGTCTTAGGATTTTATGTATTTAGAACTCTAATTTGTAATGTTGGCAAACCATGATCAAAACATTGTATGGTATCTTCTTTAGACTTGCTCAAAGTTGGTTTAATATTGTAAAGTTGGAATCGAGTGGCTGCAGAAGTATTTGGGACTCTCGGCCTGGCTCGATCGATCGAAGAATAGACTCGATCGATCGAAAATCGCACAGGTTGAATTTTCTGCAGAATTTCCAACTCAGCCCTACTTCATTAAACGTTTAGGGTTTTATGTTTTTACCCTAGGTATATAAATAAAACCCTAGCCACGTTTTTGAAGGTTGTCCATATTGTATTGTTGCTCATACATTGCGGTTTTGTGTGAATCTCTTGTGAGATCTTTGAGGAGCTTTCCTTTACACAAAACTTAGGGTTTTCATGGTGAAGATTATTTCAACATCTTGAAGATCATTATTGTTGCAACCATTGGAACTTAAAAGAAAAGCAAGCGGGGAGCTTGTAGCTGATTGAAGAATTCAAGAAAGAAGTAGTCCGTGGATTCGGAGCCTGCGCGTGGTCGTGTCAGGAAGTTCTACTGGTGGGTAGCATTAGGAAGTCGAGCGGGGAGCTTGTAGTCCTTTTGTACGAACTTCAATTCTTTCATAGTGAATTCAGGTTAGCCTTGAGGATCGGTGGGTCAAATCCTCCCCAGGTTTTTACCGTGTGGTTTCCTGGGTGATCATATCTTGTGTTCTTTATTTTCCGCTGCATTATATCTTGATATGATTGTTTGGATTGTTTTAACCTAGAATTGTTTAATTTGACTAAGTAATAACTTGGCTAATTAATCTAGGCTACGCAATCTGTGTGTTTTAAGGGGTCTAAAACCGTACAAGTGGTATCAGAGCTTGGTAGCTCTTTGTGCTTGAGATTTTTAATCTCTGAGCTGATCCTTGACCCCTGTTGTCATGGAGCATGGACACTCTCTGTTTGTTCCTCCTCATTTTGATGGGAACAACTATGCCTATTGGAAAGTAAGGATGAAAGCATTCCTGAAATCCATTGATGAAAGGGTTTGGAATTCCGTTGAATACGGATGGGAGAAGCCCGCTACTCCTGTGAGTGAGTGGCAAACTTCTGAAAAAGAAGCAGCAAGCTTCAATAGCAAAGCTATGAATGCTATCTTTAATGCTGTTTCTATGGAGGAATTTAAGAGAATCTCTAATGTTGAGGTTGCTCATACTGCTTGGAAAATCCTCCAAACTGTGCATGAAGGCACAAAGGCAGTTAAGATAAACAAACTGCAGCAATTAACTTCTAGGTTTGAAAACATTAGGATGTCTGATGATGAATCCTTTGATGAATTTTATGCCAAACTGAATGATATTGTTAATTCTGCTTTTAATTTGGGAGAAATCTATGATCAACCTAAGATTGTTAGGAAGATTCTTAGATCTTTAACTGAAGACTTTAGACCCAAAGTGACTGCCATAACTGAAAGCAAGGATGTGGACTCCATTCCTGTTGATGAGCTTGTAGGATCTCTTCAATCCTATGAGTCTGACCTACCTAAAGTAAACAAATCCAAATCAATGGCTCTTAAGTCAGTTGATGATGTTGATGGTGGTGGATTTGATGATGAGCTCTCTGCTACAGAGATTGCCTATCTTGCCAAAAATTTTAAGAACTTTCTTAGGAATACAAATAGAAAGGCAAGAGGTACTTACACTGCTGAACCTAGAAATTTTAGGAAGAATGATCCCACTAAGGTTAACAATTTTGAAAAACCTAGAGAAAATTCTGGTCAATCTTCTAATAACTCTCTGGGTCCTCAATGTTTTGGCTGTCAAGGGTATGGTCATGTGAAGTCTGAATGTCCTACATTCTTAAGGACTAAGGGTAAAGCTATGGCTGTAACCCTTAGTGATAATGAGGTTTCTGATGATGAGTCCGGTGGTGACGAGGATGGAAACTTCATTGCCTTCACGGCTACTGCTATAGTCAATGAAGGCATATCTGCTGAAGAGAACCCTTCTGATGGGGAACTCTCTGAAGATGCAGATCTTCAAGAGGCCTATAACAAACTTTGCAAAATTGCTGCAAAGGATGCTATGAAAGTTGAACTTGGCCTAAAGAAAATTGATTCTCTTGAGCTTGAAAAGAGAAATTTGCTTGTTAAACTGTTTGATGCAAATGAACTTTTGAACAATGTTAAATCTGAGAATATGCTTTTACTTGATAAAGTTAGAACTTTGGAACATGATTTATCTGTTGCTAGATCTGCTAGTTCTAAACTTGATCACATGCTAAATGTTCAAAAGTATCCTTCTGATAAAACTGGGTTAGGATATGTTGAAAGCATCTTTGATACTGGACCACATTCCACTACTTTTGTTCCTTCTTCATCTTCTAAACCTTCCATGAGTGAGGGTGTGAGTGAAACTGTCAAACCTTCTGCGAGTGAGGTAGTTAAACCTGTAGAAGCTTCACCACCTAAGAAGACTAGGGTAGACTTAAGAGAAGCTAAACCTAAGGAGCCTACCAAATCTAAGGACAAGATGCATGGTAAACCTGCGTGGGTTTGTCATTATTGTGGTAAGTCTGGACATATTCGTCCTAACTGTTACAAGCTTCAAGCTGATAAGAGAGCAAATAAACCAAAAGTGCCTGTGCCTCAAGCACAAGATCCTATGGCATTAATTGGTGAATTGGTAAAGGTGTTAAACCTTTATTCCAATCATGGAGTTGGGAATCACTCGAATGTGAATAAGAACTCCATTGCTCATGGTGCATCTAAAAAGTTTTGGATGCAAAAGACTCGAAATACTTGAGTCTTTCTGACATGGTCCTTGTGCTTCATTGCTCTATTCTTTTGTGACCATTGTTCTTTGTTTTTTTTTGTTTTCTTTGTTCTAGGACTTGCATTGCATTACATTCATGCATTTCATTCTAGGATTTATTTGTTTTCCTTTAAATAAAAAAAAAAAATAAAAAAAAAAAATAAAAAAGGAAAGAAGGAAGCAAATTTATGTTGAACATATTGTTCTTGATTTTTGAAAAACAAGGTTGGTCAATTTATTTACACATAACATGTCTTATGTACCTTGTTTAGCTTGGATGAGCTTACTTTATTGCACTTTACTAGTTTGAGCTTTGTAGTGCATGTTGTGTGGGAAAGATGTTTATGGTGTTTATCACTTTGTCTTAATCTTGAAGTCACATGTTATTTGACTGTCGGACTTGATCCTTTTGAGAAAGGCATAAATAACCATCTCACCACTGTTCACTAGCCAATCATGAACACCTTAGTGCATATCATAAGATTCTGTGCTCGAGAAAGTGTAGCACATGCACAAAAAGAACATAAGGTGTAGCCTCAAATTAAAACTAAAACTGGTGTGTACTATTAGGCTTGATGCCAATTCACTTAATTCAAACCGGTGTGTACTATTAGGCTGAATGCCATCTCATGCAAATAAGAGGCAAAAATACAAGAAACTTACATGATTGCAAGCTTTTGTTCTAGGAGATGTGGGAGTTATAGGATGTAACTCTTTAGGTGATAGTCTCTTTTAAATTCTATATGATGAATTTTGTAGACTTTGTGATTGATTACTATTCACATATCACCTCACATGTATCTCAAGTTTTTACTAGTATCACACACGACACAAGTTACTCTTAGTTAATCACTGTACATGCTAGTGTGTGTTTTTGGTCTGACCAACCAAGTTTGAAAATATCTTGAGATTTATGCACAACATATTTGTTGCTTGAGAAAATATAATGGGAGGTTGATTGCAATTTGTTTAAAAATATTGGGTTCAAAATTTTGGGTTTTTGAAAAAGCATTCCATCTCATACTCATGCATTTTGTTTCTTCAATTTAATGCTTTGAGGAGTTATTTTCAAAATTCGGCTTGTGTCTTTCAAAAACTGTGATTTTTCCAAAATTTAGTGAGCCTCTGCCCATTTCGATCGATCCAACCTATTTTTCGATCAATCGAAAAAGTGCTCTCATTTGTCTTAAAATGACTGTGCTTTTCGATCGATCGAATGTATTTTTCGATCGATCGAATATCGTGAAAAAGGTTTTTAAAAGGCACTTTTCTGACTTTTTCAAAGATCCTATTTCAAATTTTTTCAAACTTTTCCTTCTCTCTCCGCGTTGGCAAGGCTCCACCTTTGAGATTTTGTCGTTTTCCTCCGTTCTTTTTGCCAAATCTCTCCTTCCTCAAGCCGGTAAGACTCTTTTGCCCTTCCTTTTGATTTTATTTTCATTATTTCATGCATTAATCCATGCATTTAAGGGTAATTTTCGGACTAGACTCTTTGTGGATTTTCTGTTGATTCAAACCTTAGTTTAAATTGATCATTGGGTTTTTGTGGGGACACATTATATTAATGATCCTTGGTGGTTAATTTGATCAATTTGGTGTTTTGTGAAAAATTGAAAATTCTAGGGTTTGTTCTTGATCCGAATTGGGGATTTTGTTGAATTGGATTGAATTTGATGAAATTGGCTTGTTGTGTTGGTGTAATTAAGCATTATAATCTATGTGCTGTGTTTTGTAATGCTTAATTCATCAATTTGTTACAAAATTTTCAAGTGGTTTTTCAAATTTTGGGATTTTTTGATAGAAATTCCTTGTTCAAGCCAATTTTGTCCAATTACTCTCAATTAAACTTAATTTGTCACTGCATTTAGATCATGCATCACAACATGTTATTGTTCATGCATCATATAGATTTTTGTTCTATATTTTTTATTGTGCTAATTTGCAGTCTGCCTTTGGTTTTGTTTTCTCTTGTTTCTTTGTGTTTTTTTCTCTTTGTGTCTCTGTCCTTTCCTTAGCACTATGCCTAGGAAAACTAGAGTCCGTAGGAGTGTTCCCTCACCTTCTCCTTCACCCCCTCCATCCTTTGATAGTGAGAGGTTTCCGCGTGAGGAAAACCAAGAGATTTTTGAGAAACTGACCGTTAAGAGAAAGATTTGGGCTGAGCGTTCTGTGCTTTTAGATGAGCTTGATTCTGCCATTAGGGCAAATTTTGAGCGTCGGGGTTGGTTACCCTTGGTGGAGATTTCTGATCCTCCTCCACCTTCTGCCTTGATTAGAGAGTTCTATTCGAACATCTCTATCCGCGTCTATGATTCCAACACTCTTGTTAGGAGTTGGATACGAGGCGTAGAGTACACCATTACTCCTCGGGTAGTGGCTGATGCTCTTGGGGTACCATTGGTCCAGCATCCTGTCTATCCTTATGCTGAGTCTCCCGAGATTAGCGATGTTTTGTCATACGTCACTGGTACTACTGTCCAGTGGGGTTCTGATCCTCGGATCACTTCTGCTGAGCTTTCTGGGTTGCACTATCTGTTCTTTCGGATAGCTTGTCATTCGATCTGGCCTATTTCCCATGTTCACACCATTCCTCTTGAGAGGTGTGTTTTTCTATACGCTCTTGTTACTGATGCTCCTATTAGTTTTCCCCATCTTTTTCTTCGTTCTTTGAACGAAGTTTATAGGAGTTCATCGACTGCTCATGCTCTAGTTCATCCTATTTTCATTCATAGGATTCTTCTCTTTCTTGGTCTTGATGACTTTCCTGCCTCTGAGCCCGTCCATGTGATAGGACCTATAGGTGCGTCTTTTCTTAGACAGAGGGCCGCTCATCTTCGAGCTGGTTCTAAACACCCTAGATCTGAGCCCTCTAGTAGTGCACCTCCTCCTCCTTCTTCTTCTGCAGGTTTCGCTGGTGAGGATATTCCTATTCCTGTTGGTGATGATGCTGCTGCTGATGTTCCTCCGCCTCCTTCGGCCGACTTTGATGTTCGTCGTACTTTGGAGACTGTCATGACTGTTCAGCAGGCTCATGGTCAGATTTTGGTGGATTTGCTGGATGAGATGCGTGCTCTCCGAGCTGATCTTGCGCATCTTCGTTCACCCTCACCACCTCCTTTTGATGGCGACTTGTGATTGTCCTTTGGCATTCCGTCACAAAAAGGGGGAGTGGAGTTTTGACCTGTAGTAGAGTTTTTGTTGTTAGGGGGAGATTTTTTTGTTTTAGAGGAGCTTGTGGAGTTTTAGATTGTATCTATGTGCTTCACTTTGTATATCATTTTTTTGGGATATTCATGTTAGGGGGAGTAACATTGATTGATATACATGATATTTTTTATTGATTCTTGTTGCTTTATGATTCACTGCGTATTGATTTATATTTATGACTTGTTCATTTTTTATATGTCTTTATTTTGTTGTGTGGATCTTACAAGGATGTTATACCTGTTGTTTTACTCTTTACTGTCACACATGCGTTTATGCGTTTGTTGAGTATTTCAGGATTATACAGGTTGATTCAACTAAGCTGCTGTCTACACTTGCAACTATGGATAGTAGTTAGGCTGAATTGGATTTTATGAGCATTATCTTTGTAAAGGGCTTTTTATTTGTAAAACTTTGAGCTGTTAATTAGGGTTTTGTCACGGATTGCCAAAGGGGGAGTTTGTTAGGTTCTAAGGTCTTAGGATTTTATGTATTTAGAACTCTAATTTGTAATGTTGGCAAACCATGATCAAAACATTGTATGGTATCTTCTTTAGACTTGCTCAAAGTTGGTTTAATATTGTAAAGTTGGAATCGAGTGGCTGCAGAAGTATTTGGGACTCTCGGCCTGGCTCGATCGATCGAAGAATAGACTCGATCGATCGAAAATCGCACAGGTTGAATTTTCTGCAGAATTTCCAACTCAGCCCTACTTCATTAAACGTTTAGGGTTTTATGTTTTTACCCTAGGTATATAAATAAAACCCTAGCCACGTTTTTGAAGGTTGTCCATATTGTATTGTTGCTCATACATTGCGGTTTTGTGTGAATCTCTTGTGAGATCTTTGAGGAGCTTTCCTTTACACAAAACTTAGGGTTTTCATGGTGAAGATTATTTCAACATCTTGAAGATCATTATTGTTGCAACCATTGGAACTTAAAAGAAAAGCAAGCGGGGAGCTTGTAGCTGATTGAAGAATTCAAGAAAGAAGTAGTCCGTGGATTCGGAGCCTGCGCGTGGTCGTGTCAGGAAGTTCTACTGGTGGGTAGCATTAGGAAGTCGAGCGGGGAGCTTGTAGTCCTTTTGTACGAACTTCAATTCTTTCATAGTGAATTCAGGTTAGCCTTGAGGATCGGTGGGTCAAATCCTCCCCAGGTTTTTACCGTGTGGTTTCCTGGGTGATCATATCTTGTGTTCTTTATTTTCCGCTGCATTATATCTTGATATGATTGTTTGGATTGTTTTAACCTAGAATTGTTTAATTTGACTAAGTAATAACTTGGCTAATTAATCTAGGCTACGCAATCTGTGTGTTTTAAGGGGTCTAAAACCGTTCAGTTTTTATGTTTAAGAACCATAATAATGCTTGAAACCCTTAAAAACATAATCCTAATCACATTAGGAATAAATTTCATTAAAGTATTTTAATAGGAAACCAAAATACTTTATTCTAGCATTAATATACTATTTGACTATAAATATATGATGCAAGGCAAGTAACAATATGATGAATCCTTTATAAACAATTTGCATGTAAACCCATATATTTATATATATATATATATATATATAATATAATATAATATACGGATTATACAACCAAGGCAAATATTACATGCGTAAAAGAGGGCCATCAAGAACTTGCATATAAACCCATATATTTAATTGAAAGCATGTTAATGGCAGATTGAAAATGCCACATGGGTCCCCGAAACCATGCAAGATCAGAAGCCTTATAATAATCAACAAAAGATGCCAACATATACTTCCATATCCAACCGGTGCAATATCATAGTGCACGCACATGACAGTTATTTCAATAACTGTATCCGAACAACTAGAAGTTTATGGCCAAGGATAAATATATATGCACCAAGCCATGTATATCATCTAGAAGTTTATAGAAACTTCAATCTATATAACTGAATGGTCTTCAATCATTGTTATACAGCAAGGATTCAAATGAATCCTTTAAGACAACAAAAAACAACCGTGGGCCAACATAAATGCTTTTGAAGATGGAATTCCATTTTAAAAGGAATTCACTTCACATCAACGCAAAGTCAATCTCCAAAAAATAAATTATGAAATAAAAAATCCTATAAACGTGATTATATAGAACAATCATGGCAGATTTAAGAATCCCATAACACAAAGAAAATGATATTCTTTGATTCTAAAATTCAATCACATGCTATACAATCGTGATATGAAAACCTGGCTCTGATACCAATTGTTGGTAAATCTGGTTTTGTATCTCATACAAAACACATAGCGGAAGCAACAAACGTGGATCTACTTCATTCATGATTGATAACTCACATTATGTAAATTTCAGAATTTAAGAACAAGATAGCGTACCTTGGTGCGGTGAAATTCAAAACAAAAGATTATAAGTACTTGGGAACATTTTTAATCTTCACTCCAATTCCACTTTACGCCCAAGAAGTGTGGTCTCTCAATCAATTTCCAAGGGAGAATAATTGAGTGGTTTCACTCGCACATACACACCACTTCACAATGGTGTCTCACTTTTTCTCTGATAAAAATTTTGTATGTCTCTCCCTTTATATATAACTGATTATCTAATTGGGCCAGCCTATTGGGCCTTTCCAATTGGGCTTTAATGTGTGGCTTGGAGTGGGACCAAAAGGACCAATAAGACACTAGCTCCAATGGGCCTTGGGCTTTTCTGTCAACTCTTGACAAGTCCAAAGTTACCATTAATTATATTTAATACCACTATATAAATATAATTGCACTCTAGGCCTTATTAATAAATTATATCCCAAAACTTTATTATACATGCAACCCCTTCATAAAATATTCGTAGTAATTCAAAGTCATAAATATAGACTGTCACTTTAAAGATTACTACGTCTTAATCCTTGAGTACCCGGTTTAATCCTTTTAAGTTATTCATTATATATTTATGAAATCCAATTTCATAAATATATACTTTAGTAATTTCTTACCAAAGTGGTTAGGCCTAACTCTCTGAATAACTAAACCCATTAAACTTATCTCAAAGGAATATTTTAAATCTTTGTTAAGAGATTATGAATTCCATCTTGAAAATATATGTTCCATCAACACAAAATGTGGCTGCCCAACATACTGAGGTTTTGACCGTTACTTTAGATCTCACTCTTGATATATCAAAGCAACCTACACTTCATGATTAGGTCCATTATTCTCTCAGGATTAAGAGTTCATGCAAATATAAGTTGTGAGATTTATTATTCAACTGACAGTCATTAGGAGAATAATAAATCTCACAGCGGTCCAGTTCAATATTTCTTAACTCCTAAAACATATTAACACATCAACTAGAAGTCTCCACTTCCATGATCAAGACAAATCATCTTAGTTGATATGTTATAGTCTTCGCAGATGAAATGCCCAATTTCATCACTGACAATGTACTAATATTTTGAGTTTACAAAGAACTTCTGACTTATATCTTCTGTGACTAAATCACATAAATCACATACTATGCATCTCATTGACTAAATGATAATGTCGGAATATTCGTGTCACCATTACTTTAGATAATAATAAAACAACTTTATTAATTACAATATTAAGTTATACATTATGTCATACATAATGTCATACATAATATCATACATAGCATCATACAACAGGAGTTAAGGGCACTAATCCCAACAGATTGATCCTGGGATATATGAAAAATATTTTCAAGCCAAATTCGTGAGCAAAACGTTTGACTTCCATTTTTACACCCTCCTATCGGCACATAATTGGAATCCGTATTTCAGGTAACACGGTGAGACATTTTGAAACGACAATAACTCTCTTGATTTCCATTGAAAAAATACAAAATTTGTGTTCAAATTTAAGCTCAGAATGTTTACTTTCTAAAACATTCAGGCTGCGTCTAAAAATTCCTAACCGTTCAAAACTTGTCTTCGAAACGGTTACCGAAGTTGAGTTTTCAACACATTTGCAAATCGATTAACACTCTGAATAACTTGCAGGGAAAGTATTTTTTACCCAAAACTTCATTTCGAGATGATTGATCCTGCGATATAAGAAAAATATTTCCAAGCAAAATTCGTGATCGAAACGTTTGACTTCCATTTTTACTCCCTCCTATCGGCACATAATTGGAATCCGTATTTCGGGTAACACAGTGAGACATTTTGAAATGACAATAACTCTCTTGATTTCCAATGAAAAAATACAAAATTTGTCTCCAAATTCAAGCTCAGAATGTGTACTTTCTAAAACATTCAAGCCACGTTAAAAAATTCCAAACTGTTCAAAAGTTATCTTCTAGATGATTACCGAAGATGAGTTTTCAACACATTTTAAAATCGATTAACGCTCGTGAATAACTTGCAGAGAAAGTATTTTTTACCCGAAACTTCATTTCAATATGATTGATCCCGCAATATAAGAAAAATCTTTCCAAGCCAAATTCGTGAGCGAAACGTTTGACTTCCATTTTTACTCCCTCCCATCGGCACATAATTGGAATCCGTAATTCATGTAACACGGTGAGATATATTTAAACAACAATAAGTCTCTTGATTTCAAGTGAAAAAATACAAAATTTGTGTTTAAATTCGAGCTCAGAATGTGTACTTTCTAAAACATATGGGCTGCGTCTAAAAATTCCTAACTGTTCAAAAGTTATCTTCGAAACGATTACCAAAGTTGAGTTTTCAACACATTTTCCAATCGATTCACGCTCTGAATAACTTGCAGCCAAATTATTTTTTTCCCAAAACTTCAATTCTAGCGGATTGATCCCGAGATATAAGAAAAATATTTCCAAGCTGAATTCATGAGCGAAACGTTTGACTTCCATTTTTACTCCCTCCTATCGGCACATAATTGGAATCTGTAATTCGGGCAACACGGTGACACATTTTGTAACGACAATAACTCTCTTGATTTCCTCTGAAAAAATACAAAATTTGTGTTCAAATTCAAGCTCAGAATGTGTACTTTCTAAAATATGCTGGCCACGTCTAAATATTCCTAACCGTTCAAAAGTTATCTTCGAAACGGTTACCGAAATTGAGTTTTCAACACATTTTCAAATCGATTAACGCTCGTGAATAACTTGCAACCAAATTATTTTTTACCAAAAACTTCAATTCGAGATGCTTGATCCCGAGATATGAGAAAAATATTTCCAAGCCATATTCGTGAGCGAAATGTTTTACTTCCATTTTTACTCCCTCCTTTCGGCACATAATTGGAATCCGTATTTCGGGTAACACGGTGAGACATTTTGAAACGACAATAACTCTCTTGATTTCCATTGAAAAAATACAAAATTTGTGTTCAAATTCAAGCTCAGAATGTGTGCGTTCCAAAACACGATGGCTCCGTCTAAAAATTCTTAACCGTTCAAAAGTTATCTTCGTAACGGTTACCGAAATTGAGTTTTCAACACATTTTCAAATCAATGAACGCTCGTGAATAACTTGCAGCCAACTTATTTTTTACCCAAAACTTCAATTCGAGATGATTGATCCTGAGATATAAGAAAAATATTTCTAAGCCATATTCGTGAGAGAAACGTTTGACTTCCATTTTTACTCCCTCCTATCGACACATAATTGGAATCCGTATTTCGGGTAACACGGTAAGACATTTTGAAACGACAATAACTCTCTTGATTTCCAGTCAAAAAATACAAATTTTGGGTTCAAATTCAATCTCAGAATGTGTACTTTCTAAAACTTTCAGGCCGCGTCTAAAAATTCCTAACCGTTCAAAAGTTATCTTCGAGACGATTACCAAAGATGAGTTTTCAATACATTTTCAAATCGATTAACGCTTGTGAATAACTTGCAGCCAAAGTATTGTTTACCCAAAACTTCATTTCAAGATGATTGATCCCGCGATGTGAGAAAAATATTTCCAAGCCAAATTCGTGAGCAAAACGTTTGACTACCATTTTTACTCCCTCCTATCGGCACATAATTGGAATCCGTAATTCGGGTAACACGGTGAGACATAGTGAAACGACAATAACTATTCTGATTTCCAGTGAAAAAATACAAAATTTGTGTTCAAATTCAAGCTCAGAATGTGTACTTTCTAAAATATTCAGGCCGCATCTAAAAATTCCTAACCGTTCAAAAGTTATCTTTGAGACGATTACCGAAGATAAGTTTTCAATACATTTTAAAATCGATTAATGCTCGTGAATAACTTGCAACCAAAGTATTTTTTACCCAAAACTTCATTTCGAGATGATTGATCCCGCAATAGAAGAAAAATATTTCCAAGCCAAATTCGTGAGCAAAACGTTTGACTACCATTTTTACTCCCTCCTATCGGCACATAATTGGAATCCATAATTCTGGTAACACTGTGAGACATACTGAAACGACAGTAACTCTCTTGAGTTCCAATCAAAAAATACACATTTTGTGTTCAAACACAAGCTTAGAATGTGCACTTTCTAAAACATTAAGGCCGTATCTGAAAATTCCTAACCAGTCAAAAGTCATCTTCGAGATGATTACCGAAGATGAGTTTTCAACACATTTTCAAATCGATTAATGCTCTGAATAACTTGCAACGCAAGTATTTTTTACCCAAAACTTCATTTCGAGATGATTGATCTCGAGATATAAGAAAAATATTTCCAAGCCAAATTCATGAGCAACACGTTTGACTACCATTTTTACTCCCTCCAATCGGCACATAATTGGGATCTGTAATTCGGGTAACATGGTGGGACATATTGAAACGAAAATAACTCTCTTGATTTCCTAATTAAAAAATACAAATTTTGCGTTCAAATTCAAGCTCAGAATGTGTACTTTCTAAAACATTCAGGCCGCGTCTAAAAATTCCTAACCGTTCAAAAGTTATTTCTGAGACAATTACCGAAGATGAGTTTTCAATATATTTTCAAATCGATTAATGCTCGTGAATAACTTGCAGCCAAAGTATTTTTTACCGAAAAAATCATTTCGAGATGATTGATCTGGAGATATAAGGAAAATATTTCCAAGCCAAATTCGAGAGCTGCACGTTTGACTTCCATTTTTACTCCCTCCTATCGGCACATAATTGGAATCCGTAATTTGGGTAAAACGGTGAGACATATTAAACGACAATAACTCTCTTGATTTCAAGTGAAAAAAATACAAAATTTGTATTCATACTCAAGCTCAGAGTGTGTACTTTCTAAATCATTCAAGTCACGTCTAAAAATTCCATACCGTTCAAAAGTTATCTTCGAGACGGTTACCGAGGATGAGTTTTCAACACATTTTCAAATCAATTAACGCTCGTGAATAACTTGCAACCAATGTTTTTTTTACCCAAAACTTCATTTCGAGATGATTGAGCCCGCGATATAAGAAAAATATTTCCAAGCCAAATTAGTGAGCGAAACGTTTGACTTCCATTTTTACTCCCTCCTATCGGCACATAATTGGAATCTATAATTCGGGTGACACGGTTAGACATTTTGAAACGACAATAACTCTCTTGATTTGCATTGAAAAAATACAAAATTTGTGTTCAAATTCAAGCTCAGAATGTGCACTTTCTAAAACATTCAGGATGTGTCTAAAAATTCTTAACTGTTCAAAAGTTATCTTCAAAACGGTTACCGAAGTTGAGTTTTCGACACATTTTCAAATCGACTAACGCTCTTAATAACTTGCTACCAACGTATTTTTTGGCCAAAACTTCTTTTCGAGATGATTGATCCCGCGATATAAGGAAAATATTTCCAAGCCAAATTCATGAGCAAAACATTTGACTTCCATTTTTACTCCCTCCTATCGGCACATAATTGGAATCCGTATTTCGGGTAATATGGTGAGACATATTGAAACGACAACAACTCTCTTGATTTCTAGCGAAAAAATACAACATTTGTATTCATATTCAAGCTCAGAGTGTGTAATTTCTAAAACATTTAGGTCACATGTAAAAATTCCATACCGTTCAAAAGTTATCTTCGAGACGGTTACCGAAGATTAGTTTTCAACACATTTTCAAATCGATTAACGCTCGTGAATAACTTGGAGCCAAAGTATTTTTTACCCAAAACTTCAATTCGAGATAGCTCAGAATAGGTACTTTCTAAAACATACAGGCCGCATCTAAAAATTCCTGACTGTTCAAAAGTTTTCTCGAAAACGGTTTCCGAAGTTGAGTTTTCAACACATTTTCAAACCGATTTACGCTCTGATTGATCCCAATATATATGAGAAATATTTCCAAGCCAAATCCGTGAGCGAAACGTTTGACTGCCATTTTTACTACCTCCTATTGGCACATAATTGGAATCTGTAATTCAGGTAACACTGCGAGACATTTTGAAACGACTATAACTCTCTTGATTTGCATTAAAAAAAAAATACAAAAGTTGTATTAAAATTCAAGCTCAGAATGTGCACTTTCTAAAACGTTCAGGCCGCGTCCAAAAATTCCTAACCGTTCAAAAGTTTTCATCAAAACGGTTACCGAAGTTGAGTTGTCAACAAATTTTCAAATCAAGTAACGCTCTGAATAACTTGCAGTGATATATTTCCCAAAACATCATTTCGAGATGACTGATCCCGAGATATAAGAAAAATATTTCCAATCCTAATTCGTGAGCGACACATTTGAATTCCATTTTTACTCCCTCCTATTGGCACACAATTGGAATCCGTAATTCGGGTAACACGGTGAGACATATTGAAACGACAATAACTCTCTTGATTTCCAGTGAAAAAATACAAAATTTGAATTCCAATTCAAGCTTAGAGTGTGTACTTTCTAAAACATTAAGGTCCTGCCTAAAAATTCCTTACCGTTCAAAAGCTATCTTTAAGATGGTTACCGAAGATGAGTTTTCAACACATTTTCAAACCCATTATTGCTTGTGAATAACTTGCAACCAACATATTTTTTACCCAAAACTTCAATTCGAGATGATTGATCCCGAGATATAAGAAAAATATTTCCAAGACAAATTCATGAGCAAAACGTTTGACTTCCATTTTTACTACCTCATCTCGGCACATAATTGGAATATGCAATTTGGATAACACGGTGAGACACTTTGAAACAACTACAACTCTCTTGATTTGCATTGAAAAAATACAAAATTTGTAGTCAAATTCAAGCTCAGAATGTGCACTTTCTAAAACATTCAGGCCGCGTCTTCAAATTCCTAACCGTCTAAAAGCTTTCTTGAAAACGAGCACCGAAGTTAAGTTTTCAACAAATTTTCAAATCGAGTAACGCTCTGAATAACTTGCAACGAAAGTATTTTTTACCCAAAACTTCATGTCGAGATGACTGATCTCGGCATATAAGAAAAATATTTCCAAGCCTAATTCGTGAGCGACATGTTTGACTTCCATTTTTACTCCCTCCAATCGGCACATAATTTGAATCTGTAATTCGGGTAACACGGTGAGACATATTGAAACGACAATAACTCTCTTGATTTCCAGTGACAAAATACAAAATTTGAATTCCAATTCAAGCTCAGTGTGTGTACTTTCTAAAACATTCAAGTCCCGCCTAAAAATTCCTTACCGTTTAAAAGCTATCTTCGAGATGGTTACCAAATATGAGTTTTCAACACATTTTCAAATCGATTCACGCTTGTGAATAACTTGCAACCAACATATTTTTAACCCAAAACTTCAATTCGAGATGATTGATCCCGAGATATAAAAAAAAAATATTTCCAAGCTAAATTCAACAGCGAAACGTTTGACTTCTATTTTTACTACCTCCTGTCGGCACATAATTGGAATATGTAATTTGGGTAACACAGTGAGACATTTTGAAAAGGCAATAACTCTCTTGATTTGCATTGAAAAAATACAAAATTTGTGCTCAAATTCAAGCTCAGAATGTGCAATTTCTAAAACATTGAAGCCGCTTCTGCAAATTCCTAGCCGTCCAAAAGTTTTCTTCAAAACGATTACCGAAGTTAAGTTTTCAACAAATTTTCAAATCGAGTAACGCACTAAATAACTGGCAGCGAATGTATTTTTTACCCAAAACTTCATGTCAAGATGACTGATCCCGGCATATAAAAAAAATATTTCCAAGCCAAATTCGTGAGCGACACGTTTGACTTCCATTTTTACTCCCTCCTATCGGCGCAAAATTGGAATCCGTAATTCGGGTAACACGGTGAGACATATTGAAACGACAATAACTCTCTTGATTTCCAGAGAAAAAATACAAAATTTGTATTCATATTCAAGCTCAGAGTGTGTACTTTCTAAAACATTCAGGCTACATCTAAAAATTCCTTACAGTTCAAAAGTTATCTTCGAGATGGTTACCGAAGATGAGTTTTCATCACATTTTCAAATCGATTTACGCTTGTGAATAACTTGCAACCAAATAATTTTTTAACCAAAACTTCATTTCGAGATGACTGATCCCGAGATATAAGAAAAATAATTCCAAGCCAAATTCGTGAGCGAAACATTTGACTTCCGTTTTTACTCCGTCCTATTGCCACAAAATTTGAATCCGTATTTCGGGCAACACGGTGAGATGTTTTGAAACGACAATAACTCTCTTGATTTCCATTGAAAAAATTCAAAATTTGTGTTCACATTCAAGCTCAGAATGTGTACTTTCTAAAACATTAGGCCGCGACTAAAAATTCCTAACCATTCAAAAGTTCTCTTTGAGACGATTATTGAAGATGAGTTATCTACACATTTTCAAATCGATCAACGCTCGTGAATAAGTTGCAGCCAAAGTATTTTTTACCCAAAATTTCAATTCGAGATGATTGATCCCGAGATATAAGAAAAATATTTCCAGGCCAAATTCTTGAGCGAAACGTTTGACTTCCATTTTTTCTCGCTCCTATCGGCACATAATCGGAACCTGTAATTCGGGTAACACGGTGAGACATTTCGAAACGACAATAACTCTCTTGATTTCCATTGAAAAAATTCAAAATTTGTGTTCAAATTCAAGCTCAGAATATGTACTTTCTAAAACATACAGGCCGCATCTAAAAATTCCTCACCGTTCAAAAGTTTTCTCAGAAACGGTTTCCGAAGTTGAGTTTTCAACACATTTTCAAACCGATTTACGCTCTGATTGATCCCAATATATATGAGAAATATTTCCAAGCCAAATCCGTGAGCGAAACGTTTGACTGCCATTTTTACTACCTCCTATCGGCACATAATTGGAATCTGTAATTCAGGTAACACTGTGAGACATTTTGAAACGACTATAACTATCTTGATTTGCATTAAAAAAAAATACAAAATTTGTATTAAAATTCAAGCTCAGAATGTGCACTTTCTAAAATGTTCAGGCCGCGTCTAAAAATTCCTAACCGTTCAAAAGTTTTCATCAAAACGGTTACCGAAGTTGAGTTGTCAACAAATTTTCAAATCAAGTAACGCTCTGAATAACTTGCAGCGAAAGTATTTTTTACCCAAAACATCATTTCGAGATGACTGATCCCGAGATATAAGAAAAATATTTCCAAGCCTAATTTATGAGCGACACATTTGAATTCCATTTTTACTCCCTCCTATCGGCACACAATTGGAATCCGTAATTCGGGTAACAGGGTGAGACATATTGAAACGACAATAACTCTCTTGATTTCTAGTGAAAAAAAAAAAAATTTGAATTCCAATTCAAGCTTAGAGTGTGTACTTTCTAAAACATTAGGGTCCTGCCTAAAAATTCCTTACCGTTCAAAAGCTATCTTCGAGATGGTTACCGAAGATGAGTTTTCAACACATTTTCAAATCGACTAATGCTTGTGAATAACTTGCAACCAACATATTTTTTACCCAAAACTTCAATACAAGATGATTGATCGCGAGGTATAAGAAAAATATTTCCAAGACAAATTCATGAGCAAAACGTTTGACTTCCATTTTTACTACCTCATCTCGGCACATAATTGGAATATGCAATTTGGGTAACACGGTGAGACACTTTGAAACGACTATAACTCTCTTGATTTGCATTGAAAAAATACAAAATTTGTACTCAAATTCAAGCTCAGAATGTGCACTTTCTAAAACATTCAGGCCGCGTCTTCAAATTCCTAACCGTGTAAAAGCTTTCTTGAAAACGAGTACTGAAGTTAAGTTTTCAACAAATTTTAAAATCGAGTAACGCTCTGAATAACTTGCAACGAAAGTATTTTTTACCCAAAACTTCATGTCGAGATGACTGATCCCGGCATATAAGAAAAATATTTCCAAGCCTAATTCGTGAGCGACACGTTTGACTTCCATTTTTACTCCCTCCAATCGCCACATAATTGGAATCCGTAATTCGGGTAACACGGTGAGACATATTGAAACGACAATAACACTTTTGATTTCCATTGAAAAAATACAAAATTTGAATTCCAATTCAACCTCAATGTGTGTACTTTCTAAAACATTCAGGTCCCGCCTAAAAATTCCTTACCGTTCAAAAGTTGTCTTCGAGATGGTCACCAAAGTTGAGTTTTCAACACATTTTCAAATAGATTAACGCTTGTGAATAACTTGCTACCAACGTATTTTTTGCCCAAAACCTCTTTTCGGGATGATTGATCCCGCGATATAAGGAAAATATTTCCAAGCCAAATTCATGAGTGAAACATTTGACTTCCATTTTTACTCCCTCCTATCGGCACATAATTGGAATCTGTATCTCAGGTAATATGGTGAGACATATTGAAACGACAACAACTCTCTTGATTTCCTGCGAAAAAATACAACATTTGTATTCATATTCAAGCTCAGAGTGTGTACTTTCTAAAACATTCAGGTCACATCTAAAAATTCCATACCGCTAAAAAGTTATCTTCGAGACGGTGACCGAAGATGAGTTTTCAACACATTTTCAAATCGATTAACGCTCGTGAATAACTTGTAACCAAAGTATTTTTTACCCAAAACTTCAATTCGAGAAGATTGATCCCGAGATATAAGAAAAATATTTCCAAGCCAAATTCGTAAGCGAAACGTTTGACTTCCTTTTTTACTACCTCTAGTCGGCACATAATTGTAATATGTAATTTGGGTAACACGGTGAGACTTTTTGAAACGACTATAACTCTCTTGATTTGCATTGAAAAAATACAAAATTTGTACTCAAATTCAAGCTCAGAATGTGCACTTTCTAAAACATTGAGGCCGCGTCTACAAATTCCTAACCGTCCAAAAGTTTTCTTCAAAACGATTTCCGAAGTTAAGTTTTCAACAAAATTTCAAATCGAGTAACGCTCTAAATAACTTGTTGCGAATGTATTTTTTACCCAAAACTTCTTGTCGAAATGACTGATCCCGACAAATAAGAAAAATATTTCCAAGCATAATTCGTGAACGACACGTTTGACTTCCATTTTTACTCCCCCCAATCGGCACATAATTGGAATCCGTAATTCGGGTAACACGGTGAGACATATTGAAATGACAATAACTCTCCTGATTTCCAGTGAAAAAAATACAAAATTTGAATTCCAATTCAAGCTCAGTGTGTGTACTTTCTAAAACATTCAGGTCCCGCCTAAAAATTCCTTACCGTTCAAAAGCTATCTTCGAGATGGTTACTGAAGATGCGTTTTCAACACATTTTCAAATTGATTAACGGTTCTGAATAACTTGCTACCAACATATTTTTTGCCCAAAACTTCTTTTCGAGGTGAGTGATCCCGCGATATAAGGAAAATATTTCCAAGCCAAATTAAAGAGCGAAACATTTGACTTCCATTTTTAATCCCTCCTATCGGCACATAATTGGAATCCATATTTCGGGTAATACGGTGACACATATTGAAACGACAACAACTCTCTTGATTTCTAGCGAAAAAATACAACATTTGTATTCATATTCAAGCTCAGAGTGTGTACTTTCTAAAACATTCAGGTCACATCTAAAAATTCCTTACCGCTCAAAAGTTATCTTCGAGATGGTGACCGAAGATGAGTTTTCAACACATTTTCAAATCGATTAACGCTCGTGAATAACTTGCAACCAAAGTATTTTTTACCCAAAACTTCAATTCGAGATGATTGATCCCGAGATATATGAAAAATATTTCCAAGCCAAATTCATGAGCGAAACGTTTGACTTCCATTTTTACTACCTCTTGTCGGAACATAATTGTAATATGTAATTTGGGTAACACGGTGAGACATTTTGAAACGACTATAACTCTCTTGATTTGCATTGAAAAAATACAAAATTTGTACTCAAATTTAAGCTCAGAATGTGCACTTTCTAAAACATTCAGGCCACGTCTACAAATTCCTAACCGTCCAAAAGTTTTCTTCAAAACGATTTCCGAAGTTACGTTTTCAACAAATTTTCAAATCGAGTAATGCTCTAAATAACTTGCTGCGAATGTATTTTTTACCCAAAACTTCATGTCGAGATGACTGATCCCGACATATAAGAAAAATATTTTCAAGCCTAATTCGTGAACGACACGTTTGACTTCCATTTTTACTCCCTCCAATCGGCACATAATTGGAATCCGTAATTCGGGTAACACGGTGAGACATATTGAAACGACAGTAACTCTCTTGATTTCTAGTGAAAAAATACAAAATTTGAATTCCAATTCAAGCTCAGTGTGTGTACTTTCTAAAACATTCAGGTCCCGCCTAAAAATTCCTTACCATTCAAATGCTATCTTCGAGATGGTTACCGAAGATGAGTTTTCAACACATTTTCAAATCGATTAATGCTTGTGAATAAATTGCTACCAACGTATTTTTTGGCCAAAACTTCTTTTCGAGATGATTGATCCCGCGATATAAGGAAAATATTTCCAAGCCAAATTCATGAGCGAAACATTTGACTTCCATTTTTACTCCCTCCTATCGGCACATAATTGGAATCTGTATCTCAGGTAATATGGTGAGACATATTGAAACGACAACAACTCTCTTGATTTCCTGCGAAAAAATACAACATTTGTATTCATATTCAAGCTCAGAGTGTGTACTTTCTAAAACATTCAGGTCACATCTAAAAATTCCATACCGCTAAAAAGTTATCTTCGAGACGGTGACCGAAGATGAGTTTTCAACACATTTTCAAATCGATTAACGCTCGTGAATAACTTGTAACCAAAGTATTTTTTACCCAAAACTTCAATTCGAGAAGATTGATCCCGAGATATAAGAAAAATATTTCCAAGCCAAATTCGTAAGCGAAACGTTTGACTTCCTTTTTTACTACCTCTAGTCGGCACATAATTGTAATATGTAATTTGGGTAACACGGTGAGACTTTTTGAAACGACTATAACTCTCTTGATTTGCATTGAAAAAATACAAAATTTGTACTCAAATTCAAGCTCAGAATGTGCACTTTCTAAAACATTGAGGCCGCGTCTACAAATTCCTAACCGTCCAAAAGTTTTCTTCAAAACGATTTCCGAAGTTAAGTTTTCAACAAAATTTCAAATCGAGTAACGCTCTAAATAACTTGTTGCGAATGTATTTTTTACCCAAAACTTCTTGTCGAAATGACTGATCCCGACAAATAAGAAAAATATTTCCAAGCATAATTCGTGAACGACACGTTTGACTTCCATTTTTACTCCCACCAATCGGCACATAATTGGAATCCGTAATTCGGGTAACACGGTGAGACATATTGAAATGACAATAACTCTCCTGATTTCCAGTGAAAAAAATACAAAATTTGAATTCCAATTCAAGCTCAGTGTGTGTACTTTCTAAAACATTCAGGTCCCGCCTAAAAATTCCTTACCGTTCAAAAGCTATCTTCGAGATGGTTACTGAAGATGCGTTTTCAACACATTTTCAAATTGATTAACGGTTCTGAATAACTTGCTACCAACATATTTTTTGCCCAAAACTTCTTTTCGAGGTGAGTGATCCCGCGATATAAGGAAAATATTTCCAAGCCAAATTAAAGAGCGAAACATTTGACTTCCATTTTTAATCCCTCCTATCGGCACATAATTGGAATCCATATTTCGGGTAATACGGTGACACATATTGAAACGACAACAACTCTCTTGATTTCTAGCGAAAAAATACAACATTTGTATTCATATTCAAGCTCAGAGTGTGTACTTTCTAAAACATTCAGGTCACATCTAAAAATTCCTTACCGCTCAAAAGTTATCTTCGAGATGGTGACCGAAGATGAGTTTTCAACACATTTTCAAATCGATTAACGCTCGTGAATAACTTGCAACCAAAGTATTTTTTACCCAAAACTTCAATTCGAGATGATTGATCCCGAGATATATGAAAAATATTTCCAAGCCAAATTCGTGAGCGAAACGTTTGACTTCCATTTTTACTACCTCTTGTCGGAACATAATTGTAATATGTAATTTGGGTAACACGGTGAGACATTTTGAAACGACTATAACTCTCTTGATTTGCATTGAAAAAATACAAAATTTGTACTCAAATTTAAGCTCAGAATGTGCACTTTCTAAAACATTCAGGCCACGTCTACAAATTCCTAACCGTCCAAAAGTTTTCTTCAAAACGATTTCCGAAGTTACGTTTTCAACAAATTTTCAAATCGAGTAATGCTCTAAATAACTTGCTGCGAATGTATTTTTTACCCAAAACTTCATGTCGAGATGACTGATCCCGACATATAAGAAAAATATTTTCAAGCCTAATTCGTGAACGACACGTTTGACTTCCATTTTTACTCCCTCCAATCGGCACATAATTGGAATCCGTAATTCGGGTAACACGGTGAGACATATTGAAACGACAGTAACTCTCTTGATTTCTAGTGAAAAAATACAAAATTTGAATTCCAATTCAAGCTCAGTGTGTGTACTTTCTAAAACATTCAGGTCCCGCCTAAAAATTCCTTACCATTCAAATGCTATCTTCGAGGGTTACCGAAGATGAGTTTTCAACACATTTTCAAATCGATTAATGCTTGTGAATAAATTGCTACCAACGTATTTTTTGGCCAAAACTTCTTTTCGAGATGATTGATCCCGCGATATAAGGAAAATATTTCCAAGCCAAATTCATGAGCGAAACATTTGACTTCCATTTTTACTCCCTCCTATCGGCACATAATTGGAATCCGTATTTCGGGTAATATGGTGAGACATATTGAAACGACAACAACTCTCTTGATTTCTAGCGAAAAAATACAACATTTGTATTCATATTCAAGCTCAGAGTGTGTACTTTCTAAAACATTCGGGTCACATCTAAAAATTCCTTACCGCTCAAAAGTTATCTTCGAGACGGTGACCGAAGATGAGTTTTCAACACATTTTCAAATCGATTAACACTCGTGAATAACTTGCAACCAAAGTATTTTTTACCCAAAACTTCAATTCGAGATGATTGATCCCAAGATATATGAAAAATATTTCCAAGCCAAATTCGTGAGCGAAACATTTGACTTCCATTTTTACTACCTCCTGTCGGCACATAATTGGAATATGTAATTTGGGAAACATGGTGAGACATTTTGAAACGACTATAACTCTCTTGATTTGCATTGAAAAAATACAGAATTTGTATTCAAATTCAAGCACAGAATGTGCACTTTCTAAAACATCCAGGCCGCATCAATAAATTCCTAACCGTCCAAAAGTTTTCTTCAAAACGATTACCAAAGTTAAGTTTTCAACAAATTTTCAAATCGAGTAACGCTCTAAATAACTTGCAGCGGAAGTATTTTTTACCCAAAACTTCATGTCGAGATGACTGATCCTGGCATATAAGAAAAATATTTCCAAGCCTAATTTGTGAACGACACGTTTGACTACCATTTTTACTCCCTCCAATCGGCACATAATTGGAATCCGCAATTCGGGAAACACGGTGAGACATATTGAAACGACAATAACTCTCTTGATTTCCAGTGAAAAAATACAAAATTTGAATTCCAATTCAAGCTCAGTGTGTGTACTTTCTAAAACATTCGGGTCCCGCCTAAAAATTCCTTACCGTTCAAAAGCTATCTTTAAGATGGTTACCGAAGATTAGTTTTCAACACATTTTCAAATCGATTAACGCTTGTGAATAACTTGCTACAAACGTATTTTTTGCCCAAAACTTCTTTTTGAGATGATTGATCCCGCGATATAAGGAAAATATTTCCAAGCCAAATTCATGAGCGAAACATTTGACTTCCATTTTTACTCTCTCCTATTGGCACGTAATTGGAATCCGTATTTCGGGTAATATGGTGAGACATATTGAAACGATAACAACTCTCTTGATTTCCAGCGAAAAAATAAAACATTTGTATTCATATTTAAGATTAGAGAGTGTACTTTCTAAAACATTCAGCTCACATCTAAAAATTCTTTATCGCTCAAAAGTTATCTTCGAGACGGTGACCGAAGATGAGTTTTCAACACATTTTCAAATCAATTAACGCTCGTGAATAACTTGCAACCAAAGTATTTTTTACCCAAAACTTCATTTCAAGATGATTGATCCCGTGATAAAAGAAAAATAATTCCAAGCAAAATTCATGAGCGAAACGTTTGGCTTCTGTTTTTACTCCCTCCTATCGGGACATATTTAGAATGTATTTCGGGTAACACGGTGAGACATTTTGAAATGACAATAACTCTCTTGTGTTCCATTGAAAAAAAAAAATTTTTGTTCAAATTGAAGCTCAGAATGTTTACTTTCTAAAACATTCAGGCCGCGTCTAAAAATTCCTAACCGTTCAAAAGTTATCTTCGAGACGATTACCGGAGATGAGTTTTCTACACATTTTGAAATCGATTAACGCATGTGAATAACTTCTAGCCAAAGTATTTTTTAGCCAAAACTTCAGTTCGAGATGATTGATCCCGGGATATATGAAAAATATTTCCAAGCCAAATTCGTGAGCGAAACGGTTGACTTCCATTTTTACTACCTCCTATCGACAGGTAATTGGAATCTGCAATTCGGATAACGCAGCGAGACATTTTGAAACAACTATAACTCTCTTGATTTCCAACGAAAAAATACAAAATTTGTATTCAAATTCAGGCTCAGAAGGTGCACTTTCTAAAACGTTATGGCCGCGTCTAAAAATTCCTAACCGTACGAAAGTTATCTTCAAAACGGTTAACGATGTTGACTTTTCAACACATTTTCAAATCGATTAATGCTCTGAATAACTTGCAACGACAGTATTTTTTGCCCAAAACTTCTTTTTGAGATGATTGATCCCGAGATAAGAGAAAAATATTTTCAAGCCAAATTCGTCAGTGACACGTTTGACTTCCATTTTTACTCCCTCCTATCGGCACATAATTCGAATCCGTAATTCGGGTAACACGGTGAGACATATTGAAACGACAATAACTCTCTTGATTTCCAGTGAAAAAATACAAAATTTGTGTTCATATTCAAGCTCAGAGTGTGTACTTTCTAAAACATTCAGTTCACGTCTGAAAATTCCTTACAGTTTAAAAGTTATCTTCGAGACGGTTACCGAAGGTGAGTTTTCAACACATTTTCAAATCGATTAACACTCGTGAATAACTTGCAAAAAAGGTATTTTTTACCCAAAACTTCATTTAGAGATGATTGATCCCACAATATAAGAAAAATATTTCCAAGCCGAATTCGTGAGCAAAACGTTTGACTTCCATTTTTACTCCCTCCTATCAGCAAATAATTGGAATCCGTATTTCGGGTAACACGGTGAGACATTTTGAAACGACAATAACTCGTTTGATTTCAATATAAAAAATAAAAATTTGTGTTCAAATTCAAACTCAGAATGTGTACTTTCTAAAACGTTGGGCCGCGGATAAAAAGTCCTAAC
Source organism: Quercus cerris (assembly GCA_963669245.1). NCBI lineage: Eukaryota > Viridiplantae > Streptophyta > Magnoliopsida > Fagales > Fagaceae > Quercus > Quercus cerris. Next base: position 77,167,365 of record OY770007.1, read on the forward strand.
CATTCAAAAGTTATCTTCGAGACGATTACCAAAGATGAGATTTCAACAAATATTCAAATCGATTAACGCTCGTTAATAACTTGCTGCCAACTTATTTTTTACCCAAGACTTCATTTCAAGATGACTGATCCCGAGATAGAATAAAAATATTTCCAAGCCAAATTCGTGAGCAACACGTTTGACTTCCATTTTTTCTCCCTCCGATTGGCACATAATTCGAATCCGTAATTCGGGTAGTGCGGTGAGACACATTGAAACTACAATAACTCTCTTGATTTCTAGTGAAAAAGTACAAAATTTGTATTCATATTCATGCTCAGAGTGTGTGCTTTCTAAAACATTCAGGACATGTCTAAAAATTCCTTACCGTTCAAAAGTTATCTTCGAGACAGTTACTGAAGATGAGTTTTCAACACATTTTCAAATCGATTAATGCTCGGGAATAACTTTCAACCAAAGTTTTTTTTTCCCAAAACTTCATTTTGAGATGATTGATCCCGCGATATAAGAAAAATATTCCCATGCCAAATTCATGAGCGAAACGTTTGACTTCCATTTTTACTCCCTCCTATCGGCACATAAATGGAATCAGTATTTCAGGTAACACAGTGAGACACTTTGAAAGGACAATAACTCTCTTGATTTCCACTGAAAAAATGCAAAATTTGAGTTCAAATTCAAGCTCAAAATGTGTACTTTCTAAAACATTTGCGCCGCGTCTAAAAATACCTAACCATTCAAAGGTTATCTTCAAAACGGTTGCCGAAGTTGAGTTTTCAACACATATTCAAATCGATTAACGCTCTGAATAACTTGCAGCGACAATAATTTTTACCCAAAACTTCATTTCGAGATGATTAATCCCAAGATATAAGAAAAATATTTTCAAGCGAAATTCGTGAGCGACACGTTTGTCTTCCATTTTTACTCCCTCCTATCGGCACATAATTGGAATCTATAATTCGGGTAACACGGTGAGACATATTGAAATGACAATAACTGTCTTGATTTACAAGGAAAAAATACAAAATTTGTATTCATATTCAAGCTCAGAGAGTGTACTTTCTAAAACATTCAGGTCACGTCTAAAAATTCTTTGCCGTTCAAAAGTTATCTTTGTGACGGTTACCGAAGATGAGTTTTCAACACAATTTCTAATCGATTAATGCTCGTGAATAACTTGCAAGCAAAGTATTTTTTACCCAAAACTTTATTTCGAGATGATTGATTTTGCGATATGAGAAAAATATTTCCAAGCCAAATTCGTAAGAAAAATGTTTGACTTCCTTTTTTACTCCCTCCTATCGGCACATAATTGGAATCCGTATTTCGGGTAACACGGTGAAACATTTTGAAACGACAATAACTCACTTGATTTCCATTTAAAAAATAAAAAATTTGTGTTCAAATTCAAGCTCAGAATGTGTACTTTCTAAAACATTTGGGCCGCATCCAAAATTTCCTAACCGTTCAAAAGTTATCATCGAGACGATTACCAAAGGTGAGTTTTCTACACATTTTTAAATCGATCAATGCACGTGAATAACTTGCAGCCAATGTATTTTTTACCTAAAACTTCAATTCGAGGTGATTGATACCGAGATATAAGAAAAATATTTCCAAGCCAAATTCGTGAGCGAAACGTTTGACTTCCATTTTTACTCGCTCCTATCGGCACACAATTGGAATCTATAATTCGGGTAACGCGGTGAGACATTTTGTGTCGACAATAACTCTCTTGATTGCCAGAGCAAACATACAAAGTTTGAATTCCAATTCAAGCTCAGAGTGTGTACTTTCTAAAACATTCAGGTCCCGCCTAAAAATTACTTACCGTTCAAAAGTTATCTATGAGACAGTTACCGAAGATGAGTTTTCAACACATTTTCAAATCGATTTACGCTTGTGAATAACTTGCAACCAATGAATTTTTTAACCAAAACATCATTTCGAGATGACTGATCCCGAGATATAAGAAAAATAATTCCAAGCCAAATTCGTGAGTTAAACATTTGACTTCCGTTTTTACTCCCTCTTATTGGCACATAATTGGAATCCGTATTTCGGGCAACACGGTGAGACATTTTGAAACGATAATAACTCTCTTGATTTCCGTTGAAAAAATACAAAATTTGTGTCAAAATTCAAGCTCAAAATGTGTACTTTCTAAAACATTCAAGCCGCGTCTAAAAATTCCTAACGGTTCAAAAGTTTTCTTCAAGACGATTACCGAAGTTGAGTTTTCTACACATTTTCAAATCGATTAATGCAAGTGAATAACTTGTAGCAAAAGTATTTTTTACCCAAAGCATCAATTCGAGATGATTGATCCCAAGATATTAGAAAAATATTTCCAAGCCAAATTCGTGAGCGAAACGTTTGACTTCCATTTTACTCACTCCTATCAGCACATAATCGGAATCTATAATTCGGGTAACACGGTGAGACATTTCGAAACGACAATAACTCTCTTGATTTCCATTGAAAAAATAAAAATTTGTGTTCAAATTCCAGCTCATAATGTGTACTTTCTAAAACATTCACGCTGTGTCTAAAAATTCCTAACCTTTCAAAAGTTATCTTCAATACGGTTACCGAAGTTAAGTTTTCAAGACATTCTCATATCGATTAATGCTCTGAATAATTTGCAGCGAAAGTATTTTTTAACCAAAACTTCATTTCGGGGTGACTGATCTCGAGATATAAGAAAAATATTTCCAAGCCAAATTCATGTGCGACATGTTTGACTTCCATTTTTACTCCCTCCTATCGGCACACAATTGGAATCCGTAATTCGGGTGACACGGTGAGACATATTGAAACGACAATAACTCTCTTGATTGCCAGTGAAAAAATACAAAATTTGAATTCCAATTCAAGCTCAGAGTATGTACTTTTTAAAACATTCAGGTCTCGCCTAAAAATTCCTTACCGTTCAAAATTTATCTATGAGACGGTTACCAAAGATGAGTTTTCAACCCATTTTCAAATCGATTTACGCTTGTGAATAACTTGCAACCAAAGAATTTTTTAACCAAAACTTCATTTCGAGATGACTGATCCCGAGATATAAGAAAAATAATTCCAAGTCAAATTCATGAGCGAAACATTTGATTTCCGTTTTACTCCCTCCTATTGGCACATAATTGGAATCCGTATTTCGGGCAACACGGTGAGACATTTTGAAACAACAATAACTCTCTTGATTTCCATTGAAAAAATACAAAATTTGTGTTCAAATTCAAGGTCAGAATGTGTAGTTTCTAAAACATTTAGGCCACGTCTAAAAATTCCTAACCGTTAAAAAGTTTTCTTCAAGGTGATTACCGAAGATGAGTTTTCTACACATTTTCAAATCGATTAACGCATGTGAATAACATGCAGCGAAAGTATTTTTTACCCAAAACTTCATTTCGAGATGACTGAACCCGAGATATAAGAAAAATATTTCCAAGCCAAATTCATGAGCGACACGTTTGACTTCAATTTTTACTCCCTCCTATCGGCACACAATTGGAATCCGTGATTCGGGTAACACGGTGAGACATATTGAAACGAAAACTACAACTTGATTTGGATTGAAAAAATACAAAATTTGTATCCAAATTCAAGTTCAGAATGTGTACTTTCTAAAACATGAAGGCCGCGTCCGAAAATTCCTAACCGTTCAAAAGTTATCTTCAAAACGGTTAACGAAGTTGAGTTTTCAACACATTTTCAAATCGATTAATGCTATCAATAAGATGCAACGAAAGTATTTTTTACCCAAAACTTCATTTCGAGATGATTGATCCTGCGATATAAGAAAAATATTTTTAAGCCAAATTCGTGAGTGACACGTTTGACTTCCACTTTTACTCCCTCTTATCGGCACATAATTGGAATCCGTAATTCCGATAACACGCTGAGACATATTGAAACGACAATAACTCTCTTGATTTCCAGTGAAAAAATACAAAATTTGTATTCATATTCCAACTCAGAGTGGGTACTTTCTAAATCATTCAAGTCACGTCTAAAAATTCCTTAACATTCAAAAGTTATCTTCGAGATGGTTACCGAAGATGAGTTTCCAACACATTTTCAAATCGATTAACGCTCGTGAATAACTTGCAACCAAAGTATTTTTTACCCAAAACTTCATTTTGAGATGATTGATCACGCGATATAAGAAAAATATTTCCAAGCCAAATTTGTGAGCGAAACGTTTGACTTCCATTTTTACACCTTCCTCTCGGCACAAAATTGGAATCCGTATTTCGGTTAACAGGATGTGACGTTTTGAAACGACAATAACTCTCCTGATTTTAAGTGAAAAAATACAAAATTTGTATTCATAGTCAAGTTCAGAGTGCTCACTTTCTAAAACATTTAGGTCACGTCTAAAAATTCCTTACCGTTCAAAAGTTATCTTCGAGACGGTTACCGAAGATGAGTTTTCAACACATTTTCAAATCAGTTAACGCTCGTCAATAACTTGCAACCAAAGTATTTTTTACCCAAAACTTCATTTTGAAATGAGTGAGCCCTCGATATAAGAAAAATATTTCCAACCCAAATTCGTGAGTGAAACGTTTGACTTCCATTTTTACTCCCTCCTATCGGCACATAATTGGAAACTATAATTCGGGTAACACGGTGAGACATTTTGAAACGACAATAACTTTCTTGATTTGCGTTGAAAAAATACAAAATTTGTGTTCAAATTCAAGCTCAGATTGTTCGCTTTCTAAAACATTAAGGCCGCGTCTAAAAATTCCAAACTGTTCAAAAGTTATCTTCAAAACGGTTACCGAAGTTGAGTTTTCAACACATTTTGAAATCGATTAACGCTCTGAATAACTTGTAGCGAAAGTATTTTTTACCCAAAACTTCATTTCAAGATGACTGATCCCGAGATATAAGAAAAATATTTCCAAGCCAAATCGTGAGCGACACGTTCGACTTCCATTTTTACTCCCTCCTATCAGCACATAATTGGAATCCGTAATTTGGGTAAGACGGTGAGACATATTGAAACGACAATAGATCTCTTGTTTTCAAGTGAAAAAATACAAAATTTTTATTGATATTCATGCTCAGAGTGTGTACTTAATTAAACATTCAGGTCACGTGTAAAAATCCCTTACCGTTCACAAGTTATCTTAGAGACGGTTACCGAAGATGAGTTTTCCACACATTTTCAAATCGATTAATGCTCGTGAATAACTTGCAGCCAAAATATTTTTTACCCAAAACTTCAATTCAAGATGATTGATCCTGAGAAGTAAGAAAAATATTTCCAAGCCAAATTCGTGAGCGAAACGTTTGACATCCATTTTTGCTCCCTCATATTGGCACATAATTAGAATCTATAATTGGGGTAAAATAGTGACACATTTTGAAATGACAATAACTCTTTTGATTTGCATTGAAAAAATACAAAATTTGTGTTCAAATTCAAGCTCAGAATGTGCACTTTCTAAAACATTAAGGCTGCATCGAAAAATTACTAACCGTTAAGAAGTTATCTTCAAAACGGTTACCGAAGTTGAGATTTCAACACACTTTCAAATCGATTAACGCTCTGAATAACTTGCAGCGAAAGTATTTTTTAACTAAAATTTCATTTCGAGATGACTTTTCCTGAGACATAAGAAAAATATTTCTGAGCCAAATTCGTGAGCGACACGTTTGACTTCCATTTTTACTCCCTCCTATCGGCACATAATTGGAATCCGTAATTTGGGTAACATGGTGAGACATATTGAAACGACAATAACTCTCTTGATTTCCAGTGAAAAAACTACAAAATTTGTATTCATATTCAAGCTCAGAATGTGTACTTTCTAAAACATTGGGCCGCTTCTAAAAATTCCTTACCGTTCAAAAGTTATCTTTGGGACGATAATTGAAGATGAGTTTTCTACACATTTTCAAATCGATGAACGCTCGCGAATAACTTGCAGCCAAAGTATTTTTTACCCAAAAGTTCAATTCAAGATGATTGATCTTGAGATATAAGAAAAATATGTCCAAGCCAAATTCGTGAGTGAAACGTTTGACTTCCATTTTTTCTCGCTCCTATCGGCACATAATTGGAACTTGTAATTCGGTTAACACGGTGAGACATTTTGAAACGATGATAACTCTCTAGATTTCCATTGAAAAAATACAAAATTTGTGTTCAAATTTATGCTCAGAATGTGTACTTTCTAAAACATTCGGGCCGCGTCTAAAAATTCCTAACCGTTCAAGAGTTATCTTCAATGCGGTTACCGAAGTTAAGTTTTCAAGTCATTTTCATATCGATTAACGCTCTGAATAACTGGCAGCAAAAGTATTTTTTACCCAAATCTTCATTTCGAGATAACTAATCCCGAGATATAAGAAAAATATTTCCAAGCCAAATTCGTGAGCGACACGTTTGACTTCCATTTGTACTCCCTCCTATAGGCACACAATTGGAATCTGTAATTCGGGTAGCACGGTGAGACATATTGAAACGACAATAACTCTCTTCATTTCCAGTGAAAAAATACAAAACTTGTATTCATATTCAAGCTCAGAGTGTGTACTTTCTAAAACATTTAGGCCACGTCTAAAAATTCCGTACAGTTCAAAAGTTATCTTCGAGATGGTTACTGAAGATGAGTTTTCAAAAAATTTTCAAATCGATTTACGTTTGTGATTAACTTGCAACCAAATAATTTTTTAACCAAAACTTCATTTCGAGATGACTAATCCCGAGATATAAGAAAAATAATTCCAAGCCAAATTTGTGAGCGAAACATTTGACTTCCGTTTTTACTACCTCCTATTGGCACATAACTGGAATCCGTATTTCGGGCAACACGGTGAGATAGTTTGAAACGAAAATAACTCTCTTGATTTCCATTGAAAGAATAAAAATTTTGTGTTCAAATTCAAGCTCAGAATGTGTACTTTCTAAAACATTCAGGCCACGTCTAAAAATTCCTAACCGTTCTAAAGTTTTCATCGAGACAATTACCGAAGATGAGTTTTCTACACATTTTCAAATCGATTAACGCATGTGAATAACATGCTGCGAAAGTATTTTTTACCCAAAACTTCATTTCGAGATGACTGATCCCGAGATATAAAAAAAATATTTCCAAGCCAAATTCGTCAGCGACACGTTTGACTTCCATTTTTACTCCCTCCTATCGGCACACAATTGGAATCCGTAATTCGGGTAACACGGTGAGACATATTGAAACAAAAATAACTCTCTTGATTTCCTGTGAAAAAATACAAAGTTTGAATTCCAATTCAAGTTTAGAGTGTGTACTTTCCAAAACATTAAGGTCCTGCGTAAAAATTCCTTACTGTTCAAAAGTTATCTTCGAGACGGTTACCGAAGATGAGTTTTCAACACATTTTCAAATCGATTAATGCTTGTGAATAACTTGCAATCAACGTATTTTTTACCCAAAAATTTAATTCGAGATGATTGATCCCGAGATATAAGACAAATATTTCCAAGCCAAATTCGTGAGCGAAACTTTTGACTTCCATTTTTACTCCCTCCAATCGGCACATAATTGGAATCCATAATTCGGGTAACACGGTGAGACATATTGAAACGACAATAACTCTCTTGATTTCCAGTGAAAAAATACAAAATTTGAATTCCAATTCAAGCTCAGAGTGTGTACTTTCTAAAACATTCAGGTCCCTCCTAAAAATTCCTTACCGTTCAAAAGCTATCTTGGAGACGGTGACCGAAGATGAGTTTTCAACACATTTTCAAATCAATTAACGCTCATGAATAACTTGCAACCAAAGTATTTTTTGCCCAAAAATTTATTTCGAGATGACTGATCCCGAGATGTCAGAAAAATATTTTCAATCCTAATTCGTGAGCGACACGTTTCACTTCCATTTTTACTCCCTCCAATTGGCACATAATTGGAATCCGTAATTCGGGTAACACGGTGATACATATTGAAATGACAATAACTCTCTTGATTTCTAGTAAAAAATACAAAATTTGAATTCCAATTCAAGCTCAGAGTGTGTACTTTCTAAACCATTCAGGTCCCGCCTAAAAATTCCTTACCGTTCAAAAGCTATCTTTCAAACGGTGACCGAAGATGAGTTTTCAACACATTTTCAAATCGATTAACGCTTGTGAATAACTTTCAACCAAAGTATTTTTTACCCAAAAATTCCTTTCGAGATGATTGATCCCACGATAAAAGAAAAATATTACAAAGCCAAATTCGTGAGCGAAATGTTTGACTTCCGTTTTTACTCCCTTCTATCGGCACATAATTGGAATCCGTATTTCGGGTAACACGGTGAGAGATTTTGAAACGACAATAACTCTTTTGATTTGCATTGAAAAAATAAAAATTTGTGTTCAAATTCAAGCTTAGAATGTGTACTTTCTAAAACATTGGGCGGCGAATAAAAATTCCTAACTGTTCAAAATTTATCTTTGAAACGATTACTGAGGATGAGTTTTCAACACTTTTTCAAATCGATTAACTTTCGTCAAAAACTTGCAACCAAATTATTTTTTACCCAAAACATGAATTTGAGATGATTGATCCCAAGATAAAAGTAAAATATTTCCAAGCCAAATTCTGAGCGAAACGTTTGACTTCCATTTTTCCTACCTCCTTTCAACACATAATTGGAATCCGTAATTCGGGTAACACGGTGAGACATTTTGAAATGACTGTAACTCTTTTGATTTGCATTGAGAAAATACAAAATTTGTATTCAAATTCAGGCTCAAAATGTGCACTTTCTAAAACGTTCAGGCCATGTCTAAAAATTCCTAACCATTCGAAAGTTTTCTTCAAAGCGGTTACCGAACTAGAGTTTTCAACACAGTTTCAAATCGAGTAACACTCTGAATAAATTGCAGAGAAAGTATTTTCTACCCAAAACTTCATTTTGAGATGACTGAGCCCGAGATATAATAAAAATATTTCCATGCCAAATTCATCAGCGACAAGTTTGACTTCCATTGTTACTCCCTCGTATCGGCACATAATTGGAATCCGTATTTCGGGTAATACGGTGAGACATTTTGATACTACAATAACTCTCTTGATTTTCATTGAAAAAATACAAAATTTGTACTCATATTCAAGACTAGAGTGTGGTGTTTCTAAAACATTCAGGTCACATCAAAAAATTCCTTACCGTTCGAAAGTTATCTTCGAGACGATTACCGAAGATTAGTTTTCAACACATTTTCAGATCGATTAACGCTCGTTAACAACTTGCAGCCAAAGTATTTTTTACCCGAAACATCATTTCATGATAACTGACCCTGAGATATAAGAAAAATATTTCCAAGCCATATTCCTGAGCGAAACAGTTGACTTCCATTTTTCCTACCTCCTTTCGGCACATAGTTGGAACCCGTATTTCGGGAAACACAGTGAGACATTTTGAAATGACAATAACACTCTTGATTTCCATTAAGAAAATAAAAATTTGGGTTCAAATTCAAGCTCAGAATGTCTTCTTTCTAAAACATTAGGCCATATCTAAATATTCCGAACCGTTCAAAAGTTATCTTCGAGACGATTACTGAATATGAGTTTTCAACACATTTTCAAACTGATTAACGCTCGTAAATAACTTGCAGCCAAAGTATTTTTTACCAAAAACTTCATTTCGAGATGACTGATCCTGAGATATAACAAAAATATTTCCAAGCCAAATTCATCAGCGACACATTTGACTTCCATTTTTAATCCGTCCCATCGGCACATAATTGGAATCCGAAATTCGGGTAACACGGTGAGACATATTGAAACGACAATAACTCTCTTCATTTCCAGTGAAAAAATACAAAATTTGTATTCATATTCAAGCTCAGAGTGTGTACTTTCTAAAAAATTTAGGTCAGGTCTAAAAATTCCTTATCGTTCGAAAGTTATCTACGAGACGGTTACCGAAGATGAGTTTTCAACACATTTCCAAATCAATTAATGCTCGTGAATAACTTGCAACCAAAGTATTTTTTACCCAAAACTTCATTTTGAGATGATTGATCCTGCGATATAAGAAAAATATTTCCGAGCCAAATTTGTGAGCAAAATGTTTGACTTCCATTTTTACTCCCTCCTATCGGCACATAGTTGGAATCCATATTTCGGGTAACACAGTGAGACATTTTGAAATGACAATAACTCTCTTGATTTCCAATGAAAAAATACAAAATTTGTATTCATATTCAAGTTCAGAGTGTGTACTTTCTAAAACATTCGGGTCATGTCTAAAAATTCCTTTCCATTCAATAGTTATCTTTGAGACGGTTACCAAAGAAGAGTTTTCAACTCATTTCCAAATCGATTAACGGTCGTGAATAACTTGCAACCAAAGTATTTTTTTCCCAAAACTCCAATTCGTGATGATTGATCCCGAGATATAAGAAAAATATTTCCAGGCCAGATTCGTGAGCTAAACGTTTGACTTCCATTTTTCCTACCTCCTTTTGGCACATAATTGGAATCTATAATTCGGGTAACACGGTGAGACATTTTGAAACGACTATAAATCTCTTGATTTGCATTGAAAAAATAAAAAATTTGGATTCAAATTCAGGCTCAGAATGAGAACTTTCTAAAACGTTGGGGCTGTGTCTAAAAATTCCTAACCCTTCAAAAGTTTTCTTCAAAACGGTTACCGAAGTGGAGTTTTCAACACAATGTCAAATCGAGTAACGCTCTGAATAACTTGCAGCGAAAGTATTTTTTACCCAAAACTTCATTTCGAGATGACTGATCCCGAGATATAATAAAAATATTTCGAAGCCAAATTCATCAGCGACATGTTTGACTTCCATTTTTACTCCCTCCTATCGGCACATAATTGGAATCTGAAATTCGGGTAACACGGTGAGAAATATTGAAACGACAATAACTCTCTTGGTTTCCAGTGAAAAAATACAAAATTTGTATTCATATTCAAGCGCAGAGTGTGTACTTTCTAAAACATTCAGGTCATGTCTAAAAATTCCTTATCGTTCAAAAGTTATCTTCGAGACGGTTACTGAAGACGAGTTTTCAACACATTTCCAAATCGATTAACGCTCGTGAATAACTTGCAACCTAAGTATTTTTTGCCCAAAACTTCATTTCGAGATGTTTGATCCCGTGATATAAGAAAAATATTTCCAAGCCAAATTTGTGAGCGAAACGTTTGACTTCCATTTTTACTCCCTCCTATCATCACATAGTTGGAATCCGTAATTCGGGTAATACGGTGAGACATATTGAAACTAAAATAACTCTCTTGATTTCCCGTGAAAAAATACAAAATTTGTATTCAAATTCAAGCTCAGAGTGTGTGGTTTCTAAAACATTCAGGACACATCTAAAAATTCCTTTCCGTTCAAAAGTTATCTTCGGGACGGTTATCGAAGATGAGTTTTCAACACATTTCCAAATCGATTAACGGTCGTGAATAACTTGCAACCAAAGTATTTTTTTTTCCCAAAACTCCAATTCATGATGATTGATCCCGAGATATAAGAAAAATATTTCCAAGCCAAATTCGTGAGCTAAACGTTTGACTTTCGTTTTTCCTACCTCCTTTCGGCACATAATTGGAATCTGTAATTCGGCTAACACGGTGAGACATTTTGAAACGATTATAAATCTCTTGATTTGCATTGAAAAAATAAAAAATTTGCATTCAAATTCAGGCTCAAAATTTGCACTTTCTAAAACGTTGGGGCCGTGTCAAAAAATTCCTAACCGTTCAAAAGTTTTCTTCAAAACGGTTACCGAAGTGGAGTTTTCAATACATTTTCAAATCGAGTAACGCTATGAATAACTTGCAGAGAAAGTATCTTTTACCCAAAACTTCATTTCGAGATGCCTGATCCCGAGATAAAATAAAAATATTTCCAAGCCAAATTCATCAGCGACACGTTTAATTTCCATTTTTACTCCCTCCCATCGGCACATAGTTCGAACCCGTATTTCGGGTAACACGGTGAGACATTTTGAAATGACTATAACTCACTTGATTTGGATTGAAAAAATACAAAATTTGTATTCAATTTTTGGCTCAGAATGTACACTTTCTAAAATGTTCAAGCCGCATGTAAAAATTCCTAACCGTTCAAAAGTTATCTTCCAGATGGTTACCTAAAATGAGTTTTCAACATATTTTCAAATCGAGTAACGCGTTGAATAAATTGCCGCGGAAGTATCTTTTACCCAAAAATTCATTTTGAGATGACTGATCCCGAGATATAAGAAAAATATTTCCTAGCCAAATTCGTGAGCAACATGTTTCACTTTCGTTTTTTCTCCCTCTTATTGGCACATAATTGGAATCCGTAATTTGGGTAACACGGTGTGATATATTGAAACGACAATAACTCTCTTGATTTCCTGTGAAAAAATACAAAATTTGTGTTCAAATTCAAGCTCAGAATGTGTGCTTTCTAAAACATTAAGGACACGTCTAAAAATTCCAAATTCTTCAAAAGTTTTCTTCGACACGGTTACCGAAGTTGAGTTTTCTACACATTTTCAAATCTATTAACGCTCGTGAATAATTTGCAACCAAAGTATTTTTTTACCCAAAACTTCATTTCGAGATGGTTTATCCCACGATTTAAGAAAAATATTACCAAGCCAAATTCGTGAACGATATGTTTGACTTCCGTTTTTACACCCTCCTATCGGCACATAATTGAAATCCGTATTTCGGGTAACACGGTGAGACATTTTGAAACGACAATAACTCTTTTGATTTGCATTGAAAAAATAAAAATTTGTGTTCAAATTCAGGCTTAGAATGTGTACTTTCTAAAACATTGGGCCGCGTCCAAAAATTCCTAACTGTTCCAAGGTTATCTTCGAGAAGATTATTGAAGATGAGTTTTCAACACTTTTTCAGATCTATTAACTTTCGTTAACAACTTGCAACCAAATTATTTTTTACCCAAAACATCAATTCGAGATGATTGATCCCAAGATATAAGAAAAATATTTCTAAGCCAAATTCGTGAGCGACACGTTTGACTTCCATTTTTACTCCCTCCTATCGGCACATAATTGGAATCCGTAATTCGGGTAATACGGTGTGACATATTGAAACTACAATAACTCTCTTGATTTCCAGTGAAAAAATACGAAATTTGTATTCATATTCAAGCTCAGAGTGTGTGGTTTCTAAAACATTCAGGTCGCGTCGAAAAGTTCCTTACCGTTCAAAAGTTATCTTCGAGACAATTACCGTATATTAGTTTTCAACACATTTTCAGATCGATTAATGCTCGTTAATAACTTGCAACCAAAGTATTTTTTACCCAAAACTTCATTTCGAGATGACTGATCCCGAGATATAAGAAAAATATTTCCAAGCCAAATTCGTGAGAGACATGTTTGACTTCCGTTTTTACTCCCTCGTATCGGCACATAGTTGGAACCCATATTTCGGGTAACACGGTGAGTCATTTTGGAACGACTTCAGTGATTTGCATCATTGAATAAATACAAAATTTGTATTCAATTTTAGGCTCATAATGTACACTTTCTAAAATGTTAAGGCCGCGTCTAAAAATTCCTAACTGTTCAAAAGTTATCTTCGAGACGGTTACCGAAGATGAGTTTTCAACACATTTTCAAATCAAGTAACGCGTTGAATAACTTGCCGCGAAAGTATTTTTTACCCAAAAATTCATTTTGAGATGACTGATCCCGAGATATAAGAATAATATTTCCTAGCCAAATTCGTGAGCGACATGTTTGACTTCCATTTTTTCTCCCTCCTATTGGCACATAATTGGAATCTGTAATTTGGGTAACACGGTGAGATATGCTGAAACGACAATAGCTCTCTCGATTTCCTGTGAAAAAATACAAAATTTGTGTTCAAATTCAAGCTTAGAATGTGTGCTTTCTAAAACATGAAGGACGCATCTAAAAATTCCTAATCGTACAAAAGTTTTCTTCGACACGGTTACCGAAGTTGAGTTTTCAACACATTTTCAAAATGATTAACTCTCGTGAATAACTTGCAACCAAAGTATTTTTTACCCAAAACTTCATTTCGAGATGGTTGATCCCGCGATATAAGAAAAATATTTCGAAGCCAAATTCGTGAGTGAAATGTTTGACTTCCGTTTTTACTCCCTCCTATCGGCACATAATTGGAATCCGCAATTCAGGTAATACGGTGAGACATATTGAAACTACAATAACTCTTTTGATTTCTAGTAAAAAAATACAATATTTGTATTCATATTCAAGCTCAGAGTGTGCAGTTTCTAAAACATTCAGGTCACGTCTAAAAATTCCTTACCGTTCAAAAGTTATCTTCGAGACAATTACCGAATATTAGTTTTCAACACATTTTCAAATCGATTAACCCTCGTTAATAACTTGCAGCCAAAGTATTTTTTACCCAAAACTTCATTTCGAGATGACTGATCCCGAGATATAAGACAAATATTTCCAAGCCAAATTCGTGAGCGACACGTTTGACTTCCATTTTTACTCCCTCATATCGGCACATAGTTGGAACCCGTATTTCGGGTAACACAGTGAGACATTTTGAAACGAATATAACTCTCTTGATTTGCATTGAAAAAATACAAAATTTTTATTCAATTTCAGGTTCAGAATGTACACTTTCTAAAACGTTGAGGCCGCGTCTAAAAATTCCTAACCGTTCAAAACTTATCTTCGAGACGGTTACCGAAGATGAGTTTTCAACCCATTTTCAAATCGACTGACGCGCTGAATAACTTGCAGGGAAAGTATTTTTTATCCAAAAATTCATTTCAAGATGACTGATCCCGAGATATAAGAAAAATATTTCCTAACCAAATTCGTGAGCGACACGTTTGACTTCCATTTTTACTCCCTCCTATCGGCACATAATTGGAATCCGTAATTCGGGTAACACGGTGAGATATATTGAAACAACCATAACTCTCTTGATTTCCTGTGAAAAAAATACAAAATTTGTGTTCAAATTCAAGCTCAGAATGTGTGCTTTCTAAGACATTAAGGACGCGTCTAAAAATTCCTAATCATTCAATAGTTTTCTTTGACACGGTTACGGAAGTTGAGTTTTCAACACATTTTCAAATCGATTAACGCTCCTGAATAACTTGCAACCAAAGTATTTTTTACCCAAAACTTCATTTCGAGATGATTGATCCCGCGATATATGATAAATATTACCAAGCCAAATTCGTGAGCGAAATGTTTGACTTTCGTTTTTACTCCCTCCTATCGGCACATAATTGGAATCCGTAATTCGAGTAACACGGTGAGATATATTGAAACAACCATAACTCTCTTGATTTCCTGTGAAAAAAATACAAAATTTGTGTTCAAATTCAAGCTCAAAATGTGTGCTTTCTAAGACATTAAGGACGCGTCTAAAAATTCCTAATCATTCAATAGTTTTCTTTGACACGGTTACGGAAGTTGAGTTTTCAACACATTTTCAAATCGATTAACGCTCCTGAATAACTTGCAACCAAAGTATTTTTTACCCAAAACTTCATTTCGAGATGATTGATCCCGCGATATAAGATAAATATTACCAAGCCAAATTCGTGAGCGAAATGTTTGACTTCCGTTTTTACTCCCTCCTATCGGCACATAATTGGAATCCGTATTTCAGGTAACACGGTGAGAGATTTTGAAACGACAATAACTCTTTTGATTTGCATTGAAAAAATAAAAATTTGTGTTCAAATTCAAGCTTAGAATGTGTACTTTCTAAAACATTGGGCCGCGTCTAAAAATTCCTAACTGTTCAAAAGTTATCTTCGAGACGATTACTAAAGATGAGTTTTCGACACTTTTTCAAATCGATTAACTTTCGTTGAAAAATTGCAACCAAATTATTTTTTACCCAAAACATGAATTCAAGATGATTGATCCCAAGATATAAGAAAAATATTTCCAAGCCAAATTCTAAGCGAAACGTTTGACTTCCATTTTTCCTACCTCCTTTCGGCACATAATTGGAATCCGTAATTCGGGTAACACGGTGAGACATTTTGAAATGACTGTAACTCTTTTGATTTGCATTGAAAAAATACAAAATTTGTATTCAAATTCAGGCTCAAAATGTGCACTTTCTAAAACGTTGAGACCGTGTCCAAAAATTCCTAACCATTCGAAACTTTTCTTCAAAACGGTTACCGAATTGGAGTTTTCAACACATTTTCAAATCGAGTAACGCTCTGAGTAAATTGCAGAGAAAGTATTTTCTTCCCAAAACTTCATTTTGAGATGACTGAGGCCGAGATATAATTAAAATATTTCCAAGCCAAATTCATCAGCGACAAGTTTGACTTCCATTTTTACTCCCTCCTATCGGCACATAATTGGAATCCGCAATTCGGGTAATACGGTAAGACATTTTGAAACTACAATAACTCTCTTGATTTCCAATGGAAAAATACAAAATTTCTATTCATATTCAAGCTCAGAATGTGTACTTTCCAAAAAATTTGGGCCGCGTCAAAAAATTCCTAACTGTTCAAAAGTTATCTCTGAGACGATTACCGAAGATGAGTTTTCTACACATTTTCAAATCGATTAACGAACGCGAATAACTTGCAGCCAAAGTATTTTTTACCCAAAACTCGAATTTGAGATGATTGATCCTGAGATATAAGAAAAATATTTCCAAACCAAATTCGTGAGCGAAACGTTTGACTTCCATTTTTCCTACCTCCTTTTGTCACATAATTGGAATCTGTAATTCGGGTAACACGGTGAGACATTTTGAAACGACTATAAATCTCTTGATTTGCATTGAAAAAATAAAAAATTTGTACTCAAATTCCGGCTCAGAATGTGCACTTTCTAAAGCATTGGGGCCGTCTCTAAAAATTCCTAACCGTTCAAAAGTTTTCTTCAAAACGGTTACTGAAGTGGAGTTTTCAACACATTTTCAAATCGAGTAACGCTCTGAAGAACTTGTAGTGAAAGTATTTTTTACCCAAAACTTCATTTAGAGATGACAGATCCCGAGATATAACAAAAATATTTCCAAGCCAAATTCATCAGCGACACGTTCCACTTCCATTTTTAATCCTTCCCATCGGCACATAATTGGAATCCCAAATTCAGGTAACACGGTGAGACATATTGAAACGACAATAACTCTCTTGATTTCTAGTGAAAAAATAAAAAAATTGTTTTCATATTCAAGCTCAGAGTGTGTACTTTCTAAAAAATTCAGGTCACGTCTAAAAATTCCTTATCGTTCGAAAGTTATCTTCGAGACGGTTACCGAAGATTATTTTTCAACACATTTCCAAATCGATTAACGCTCGTGAATAACTTGCAACCAAAGTATCTTTTACCCAAAACTTCATTTCGAGATGATTGATCCTGCGATATAAGAAAAATATTTCTGAGCCAAATTTGTGAGGAAACGTTTGACTTCCATTTTTACTCCCTCCTATCAGCACATAGTTGGAATCCGTATTTCGGGTAACACGTTGAGACATTTTCAAACGGCAATAACACTCTTGATTTCCAGTGAAAAAATACAAAATTTGTATTCATATGCAAGTTCAGAGTGTGTACTTTCTAAAACATTCGGGTCACGTCTAAAAATTCCTTTCCGTTCAAAAGTTATCTTCGGGACGGGTACCGAAGATGAGTTTTCAACACATTTCCAAATCGATTAACGGTCGTGAATAACTTGCAACCAAAGTATTTTTTTCCCAAAACTCCAATTCGTGATGATTGATCCCGAGATATAAGAAAATTATTTCCAAGCCAAATTCGTGAGCTAAACGTTTGACTTTCATTTTTCCTACCTCCTTTCGGCACATAATTGGAATCTGTAATTCGGGTAACACGGTGAGACATTTTGAAACGACTATAAATCTCTTGATTTGCTTTGAAAAAATAAAAAATTTGTATTCAAACTCAGGCTCAGAATGTGCACTTTCTAAAAAGTTGGGGCCGTGTCTAAAAATTCCTAACCGTTCAAAAGTTTTTTTCAAAACAGTTACCGAAGTGAAGTTTTCAACACATTTTCAAATCGAGTAATGCTCTGTATAACTTGCAGCGAAAGTATTTTTTACCCAAAACTTCAATTCGAGATGACTGATCCTGAGATAAAATAAAAATATTTCCAAGCCAAATTCATCTGTGACACGTTTGATTTCCATTTTTACTCCCTCCCATCGGCACATAATTGGAACCCGTATTTCGGGTAACACGGTGAGACATTTTGAAACGACTATAACTCACTTGATTTGGATTGAAAAAATACAAAATTTGTATTCAATTTTTGGCTCAGAATGTACACTTTCTAAAATGTTGAGGCCGCGTGTAAAAATTCCTAACCGTTCAAAAGTTATCTTCCAGACGGTTACCGAAAATGAGTTTTCAACATATTTTCAAATCGAGTAACGCGTTGAATTACTTGCCGCGGAAGTATTTTTACCCAAAAATTCATTTTGAGATGACTGATCCCGAGATATAAGAAAAATATTTCCTAGCCAAATTCGTGAGCGACATGTTTGACTTCCATTTTTTCTCCCTCCTATTGGCCTATAATTGGAATCCGTAATTTGGGTAACACGGTGTGATATATTGAAACGAAAATAACTCTCTTGATTTCCTGTGAAAAAATACAAAATTTGTGTTCAAATTCAAGCTTAGAATGTGTACTTTCTAAAACATTCAGGACGCGTCTAAAAATTCCTAATCGTTCAAAAGTTTTCTTCGACACGGTTACCGAAGTTAAGTTTTTAACATATTTTCCAATCGATTAACGCTAGTGAATAATTTTCAACCAAAGTATTTTTTACCCAAAACTTCATTTCAAAATGGTTGATCCCGCGATATAAGAAGAATATTACCAAGCCAAATTTGTGAACGAAATGTTTGACTTCCGATTTTACTCCCTCCTATCGGCACATAATTGAAATCCGTATTTCAGGTAACACAGTGAGACATTTTGAAACGACAATAACTCTTTTGATTTGCATTGAAAAAATAAAAATTTGTGTTCAAATTCAGGCTTAGAATGTGTACTTTCTAAAACATTGGGCCGCGTCCAAAAATTCCTAACTGTTCCAAGGTTATCTTCGAGACGATTATTGAAGATGAGTTTTCAACACTTTTTCAGATCTATTAACTTTCGTTAACAACTTGCAACCAAATTATTTTTTACCCAAAACATCAATTCGAGATGATTGATCCCAAGATATAAGAAAAATATTTCTAAGCCAAATTCGTGAGCGACACGTTTGACTTCCATTTTTACTCCCTCCTATCGGCACATAATTGGAATCCATAATTCGGGTAATACGGTGTGACATATTGAAACTACAATAACTCTCTTGATTTCCAGCGAAAAAATACAAAATTTGTATTCATATTCAAGCTCAGAGTGTGTGGTTTCTAAAACATTCAGGTCGCGTCTCAAAGTTCCTTGCCGTTCAAAAGTTATCTTCGAGACAATTACCGAATATTAGTTTTCAACACATTTTCAGATCGATTAACGCACGTTAATAACTTGAAGCTAAAGCATTTTTTACTCAAAACTTAATTTCGAGATGACTGATCTCGAGATATAAGAAAAATATTTCCAAGCCAAATTTGTGAGCGACACGTTTGACATCCATTTTTACTCCCTCCTATCGGCACATAATTGGAATCCGTAATTCAGGTAATACAGTGAGACAAATTGAAACTACAATAACTCTCTTGATTTCCAGTGAAAAAATACAAAATTTGTATTCATAGTCAAGCTCAGAGTGTGTGGTTTCTAAAACATTCAAGTCACGTAAAAAATTCCTTACCATTCAAAAGTTATCTTTGAGACGATTACCGAAGATTAGTTTTCAACACATTTTCAAATCGATCAACGCTCGTTAATACCTTGCAGCCAAAGTATTTCGAGATGATTGATCTTGAGATATAAGAAAAATATTTCCAAACCAAATTCGTGAGCGACACGTTTGACTACCGTTTTTACTCCCTCCTATAGGCACATAATTGGAATCCGTCATTCAGGTAATACGGTGAGACATATTGAAACTACAATAACACTCTTGATTTCTAGTGAAAAAATACAAAATTTATATTCATATTCAAGCTCAGGGTGTATGGTTTCTAAAACATTCAAGTCACGTCTAAAAATTCCTTACCGTTCAAAAGTTATCTTCAAGATGATTACCGAATATTAGTTTTCAACACATTTTTAGATCGATTAACGCTCGTTAATAACTTGCAGCCAAAGTATTTTTTATGCAAAAAATTCATTTCGAGATGACTGATCCTGAGATATAAGAAAAATATTTCCAAGCCAAATTCGTGAGCGACACGTTTGACTTCCATTTTTACTCCCTCCTATCGACACATAATTGGAATCCGTAATTCAGGTAATATGGTGAGACAAATTGAAACTACAATAACACTCTTCATTTCTAGGGAAAAAATACAAAATTTGTATTCATATTCAAGCTCAGAGTGTGTGGTTTCTAAAACATTCAAGTCACGTAAAAAATTCCTTACCGTTCCAAAGTTATCATCGAGACGATTACCGAAGATTAGTTTTCAACACATTTTTAGATCGATTAACGCTCGTTAATAACTTCCAGCCAAATTATTTTTTACCCAAAACTTCATTTCGACATGATTGATCCCGAGATATAAGAAAAATATTTCCGAGCCAAATTCGTGAGCGATATGTTTCGCTTCCATTTTTACTCCCTCCTATCGGCACATAGTTGGAACCCGTATTTTGGGTAACACGGTGAGACATTTTGAAACGACAATAACTCACTTGATTTCCATTAAGAAAATAAAATTTTGGGTTCAAATTCAAGCTCAGAATGTGTACTTTCTCAGACATTGGGCCGTGACTAAAAATTCCGAACCGTTCAAAAGTTATCTTCGAGACGATTACCAAAGAAGAGTTTTCAACACATTTTCACACCGATTAACGCTCGTTAATAACAAGCAGCCAAAGTATTTTTTACCCAAAACTTCATTTCGAGATGATTGATCCCGAGATATAAGAAAAATATTTCCAACTCAAATTTGTGAGCGACACGCTTGACAACCATTTTTACTCCCTCCTATTGGCACATAATTGGAATCCGAAATTCGGGTAATACGGTGGGACATATTGAAACTACAATAATTCTCTTGATTTCCAGTGAAAAAATAAAAAACTTGTATTCATATTCAAGCTCAGGGTGTGTGGTTTCTAATACATTCAGGTCACGTCTAAAAATTCCTTACCGTTCAAAAGTTATCTTCAAGACGATTACCGAATATTAGATTTCAAAACATTTTCAGATCGATTAAAGCTCGTTAATAACTTGCAGCCAAAGTATTTTTTACCCATAAACAACATTTTGAGATGACTGATCCCGAGATATAAGAAAAATATTTCCAGGCCAAATTCGTGAGCTTGACTTCCATTTTTACTCCCTCCTATCGGTACATAATTGGAATCCATAATTTAGGTAATACGTTGAGACAAATTGAAACTACAATAACTCTCTTGATTTCCTGTGAAAAAATACAAAGTTTGTATTCATATTCAAGCTCAGAGTGTGTGGTTTTCAAAACATTCAAGTCACGTAAAAAATTCCCTACCGTTCAAAAGTTATCTTCGAGACGATTATCGAAGATTAGTTTTCAACACATTTTCAGATCGATTAACGCTCGTTAATAACTTGCAGCCAAAGTATTTTCTTCCCAAAACTTCATTTCGAGATGATTGATCCCGAGATATAAGAAAAATATTTCTGAGCCAAATTCGTGAGCGACATGTTCCGCTTCCATTTTTACTCCCTCCTATTAGCACATAGTTGGAACCCGTATTTCGGGTAACACGGTGTCACATTTTGAAACGACAATAACTCTCTTGATTTCCATTGAGAAAATAAAGTTTTGGGTTCAAATTCAAGCTCAGAATGTGTACTTTCTAAAACATTGGGCCGTGACTAAAAATTCCGAACCGTTCAAAAGTTATCTTCGAGACGATTACCGAAGGTGAGTTTTCAACACATTTTCAAACCGATTGACGCTTGTTAATAACACGTAGCCAAAGTATTTTTTACCCAAAACTTCATTTCGAGATGATTGATCCCGAGATATAAGAAAAATATTTCCAAACCAAATTCGTGAGCGACATGTTTGACTACCATTTTTACTCCCTCCTATTGGCACATAATTGGAATCCGTAATTTGGGTAATACGGTGAGACATATTGAAACTACAACAACTCTCTTGATTTCCAGAAAAAAAATACAAAATTTGTATTCATATTCAAGCTCAGGGTGTATGGTTTCTAAAACATTTAGGTCACGTCTAAAAATTCCTTACCGTTCAAAAGTTATCTTCAAGATGATTACCGAATATTAGTTTTAAACACATTTTCAGATCGATTAACGCACGTTAATAACTTGCAGCCAAAGTATTTTTTACCCAAAACTTCATTTCGAGATGACTGATCTCGAGATATAAGAAAAATATTTCCAAGCGAAATTCGTGAGCGACACGTTTGACTTCCACTTTTACTCCCTCCTATCGACACATAATTGGAATCCGTAATTCAGGTAATACGGTGAGACAAATTGAAACTACAATAACTCTCTTGATTTCTAGGGAAAAAATACAAAATTTGTATTCATATTCAAGCTCAGAGTGTGTCGTTTCTAAAACATTCAAGTCACGTAAAAAATTCCTTACCGTTCAAAAGTTATCTTTGAGACAATTACCGAAGATTAGTTTTCAACACATTTTCAGATCGATTAACGCTCGTTAATAACTTGCAGCCAAAGTATTTTTAACCCAAAACTTCATTTCGAGATGATTGATCCTGAGATATAAGAAAAATATTTCCGAGCCAAATTCGTGAGCGACAAGTTTCGCTTCCATTTTTACTCCCTCCTATCGGCACATAGTTGGAACCCGTATTTCAGGTAACACGGTGAGACATTTTGAAACGACAATAACTCTCTTGATTACCATCGAAAAAATAAAAATTTGTGTTCAAATTCATGCTCAGAATGTGTACTTTCTAAAACATTGGGCCGCATTTAAAAATTCCTAACCATCCAAATGTTATTTTCGTGACAATTACCGAAGATGAGTTTTCAACACATTTTCAGATCGATTAACGCTCGTTAATAACTTGTAGCCAAAGTATTTTTTACCCAAAACTTCATTTCGAGAAGACTGATCCTGAGATATAAGAAAAATATTTCCAAACCAAATTCGTGGGCAACACGTTTGGCTTCAATTTTTACTCCCTCCTATTGGCACATAATTGGAATTCGTAATTCGGGTAATACGATGAGACATATTGAAACTACAATAACTCTCTTGATTTCCAGTGAAAAAATACAAAATTTTATTCATATTCAAGCTCAGGGTGTATGGTTTCTAAAACATTCAGGTCACGTCTAAAAATTTCTTACCGTTCAACAGTTATCTTCAAGATGATTACCGAATATTAGTTTTCAACATATTCTCAGATCGATTAACGCTCGTTAATAACTTGCAGCCAAAGTAATTTTTACCCAAAAACTTTAATTCGAGATGACTGATCCCGAGATATAAGAAAAATATTTCCAAGCCAAATTCGTGAGCGACACATTTGACTTCCATTTTTACTCCCTCCTATCAGTTATTAATTGGAATCCGTAATTCAGGTAATACAGTGAGACAAATTGAAACTACAACAACTCTCTTGATTTTCAGTGAAAAAATACAAAATTTGTATTCATATTCAAGCTCAGAGTGTGTCGTTTCTAAAACATTCAAGTCACGTAAAAAATTCCTTACCGTTCAAAAGTTATCTTTGAGACGATTACCGAAGATTAGTTTTCAACACATTTTCAGATAGATTAACGCTCGTTAATAACTTGCAGCCAAAGTATTTTTAACCCAAAACTTCATTTCGAGATGACTGATCTCGAGATATAAGAAAAATATTTCCAAGCGAAATTCGTGAGCGACACGTTTGACTTCCACTTTTACTCCCTCCTATCGACACATAATTGGAATCCGTAATTCAGGTAATACGGTGAGACAAATTGAAACTACAATAACTCTCTTGATTTCTAGGGAAAAAATACAAAATTTGTATTCATATTCAAGCTCAGAGTGTGTCGTTTCTAAAACATTCAAGTCACGTAAAAAATTCCTTACCGTTCAAAAGTTATCTTTGAGACAATTACCGAAGATTAGTTTTCAACACATTTTCAGATCGATTAACGCTCGTTAATAACTTGCAGCCAAAGTATTTTTAACCCAAAACTTCATTTCGAGATGATTGATCCTGAGATATAAGAAAAATATTTCCGAGCCAAATTCGTGAGCGACAAGTTTCGCTTCCATTTTTACTCCCTCCTATCGGCACATAGTTGGAACCCGTATTTCAGGTAACACGGTGAGACATTTTGAAACGACAATAACTCTCTTGATTACCATCGAAAAAATAAAAATTTGTGTTCAAATTCATGCTCAGAATGTGTACTTTCTAAAACATTGGGCCGCATTTAAAAATTCCTAACCATCCAAATGTTATTTTCGTGACAATTACCGAAGATGAGTTTTCAACACATTTTCAGATCGATTAACGCTCGTTAATAACTTGTAGCCAAAGTATTTTTTACCCAAAACTTCATTTCGAGAAGACTGATCCTGAGATATAAGAAAAATATTTCCAAACCAAATTCGTGGGCAACACGTTTGGCTTCAATTTTAACTCCCTCCTATTGGCACATAATTGGAATTCGTAATTCGGGTAATACGATGAGACATATTGAAACTACAATAACTCTCTTGATTTCCAGTGAAAAAATACAAAATTTTATTCATATTCAAGCTCAGGGTGTATGGTTTCTAAAACATTCAGGTCACGTCTAAAAATTTCTTACCGTTCAACAGTTATCTTCAAGATGATTACCGAATATTAGTTTTCAACATATTCTCAGATCGATTAACGCTCGTTAATAACTTGCAGACAAAGTAATTTTTACCCAAAAACTTTAATTCGAGATGACTGATCCCGAGATATAAGAAAAATATTTCCAAGCCAAATTCGTGAGCGACACATTTGACTTCCATTTTTACTCCCTCCTATCAGTACATAATTGGAATCCGTAATTCAGGTAATACAGTGAGACAAATTGAAACTACAACAACTCTCTTGATTTTCAGTGAAAAAATACAAAATTTGTATTCATATTCAAGCTCAGAGTGTGTCGTTTCTAAAACATTCAAGTCACGTAAAAAATTCCTTACCGTTCAAAAGTTATCTTTGAGACGATTACCGAAGATTAGTTTTCAACACATTTTCAGATAGATTAACGCTCGTTAATAACTTGCAGCCAAAGTATTTTTAACCCAAAACTTCATTTCGAGATGATTGATCCTGAGATATAAGAAAAATATTTCCGAGCCAAATTCGTGAGCGACAAGTTTCGCTTCCATTTTTACTCCCTCCTATCGGCACATAGTTGGAACCCGTATTTCAGGTAACACGGTGAGACATTTTGAAACGAAAATAACTCTCTTGATTACCATCGAAAAAATAAAAATTTGTGTTCAAATTCATGCTCAGAATGTGTACTTTCTAAAACATTAGGCCGCATTTAAAAATTCCTAACCATCCAAATGTTATTTTCGTGACAATTACCGAAGATGAGTTTTCAACACATTTTCAGATCGATTAACGCTCGTTAATAACTTGTAGCCAAAGTATTTTTTACCCAAAACTTCATTTCGAGAAGACTGATCCCGAGATATAAGAAAAATATTTCCAAACCAAATTTGTGGGCAACACGTTTGGCTTCAATTTTTACTCCCTCCTATTGGCACATAATTGGAATTCGTAATTCGGGTAATACGATGAGACATATTGAAACTACAATAACTCTCTTGATTTCCAGTGAAAAAATACAAAATTTTATTCATATTCAAGCTCAGGGTGTATGGTTTCTAAAACATTCAGGTCACGTCTAAAAATTTCTTACCGTTCAACAGTTATCTTCAAGATGATTACCGAATATTAGTTTTCAACATATTCTCAGATCGATTAACGCTTGTTAATAACTTGCAGCCAAAGTATTTTTTACCCAAAAACTTCATTTCGAGATGACTGATCCCGAGATATAAGAAAAATATTTCCAAGCCAAATTCGTGAGCGACACATTTGACTTCCATTTTTACTCCCTCCTATCGGTACATAATTGGAATCCGTAATTCAGGTAATACGGTGAGACAAATTGAAACTACAACAACTCTCTTGATTTTCAGTGAAAAAATACAAAATTTGTATTCATATTCAAGCTAAAAGTGTGTGGTTT
This sequence comes from Quercus cerris, assembly GCA_963669245.1. Classification (NCBI taxonomy): domain Eukaryota; kingdom Viridiplantae; phylum Streptophyta; class Magnoliopsida; order Fagales; family Fagaceae; genus Quercus; species Quercus cerris. Next base: position 77,193,679 of record OY770007.1, read on the forward strand.
CTGAAACATTCAAGTCACGTAAAAAATTCCTTACCGTTCAAAAGTTATCTTCGAGACGATTACCGAAGATTAGTTTTCAACACATTTTCAGATCGAATAATGCTCGTTAATAACTTGCTGCCAAAGTATTTTTTGCCCAAAACTTCATTTCGAGATGATTGATCCCGAGATATAAGAAAAATATTTCCGAGCCAAATTCGTGAGCGACATGTTTCGCTTCCATTTTTACTCCCTCCTATCGGCACATAGTTGGAACCTGTATTTCGGGTAACACGGTGAGACATTTTGAAACGACAATAACTCTCTTGATTTCCATCGAAAAAATAAAAATTTGTGTTCAAATTCATGCTCAGAATGTGTACTTTCTAAAACATTGGGCCGCATCTAAAAATTCCAAACCGTCCAAAAGTTATCTTCGTGACGATTACCGAAGATGAGTTTTCAACAAATTTTCATATCGATTAACGCTCGTTAATAACTTGCAGCCAAAGTATTTTTTACCCAAAAATTCATTTCGAGAAGACTGATCCCGAGATATAAGAAAAATATTTCCAAACCAAATTCGTGAGCAACACGTTTGACTACAATTTTTACTCCCTCCTTTTGGCACATAATTGGAATCCGTAATTCGGGTAATACGAGGAGACGTATTGAAACTACAATAAGTCTCTTGATTTCCAGTGAAAAAATACAAAATTTTTATTCATATTCAAGCTCAGGGTGTATAGTTTCTAAAACATTCAGGTCAAGTCTAAAAATTCCTTACCGTTCGAAAGTTATCTTGTGGCGAAAGTATTTATTGCCCAAAAATGCATTTTGAGATGACTAATCCCGAGATATAAGAAAAATATTTCCAAGGCAAATTCGTGAGCGACATGTTTGACTTCCATTTTCACTCCCTCCTATCGGCACATATTTGGAATCCATAATTCGGGTAATACGGTAAGACGTATTCAAACTACAATAACTCTCTTGATTTCCAGTGAAAAAATACAAAATTTGTATTAATATTCAAGCTCAAAATGTGTACTTTCTAAAACATTGGGCCGTGACTAAAAATTCCGAACCGTTCAAAAGTTATCTTCGAGACGATTACCGAAGGTGAGTTTTCAACACATATTCAAACCGATTGACGCTTGTTAATAACACGTAGCCAAAGTATTTTTTACCCAAAACTTCATTTCGAGATGATTGATCCCGAGATATAAGAAAAATATTTCCAAACCAAATTCGTGAGCGACATGTTTGACTACCATTTTTACTCCCTCCTATTGGCACATAATTGGAATCCGTAATTTGGGTAATACGGTGAGACATATTGAAACTACAACAACTCTCTTGATTTCCAGAAAAAAAATACAAAATTTGTATTCATATTCAAGCTCAGGGTGTATGGTTTCTAAAACATTTAGGTCACGTCTAAAAATTCCTTACCGTTCAAAAGTTATCTTCAAGATGATTACCGAATATTAGTTTTAAACACATTTTCAGATCGATTAACGCACGTTAATAACTTGCAGCCAAAGTATTTTTTACCCAAAACTTCATTTCGAGATGACTGATCTCGAGATATAAGAAAAATATTTCCAAGCGAAATTCGTGAGCGACACGTTTGACTTCCACTTTTACTCCCTCCTATCGACACATAATTGGAATCCGTAATTCAGGTAATACGGTGAGACAAATTGAAACTACAATAACTCTCTTGATTTCTAGGGAAAAAATACAAAATTTGTATTCATATTCAAGCTCAGAGTGTGTCGTTTCTAAAACATTCAAGTCACGTAAAAAATTCCTTACCGTTCAAAAGTTATCTTTGAGACAATTACCGAAGATTAGTTTTCAACACATTTTCAGATCGATTAACGCTCGTTAATAACTTGCAGCCAAAGTATTTTTAACCCAAAACTTCATTTCGAGATGATTGATCCTGAGATATAAGAAAAATATTTCCGAGCCAAATTCGTGAGCGACAAGTTTCGCTTCCATTTTTACTCCCTCCTATCGGCACATAGTTGGAACCCGTATTTCAGGTAACACGGTGAGACATTTTGAAACGACAATAACTCTCTTGATTACCATCGAAAAAATAAAAATTTGTGTTCAAATTCATGCTCAGAATGTGTACTTTCTAAAACATTGGGCCGCATTTAAAAATTCCTAACCATCCAAATGTTATTTTCGTGACAATTACCGAAGATGAGTTTTCAACACATTTTCAGATCGATTAACGCTCGTTAATAACTTGTAGCCAAAGTATTTTTTACCCAAAACTTCATTTCGAGAAGACTGATCCTGAGATATAAGAAAAATATTTCCAAACCAAATTCGTGGGCAACACGTTTGGCTTCAATTTTTACTCCCTCCTATTGGCACATAATTGGAATTCGTAATTCGGGTAATACGATGAGACATATTGAAACTACAATAACTCTCTTGATTTCCAGTGAAAAAATACAAAATTTTATTCATATTCAAGCTCAGGGTGTATGGTTTCTAAAACATTCAGGTCACGTCTAAAAATTTCTTACCGTTCAACAGTTATCTTCAAGATGATTACCGAATATTAGTTTTCAACATATTCTCAGATCGATTAACGCTCGTTAATAACTTGCAGCCAAAGTAATTTTTACCCAAAAACTTTAATTCGAGATGACTGATCCCGAGATATAAGAAAAATATTTCCAAGCCAAATTCGTGAGCGACACATTTGACTTCCATTTTTACTCCCTCCTATCAGTTATTAATTGGAATCCGTAATTCAGGTAATACAGTGAGACAAATTGAAACTACAACAACTCTCTTGATTTTCAGTGAAAAAATACAAAATTTGTATTCATATTCAAGCTCAGAGTGTGTCGTTTCTAAAACATTCAAGTCACGTAAAAAATTCCTTACCGTTCAAAAGTTATCTTTGAGACGATTACCGAAGATTAGTTTTCAACACATTTTCAGATAGATTAACGCTCGTTAATAACTTGCAGCCAAAGTATTTTTAACCCAAAACTTCATTTCGAGATGACTGATCTCGAGATATAAGAAAAATATTTCCAAGCGAAATTCGTGAGCGACACGTTTGACTTCCACTTTTACTCCCTCCTATCGACACATAATTGGAATCCGTAATTCAGGTAATACGGTGAGACAAATTGAAACTACAATAACTCTCTTGATTTCTAGGGAAAAAATACAAAATTTGTATTCATATTCAAGCTCAGAGTGTGTCGTTTCTAAAACATTCAAGTCACGTAAAAAATTCCTTACCGTTCAAAAGTTATCTTTGAGACAATTACCGAAGATTAGTTTTCAACACATTTTCAGATCGATTAACGCTCGTTAATAACTTGCAGCCAAAATATTTTTAACCCAAAACTTCATTTCGAGATGATTGATCCTGAGATATAAGAAAAATATTTCCGAGCCAAATTCGTGAGCGACAAGTTTCGCTTCCATTTTTACTCCCTCCTATCGGCACATAGTTGGAACCCGTATTTCAGGTAACACGGTGAGACATTTTGAAACGACAATAACTCTCTTGATTACCATCGAAAAAATAAAAATTTGTGTTCAAATTCATGCTCAGAATGTGTACTTTCTAAAACATTGGGCCGCATTTAAAAATTCCTAACCATCCAAATGTTATTTTCGTGACAATTACCGAAGATGAGTTTTCAACACATTTTCAGATCGATTAACGCTCGTTAATAACTTGTAGCCAAAGTATTTTTTACCCAAAACTTCATTTCGAGAAGACTGATCCTGAGATATAAGAAAAATATTTCCAAACCAAATTCGTGGGCAACACGTTTGGCTTCAATTTTAACTCCCTCCTATTGGCACATAATTGGAATTCGTAATTCGGGTAATACGATGAGACATATTGAAACTACAATAACTCTCTTGATTTCCAGTGAAAAAATACAAAAATTTATTCATATTCAAGCTCAGGGTGTATGGTTTCTAAAACATTCAGGTCACGTCTAAAAATTTCTTACCGTTCAACAGTTATCTTCAAGATGATTACCGAATATTAGTTTTCAACATATTCTCAGATCGATTAACGCTCGTTAATAACTTGCAGCCAAAGTAATTTTTACCCAAAAACTTTAATTCGAGATGACTGATCCCGAGATATAAGAAAAATATTTCCAAGCCAAATTCGTGAGCGACACATTTGACTTCCATTTTTACTCCCTCCTATCAGTACATAATTGGAATCCGTAATTCAGGTAATACAGTGAGACAAATTGAAACTACAACAACTCTCTTGATTTTCAGTGAAAAAATACAAAATTTGTATTCATATTCAAGCTCAGAGTGTGTCGTTTCTAAAACATTCAAGTCACGTAAAAAATTCCTTACCGTTCAAAAGTTATCTTTGAGACGATTACCGAAGATTAGTTTTCAACACATTTTCAGATAGATTAACGCTCGTTAATAACTTGCAGCCAAAGTATTTTTAACCCAAAACTTCATTTCGAGATGATTGATCCTGAGATATAAGAAAAATATTTCCGAGCCAAATTCGTGAGCGACAAGTTTCGCTTCCATTTTTACTCCCTCCTATCGGCACATAGTTGGAACCCGTATTTCAGGTAACACGGTGAGACATTTTGAAACGAAAATAACTCTCTTGATTACCATCGAAAAAATAAAAATTTGTGTTCAAATTCATGCTCAGAATGTGTACTTTCTAAAACATTAGGCCGCATTTAAAAATTCCTAACCATCCAAATGTTATTTTCGTGACAATTACCGAAGATGAGTTTTCAACACATTTTCAGATCGATTAACGCTCGTTAATAACTTGTAGCCAAAGTATTTTTTACCCAAAACTTCATTTCGAGAAGACTGATCCCGAGATATAAGAAAAATATTTCCAAACCAAATTTGTGGGCAACACGTTTGGCTTCAATTTTTACTCCCTCCTATTGGCACATAATTGGAATTCGTAATTCGGGTAATACGATGAGACATATTGAAACTACAATAACTCTCTTGATTTCCAGTGAAAAAATACAAAATTTTATTCATATTCAAGCTCAGGGTGTATGGTTTCTAAAACATTCAGGTCACGTCTAAAAATTTCTTACCGTTCAACAGTTATCTTCAAGATGATTACCGAATATTAGTTTTCAACATATTCTCAGATCGATTAACGCTTGTTAATAACTTGCAGCCAAAGTATTTTTTACCCAAAAACTTCATTTCGAGATGACTGATCCCGAGATATAAGAAAAATATTTCCAAGCCAAATTCGTGAGCGACACATTTGACTTCCATTTTTACTCCCTCCTATCGGTACATAATTGGAATCCGTAATTCAGGTAATACGGTGAGACAAATTGAAACTACAACAACTCTCTTGATTTTCAGTGAAAAAATACAAAATTTGTATTCATATTCAAGCTAAAAGTGTGTGGTTTCTGAAACATTCAAGTCACGTAAAAAATTCCTTACCGTTCAAAAGTTATCTTCGAGACGATTACCGAAGATTAGTTTTCAACACATTTTCAGATCGAATAATGCTCGTTAATAACTTGCTGCCAAAGTATTTTTTGCCCAAAACTTCATTTCGAGATGATTGATCCCGAGATATAAGAAAAATATTTCCGAGCCAAATTCGTGAGCGACATGTTTCGCTTCCATTTTTACTCCCTCCTATCGGCACATAGTTGGAACCTGTATTTCGGGTAACACGGTGAGACATTTTGAAACGACAATAACTCTCTTGATTTCCATCGAAAAAATAAAAATTTGTGTTCAAATTCATGCTCAGAATGTGTACTTTCTAAAACATTGGGCCGCATCTAAAAATTCCAAACCGTCCAAAAGTTATCTTCGTGACGATTACCGAAGATGAGTTTTCAACAAATTTTCATATCGATTAACGCTCGTTAATAACTTGCAGCCAAAGTATTTTTTACCCAAAAATTCATTTCGAGAAGACTGATCCCGAGATATAAGAAAAATATTTCCAAACCAAATTCGTGAGCAACACGTTTGACTACAATTTTTACTCCCTCCTTTTGGCACATAATTGGAATCCGTAATTCGGGTAATACGAGGAGACGTATTGAAACTACAATAAGTCTCTTGATTTCCAGTGAAAAAATACAAAATTTTTATTCATATTCAAGCTCAGGGTGTATAGTTTCTAAAACATTCAGGTCAAGTCTAAAAATTCCTTACCGTTCGAAAGTTATCTTGTGGCGAAAGTATTTATTGCCCAAAAATGCATTTTGAGATGACTAATCCCGAGATATAAGAAAAATATTTCCAAGGCAAATTCGTGAGCGACATGTTTGACTTCCATTTTCACTCCCTCCTATCGGCACATATTTGGAATCCATAATTCGGGTAATACGGTAAGACGTATTCAAACTACAATAACTCTCTTGATTTCCAGTGAAAAAATACAAAATTTGTATTAATATTCAAGCTCAAAATGTGTACTTTCTAAAACATTGGGCCGTGACTAAAAATTCCGAACCGTTCAAAAGTTATCTTCGAGACGATTACCGAAGGTGAGTTTTCAACACATATTCAAACCGATTGACGCTTGTTAATAACACGTAGCCAAAGTATTTTTTACCCAAAACTTCATTTCGAGATGATTGATCCCGAGATATAAGAAAAATATTTCCAAACCAAATTCGTGAGCGACATGTTTGACTACCATTTTTACTCCCTCCTATTGGCACATAATTGGAATCCGTAATTTGGGTAATACGGTGAGACATATTGAAACTACAACAACTCTCTTGATTTCCAGAAAAAAAATACAAAATTTGTATTCATATTCAAGCTCAGGGTGTATGGTTTCTAAAACATTTAGGTCACGTCTAAAAATTCCTTACCGTTCAAAAGTTATCTTCAAGATGATTACCGAATATTAGTTTTAAACACATTTTCAGATCGATTAACGCACGTTAATAACTTGCAGCCAAAGTATTTTTTACCCAAAACTTCATTTCGAGATGACTGATCTCGAGATATAAGAAAAATATTTCCAAGCGAAATTCGTGAGCGACACGTTTGACTTCCACTTTTACTCCCTCCTATCGACACATAATTGGAATCCGTAATTCAGGTAATACGGTGAGACAAATTGAAACTACAATAACTCTCTTGATTTCTAGGGAAAAAATACAAAATTTGTATTCATATTCAAGCTCAGAGTGTGTCGTTTCTAAAACATTCAAGTCACGTAAAAAATTCCTTACCGTTCAAAAGTTATCTTTGAGACAATTACCGAAGATTAGTTTTCAACACATTTTCAGATCGATTAACGCTCGTTAATAACTTGCAGCCAAAGTATTTTTAACCCAAAACTTCATTTCGAGATGATTGATCCTGAGATATAAGAAAAATATTTCCGAGCCAAATTCGTGAGCGACAAGTTTCGCTTCCATTTTTACTCCCTCCTATCGGCACATAGTTGGAACCCGTATTTCAGGTAACACGGTGAGACATTTTGAAACGACAATAACTCTCTTGATTACCATCGAAAAAATAAAAATTTGTGTTCAAATTCATGCTCAGAATGTGTACTTTCTAAAACATTGGGCCGCATTTAAAAATTCCTAACCATCCAAATGTTATTTTCGTGACAATTATCGAAGATGAGTTTTCAACACATTTTCAGATCGATTAACGCTCGTTAATAACTTGTAGCCAAAGTATTTTTTACCCAAAACTTCATTTCGAGAAGACTGATCCTGAGATATAAGAAAAATATTTCCAAACCAAATTCGTGGGCAACACGTTTGGCTTCAATTTTTACTCCCTCCTATTGGCACATAATTGGAATTCGTAATTCGGGTAATACGATGAGACATATTGAAACTACAATAACTCTCTTGATTTCCAGTGAAAAAATACAAAATTTTATTCATATTCAAGCTCAGGGTGTATGGTTTCTAAAACATTCAGGTCACGTCTAAAAATTTCTTACCGTTCAACAGTTATCTTCAAGATGATTACCGAATATTAGTTTTCAACATATTCTCAGATCGATTAACGCTCGTTAATAACTTGCAGCCAAAGTAATTTTTACCCAAAAACTTTAATTCGAGATGACTGATCCCGAGATATAAGAAAAATATTTCCAAGCCAAATTCGTGAGCGACACATTTGACTTCCATTTTTACTCCCTCCTATCAGTACATAATTGGAATCCGTAATTCAGGTAATACGGTGAGACAAATTGAAACTACAACAACTCTCTTGATTTTCAGTGAAAAAATACAAAATTTGTATTCATATTCAAGCTCAGAGTGTGTCGTTTCTAAAACATTCAAGTCACGTAAGAAATTCCTTACCGTTCAAAAGTTATCTTTGAGACGATTACCGAAGATTAGTTTTCAACACATTTTCAGATAGATTAACGCTCGTTAATAACTTGCAGCCAAAGTATTTTTAACCCAAAACTTCATTTCGAGATGATTGATCCTGAGATATAAGAAAAATATTTCCGAGCCAAATTCGTGAGCGACAAGTTTCGCTTCCATTTTTACTCCCTCCTATCGGCACATAGTTGGAACCCGTATTTCAGGTAACACGGTGAGACATTTTGAAACGACAATAACTCTCTTGATTACCATCGAAAAAATAAAAATTTGTGTTCAAATTCATGCTCAGAATGTGTACTTTCTAAAACATTAGGCCGCATTTAAAAATTCCTAACCATCCAAATGTTATTTTCGTGACAATTACCGAAGATGAGTTTTCAACACATTTTCAGATCGATTAACGCTCGTTAATAACTTGTAGCCAAAGTATTTTTTACCCAAAACTTCATTTCGAGAAGACTGATCCCGAGATATAAGAAAAATATTTCCAAACCAAATTTGTGGGCAACACGTTTGGCTTCAATTTTTACTCCCTCCTATTGGCACATAATTGGAATTCGTAATTCGGGTAATACGATGAGACATATTGAAACTACAATAACTCTCTTGATTTCCAGTGAAAAAATACAAAATTTTATTCATATTCAAGCTCAGGGTGTATGGTTTCTAAAACATTCAGGTCACGTCTAAAAATTTCTTACCGTTCAACAGTTATCTTCAAGATGATTACGGAATATTAGTTTTCAACATATTCTCAGATCGATTAACGCTTGTTAATAACTTGCAGCCAAAGTATTTTTTACCCAAAAACTTCATTTCGAGATGACTGATCCCGAGATATAAGAAAAATATTTCCAAGCCAAATTTGTGAGCGACACATTTGACTTCCATTTTTACTCCCTCCTATCGGTACATAATTGGAATCCGTAATTCAGGTAATACGGTGAGATAAATTGAAACTACAACAACTCTCTTGATTTTCAGTGAAAAAATACAAAATTTGTATTCATATTCAAGCTCAAAGTGTGTGGTTTCTAAAACATTCAAGTCACGTAAAAAATTCCTTACCGTTCAAAAGTTATCTTCGAGACGATTACCGAAGATTAGTTTTCAACACATTTTCAGATCGAATAATGCTCGTTAATAACTTGCTGCCAAAGTATTTTTTGCCCAAAACTTCATTTCGAGATGATTGATCCCGAGATATAAGAAAAATATTTCCGAGCCAAATTCGTGAGCGACATGTTTCGCTTCCATTTTTACTCCCTCCTATCGGCACATAGTTGGAACCCGTATTTCGGGTAACACGGTGAGACATTTTGAAACGACAATAACTCTCTTGATTTCCATCGAAAAAATAAAAATTTGTGTTCAAATTCATGCTCAGAATGTGTACTTTCTAAAACATTGGGCCGCATCTAAAAATTCCTAACCGTCCAAAAGTTATCTTCGTGACGATTACCGAAGATGAGTTTTCAACAAATTTTCATATCGATTAACGCTCGTTAATAACTTGCAGCCAAAGTATTTTTTACCCAAAAATTCATTTCGAGAAGACTGATCCCGAGATATAAGAAAAATATTTCCAAACCAAATTCGTGAGCAACACGTTTGACTACAATTTTTACTCCCTCCTTTTGGCACATAATTGGAATCCATAATTCAGGTAATACGAGGAGACGTATTGAAACTACAATAAGTCTCTTGATTTCCAGTGAAAAAATACAAAATTTTTATTCATATTCAAGCTCAGGGTGTATGGTTTCTAAAACATTCAGGTCACGTCTAAAAATTCCTTACCGTTCGAAAGTTATCTTGTGGCGAAAGTATTTATTGCCCAAAAATGCACTTTGAGATGACTAATCCCGAGATATAAGAAAAATATTTCCAAGGAAAATTCGTGAGCGACATGTTTGACTTCCATTTTCACTCCCTCCTATCGGCACATATTTGGAATCCATAATTCGGGTAATACGGTAAGACGTATTCAAACTACAATAACTCTCTTGATTTCCAGTGAAAAAATACAAAATTTGTATTAATATTCAAGCTCAGAATGTGTACTTTCTAAAACATTTGGGCCGCGTCTAAAAATTCCTAACCGATCAAAAGTTATCTTCAAGAAGATTACCGAAGCTGAGTTTTCGACGCATTTTCAGATGGATTAACGCTTGTTAATAACTTGCAGCCAAAGTGTTTTTTACCCAAAACATCAATTCAAGATGATTGATCCCGACATATAAGAAAAACATTTCCAAGCCAAATTCGTGAGCGAAACGTTTGACTTCCATTTTTCCTACCTCCTATCGGCATATAATTGGAATCTGTAATTCGGGTAACACGGTGAGACATTTTGAGATGGCTATAACTCTCTTGATTGGCATTAAAAAAATACAAAATTTGTATTCAAATTCTGGCTCAGAATGTACACTATCTAAAACATTAAGGCCGCATCTAAAAATTCCAAACAGTTCAAGAGTTATCTCCGAAACGGTTCCCGAAGTTGAGTTTTCAACACATTTTCAAATTGATTAACGTTCTAAGTAACTTGCTACGAAAGTGTTTTTTACCCAAAACTTCATTTCGAGATGATTGATCCCAAGATATAAGAAACATATTTCCAAGCCAAATTTGTAAGCAACACGTTTGACTTCCATTTTTACTTCCTCCTATCAGCACATAATTGGAATCCGTAATTCGGGTAATACGTGAGACATATTGAAACTACAATAACTCTTTTGATTTCCAGTGAAAAAATACAAAATTTGTATTCTTATTCAAGCTTAGAGTGTGTACTTTCTAAAACGTTCAGGTCACGTCTAAAAATTCCTTCCTGTTCAAAAGTTATCTTCGTGACGGTTACCAAGGATGAGTTTTCAACACATTTTCAAATCGATTAATGCTCGTGAATAACTTGCAGCAAAATTATTTTTTACCCCAAACTTAATTTCGAGATGATTGAACCCGTGATATAAGAAAAATATTTCCAAGCCAAATTCGTGAGCGAAATGTTTGACTTCCGTTTTTACTCCCTCCTATCGGCGCATAATTGGAATCCGTATTTCAGGTAACACGGTGTGGCGTTCTGAAACGACAATAACTCTCTTGATTTCCATCGAAAAAATAAAAATTTGTGTTCAAATTCAAGCTCAGAATCTGTACTTTCTAAGACATTGGGCCGCATCTAAAAATTCCTAACCGTTCAAAAGTTATCTTCGTGAAGATTACCAAAGATGAGTTTTCAACACATTTTCAGATTGATTAACACTCCTTAATAACTTGCAGCCAAAGTATTTTTTACCCAAAACTTCATTTCGAGATGACTGATCCCGAGATATAAGAAAAATATTTCAGAGCGAAATTCGTGAGAGACACGTTTCGCTTCCACTTTTACTCCCTCCTATCAGCACATAGTTGGAACCCGTATTTCGGGTAACACGGTGAGACATTTTGAAACGACAATAACTCTCTTGATTTCCATCGAGAAAATAAAATTTTGGGTTCAAATTCAAGCTCAGAATGTGTACTTTCTAGAACATTGGGCCGTGACTAAAAATTCCGAACCGTTCAACAGTTATCTTCGAGACGATTACCGAAGACGAGTTTTCAACACATTTTCAAACCGATTAACACTCTTTAATAGCAAGCAGCCAAAGTATTTTTTACACAAAACTTCATTTCGAGATGATTGATCCCGAGATATAAGAAAAATATTTCCAAGCCAAATTCGTGAGCGACACGTTTGACTTCCGTTTTTACTCCCTCCTACTGGCTCATAATTGGAATCTGTAATTCGGGTAATACAGTGAGACATATTGAAATTACAATAACTCTCTTGATTTCCCGTGAAAAAATACAAAACATGTATTTGTATTCAAGCTCAGGGTGTGTGGTTTCTAAAACGTTCAGGTCACGTCTAAAAATTCCCAACCGTTCAAAAGTTATCTTCAAGACGATTACCGAATATTAGTTTTCAACACATTTTCAGATCGATTAACGCTCGTTAATAACTTGCAGCCAAAATATTTTTTACCCAAAAACTTCATTTTGAGATGACTGATGCTGAGATATAAGAAAAATATTTCCAAGCCAAATTCGTGAGCGACACATTTGACTTCTATTTTTACTCCCTCCTATCGGCACATAATTGGAACCCGTATTTCGGGTAACACGGTGAGACACTTTGAAACGACTCTAACTCTCTTGATTTGCACTGAAAAAATACAAAATTTATATTCCAATTCAGGCTCAGAATGTACACTTTCTAAAATGTTAAGGCCGCGCCTAAAAATTCCTAACCGTTCAAAAGTTTTTTTCAAAACGGTTACCGAAGTTGAATTTTCAACACATTTTCAAATCGAGTAACGCGTTGAATAACTTGCAGCGAAAGTATTTTTTAACCAAAAATTCATTTTGAGATGATTGATCCTGAGATATAGGAAAAATATTTCCTAGCCAAATTCGTGAGAGACACATTTGACTTCCATTTTTACTCCCTCCTATCGGCACATAATTGGAATCCGTAATTTGGGTAACCCAGTGAGACATACTAAAACGACAATAACTCTTTTGATTTCCAGCGAACAAAAACAAAATTTGTATTCATATTCAAGCTCAGAGTGTGTGGTTTCTAAAACATTCAGGTCATGTCGAAAAATTCCTTACCGTTTAAAAGTTATCCTCGAGACGATTACCGAAGATTAGTTTTCAACACACTTTCAGATCGATTAACGCTCGTTAATAACTTGCAGCCAAAGTATTTTTTACCCAAAACTTCATTTCAAGATGACTGATCCAGCGATATAAGAAAAATATTTCCAAGCGAAATTTGTGAGCGACACGTTTGACTTCCATTTTTACTCCCTCTTATCGGCACATAGTTGGAACCCATATTTCGGGTAACACGGTGAGACATTTTGAAACGACAATAACTCTCTTGATTTCCATTGAGAAAATTAAAATTTGGGTTAAAATTCAAGCTCAGAATGTGTACTTTCTAATACATTGGGCTGCGACTAAAAATTCCGAACCGTTCAAAAGTTATCTTCGAGACGATTATCGAAGATGAGTTTTCAACACATTTTCAAACCGATTAACGCTCGTTAATAACTTGTAGCCAAAGTATTTTTTTTCCCAAAACTTCATTTCGAGATGACTGATCTCGAGATATAGGAAAAATATTTCCAAGCCAAATTTGTGAGCGACACGTTTGACTTCCATTTTTACTCCCTCCTATTGGCACATAATTGGAATCCGTAATTCAGGTAATACGGTGAGACGTATTGAAACTACAATAACTCTCTTGATTTCCAATGAAAAAATACAAAATTTGTATTCATATTCAAGCTCAGAGTGTGTGGTTTCAGAAACATTCAGGTCACGTCTAAAAATTTCATACCGCTCAAAAGTTATCTTCACGACGATTACCGAATATTAGTTTTCAACACATTTTTAGATCGATTAACGCTCGTTAATAAATTGCGGCCAAATCATTTTCTACCCAAAACTTCATTTCGAGATGACTGATCCTGAGATATAAGAAAAATATTTGCAAGCCAAATTCATGAGCGACACGTTTGACTTCCATTTTTACTCCCTCCTATCGGCACATAGTTGGAACCCGTATTTCAGGTAACACGGTGGGACATTTTGAAACAACTATAACTCTCTTGATTTGCATTGAAAAAATACAAAATTTGTATTCAAATTCAGGCTCAGAATGTATGCTTTCTAAAACGTTAAGGCCGCGTCTAAAAATTCCTAACCGTTCAAAAGTTTTCTTCAAAACGGTTACCGAAGTTGAGTTTTCAACACATTTTCAAATCGAATGACGCACTGAATAACTTGTGGCGAAAGTATTTTTTACCCAAAAATGCATTTTGAGATGACTAATCCCGTGATATAAGAAAAATATTTCCAAGCCAAATTCGTGAGCGAAATGTTTGACTTCCGTTTTTACTCCCTCCTATCGGCGCATAATTGGAATCCGTATTTCAGGTAACACGGTGTGGCGTTCTGAAATGACAATAACTCTCTTGATTTCCATCGAAAAAATAAAAATTTGTGTTCAAATTCAAGCTCAGAATGTGTACTTTCTAAGACATTGGGCCGCATCTAAAAATTCCTAACCGTTCAAAAGTTATCTTCGTGAAGATTACCAAAGATGAGTTTTCAACACATTTTCAGATCGATTAACGCTCCTTAATAACTTGCAGCCAAAGTATTTTTTACCCAAAACTTCATTTCGAGATGACTGATCCCGAGATATAAGAAAAATATTTCAGAGCGAAATTCGTGAGAGACACATTTCGCTTCCACTTTTACTCCCTCCTATCGGCACATAGTTGGAACCCGTATTTCGGGTAACACGGTGAGACATTTTGAAACGACAATAACTCTCTTGATTTCCATCGAGAAAATAAAATTTTGGGTTCAAATTCAAGCTCAGAATGTGTACTTTCTAAAACATTGGGCCGTGACTAAAAATTCCGAACCGTTCAACAGTTATCTTCGAGACGATTACCGAAGACGAGTTTTCAACACATTTTCAAACCGATTAACACTCTTTAATAACAAGCAGCCAAAGTATTTTTTACACAAAACTTCATTTCGAGATGATTGATCCCGAGATATAAGAAAAATATTTCCAAGCCAAATTCGTGAGCGACACGTTTGACTACCGTTTTTACTCCCTCCTACTGGCTCATAATTGGAATCTGTAATTCGGGTAATACGGTGAGACATATTGAAATTACAATAACTCTCTTGATTTCCCGTGAAAAAATACAAAACATGTATTTATATTCAAGCTCAGGGTGTGTGGTTTCTAAAACGTTCAGGTCACGTCTAAAAATTCCCAACCGTTCAAAAGTTATCTTCAAGACGATTACCGAATATTAGTTTTCAACACATTTTCAGATCGATTAACGCTCGTTAATAACTTGCAGCCAAAATATTTTTTACCCAAAAACTTCATTTCGAGATGACTGATGCTGAGATATAAGAAAAATATTTCCAAGCCAAATTCGTGAGCGACACATTTGACTTCTATTTTTACTCCCTCCTATCGGCACATAATTGGAACCCGTATTTCGGGTAACACGGTGAGACACTTTGGAACGACTCTAACTCTCTTGATTTGCACTGAAAAAATACAAAATTTATATTCCAATTCAGGCTCAGAATGTACACTTTCTAAAATGTTAAGGCCGCGCCTAAAAATTCCTAACCGTTCAAAAGTTTTTTTCAAAACGGTTACCGAAGTTGAATTTTCAACACATTTTCAAATCGAGTAGCGCGTTGAATAACTTGCAGCGAAAGTATTTTTTAACCAAAAATTCATTTTGAGATGATTGATCCTGAGATATAGGAAAAATATTTCCTAGCCAAATTCGTGAGAGACACATTTGACTTCCATTTTTACTCCCTCCTATTGGCACATAATTGGAATCCGTAATTTGGGTAACCCAGTGAGACATACTAAAACGACAATAACTCTTTTGATTTCCAGCGAACAAAAACAAAATTTGTATTCATATTCAAGCTCAGAGTGTGTGGTTTCTAAAACATTCAGGTCATGTCGAAAAATTCCTTACCGTTTAAAAGTTATCTTCGAGACGATTACCGAAGATTAGTTTTCAACACACTTTCAGATCGATTAACGCTCGTTAATAACTTGCAGCCAAAGTATTTTTTACCCAAAACTTCATTTCAAGATGACTGATCCAGCGATATAAGAAAAATATTTCCAAGCGAAATTTGTGAGCGACACGTTTGACTTCCATTTTTACTCCCTCTTATCGGCACATAGTTGGAACCCATATTTCGGGTAACACGGTGAGACATTTTGAAACGACATTAACTCTCTTGATTTCCATTGAGAAAATAAAAATTTGGGTTAAAATTCAAGCTCAGAATGTGTACTTTCTAAAACATTGGGCTGCGACTAAAAATTCCGAACCGTTCAAAAGTTATCTTCGAGACGATTATCGAAGATGAGTTTTCAACACATTTTCAAACCGATTAACGCTCATTAATAACTTGTAGCCAAAGTATTTTTTTTCCCAAAACTTCATTTCGAGATGACTGATCTCGAGATATAGGAAAAATATTTCCAAGCCAAATTTGTGAGCGACACGTTTGACTTCCATTTTTACTCCCTCCTATTGGCACATAATTGGAATCCGTAATTCAGGTAATACGGTGAGACGTATTGAAACTACAATAACTCTCTTGATTTCCAGTGAAAAAATACAAAATTTGTATTCATATTCAAGCTCAGAGTGTGTGGTTTAAGAAACATTCAGGTCACGTCTAAAAATTTCATACCGCTCAAAAGTTATCTTCACGACGATTACCGAATATTAGTTTTCAACACATTTTTAGATCGATTAACGCTCGTTAATAAATTGCGGCCAAATCATTTTCTACCCAAAACTTCATTTCGAGATGACTGATCCTGAGATATAAGAAAAATATTTGCAAGCCAAATTCGTGAGCGACACGTTTGACTTCCATTTTTACTCCCTCCTATCGGCACATAGTTGGAACCCGTATTTCAGGTAACACGGTGGGACATTTTGAAACAACTATAACTCTTTTGATTTGCATTGAAAAAATACAAAATTTGTATTCAAATTCAGGCTCAGAATGTATGCTTTCTAAAACGTTAAGGCCGCGTCTAAAAATTCCTAACCGTTCAAAAGTTTTCTTCAAAACGGTTACCGAAGTTGAGTTTTCAACACATTTTCAAATCGAATGACGCACTGAATAACTTGTGGCGAAAGTATTTTTTACCCAAAAATGCATTTTGAGATGACTAATCCCGAGATATAAGAAAAATATTTCCAAGCCAAATTCATGAGCGACACGTTTGACTTGCATTTTCACTCCCTCCTATCAGCATATATTTGGAATCCGTAATTCGGGTAATACGGTGAGACATATTGAAACTACGATAACTCACTTGATTTCCAGTGAAAAAATACAAAATTTGTATTCATATTCAAGCTCAGAATGTGTACTTTCTAAAACATTTGCGCGCGCGTCTAAAAATTCCTAACCGATCAAAAGTTATCTTCGAGACGATTACCGTAGCTGAGTTTTCAACGCATTTTCAGATGGATTAACACTCGTTAATAACTTGCAGCCAAAGTATTTTTTACCCAAAACTTCAATTCAAGATGAGTGATCCCGAGATATAAGAAAAACATTTCCAAGCCAAATTCGTGAGCGAAACGTTTGACTTCCACTTTTCCTACCTCCTATCGGCATATAATTGGAATCTGTCATTTGGGTAACATGGTGAGACATTTCGAGACGGCTATAACTCTCTTGATTGGCATTAAAAAAATATAAAATTTGTATTCAAATTCAGGCTCAGAATGTACACTATCTAAAATATTAAGGCCGCGTCTAAAAATTCCTAACCGTTCAAGAGTTATCACCGAAACAGTTCCCGCAGTTGAGTTTTCAACACATTTTCAAATCGATTAACATTCTGAGTAACTTGCTGCGAAAGTGTTTTTTACCCAAAACTTCATTTCGAGATGATTGATCCAAAGATATAAGAAAAATATTTCCAAGCCAAATTCGTGAGCAACACGTTTGACTTCCATTTTTAATCCCTCCTATCGGCACATAATTGGAATATGTAATTCGGGTAATACGTGAGACATATTGAAACTACAATAACTCTTTTGATTTCCAGTGAAAAAATACAAAATTTGTATTCATATTCAAGCTCAGAGTGTGTACTTTCTAAAACATTCGGGTCACGTCTAAAAATTCCATCCTGTTCAAAAGTTATCTTCGTGACGGTTACCAAGGATGAGTTTTCAACACATTTTCAGATCGATTAACGCTCATAAATAACTTGCAACAAAATTATTTTTTACCCAAAACTTAATTTCGAGATGATTGATCCCGCGATATAAGAAAAATATTTTCAAGCCAAATTCGTGAGCGAAATGTTTGACTTCCATTTTTACTCCCTCCTATCGGCACATAATTGGAATCCGTATTTCAGGTAACACGGTGAGGCATTCTGAAACGACAATAACTCTCTTGATTTCCATCGAAAAAATAAAAATTTGTGTTCAAATTCAAGCTCAGAATGTGTACTTTCTAAAACATTGAGCCGCATCTAAAAATTCCTAACCGTTCAAAAGTTATCTTCGTGAAGATTACCGAAGATGAGTTTTCAACACATTTTCAGATCTATTAACGCTCGTTAATAACTTGCAGCCAAAGTATTTTTTACCCAAAAATTCATTTTGAGGTGAGTGATCCCGAGATATAAGAAAAATATTTCCAAGCGAAATTCGGGAGCGACACATTTGACTTCCATTTTCACTCCTTCCTATTGGCATATAATTGGAATCCGTAATTCGGGTAATACGGTGAGACATATTAAAACTACAATCACTCTCTTGATTTCCAGTGAAAAAATACAAAATTTGTATTCATATTGAAGCTCAGAATGTGTACTTTCTAAAACATTTGGGCCGCGTCTAAAAATTCCTAACCATTCAGAAGTTATCTTCAAGACGATTACCAAAGACGAGTTTTCAACACATTTTCAGATTGATTAACGCTCGTTAATAACTAGCAGCCAAAGTATTTTTTACCCAAAACTTCAATTCGAGATGATTGATCCCGAGATATAAGAAAAATATTGCCATGCCAAATTCGTGAGCGAAACGTTTGACTTCCATTTTTCCTACCTCCTATCGGCACATAATTGGAATCTGTAATTCGGGTAACACGGTGAGACATTTCGAGACGGCTATAACTCTCTTGATTGGCATTGAAAAAGTACAAAATTTGAATTCAAATTCAGGCTCAAAATGTACAATTTCTAAAACATTAAGGCCGCGTCTAAAAATTCCTAACCGTTCAAAAGTTTTCCTCAAAACGGTTATCGAAGTTGACTTTTCAACACATTTTCAAATCGAGTAACGCCCTGAATAACTTGCAGTGAAAGTATTTTTTACCCAAAACTTCATTTTGAGATGACTGATTCCGAGATATGAGAAAAATATTTCCTAGCCAAATTCGTGAGCGAGACGTTTGACTTCCATTTTTAGTCCCTCCTATCGGCACATAATTGGAATCTGTAATTCGGGTAACATGATGAGACATATTGAAACGACAATAATTCTCTTGATTTCCAGTGAAAAAATACAAAATTTGTATTCATATTCAAGCTCAGAGTGTGTACTTTCTAAAACTTTCAGGTTACCTGTAAAAATTCCTTACCGTTCAAAAGTTATCTTTGAGACGGGTACTGAAGATGTGTTTTCAACACATTTTGAAATCGATTAACACTCGTGAATAACTTGCAGCCAAAGTATTTTTTACCCAAAACTTGAATTCAAGATGATTTATCCCGAGATATAAGAAAAATATTTCCAAGCCAAATTCGTGAGTGAAATGTTTGACTTCCATCTTTACTCCCTCCTATCGGCACATAATTTGAATCTGTATTTTGGATAACGCGGTGAGACATTTTGAAACGACAATAACTCTCTTCATTTCCATTGAAAAAATACAAAATTTGTGTTCAAATTCAAGCTCAGAATGTGTACTTTCTAAAACATTCAGGCCACGTCTAAAAATTCCTAACCGTTCAAAAGTTATCTTCGAGAAGGTTACCAAAGATGAGTTTTCAACACATTTTCAAATCGATTAACGCTCATGAATAAATTGCAACCAATGTATTTTTTACCCAAAACTTCATTTTGAGATGATTGATCCCGTGATATAAGAAAAATATTTCCAAGCCAAATTCATGAGGGAAACGTTTGACTTCTATTTTTACTCCCTCTTATCGGCACATAATTGGAATCTGTAATTCGAGTAACACGGTGAGACATTTTGAAACAAAAAGAAATCTCTTGATTTGCGTTGAAAAAAATACAAAATTTGTGTTCAAATTCAAGCTCAGAATGTATTCTTTCTAAAACATGGAGGCCGCGTCTAAAAATTCCAAACCATGGAAAAGTTATCTTCAAAACGGTTACCGAAGTTGAGTTTTCAACACATTTTAAAATCGATTAACGTTCTGAGTAACTTGCAGCGAAAGTGTTTTTCACCCAAAACTTCATTTCGAGATGATTGATCCCGAGATATAAGAAAAATATTTTCAAGCCAAATTCGTGAGCGACACGTTTGACATCCATTTTTACTCCCTCCTATCGACACATAAATGGAATCCGTAATTCGGGTAACAATGAGTGACATTTTGAAACGACAATAATTCTCCTGATTTGCGTTGAAAAAATACAAAATTTGTGTTCAAATTCAAGCTCAGAATATATAGTTTCTAATACATGTAGGCCACGTCTAAAAATTCCAAAACGTTGAAAAGTTATCTTCAAAACGGTTACCGATGTTGAGTTTCCAACACATTTTTTAATCGATTAACGTTCTGAGTAACTTGCAGCGAAAGTATTTTTTACCCAAAACTTCATTTCGAAATGATTGATCCCGGGATATAAGAAAAATATTTTCAAGCCAAATTCGTGAGCGACACGTTTGACTTCCATTTTTACTCCCTCCTATCGGCACATAATTGGAATCTATAATTCGGGTAACACGGTGAGACATATTGGAATGACAGTAACTCTTTTGAGTTCCTGTCAAAAAATACAAATTTTGTGTTCAAATTCAAGCTCAGAATGTGCACTTTCTAAAACATTAACGCCGCGTCTAAAAATTCCTAACCGTTCAAAAGTTATCTTCGAGACGATTACCGAAGATGAGTTTTCAGCACATTTTCAAATCGATTAACGCTATGAATAACCTGCAGCGAAAGTATTTTTTGCCCAAAACTTCATTTCGAGATGATTGATCCCGAGATATAAGAAAAATATTTCTAAGCCAAATTCGTGAGCGTGTTTGACTTCCATTTTTACTCCCTCCTATCGGCACATAATTGGAATCCGTAATTCGGGTAACATGGTGAGACTTATTGAAATGAAAATAACTCACTTGATTTCCTGTCATAGAATAAAAATTTTGTGTTCAAATTCAAGCTCAGAATGTGCACTTTCTAAAACATTCAGGCCGCGTCTAAAAATTCCTAACCATTCAAAAGTTATCTTCGAGACGATTACCGAAGATGAGTTTTCAACCGATTTTCAAATCAATTATCGCTATGAATAACTGGCAGTGAAAGTATTTTTTTACCAAAAACTTCATTTCGAGATGATTGATCTCGAGATATAAGAAAAATATTTTCAAGCCAAATTTGTGAGCGACACGTTTGGCTTCCATTTTTACTCCCTCCTATCGGCACATAATTGGAATCCGTAATTCGGGTAACACAGTGAGACATATTGAAACGACAGTAACTCTCTTGATTTCCAACAAAAAAAATACAAAATTTGTATTCATATTCAAGCTCAGAGTGTGTACTTTCTAAAACATTCAGGTCACGTGTAAAAATTCCTTACTGTTCAAAAGTTATTGTCGAGTCGGGTATTGAAGATGAGTTTTCAACACATTTTGAAATCGATTAACGCTCGTCAATAACTTGCAGCCAAAGTATTTTTTACCCAAAAATTGAATTCAAGATGATTGATCCCGAGATATAAGAAAAATATCTCCGAGCTAAATTCGTGAGCAAAACGTTTGACTTCCACTTTTACTCCCTCCTATCGGCACATAATTGTAATCTGTATTTTGGGTAACACTGTGAGACATTTTGAAACGATAATAACTCTCTAGATTTCCATTGAAAAAATACAAAATTTGTGTTCAAATTTATGCTCAGAATGTGTACTTTCTAAAACATTTGGGCCGCGTCTAATAATTCCTAACCGTTCAAGAGTTATCTTCAATGCGGTTACCGAAGTTAAGTTTTCAAGTCATTTTCATATCAATTAACGCTCTGAATAACTGGCAGCAAAAGTATTTTTTACCCAAATCTTCATTTCGAGATAACTAATCCCGAGATATAAGAAAAATATTTCCAAGCCAAATTCGTGAGCGACACGTTTGACTTCCATTTGTACTCCCTCCTATAGGCACACAATTGGAATCCGTAATTCGGGTAGCACGGTGAGACATATTGAAACGACAATAACTCTCTTCATTTCCAGTGAAAAAATACAAAACTTGTATTCATATTCAAGCTCAGAGTGTGTACTTTCTAAAACATTCATGCTACGTCTAAAAATTCCGTACAGTTCAAAAGTTATCTTCGAGATGGTTACTGAAGATGAGTTTTCAATACATTTTCAAATCGATTTACGTTTGTGAATAACTTGCAACCAAATAATTTTTTAACCAAAACTTCATTTCGAGATGACTGATCCCGAGATATAAGAAAAATAATTCCAAGCCAAATTTGTGAGCGAAACATTTGACTTCCGTTTTTACTACCTCCTATTGGCACATAATTGGAATCCGTATTTCGGGCAACACGGTGAGATAGTTTGAAACGAAAATAACTCTTTTGATTTCCGTTGAAAGAATACAAATTTTGTGTTCAAATTCAAGCTCAGAATGTGTACTTTCTAAAACATTCAGGCCACGTCTAAAAATTCCTAACCGTTCTAAAGTTTTCATCGAGACAATTACCGAAGATGAGTTTTCTACACATTTTCAAATCGATTAACGCATGTGAATAACATGCAGCGAAAGTATTTTTTACCCAAAACTTCATTTCGAGATGACTGATCCCGAGATATAAAAAAAATATTTCCAAGCCAAATTCGTCAGCGACACGTTTGACTTTCATTTTTACTCCCTCCTATCGGCACACAATTGGAATCCGTAATTCGGGTAACACGGTGAGACATATTGAAACAAAAATAGCTCTCTTGATTTCCTGTGAAAAAATACAAAGTTTGAATTCCAATTCAAGTTTAGAGTGTGTACTTTCCAAAACATTAAGGTCCCGCCTAAAAATTCCTTACTGTTCAAAAGTTATCTTCGAGGCGGTTACCGAAGATGAGTTTTCAACACATTTTCAAATCAATTAACGCTTGTGAATAACTTGCAATCAACGTATTTTTTACCCAAAAATTTAATTCGAGATGATTGATCCCGAGATATAAGACAAATATTTCCAAGCCAAATTCGTGAGCGAAACTTTTGACTTCCATTTTTACTCCCTCCAATCGGCACATAATTGGAATCCGTAATTCGGGTAACACGGTGAGACATATTGAAACGACAATAACTCTCTTGATTTCCAGTGAAAACATACAAAATTTGAATTCCAATTCAAGCTCAGAGTGTGTACTTTCTAAAACATTCAGGTCCCTCCTAAAAATTCCTTACCGTTCAAAAGCTATCTTGGAGACGGTGACCGAAGATGAGTTTTCAACACATTTTCAAATCGATTAACGCTCATGAATAACTTGCAACCAAAGTATTTTTTGCCCAAAACTTCATTTCGAGATGACTGATCC
Organism: Quercus cerris; assembly: GCA_963669245.1. Lineage (NCBI taxonomy): Eukaryota > Viridiplantae > Streptophyta > Magnoliopsida > Fagales > Fagaceae > Quercus > Quercus cerris. The sequence goes on from OY770007.1 coordinate 77,217,455, forward strand.
CGAGATGTCAGAAAAATATTTTCAATCCTAATTCGTGAGCGACACGTTTCACTTCCATTTTTACTCCCTCCAATTGGCACATAATTGGAATCCGTAATTCGGGTAACACGGTGATACATATTGAAATGACAATAACTCTCTTGATTTCTAGTAAAAAATACAAAATTTGAATTCCAATTCAAGCTCAGAGTGTGTACTTTCTAAACCATTCAGGTCCCGCCTAAAAATTCCTTACCGTTCAAAAGCTATCTTTCAAACGGTGACCGAAGATGAGTTTTCAACACATTTTTAAATCGATTAACGCTCGTGAATAACTTTCAACCAAAGTATTTTTTACCCAAAAATTCCTTTCGAGATGATTGATCCCACGATAAAAGAAAAATATTACAAAGCCAAATTCGTGAGCGAAACGTTTGACTTCCGTTTTTACTCCCTTCTATCGGCACATAATTGGAATCCGTATTTCGGGTAACACGGTGAGAGATTTTGAAACGACAATAACTCTTTTGATTTGCATTGAAAAAATAAAAATTTGTGTTCAAATTCAAGCTTAGAATGTGTACTTTCTAAAACATTGGGCGGCGAATAAAAATTCCTAACTATTCAAAAGTTATCTTCGAAACGATTACTGAGGATGAGTTTTCAACACTTTTTCAAATCGATTAACTTTCGTCAAAAACTTGCAACCAAATTATTTTTTACCCAAAACATGAATTTGAGATGATTGATCCCAAGATAAAAGTAAAATATTTCCAAGCCAAATTCTGAGCGAAACGTTTGACTTCCATTTTTCCTACCTCCTTTCAACACATAATTGGAATCCGTAATTCGGGTAACACGGTGAGACATTTTGAAATGACTGTAACTCTTTTGATTTGCATTGAGAAAATACAAAATTTGTATTCAAATTCAGGCTCAAAATGTGCACTTTCTAAAACGTTCAGGCCGTGTCTAAAAATTCCTAACCATTCGAAAGTTTTCTTCAAAGCGGTTACCGAACTAGAGTTTTCAACACAGTTTCAAATCGAGTAACACTCTGAATAAATTACAGAGAAAGTATTTTCTACCCAAAACTTCATTTTGAGATGACTGAGCCCGAGATATAATAAAAATATTTCCATGCCAAATTCATCAGCGACAAGTTTGACTTCCATTGTTACTCCCTCCTATCGGCACATAATTGTGAACGGTTTTAGACCCCTTAAACACACAGATTGCGTAGCCTAGATTAATTATCCAAGTTGTTACTTAGTCAAATTAAGCAATTCTAGGTTAAAACAATCTAACAATCATATCAAGAATAATAATGCAGCGGAAAATAAATAACACAAGATATGATCACCCAGGAAACCACACGGTAAAAACCTGGGGAGGATTTGACCCACCGATCCTCAAGGCTAACCTGAATTCACTATGAAAGAATTGAAGTTCGTACAAAAGGACTACAAGCTCCCCGCTCGACTTCCTAATGCTACCCACCAGTAGAACTTCCTGACACGACCACGCGCAGGCTCCGAATCCACGGACTACTTCTTTCTTGAATTCCTCAATCAGCTACAAGCTCCCCGCTTGCTTTTCTTTTAAGTTCCAATGGTTGCAACAGTAATGATCTTCAAGATGTTGAAATAATCTCCACCATGAAAACCCTAAGTTTTGTGTAAAGGAAAGCTCCTCAAAGATCTCACACGAGATTCACACAAAACAGCAATGTATGAGCAACAATACAATATGGACAACCTCCAAAAACGTGGCTAGGGTTTTGTTTATATACCTAGGGCAAAAACATAAAACCCTAAACGTTTAATGAAGTAGGGCTGAGTTGGAAATTCTGCAGAAAATTCAACCTGTGCGATTTTCGATCGATCGAGTCTATTCTTCGATCGATCGAGCCAGGCCGAGAGTCCCAAGTACTTCTGCAGCCACTCGATTCCAACTGTACAATATTAAACCAACTTTGAGCAAGTCTAAATAAGACTAAATACAATGTTTTGATCATGGTTTGCCAACATTACAAATTAGAGTTCTAAATACATAAAATCCTAAGACCTTAGAACCTAACAAACTCCCCCTTTGGCAATCCGTGACAAAACCCTAATTAACAGCTCAAAGTTTTACAAATAAAAAGCCCTTTACAAAGATAATGCTCATAAAATTCAATTCAGCCTAACTACTATCCATAGTTGCAAGTGTAGACAGCAGCTTAGTTGAATCAACCTGTATAATCCTGAAATACTCAACAAACGCATAAACGCATGTGTGATAGTAAAGAGTAAAACAACAGGTATAACATTCTTGTAAGATCCACACAACACAAAATAAAGACATATAAAAATGAACAAGTCATAAATATAAATCAATATGCAGTGAATCATAAAGCAACAAGAATCAATAAAAAATATCATGTATATCAATCAATGTTACTCCCCCTAACATGAATATCCCCAAAAATGATATACAAAGTGAAGCACATAGATACAATCTAAAAAACTCCACAAGCTCCTCTAAAACAAAAAAATCTCCCCCTAACTACAAAAACTCTACTACAAGTCAAAATCTCCACTCCCCCTTTTTGTGACGGAATGCCAAAGGGCAATCACAAGGCGCCATCAAAAGGAGGTGGTGAGGGTGAATGAAGACGCGCAAGATCAGCTCGGAGAGCACGCATCTCATCTAGCAAGTCCACCAAAATCTGACCATGAGCCTGCTGAACAGTCATGACAGTCTCCAAAGTACGACGAACATCAAAGTCGGCCGAAGGAGGTGGAGGAACATCGGCAGCAGCATCATCATCACCAACAGGAATAGGAATATCCTCACCAGCCATACCTGCAGAAGAAGAAGGAGGAGGAGGAGGAGGAGGTGCGCTACTAGAGGGCTCAGATCTAGGATGTTTAGAACCAGCTCGAAGATGAGCGGCCCTCTGTCTAAGAAAAGATGCACCTAAAGGTCCTATCACATGGACGGGCTCAGAGGAAGGAAAGTCATCAAGACCAAGATAGAGAAGAATCCTATGAATGAAAATAGGATGAACAAGAGCATGAGCAGTAGATGAACTCCTATAAACTTCGTTCAAAGAACGAAGAAAAAGATGGGGAAAACTAATAGGAGCATCAGTAACAAGAGCGTACAGAAAAACACACCTCTCAAGAGGAATGGTGTGAACATGGGAAATAGGCTAGATCGAATGACAAGCTATCCGAAAGAATAGATAGTGCAACCCAGAGAGCTCAGCAGAAGTGATCCGAGGATCAGAACCCCACTGGACAGTAGTACCAGTGACGTATGACAAAACATCGCTAATCTCGGGAGACTCATCATAAGGATAGACAGGATGCTGGACCAAAGGTACCCCTAGAGCATCAGCCACTACCCGAGGAGTAATGGTGTACTCTACGCCTCGTATCCAACTCTTAACAAGAGTGTTGGAATCATAGACGCGGATAGAGATGTTCGAATAGAACTCTCTAATTAAGGCAGAAGGTGGAGGAGGATCAGAAACATCCACCAAGGGTAACCAACCCCGACGCTCAAAATTTGCCCTAATGGCAGGATCAAGCTCATCTAATAGCACAGAACGCTCAGCCCAAATCTTTCTCTTAACGGTCAGTTTCTCAAAAGTCTCTTGGTTTTCCTCACTCGAAAACCTCTCACTATCAAAGGATGGAGGGGGTGAAGGAGAAGGTGAGGGAACACTCCTACGAGCTCTAGTCTTCCTAGGCATAGTGCTAAGGAAAGGACAGAGACACAAAGAGACAAACACAAAGAAACAAGAGAAAACAAAACCAAGGGCAGACTGCAAATTAGCACAATAAATAATATAGAACAAGAATCTATATGATGCATGAACAATAACATGTTATGATGCATGATCTAAATGCAATGACAAATTAAGTTTAATTGAGAGTAATTGGACAAAATTGGCTTGAACAAGGAATTTCTATCAAAAATCCCAAAATTTGAAAAACCACTTGGAAATTTTGCAACAAATTGATGAATTAAGTATTACAAAACACAGCACATAGATTATAATACTTAATTACACCAACACAACAAGCCAATTTCATCAAATTCTATCCAATTTAACAAAAGCCCCAATTCGGATCAAGAACAAACCCTAGAATTTTCAATTTTTCACAAAACACAAAATTGATCAAATTAACCACCAAGGATCATTAATATAATGTGTCCCCACAAAAACCCAATGATCAATTTCATAAAATAAAGTCTGAATCAACAGAAAATCCAAAAAGAATAAAGTCCGAAAATTACCCTTAAATGCATGGATTTATGCATGAAATAATGAAAATAACATCAAAAGGAAGGGCAAAAGAGTCTTACCGGCTTGAGGAAAGAGAGATTTTGCAAAAACAACGGAGGAAAACGACAAAAATCCTGAGGTGTGGAGCCTTGCCAACGAGGAGAGAGAGAAAAAGTTTGAAAAAGGTTTGAATAGAACCTTTGAAAAAGTCAGAACTGAACTTTTAAAAAGCTTTTCCATGATATTCGATCGATCGAAAATTACATTCGATCGATCGAAAAGCACAGTCATTTTAAGACAAATGAGAGCACTTTTTCGATTGATCGAAAAACAGGTTGGATCGATCAAAATGGGCAGAGGCTCACTAAATTTTGGAAAAATCACAGTTTTTGAAAGACACAAGCCGAATTTTGAAAATAACTCCTCAAAACATTAAATTGAAGAAACAAAATGCATGAGTATGAGATGGAATGCTTTTTCAAAAACCCAAAATTTTGAACCCAATATTCTTAAACAAATTGCAATCAAACTCCCATTGAATTTTCTCAAGCAACAAATATGTTGTGCATAAATCTCAAGATATTTTCAAACTTGGTTGGTCAGACCAAAAACACACACTAGCATGTACAGTGTTTAACAAAGACTAACTTGTGTCGTGTGTGATACTAGCAAAAACTTGAGATACATGTGAGGTGAGATGTGAATAGCAATCAATCACAGAGTCTACAAAATTCATCACATAGAATTCAAAAGAGACTATCACCTAAGGAGTTACATCCTATAACTCCCACATCTCCTAGAACAAAAGCTTGCAATCATGTAAGTTTCTTGTATTTTTGCCTCTTATTTGCATGAGATGGCATTCAGCCTAATAGTACACACCGGTTTGAATTAAGTGAATTGGCATCAAGCCTAATAGTACACACCAGTTTTAATTTATTTTGAGGCTACACCTTATGTTCTTTTTGTGCATGTGCTACACTTTCTCGAGCACAGAATCTTATGATATGCACTAAGGTGTTCATGATTGGCTAGTGAACAGTGGTGAGATGGTTATTTATGCCTTTCTCAAAAGGGTCAAGTCCGACAGTCAAAAAACATGTGACTTCAAGATTAAGACAAAGTGATAAACACCATAAACATCTTTCCCACACAACATGCACTACAAAGCTCAAACTAGTAAAGTGCAATAAAGTAAGCTCATCCAAGCTAAACAAGGTACATAAGACATGTTATGTGTAAATAAATTGACCAACCTTGTTTTTCAAAAATCAAGAACATTATGTTCAACATAAATTTTGCTTCCTTCTTTTCCTTTTTTTTTTTTTTTTTATTTAAAGGAAAACAAATAAATCCTAGAATGAAATGCATGAATGTAATGCAATGCAAGTCCTAGAACAAAGAAAACAAAAAAAAAACAATGGTCACAAAAGAATAGAGCAATGAAGCACAAGGACCAAGAAAGTCAAAAACAACTTAGGGACACCGAAGAACACCAATCACTTGACGGAGTGTCTCAAACTTACTTCCATCAAGAGGTTTGGTAAAGATGTCAGCGTTTTGACGATCAGTAGGGATATATTCAAGAACAACAATTTTCTTTTCAACCGAATCCCTAATGAAGTGATATCTAAGTTCAATGTGTTTGGTCTTAGAGTGTTGAACAGGATTTTTAGAAATATCTATAGCACTAGAATTATCACAATAGACAACCATGGTGTCTTGAGGAATCCCATAATCACTCAAAAGCTTTTTCATCCAAAGGAGTTGAGAGCAGCAACTCCCAGCAGCAATATATTCTGCTTCAGCAGTGGATAAAGAAACAGAATTTTGTTTCTTACTCATCCAAGCCACAAGATTGGCTCCAACATAAAAACACCCCCCAGTGGTGCTTTTTCTATCATCAGCATTTCCAGCCCAATCAGAATCAGAAAAACCAGCAAGAGACAAATTAGACTCTTTGCTATAAAATAACCCATAATCACAGGTTCCACTCACATATTTGATAATTCTCTTAACAGCATTTAAATGAGAAACCTTAGGATTAGACTGAAATCTAGAACAAACACCAACACTATAAGAGATATCAGGCCGACTAGCAGTCAAATACAATAGACATCCAATCATGCTTCTATACAAAGTAATATCAACAGACTCACCTGATGGATCTAGTGTCAATTTTGCATTTGCAGCCATTGGTGTTCTAGCATGAGCGGCTTTGTCCAGTCCAAATCTTTTGACTAAATTCCTTGCATATTTAGCTTGATTGATGTAGATGCCAGACTCTGTTTGCTTTACCTGCAATCCCAAAAAGTAAGTCAGTTCACCAACCATGCTCATTTCAAACATTGCCTTCATTTCATCTGCAAAAGAATGAGCAAGAGAATCATTAGTAGCACCAAAAACAATGTCATCAACATAAATTTGAGCTACAACAAAACCAGTCTTATCCTTTCTTATGAAGAGAGTTGTATCTGCAGATCCCCTTTTGAATCCATGCTTAGTGAGATATGCAGTCAATCTGTCATACCAAGCCCTAGGAGCTTGTTTCAAACCATAGAGAGCTCTCTTCAACTTGTATTCATCATCCGGTCTGTGAGAATCCACAAATCCCTTAGGTTGCTCAACATACACCTCTTCTTGTAACATCCCATTTAAGAAAGCACTTTTGACATCCATTTGATACAACTTGAAGTTCAGGTGACTTGCAATGGCCAACAGTATCCGAATGGATTCCAATCTTGCAACTGGTGCAAAGGTTTCATCAAAATCAATCCCTTCCACTTGTGTGTATCCTTGTGCAACAAGTCTTGATTTGTTTCTAATCACGGTGCCATGTTCATCTGACTTGTTCTTAAAGATCCATTTAGTTCCAATCACATTTACATTTTCAGGCCTAGGAACTAATTCCCACACATCATTCCGAACAAATTGATGAAGCTCTTCATGCATGGAATTTACCCAATCAGCATCTTGTAGTGCCTCATCTACCTTTTTCGGTTCAAATTGGGACAAATAACATGAGTGAGTGATCACATTCAGGGATTTTGATCTCAATCTTATGTTATCATTCAGACTACCCAATATATTCGTAGGAGGATGATTCAATCTCACTCTAGAGGTTGGATGTTTAACAAGAGAAGTTGTGGTACCTTTCTGTTCAAATATAGGACTGAACTCACTTTGTACCTGTCGAGTGTCATGAACCGGAGTGGATGGTTCTGAACTTGATGGTACTGAAACTGTATCATTCAACACCAGCAACTCTTCCTCACTATGCTTCACAACATACTCAGGAAGGGGAGAATCATTAACCTCTAAAGACTTATCTTGAGCAGGAACAGTGCTTTCAGAAGAGGTTTCTGGACATACTTCATCATTTATCACAACATTTGAAGATTCCATGACTGTCTTGGTTCTCAGATTGTATACTCTATAAGCTCTGCTGGTGGAAGAGTATCCTAGAAAGTATCCTTTGTCACTCTTTGCATCAAATTTTTCTAGGTTCTCTCTATCACGTAGAATGTAACAGTCACTGCCAAATATCCTAAAATACTTGACAACAGGTTTCTTCCCTCTCCAGAGTTCATAGGGAGTTTTCTTGGAGTCAGGTCTAAAATACACCCGGTTGAGTGTATGACAAGCAGTGTTGACAGCCTCTCCCCAGAAGGACTTGGGCAACTTTTTGTTGTGTAACATGACTCGTGCCATTTCCTGAACAACTCTGTTTTTTCTCTCCACAATCCCATTCTGTTGAGGTGTCTTGGGTGATGAGAACTCTTGGTGAGTGCCTTGATTATTGCAGAAAGTAGCCAGCTTGGTATTCTCAAATTCTCTTCCATGATCACTTCTGATTCTGGCTATCACAGCATCTTTCTCAACTTGCAATTTCTTGCAAAGATGAATCATCTTCTCAGGAGCCTCAGCTTTATCTTTCAAAAGCACAACCCAAGTATATCTAGTAAAATCGTCCACAACAACTAGAATATACTTCTTTCCACCCAAACTTTGAACTCTGGCAGGACCCATGAGATCAATGTGTAATAACTCTAAAGGTCTTGAAGTTTGAACACTAGTCACAGACGGATGCTTGGATTTTACTTGTTTACCTATCTGACATGGTCCACAAATGCACTTATCAATCTTCTCAAATTTAGGTAAACCGATAACTGCCTCACACTTGGAAATCTTCTCTAATTGCTTATGACTGGCATGCCCCAACCGTTGATGCCATAAATCAACTTGATCAATCTTTGCACTAAAGCATTTGTTGTTTACGCTTGGTGTTATGCCATAACAGTTGTCAGCTGTCCTTACACCAACACACATACAGTCACCTCCTCCATCAAGTATCTCACATTCATACTTGGTGAAAAGAACATTTAGCCCATTGTCGCAAATCTGACTTATGCTGAGTAAATTGGCCTTTAATCCATCAACATACCAAACATCTTTAAACACTGGCAATCCTGGAATGTCCACAGTACCAATGCCTCTGATCACAGATTTACTTCCATCTCCAAAAGTGACTGTCCCAATCTTTCCTTCGAAGAGAGTTTTGAATAAGTCTTTATTTCCTGTCATGTGCCTGGAACAACCACTATCCAAATACCAAAGACAAGAATCACGTGCCTTTAAGGCGGTTAGAGCAGTATAACAAACATAATTCTTAGCACATGTGATTATGCCAATATTCTTGAGGAAAGATTTAACAAAAACAACAAAAGGCAAAGATGACAAATAGATAAGTTGACAAATAAGCAGAAACAATTTCCAAGATTCCATGACAACAGGGGTCAAGGATCAGCTCAGAGATTAAAAATCTCAAACAAAAAAGAGCTACCAAGCTCTGATACCACTTGAACGGTTTTAGACCCCTTAAACACATAGATTGCGTAGCCTAGATTAATTATCCAAGTTGTTACTTAGTCAAATTAAGCAATTCTAGGTTAAAACAATCTAACAATCATATCAAGAATAATAATGCAGCGGAAAATAAATAACACAAGATATGATCACCCAGGAAACCACACGGTAAAAACCTGGGGAGGATTTGACCCACCGATCCTCAAGGCTAACCTGAATTCACTATGAAAGAATTGAAGTTCATACAAAAGGACTACAAGCTCCCCACTCGACTTCCTAATGCTACCCACCAGTAGAACTTCCTGACACGACCACGCGCAGGCTCCGAATCCACGGACTACTTCTTTCTTGAATTCCTCAATCAGCTACAAGCTCCCCGCTTGCTTTTCTTTTAAGTTCCAATGGTTGCAACAGTAATGATCTTCAAGATGTTGAAATAATCTCCACCATGAAAACCCTAAGTTTGGTGTAAAGGAAAGCTCCTCAAAGATCTCACACGAGATTCACACAAAACAGCAATGTATGAGCAACAATACAATATGGACAACCTCCAAAAACGTGGCTAGGGTTTTGTTTATATACCTAGGGTAAAAACATAAAACCCTAAACGTTTAATGAAGTAGGGCTGAGTTGGAAATTCTGCAGAAAATTCAACCTGTGCGATTTTCGATCGATCGAGTCTATTCTTCGATCGATCGAGCCAGGCCGAGAGTCCCAAGTACTTCTGCAGCCACTCGATTCCAACTGTACAATATTAAACCAACTTTGAGCAAGTCTAAATAAGACTAAATACAATGTTTTGATCATGGTTTGCCAACATTACAAATTAGAGTTCTAAATACATAAAATCCTAAGACCTTAGAACCTAACAAATTGGAATCCGTATTTCGGGTAATACGGTGAGACATTTTGATACTACAATAACTCTCTTGATTTTCATTGAAAAAATACAAAATTTGTACTCATATTCAAGACTAGAGTGTGGTGTTTCTAAAACATTCAGGTCACGTCAAAAAATTCCTTACTGTTCGAAAGTTATCTTCGAGACGATTACCGAAGATTAGTTTTCAACACATTTTCAGATCGATTAACGCTCGTTAACAACTTGCAGCCAAAGTATTTTTTACCTGAAACATCATTTCATGATGACTGACCCTGAGATATAAGAAAAATATTTCCAAGCCATATTCCTGAGCGAAACGGTTGACTTCCATTTTTCCTACCTCCTTTCGGCACATAGTTGGAACCCGTATTTCGGGAAACACAGTGAGACATTTTGAAACGAAAATAACACTCTTGATTTCCATTAAGAAAATAAAAATTTGGGTTCAAATTCAAGCTCAGAATGTCTTCTTTCTAAAACATTGGGCCATATCTAAATATTCCGAACCGTTCAAAAGTTATCTTCGAGACGATTACTGAATATGAGTTTTCAACACATTTTCAAACTGATTAACGCTCGTAAATAACATGCAGCCAAAGTATTTTTTACCGAAAACTTCATTTCGAGATGACTGATCCTGAGATATAACAAAAATATTTCCAAGCCAAATTCATCAGCGACACGTTTGACTTCCATTTTTAATCCGTCCCATCGGCACATAATTGGAATCCGAAATTCTGGTAACACGGTGAGACATATTGAAACGACAATAACTCTCTTCATTTCCAGTGAAAAAATACAAAATTTGTATTCATATTCAAGCTCAGAGTGTGTACTTTCTAAAAAATTTAGGTCAGGTCTAAAAATTCCTTATCGTTCGAAAGTTATCTACGAGACGGTTACCGAAGATGAGTTTTTAACACATTTCCAAATCAATTAATGCTCGTGAATAACTTGCAACCAAAGTATTTTTTACCCAAAACTTCATTTTGAGATGATTGATCCTGCGATATAAGAAAAATATTTCCGAGCCAAATTTGTGAGCGAAACGTTTGACTTCCATTTTTACTCCCTCCTATCGGCACATAGTTGGAATCCATATTTCGGGTAACACAGTGAGACATTTTGAAATGACAATAACTCTCTTGATTTCCAGTGAAAAAATACAAAATTTGTATTCATATTCAAGTTCAGAGTGTGTACTTTCTAAAACATTCGGGTCACCTCTAAAAATTCCTTTCCGTTCAATAGTTATCTTTGAGACGGTTACCAAAGAAGAGTTTTCAACTCATTTCCAAATCGATTAACGGTCGTGAATAACTTGCAACCAAAGTATTTTTTTCCCAAAACTCCAATTCGTGATGATTTATCCCGAGATATAAGAAAAATATTTCCAGGCCAGATTCGTGAGCTAAACGTTTGACTTCCATTTTTCCTACCTCCTTTCGGCACATAATTGGAATCTATAATTCGGGTAACACGGTGAGACATTTTGAAACGACTATAAATCTCTTGATTTGCATTGAAAAAATAAAAAATTTGGATTCAAATTCAGGCTCAGAATGAGAACTTTCTAAAACGTTGGGCTTTGTCTAAAAATTCCTAACCCTTCAAAAGTTTTCTTCAAAACGGTTACCGAAGTGGAGTTTTCAACACAATGTCAAATCGAGTAACACTCTGAATAACTTGCAGCGAAAGTATTTTTTACCCAAAACTTCATTTCGAGATGACTGATCCTGAGATATAATAAAAATATTTCAAAGCCAAATTCATCAGCGACATGTTTGACTTCCATTTTTACTCCCTCCTATCGGCACATAATTGGAATCTGAAATTCGGGTAACACGGTGAGAAATATTGAAACGACAATAACTCTCTTGATTTCCAGTGAAAAAATACAAAATTTGTATTCATATTCAAGTGCAGAGTGTGTACTTTCTAAAACATTCAGGTCACGTCTAAAAATTCCTTATCGTTCAAAAGTTATCGTCGAGACAGTTACTAAAGACGAGTTTTCAACACATTTCCAAATCGATTAACGCTCGTGAATAACTTGCAACCAAAGTATTTTTTGCCCAAAACTTCATTTCGAGATGTTTGATCCCGTGATATAAGAAAAATATTTCCAAGCCAAATTTGTGAGCGAAACGTTTGAGTTCCATTTTTACTCCCTCCTATCATCACATAGTTGGAATCCGCAATTCGGGTAATACGGTGAGACATATTGAAACTAAAATAACTCTCTTGATTTCTCGTGAAAAAATACAAAATTTGTATTCAAATTCAAGCTCAGAGTGTGTGGTTTCTAAAACATTCAGGACACGTCAAAAAATTCCTTACCGTTCAAAAGTTATCTTCGAGACGATTACCGAAGATTAGTTTTCAACACATTTTCAGATCGATTAACGCTCGGTAATAACTTGCAGCCAAAGTATTTTTTACCCAAAACTTCATTTCGAGATGACAGATCCAGAGATATAAGAAAAATATTTCCAAGCCAAATTCGTGAGCGAAACGTTTCGCTTCCATTTTTACTCCCTCCTATCGGCACATAGTTGGAACCCGTATTTCGGGTAACACGGTGAGACATTTTGAAACGACAATAACTCTCTGGATTTCCATTGAGAAAATAAAATTTTGGGTTCAAATTCAAGCCTAGAATGTGTACGTTCTAAAACATTGGGCCACGACTAAAAATTCCGAATCGTTCAAAAGTTATCTTCGAGACGATTACCGAAGACGAGTTTTGAACACATTTTCAAACCGATTAACGCTCGTTAATAACTTGCAGCCAAAGTATTTTTTACCCAAAACATCATTTCGAGATGATTGATCCCGAGATATAAGAAAAATATTTCCAAGCCAAATTCGTGAGCGACACGTTTGACTTCCATATTTACTCCCTCCTGCTGGCGCATAATTGGAATCCGTAATTCGGGTAATACGGTGAGACATATTGAAACTACAATAACTCTCTTGATTTCCAGTGAAAAAATACAAAATTTGTATTCATATTCAAGCTCAGAGTGTGTACTTTCTAAAACATTTGGGCCGCGTCTAAATGTTCTTAACCGTTCAAAAGTTATCTTCAAGACGATTACCGAAGATAAGTTTTCAACACATTTCCAAATCGATTAACGCTCGTGAATAACTTGCAACTAAAGTATTTTAAACCCAAAACTTCATTTCGAGATGATTGATCCCGCGATAGAAGAAAAATATTTCCAAGCCAAATTTGTGAGCGAAACGTTTGACTTCCACTTTTACTCCTTCCTATCGGCACATAGTTGGAATCCGTATTTCGGGTAACACGTTGAGTCATTTTCAAACGACAATAACTCTCTTGATTTCCAGTGAAAAAATACAAAATTTGTATTCATATTCAAGTTCAGAGTGTGTACTTTCTAAAACATTCGGGTCACGTCTAAAAATTCCTTTCCGTTCAGAAGTTATCTTCGGGACGGTTATCAAAGATGAGTTTTCAACACATTTCCAAATCGATTAATGGTCGTGAATAACTTGCAACCAAAGTATTTTTTTCCCAAAACTCCAATTCATGATGATTGATCCCGAGATATAAGAAAAATATTTCCAAGCCAAATTCGTGAGCTAAATGTTTGACTTCCATTTTTCCTACCTCCTTTCGGCACATAATTGGAATCTGTAATTCGGCTAACACGGTGAGACATTTTGAAACGACTATAAATCTCTTGATTTGCAATGAAAAAATAAAAAATTTGCATTCAAATTCAGGCTCAAAATTTGCACTTTCTAAAACGTTCGGGCCGTGTCAAAAAATTCCTAACCGTTCAAAAGTTTTCTTCAAAACGGTTACCGAAGTGGAGTTTTCAATACATTTTCAAATCGAGTAACGCTATGAATAACTTGCAGAGAAAGTATCTTTTACCCAAAACTTCATTTCGAGATGCCTGATCCCGAGATAAAATAAAAATATTTCCAAGCCAAATTCATCAGCGACACGTTTAATTTCCATTTTTACTCCCTCCCATCGGCACATAGTTCGAACCCGTATTTCGGGTAACACGGTGAGACATTTTGAAACGACTATAACTCACTTGATTTGGATTGAAAAAATACAAAATTTGTATTCAATTTTTGGCTCAGAATGTACACTTTCTAAAATGTTCAAGCCGCATGTAAAAATTCCTAACCATTCAAAAGTTATCTTCCAGACAGTTACCGAAAATGAGTTTTCAACATATTTTCAAATCGAGTAACGCGTTGAATAAATTGCCGCGGAAGTATTTTTTACCCAAAAATTCATTTTGAGATGACTAATCCCGAGATATAAGAAAAATATTTCCTAGCCAAATTCGTGAGTAACATGTTTCACTTCCGTTTTTTCTCCCTCTTATTGGCACATAATTGGAATCCGTAATTTGGGTAACACGGTGTGATATATTGAAACGACAATAACTCTCTTGATTTCCTGTGAAAAAATACAAAATTTGTGTTCAAATTCAAGCTCAGAATGTGTGCTTTCTAAAACATTAAGGACGCGTCTAAAAATTCCTAATTGTTCAAAAGTTTTCTTCGACACGGTTACCGAAGTTGAGTTTTCTACACATTTTCAAATCGATTAACGCTCGTGAGTAATTTGCAACCAAAGTATTTTTTTACCCAAAACTTCATTTCGAGATGGTTTATCCCACGATATAAGAAAAATATTACCAAGCCAAATTCGTGAACGAAATGTTTGACTTCCGTTTTTACTCCCTCCTATCGGCACATAATTGAAATCCGTATTTCGGGTAACACGGTGAGACATTTTGAAACGACAATAACTCTTTTGATTTGCATTAAAAAAATAAAAATTTGTGTTCAAATTCAGGCTTAGAATGTGTACTTTCTAAAACATTGGGCCGCGTCCAAAAATTCCTAACTGTTCCAAGGTTATCTTCGAGACGATTATTGAAGATGAGTTTTCAACACTTTTTCAGATCTATTAACTTTCGTTAACAACTTGCAACCAAATTATTTTTTACCCAAAACATCAATTCGAGATGATTGATCCCAAGATATAAGAAAAATATTTCTAAGCCAAATTCGTGAGCGACACGTTTGACTTCCATTTTTACTCCCTCCTATCGGCACATAATTGGAATCCGTAATTCGGGTAATACGGTGTGACATATTGAAACTACAATAACTCTCTTGATTTCCAGTGAAAAAATACAAAATTTGTATTCATATTCAAGCTCAGAGTGTGTGGTTTCTAAAACATTCAAGTCGCGTCGAAAAGTTCCTTACCGTTCAAAAGTTATCTTCGAGACAATTACCGTATATTAGTTTTCAACACATTTTCAGATCGATTAATGCTCGTTAATAACTTGCAACCAAAGTATTTTTTACCCAAAACTTCATTTCGAGATGACTGATCCCGAGATATAAGAAAAATATTTCCAAGCCAAATTCGTGAGAGACATGTTTGACTTCTGTTTTTACTCCCTCGTATCGGCACATAGTTGGAACCCATATTTCGGGTAACACGGTGAGTCATTTTGGAACGACTATAACTCTCTTGATTTGCATCATTGAATAAATACAAAATTTGTATTCAATTTCAGGCTCATAATGTACACTTTCTAAAATGTTAAGGCCGCGTCTAAAAATTCCTAACTGTTCAAAAGTTATCTTCGAGACGGTTACCGAAGATGAGTTTTCAACACATTTTCAAATCGAGTAACGCGTTGAATAACTTGCCGCGAATGTATTTTTTACCCAAAAATTCATTTTGAGATGACTGATCCCGAGATATAAGAATAATATTTCCTAGCCAAATTCGTGAGCGACATGTTTGACTTCCATTTTTTCTCCCTCCTATTGGCACATAATTGGAATTTGTAATTTGGGTAACACGGTGAGATATACTGAAACGACAATAGCTCTCTCGATTTCCTGTGAAAATACAAAATTTGTGTTCAAATTCAAGCTTACAATGTGTGCTTTCTAAAACATGAAGGACGCATCTAAAAATTCCTAATCGTACAAAAGTTTTCTTCGACACGGTTACCGAAGTTGAGTTTTCAACACATTTTCAAAATGATTAACGCTCGTGAATAACTTGCAACCAAAGTATTTTTTACCCAAAACTTCATTTCGAGATGGTTGATCCCGCGATATAAGAAAAATATTTCGAAGCCAAATTCGTGAGTGAAATGTTTGACTTCCGTTTTTACTCCCTCCTACTGGCACATAATTGGAATCCACAATTCAGGTAATACGGTGAGACATATTGAAACTACAATAACTCTTTTGATTTCTAGTAAAAAAATACAAAATTTGTATTCATATTCAAGCTCAGAGTGTGCAGTTTCTAAAACATTCAGGTCACGTCTAAAAATTCCTTACCGTTCAAAAGTTATCTTCGAGACAATTACCGAATATTAGTTTTCAACACATTTTCAGATCGATTAACCCTCGTTAATAACTTGCAGCCAAAGTATTTTTTACCCAAAACTTCATTTCGAGATGACTGATCCCGAGATATAAGAAAAATATTTCCAAGCCAAATTCGTGAGCGACATGTTTGACTTCCATTTTTACTCCCTCATATCGGCACATAGTTGGAACCCGTATTTCGGGTAACACAGTGAGACATTTTGAAACGAATATAACTCTCTTGATTTGCATTGAAAAAATACAAAATTTTTATTCAATTTTAGGTTCAGAATGTACACTTTCTAAAACGTTGAGGCCACGTCTAAAAATTCCTAACCGTTCAAAACTTATCTTCGAGACGGTTACCGAAGATGAGTTTTCAACCCATTTTCAAATCGATTGACGCGCTGAATAACTTGCAGGGAAAGTATTTTTTATCCAAAAATTCATTTCAAGATGACTGATCCCGAGATATAAGAAAAATATTTCCTAACCAAATTCGTGAGCGACACGTTTGACTTCCATTTTTACTCCCTCCTATCGGCACATAATTGGAATCCATAATTCGGGTAACACGGTGAGATATATTGAAACAACCATAACTCTCTTGATTTCCTGTGAAAAAAATACAAAATTTGTGTTCAAATTCAAGCTCAGAATGTGTGCTTTCTAAGACATTAAGGACGCGTCTAAAAATTCCTAATTATTCAATAGTTTTCTTTGACACGGTCACGGAAGTTGAGTTTTCAACACATTTTCAAATCGATTAACGCTCCTGAATAACTTGCAACCAAAGTATTTTTTACCCAAAACTTCATTTCGAGATGATTGATCCCGCGATATAAGATAAATATTACCAAGCCAAATTCGTGAGCGAAATGTTTGACTTCCGTTTTTACTCCCTCCTATCGGCACATAATTGGAATCCGTATTTCAGGTAACACGGTGAGAGATTTTTAAACGACAATAACTCTTTTGATTTGCATTGAAAAAAATAAAAATTTGTGTTCAAATTCAAGCTTAGAATGTGTACTTTCTAAAACATTGGGCCGCGTCTAAAAATTCCTAACTGTTCAAAAGTTATCTTCGAGACGATTACTAAAGATGAGTTTTCGACACTTTTTCAAATCGATTAACTTTCGTTGAAAAATTGCAACCAAATTATTTTTTACCCAAAACATGAATTCGAGATGATTGATCCCAAGATATAAGAAAAATATTTCCAAGCCAAATTCTAAGCGAAACGTTTGACTTCCATTTTTCCTACCTCCTTTCGGCACATAATTGGAATCCGTAATTCGGGTAACACGGTGAGACATTTTGAAATGATTGTAACTCTTTTGATTTGCATTGAAAAAATACAAAATTTGTATTCAAATTCAGGCTCAAAATGTGCACTTTCTAAAACGTTGAGACCGTGTCCAAAAATTCCTAACCATTCGAAACTTTTCTTCAAAACGGTTACCGAACTGGAGTTTTCAACACATTTTCAAATCGAGTAACGCTCTGAGTAAATTGCAGAGAAAGTATTTTCTTCCCAAAACTTCATTTTGAGATGATTGAGCCCGAGATATAATTAAAATATTTCCAAGCCAAATTCATCAGCGACAAGTTTGACTTCCATTCTTACTCCCTCCTACCGGCACATAATTGGAATCCGCAATTCGGGTAATACGGTAAGACATTTTGAAACTACAATAACTCTCTTGATTTCCAATGGAAAAATACAAAATTTGTATTCATATTCAAGCTCAGAATGTGTACTTTCCAAAAAATTTGGGCCGCGTCAAAAAATTCCTAACTGTTCAAAAGTTATCTCCGAGA
Organism: Quercus cerris; assembly: GCA_963669245.1. Classification (NCBI taxonomy): domain Eukaryota; kingdom Viridiplantae; phylum Streptophyta; class Magnoliopsida; order Fagales; family Fagaceae; genus Quercus; species Quercus cerris. Next base: position 77,235,688 of record OY770007.1, read on the forward strand.
CGATTACCGAAGATGAGTTTTCTACACATTTTCAAATCGATTAACGCACGCGAATAACTTGCAGCCAAAGTATTTTTTACCCAAAACTCCAATTTGAGATGATTGATCCCGAGATATAAGAAAAATATTTCCAAGCCAAATTCGTGAGCGAAACGTTTGACTTCCATTTTTCCTACCTCCTTTTGGCACGTAATTGGAATCTGTAATTCGGGTAACACGGTGAGACATTTTGAAACGACTATAAATCTCTTGATTTGCGTTGAAAAAATAAAAAATTTGTACTCAAATTCCGGCTCAGAATGTGCACTTTCTAAAGCATTGGGGCCGTCTCTAAAAATTCCTAACCGTTCAAAAGTTTTCTTCAAAACAGTTACTGAAGTGGAGTTTTCAACACATTTTCAAATCGAGTAACGCTCTGAAGAACTTGCAGTGAAAGTATTTTTTACCCAAAACTTCATTTAGAGATGACAGATCCCGAGATATAACAAAAATATTTCCAAGCCAAATTCATCAGTGACACGTTCGACTTCCATTTTTAATCCTTCCCATCGGCACATAATTGGAATCCCAAATTCAGGTAACACGGTGAGACATATTGAAACGACAATAACTCTCTTGATTTCTAGTGAAAAAATAAAAAATTGTTTTCATATTCAAGCTCAGAGTGTGTACTTTCTAAAAAATTCAGGTCACGTCTAAAAATTCCTTATCGTTCGAAAGTTATCTTCGAGACGGTTACCGAAGATTATTTTTCAACACATTTCCAAATTGATTAACGCTCGTGAATAACTTGCAACCAAAGTATTTTTTACCCAAAACTTCATTTCGAGATGATTGATCCTGCGATATAAGAAAAATATTTCTGAGCCAAATTTGTGAGGAAACGTTTGACTTCCATTTTTACTCCCTCCTATCAGCACATAGTTGGAATCCGTATTTCGGGTAACACGTTGAGACATTTTCAAACGGCAATAACACTCTTGATTTCCAGTGAAAAAATACAAAATTTGTATTCATATTCAAGTTCAGAGTGTGTACTTTCTAAAACATTCGGGTCACGTCTAAAAATTCCTTTCCGTTCAAAAGTTATCTTCGGGACGGGTACCGAAGATGAGTTTTCAACACATTTCCAAATCGATTAACGGTCGTGAATAACTTGCAACCAAAGTATTTTTTTCCCAAAACTCCAATTCGTGATGATTGATCCCGAGATATAAGAAAATTATTTCCAAGCCAAATTCGTGAGCTAAACGTTTGACTTTCGTTTTTCCTACCTCCTTTCGGCACATAATTGGAATCTGTAATTCGGGTAACACGGTGAGACATTTTGAAACGACTATAAATCTCTTGATTTGCTTTGAAAAAATAAAAAATTTGTATTCAAACTCAGGCTCAAAATGTGCACTTACTAAAATGTTGGGCTCTGTCTAAAAATTCCTAACCGTTCAAAAGTTTTCTTCAAAACGGTTACCGAAGTGGAGTTTTCAACACAATGTCAAATCGAGTAACGATCTGAATAACTTGCAGCGAAAGTATTTTTTACCCAAAACTTCATTTCGAGATGACTGATCCCGAGATATAATAAAAATATTTCCAAGACAAATTCATCGGCGACATGTTTGACTTCCACTTTTACTCCCTCCTATCGGCACATAATTGGAATCTGAAATTCGGGTAACACGGTGAGACATATTGAAACGACAATAACTCTCTTGATTTCCAGTTAAAAAATACAAAATTTGTATTCATATTCAAGGTCAGAGTGTGTACATTCTAAAACATTCAGGTCACGTCTAAAACTTCCTTATCGTTCAAAAGTTATCTTTGAGACGGTTACCGAAGATGAGTTTTCAACACATTTCCAAATCGATTAACGCTCGTGAATAACTTGCAACCAAAGTATTTTTTGCCCAAAACTTCATTTCGAGATGATTGATCCCGCGATATAAGATAAATATTACCAAGCCAAATTCGTGAGCGAAATGTTTGACTTCCGTTTTTACTCCCTCCTATCGGCACATAATTGGAATCCGTATTTCAGGTAACACGGTGAGAGATTTTGAAACGACAATAACTCTTTTGATTTGCATTGAAAAAATAAAAATTTGTGTTCAAATTCAAGCTTAGAATGTGTACTTTCTAAAATATTGGGCCGCGTCTAAAAATTCCTAACTGTTCAAAAGTTATCTTCGAGACGATTACTAAAGATGAGTTTTCGACACTTTTTCAAATCGATTAACTTTCGTTGAAAAATTGCATCCAAATTATTTTTTACCCAAAACATGAATTCGAGATGATTGATCCCGTGATATAAGAAAAATATTTCCAAACCAAATTTGTGAGCGAAACGTTTGACTTCCATTTTTACTCCCTCCTATCGGCACATAGTTGGAATTCGTAAGTCGGGTAATACGGTGAGGCATATTGAAACTAAAATAACTCTCTTGATTTCCCATGACAAAATACAAAATTTGTATTCATATTCAAGCTCAGAGTGTGTGGTTTCTAAAACATTCAGGTCATGTCAAAAAATTCCTTACCGTTCAAAAGTTATCTTTGAGATGATTACCGAAGATTAGTTTTCAACACATTTTCAGATCGATTAACCGTTAATAACTTGCAGCCAAAGTATTTTTTACCCAAAACTTCATTTCGAGATGACAGATCCCAAGATATAAGAAAAATATTTCCAAGCCAAATTCGTGAGCGAAATGTTTCGCTTCCATTTTTACTCATTCCTATCGGCAAATAGTTGGAACCCGTATTTCGGGTAACACGGTGAGACATTTTGAGATGACAATAACTCTCTTGATTTCCATTGAGAAAATAAAATTTTGGGTTCAAATTCAAGCTTAGAATTTGTACTTTCTAAAACATTGGGCCGCGACTAAAAATTCCGATCCGTTCAAAAGTTATCTTCGAGACGATTACCGAAGACGAGTTTTGAACATATTTTTAAACTGATCAACGCTCGTTAATAACTGGCAGCCAAAGTATTTTTTACCCAAATAATCATTTCGAGATGGTTGATCCCGAGATATAAGAAAAATATTTCCAAGCCAAATCCGTGAGCGACACGTTTGACTTCCATTTTTACTCCCTCCTATTGGCGCATAATTGGAATCCGTATTTCGGGTAATATGGTGAGATATTTTGAAACAACAATAACTCTCTTGATTTCCAGTGAAAAAATACAAAATTTGTATTCATATTCAAGTTCAGAGTGTGTACTTTCTAAAACATTTGGGCCGCGTCTAAAAGTTCCTAACCGTTCAAAAGTTACCTTCGAGACGATTACCGAAGATGAGTTTTCAACCCATTTCCAAATCGATTAACGCTCGTGAATAACTTGCAACCAAAGTATTTTTAACCCAAAACTTCGTTTCGAGATGATTGATCCCGCGATATAAGAAAAATATTTCCAAGCCAAATTTGTGAGTGAAATGTTTGACTTTCATTTTTACTCCCTCCTATCGGCACATAGTTGGAATCCGTATTTCGGGTAACACGGTGAGACATTTTCAAATGACAATAACTCTCTTGATTTCCAGTGAAAAAATACAAAATTTGTATTCATATTCAAGTTCAGAGTGTGTACTTTCTAAATCATTCGGGTCACATCTAAAAATTCCTTTCCGTTCAAAAGTTATCTTCGGGACGGTTACCGAAGATGAGTTTTCAACACATTTCCATATTGATTAACGGTCATGAATAACTTGCAACCAAAGTATTTTTTTCCCAAAACTCCAATTCGTGATGATTGATCCCGAGATATAAAAAAAATATTTCCCAGCCAAATTCGTGAGATAAACGTTTGACTTCCATTTTTAATACCTCCTTTCGGCACATAATTGAAATCTGTAATTCGGGTAACACGGTGAGACATTTTGAAACGACTATAAATCTCTTGATTTGCATTGAAAAAATAAAAAATTTGTATTCAAATTCAGGCTCAGAATGTGCACTTTCTAAAAAGTTGGGGCCGTGTCTAAAAATTCCTAACCGTTCAAAAGTTTTTTTCAAAACAGTTACCGAAGTGAAGTTTTCAACACATTTTCAAATCGAGTAATGCTCTGTATAACTTGCGGCGAAAGTATTTTTTACCCAAAACTTCAATTCGAGATGACTGATCCCAAGATAAAATAAAAATATTTCCAAGCCAAATTCATTTGTGACACGTTTGATTTCCCTTTTTACTCCCTCCCATCGGCACATAATTGGAACCCGTATTTCGGGTAACACGGTGAGACATTTTGAAACGACTATAACTCACTTGATTTGGATTGAAAAAATACAAAATTTGTATTCAATTTTTGGCTCAGAATGTACACTTTCTAAAATGTTGAGGCCGCGTGTAAAAATTCCTAACCGTTCAAAAGTTATCTTCCAGACGGTTACCGAAAATGAGTTTTCAACATATTTTCAAATCGAGTAACGCGTTGAATAACTTGCCGCGGAAGTATTTTTACCCCAAAATTCATTTTGAGATGACTGATCCCGAGATATAAGAAAAATATTTCCTAGCCAAATTCGTGAGCGACATGTTTGACTTCCATCTTTTCTCCCTCCTATTGGCCTATAATTGGAATCCGTAATTTGGGTAACACGGTGTGATATATTGAAACGACAATAACTCTCTTGATTTCCTGTGAAAAAATACAAAATTTGTGTTCAAATTCAAGCTCAGAATGTGTACTTTCTAAAACATTCAGGACGCGTCTAAAAATTCCTAATCGTTCAAAAGTTTTCTTCGACACGGTTACCGAAGTTAAGTTTTTAACATATTTTCAAATCGATTAACGCTAGTGAATAATTTTCAACCAAAGTATTTTTTCCCCAAAACTTCATTTCGATATGGTTGATCCCGCGATATAAGAAGAATATTACCAAGCCAAATTTGTGAACGAAATGTTTGACTTCCGATTTTACTCCCTCCTATCGGCACATAATTGAAATCCATATTTCAGGTAACACAATGAGACATTTTGAAACGACAATAACTCTTTTGATTTGCATTGAAAAAATAAAAATTTGTGTTCAAATTCAGGCTCAGAATGTGTACTTTCTAAAACATTGGGCCGCGTCCAAAAATTCCTAACTGTTCCAAGCTTATTTTCGAGACGATTATTGAAGATGAGTTTTCAACACTTTTTCAGTTCTATTAACTTTCGTTAACAACTTGCAACCAAATTATTTTTTACCCAAAACATCAATTCGAGATGATTGATCCCGAGATATAAGAAAAATATTTCTAAGCCAAATTCGTGAGCGACACGTTTGACTTCCATTTTTACTCCCTCCTATCGGCACATAATTGGAATCCATAATTCGGGTAATACGGTGTGACATATTGAAACTACAATAACACTCTTGATTTCCTGTGAAAAAATACAAAATTTATATTCATATTCAAGCTCAGGGTGTATGGTTTCTAAAACATTCAAGTCACGTAAAAAATTCCTTACCATTCAAAAGTTATCTTTGAGACGATTACCGAAGATTAGTTTTCAACACATTTTCAAATCGATCAACGCTCGTTAATAACTTGCAGCCAAAGTATTTCGAGATGATTGATCTTGAGATATAAGAAAAATATTTCCAAACCAAATTCGTGAGCGACACGTTTGACTACCGTTTTTACTCCCTCCTATTGGCACATAATTGGAATCCGTAATTCAGGTAATACGGTGAGACATATTGAAACTACAATAACACTCTTGATTTCCTGTGAAAAAATACAAAATTTATATTCATATTCAAGCTCAGGGTGTATGGTTTCTAAAACATTCAAGTCACGTCTAAAAATTCCTTACCGTTCAAAAGTTATCTTCAAGATGATTACCGAATACTAGTTTTCAACACATTTTCAGATCGATTAACGCTCGTTAATAACTTGCAGCCAAAGTATTTTTTATGCAAAAAATTCATTTCGAGATGACTGATCCTGAGATATAAGAAAAATATTTCCAAGCAAAATTCGTGAGCGACACGTTTGACTTCCATTTTTACTCCCTCCTATCGACACATAATTGGAATCCGTAATTCAGGTAATATGGTGAGACAAATTGAAACTACAATAACACTCTTCATTTCTTGGGAAAAAATACAAAATTTGTATTCATATTCAAGCTCAGAGTGTGTGGTTTCTAAAACATTCAAGTCACGTAAAAAATTCCTTACCGTTCCAAAGTTATCATCGAGACGATTACCGAAGATTAGTTTTCAACACATTTTTAGATCGATTAACGCTCGTTAATAACTTCCAGCCAAATTATTTTTTACCCAAAACTTCATTTCGACATGATTGATCCCGAGATATAAGAAAAATATTTCCGAGCCAAATTCGTGAGCGATATGTTTCGCTTCCATTTTTACTCTCTCCTATCGGCACATAGTTGGAACCCGTATTTTGGGTAACACGGTGAGACATTTTGAAACGACAATAACTCGCTTGATTTCCATTAAGAAAATAAAATTTTGGGTTCAAATTCAAGCTTAGAATGTGTACTTTCTCAGAGATTGGGCCGTGACTAAAAATTCCGAACCGTTCAAAAGTTATCTTCGAGACGATTACCAAAGAAGAGTTTTCAACACATTTTCAAACCGATTAACGCTCGTTAATAACAAGCAGCCAAAGTATTTTTTACCCAAAACTTCATTTCGAGATGATTGATCCCGAGATATAAGAAAAATATTTCCAAGTCAAATTTGTGAGCGACACGCTTGACTACCATTTTTACTCCCTCCTATTGGCACATAATTGGAATCTGAAATTCGGGTAATACGGTGGGACATATTAAAACTACAATAATTCTCTTGATTTCCAGTGAAAAAATAAAAAACTTGTATTCATATTCAAGCTCAGGGTGTGTGGTTTCTAAAACATTCAGGTCACGTCTAAAAATTCCTTACCGTTCAAAAGTTATCTTCAAGACGATTACCGAATATTAGATTTCAAAACATTTTCAGATCGATTAAAGCTCGTTAATAACTTGCAGCCAAAGTATTTTTTGCCCATAAACAACATTTTGAGATGACTGACCCGGAGATATAAGAAAAATATTTCCAGGCCAAATTCGTGAGCGACACGTTTGACTTTCATTTTTACTCCCTCCTATCGGTACATAATTGGAATCCATAATTCAGGTAATACGTTGAGACAAATTGAAACTACAATAACTCTCTTGATTTCCTGTGAAAAAATACAAAGTTTGTATTCATATTCAAGCTCAGAGTGTGTGGTTTTCAAAACATTCAAGTCATGTAAAAAATTCCTTACCGTTCAAAAGTTATCTTCAAGACGATTATCGAAGATTACTTTTCAACACATTTTCAGATCGATTAATGCTCATTAATAACTTGCAGCCAAAGTATTTTCTTCCCAAAACTTTATTTCGAGATGATTGATCCCGAGATATAAGAAAAATATTTCTGAGCCAAATTCGTGAGCAACATGTTCCGCTTCCATTTTTACTCCCTCCTATCAGCACATAGTTGGAACCCGTATTTCGGGTAACACGGTGTCACATTTTGAAACGACAATAACTCTCTTGACTTCCATTGAGAAAATAAAAATTTGGGTTAAAATTCAAGCTCAGAATGTGTACTTTCTAAAACATTGGGCCGTGACTAAAAATTCCGAACCGTTCAAAAGTTATCTTCGAGACGATTACCGAAGGTGAGTTTTCAACACATTTTCAAACCGATTGACGCTCGTTAATAACACGCAGCCAAAGTATTTTTTACCCAAAACTTCATTTCGAGATGATTGATCCCGAGATATAAGAAAAATATTTCCAAACCAAATTCGTGAGCGACATGTTTGACTACCATTTTTACTCCCTCCTATTGGCACATAATTGGAATCCGTAATTTGGGTAATACGGTGAGACATATTGAAACTACAACAACTCTCTTGATTTCCAGAAAAAAAATACAAAATTTGTATCCATATTCAAGCTCAGGTTGTATGGTTTCTTAAACATTCAGGTCACAACTAAAAATTCCTTACCGTTCAAAAGTTATCTTCAAGATGATTACCGAATATTAGTTTTCAAAACATTTTCAGATCGATTAACGCACATTAATAACTTGCAGCCAAAGTATTTTTTACCCAAAACTTCATTTCGAGATGACTGATCCCAAGATAAAAGAAAAATATTTCCAAGCCAAATTCATGAGCGACAAGTTTGACTTCCATTTTTACTCCCTCCTATCGGCACATAATTGGAATCCGTAATTCAGGTAATACAGTGAGTCAAATTGAAACTCCAAGAACACTCTTGATTTCTAGTGAAAAACTACAAAATTTGTAGTCAAATTCAAGCTCAGAGTGTGTGGTTTCTAAAACATTCAGGTCATGTCAAAAAATTCCTCACCGTTGAAAAGTTATCTTCGAGACGATTACCGAAGATTAGTTTTCAGCACATTTTCAGATCGATTAACGCTCGTTAATAACTTGCAGCCAAAGTATTTTTTACCCAAAACTTCATTTCGAGATGACTGATCCAGAGATATAAGGAAAATATTTCCTAGCCAAATTCGTAAGCGACACGTTTCACATCCATTTTTACTCCCTCCTACCGGCACATAGTTGGAACCCGTATTTCGGGTAACACGGTGAGACATTTTGAAACGACAATAACTCTCTTGATTTCCATTGAGAAAATAAAACTTTGGGTTCAAATTCAAACTCAGAATGTGTACTTTCTAAAACATTAGGCCGTGACTAAAAATTCCGAACCGTTCAAAAGTTATCTTCGAGACGATTACCGAAGATGAGTTTTCAACACATTTTCAAACCGAATAACGCTCGTTAATAACAAGCACACAAAGTATTTTTTACCCAAAACTTCATTTCGAGATGATTGATCCCGAGATATAAGGAAAATATTTCCAAGCCAAATTCGTGAGCGACACGTTTGACTACCATTTTTGCTCCCTCCTAGTGGCACATAATTGGAATCCGTAATTTGGATAATACGGTGAGACATATTGAAACTACAATAACTCTCTTGATTTCCCATGAAAAAATACAAAACATGTATTCATATTCAAGCTCAGGGTGTGTGGTTTCTAAGACATTCAGGTCACGTCTAAAAATTCCCTACCGTTCAAAAGTTATCTTCAAGACGATTGCCGAATACTAGTTTTCAACACACTTTCAGATCGATTAACGCTCGTTAATAACTTGCAGCCAAAATATTTTTTACCCAAAAACTTCATTTCGAGATGACTGATCCCGAGTTATAAGAAAAACATTTCCAACCCAAATTCGTGAGCGACACGTTTGACTTCCATTTTTACTCCCTCCTATCGGAACATAATTGGAATCCATAATTCAGGTAATACGTTGAGACAAATTGAAACTACAATAACTCTCTTGATTTCCTGTGAAAAAATACAAAATTTGTATTCATATTCAAGCTCAGAGTGTGTTGTTTTCAAAACATTCAAGTCACGTAAAATGTTCCTTACCGTTCAAAAGTTATCTTCGAGACGATTACCAAAGATTAGTTTTCAACACATTTTCAGATCGATTAACGCTCGTTAATAACTTGCAGCCAAAGTATTTTCTTCCCAAAACTTCATTTCGAGATGATTGATCCCGAGATATAAGAAAAATATTTCCGAGCCAAATTCGTGAGCAACATGTTCCGCTTCCATTTTTACTCCCTCCTATCAGCACATAGTTGGAACCCGTATTTCGGGTAACACAGTGTGACATTTTGAAACACAATAACTCTCTTGATTTCCATTGAGAAAATAAAGTTTTAGGTTCAAATTCAAGCTCAGAATGTGTACTTTCTAAAACATTGGGCCGTGACTAAAAATTCCGAACCGTTCGAAAGTTATCTTCGAGACGATTACCGAAGATGAGTTTTCAACACATTTTCAAACCGATTAACGCTCGTTAATAACACGCAGCCAAAGTATTTTTTACCCAAAACTTCATTTCAAGATGATTGATCCCGAGATATAAGAAAAATATTTCCAAACCAAATTCGTGAGCGACATGTTTGACTACCATTTTTACTCCCTCCTATTGGCACATAACTGGAATCCGTAATTCGGGTAATACGGGGAGACATATTGAAACTACAATAACTCTATTGATTTCCCGTAAAAAAATACAAAATTTGTACTCATATTCAAGCTCAGGCTGTATGGTTTCTTAAACATTCAGGTCACATCTAAAAATTCCTTACCGTTCAAAAGTTATCTTCAAGATGATTACCGAATATTAGTTTTCAACACATTTTCAGATCGATTAATGCACGTTAATAACTTGCAGCCAAAGTCTTTTTTACCCAAAACTTCATTTCGAGATGACTGATCCCAAGATAAAAGAAAAATATTTCCAAGCCAAATTCATGAGCGACAAGTTTGACTTCCATTTTTACTCCCTTCTATCAGCACATAATTGGAATCCGTAATTCAAGTAATACAGTGAGACAAATTGAAACTACAATAACTCTCTTGATTTCCAGTGAAAAAATACAAAATTTGTAGTCAAATTCAAGCTCAGAGTGTGTGGTTTCTAAAACATTCAGGTCATGTCAAAAAATTCGTTACCGTTGAAAAGTTATCTTCGAGACGATTACCGAAGATTAGTTTTCAGCACATTTTCAGATCGATTAACGCTCGTTAATAACTTGCAGCCAAAGTATTTTTTAACCAAAACTTCATTTCGAGATGATTGATCCAGAGATATAAGGAAAATATTTCCTAGCCAAATTCGTGAGCGACACGTTTCGCATCCATTTTTACTCCCTCATATCGGCACATAGTTGGAACCCGTATTTCGAGTAACACGGTGAGACATTTTGAAATGACAATAACTCTCTTGATTTCCATTGAGAAAATAAAACTTTGGGTTCAAATTCAAGCTCAGAATGTGTACTTTCTAAAACATTGGGCCGTGACTAAAAATTCCGAACCGTTCAAAAGTTATCATCGAGACGATTACCGAAGGTGAGTTTTCAACACATTTTCAAACCGATTGACGCTCGTTAATAACACGCAGCCAAAGTATTTTTTACCCAAAACTTCATTTCGAGATGATTGATCCCGAGATATAAGAAAAATATTTCCAAACCAAATTCGTGAGCGACAAGTTTGACTACCATTTTTACTCCCTCCTATTGGCACATAATTGGAATCCGTAATTTGGGTAATACGGTGAGACATATTGAAACTACAACAACTCTCTTGATTTCCAGAAAAAAAATACAAAATTTCTATTCATATTCAAGCTCAGGTTGTATGGTTTCTTAAACATTCAGGTCACATCTAAAAATTCCTTACCGTTCAAAAGTTATCTTCAAGATGATTACCGAATATTAGTTTTCAACACATTTTCAGATCGATTAACGCACGTTAATAACTTGCAGCCAAAGTATTTTTTACCCAAAACTTCATTTCGAGATGACTGATCCCGAGATAAAAGAAAAATATTTCCAAGCCAAATTCATGAGCGACAAGTTTGACTTCCATTTTTACTCCCTCTTATCGGCACATAATTGGAATCCGTAATTCAGGTAATACAGTGAGTCAAATTGAAACTCCAAGAACTCTCTTAATTTCCAGTGAAAAACTACAAAATTTGTAGTCAAATTCAAGCTCAGAGTGTGTGGTTTCTAAAACATTCAGGTCATGTCAAAAAATTCCTCACCGTTGAAAAGTTATCTTCGAGACGATTAACGAAGATTAGTTTTCAGCACATTTTCAGATCGATTAACGCTCGTTAATAACTTGCAGCCAAAGTATTTTTTACCCAAAACTTCATTTCGAGATGACTGATCCAGAGATATAAGGAAAATATTTCCTAGCCAAATTCGTAAGCGACACGTTTCACATCCATTTTTACTCCCTCCTATCGGCACATAGTTGGAACCCGTATTTCGGGTAACACGGTGAGACATTTTGAAACGACAATAACTCTCTTGATTTCCATTGAAAAAATAAAACTTTGGGTTCAAATTCAAGCTCAGAATGTGTACTTTCTAAAACATGAGGCCGTGACAAAAAATTCCGAACCGTTCAAAAGTTATCTTCGAGACGATTACCGAAGATGAGTTTTCAACACATTTTCAAACCGAATAACGCTCGTTAATAACAAGCACACAAAGTATTTTTTACCCAAAACTTCATTTCGAGATGATTGATCTCGAGATATAAGAAAAATAATTCCAAGCCAAATTCGTGAGCGACACGTTTGACTACCATTTTTGCTCCCTCCTAGTGGCACATAATTGGAATCCGTAATTTGGATAATACGGTGAGACATATTGAAACTACAATAACTCTCTTGATTTCCCATGAAAAAATACAAAACATGTATTCATATTCAAGCTCAGGGTGTGTGGTTTCTAAAACATTCAGGTCACGTCTAAAAATTCCCTACCGTTCAAAAGTTATCTTCAAGACGATTACCGAATATTAGTTTTCAACACATTTTCAGATTGATTAACGCTCGTTAATAACTTGCAGCCAAAATATTTTTTACCCAAAAACTTCATTTCGAGATGACTGATCCCGAGATATAAGAAAAACATTTCCAAGCCAAATTCGTGAGCGACACGTTTGACTTCCATTTTTACTCCCTCCTATCGGCACATAATTGGAATCCATAATTCAGGTAATACGTTGAGACAAATTGAAACTACAATAACTCTCTTGATTTCCTGTGAAAAAATACAAAATTTGTATTCATATTCAAGCTCAGAGTGTGTGGTTTTCAAAACATTCAAGTCACGTAAAAAATTCCTTACCGTTCAAAAGTTATCTTCGAGACGATTACCGAAGATTAGTTTTCAACACATTTTCAGATCGATTAACGCTCGTTAATAACTTGCAGCCAAAGTATTTTCTTCCCAAAACTTCATTTCGAGATGATTGATCCCGAGATATAAGAAAAATATTTCCGAGCCAAATTCGTGAGCAACATGTTTCGCTTCCATTTTTACTCCCTCCTATCAGCACATAGTTGGAACCCGTATTTCGGGTAACACGGTGAGACATTTTGAAACACAATAACTCTCTTGATTTCCACTGAGAAAATAAAGTTTTGGGTTCAAATTCAAGCTCAGAATGTGTACTTTCTAAAACATTGGGCCGTGACTAAAAATTCCGAACCGTTCGAAAGTTATCTTCGAGACGATTACCGAAGATGAGTTTTCAACACATTTTCAAACCGATTAACGCTCGTTAATAACACGCAGCCAAAGTATTTTTTACCCAAAACTTCATTTCGAGATGATTGATCCCGAGATATAAGAAAAATATTTTCAAACGAAATTCGTGAGCGACACGTTTGACTACCATTTTTACTCCCTCCTATTCGCACATAACTGGAATCCGTAATTCGGGTAATACAGGGAGACATATTGAAACTACAATAACTCTCTTGATTTCCCGTAAAAAAATACAAAATTTGTACTCATATTCAAGCTCAGGCTGTTTGGTTTCTTAAACATTCAGGTCACATCTAAAAATTCCTTACCGTTCAAAAGTTATCTTCAAGATGATTACCGAATATTAGTTTTCAACACATTTTCAGATCGATTAATGCACGTTAACAACTTGTAGCCAAAGTCTTTTTTACCCAAAACTTCATTTCGAGATGACTGATCCCGAGATAAAAGAAAAATATTTCCAAGCCAAATTCATGAGCGACAAGTTTGACTTCCATTTTTACTCCCTCCTATCAGCACATAATTGGAATCCGTAATTCAAGTAATACAGTGAGACAAATTGAAACTACAATAACTCTCTTGATTTCCAGTGAAAAAATACAAAATTTGTAGTCAAATTCAAGCTCAGAGTGTGTGGTTTCTAAAACATTCAGGTCATGTCAAAAAATTCGTTACCGTTGAAAAGTTATCTTCGAGACGATTACCGAAGATTAGTTTTCAGCACATTTTCAGATCGATTAACGCTCGTTAATAACTTGCAGCCAAAGTATTTTTTAACCAAAACTTCATTTCGAGATGATTGATCCAGAGATATAAGGAAAATATTTCCTAGCTAAATTCGTGAGCGACACGTTTCACATCCATTTTTACTCCCTCATATCGGCACATAGTTGGAACCCGTATTTCGAGTAACACGGTGAGACATTTTGAAATGACAATAACTCCCTTGATTTCCATTGAGAAAATAAAACTTTGGGTTCAAATTCAAGCTCAGAATGTGTACTTTCTAAAACATTGGGCCGTGACTAAAAATTCCGAACCGTTCAAAAGTTATCATCGAGACGATTACCGAAGGTGAGTTTTCAACACATTTTCAAACCGATTGACGCTCGTTAATAACACGCAGCCAAAGTATTTTTTACCCAAAACTTCATTTCAAGATGATTGATCCCGAGATATAAGAAAAATATTTCCAAACCAAATTCGTGAGCGACATGTTTGACTACCATTTTTACTCCCTCCTATTGGCACATAATTGGAATCCGTAATTTGGGTAATACGGTGAGACATATTGAAACTACAACAACTCTCTTGATTTCCAGAAAAAAAATACAAAATTTCTATTCATATTCAAGCTCAGGTTGTATGGTTTCTTAAACATTCAGGTCACATCTAAAAATTCCTTACCGTTCAAAAGTTATCTTCAAGATGATTACCGAATATTAGTTTTCAACACATTTTCAGATCGATTAACGCACGTTAATAACTTGCAGCCAAAGTATTTTTTACCCAAAACTTCATTTCGAGATGACTGATCCCGAGATAAAAGAAAAATATTTCCAAGCCAAATTCATGAGCGACAAGTTTGACTTCCATTTTTACTCCCTCTTATCGGCACATAATTGGAATCCGTAATTCAGGTAATACAGTGAGTCAAATTGAAACTCCAAGAACTCTCTTAATTTCCAGTGAAAAACTACAAAATTTGTAGTCAAATTCAAGCTCAGAGTGTGTGGTTTCTAAAACATTCAGGTCATGTCAAAAAATTCCTCACCGTTGAAAAGTTATCTTCGAGACGATTAACGAAGATTAGTTTTCAGCACATTTTCAGATCGATTAACGCTCGTTAATAACTTGCAGCCAAAGTATTTTTTACCCAAAACTTCATTTCGAGATGACTGATCCAGAGATATAAGGAAAATATTTCCTAGCCAAATTCGTAAGCGACACGTTTCACATCCATTTTTACTCCCTCCTATCGGCACATAGTTGGAACCCGTATTTCGGGTAACACGGTGAGACATTTTGAAACGACAATAACTCTCTTGATTTCCATTGAAAAAATAAAACTTTGGGTTCAAATTCAAGCTCAGAATGTGTACTTTCTAAAACATGAGGCCGTGACAAAAAATTCCGAACCGTTCAAAAGTTATCTTCGAGACGATTACCGAAGATGAGTTTTCAACACATTTTCAAACCGAATAACGCTCGTTAATAACAAGCACACAAAGTATTTTTTACCCAAAACTTCATTTCGAGATGATTGATCTCGAGATATAAGAAAAATAATTCCAAGCCAAATTCGTGAGCGACACGTTTGACTACCATTTTTGCTCCCTCCTAGTGGCACATAATTGGAATCCGTAATTTGGATAATACGGTGAGACATATTGAAACTACAATAACTCTCTTGATTTCCCATGAAAAAATACAAAACATGTATTCATATTCAAGCTCAGGGTGTGTGGTTTCTAAAACATTCAGGTCACGTCTAAAAATTCCCTACCGTTCAAAAGTTATCTTCAAGACGATTACCGAATATTAGTTTTCAACACATTTTCAGATCGATTAACGCTCGTTAATAACTTGCAGCCAAAATATTTTTTACCCAAAAACTTCATTTCGAGATGACTGATCCCGAGATATAAGAAAAACATTTCCAAGCCAAATTCGTGAGCGACACGTTTGACTTCCATTTTTACTCCCTCCTATCGGCACATAATTGGAATCCATAATTCAGGTAATACGTTGAGACAAATTGAAACTACAATAACTCTCTTGATTTCCTGTGAAAAAATACAAAATTTGTATTCATATTCAAGCTCAGAGTGTGTGGTTTTCAAAACATTCAAGTCACGTAAAAAATTCCTTACCGTTCAAAAGTTATATTCGAGACGATTACCGAAGATTAGTTTTCAACACATTTTCAGATCGATTAACGCTCGTTAATAACTTGCAGCCAAAGTATTTTCTTCCCAAAACTTCATTTCGAGATGATTGATCCCGAGATATAAGAAAAATATTTCCGAGCCAAATTCGTGAGCAACATGTTCCGCTTCCATTTTTACTCCCTCCTATCAGCACATAGTTGGAACCCGTATTTCGGGTAACACGGTGTGACATTTTGAAACACAATAACTCTCTTGATTTCCATTGAGAAAATAAAGTTTTGGGTTCAAATTCAAGCTCAGAATGTGTACTTTCTAAAACATTGGGCCGTGACTAAAAATTCCGAACCGTTCAAAAGTTATCTTCGAGACGATTACCGAAGATGAGTTTTCAACACATTTTCAAACCGATTAACGCTCGTTAATAACACGCAGCCCAAGTATTTTTTACCCAAAACTTCATTTCGAGATGATTGATCCCGAGATATAAGAAAAATATTTTCAAACCAAATTCGTGAGCGACACGTTTGACTACCATTTTTACTCCCTCCTATTGGCACATAATTGGAATCCGTCACTCGGGTAATACGGGGAGACATATTGAAACCACAATAACTCTCTTGATTTCCCGTAAAAAAATACAAAATTTGTACTTATATTCAAGTTCAGGCTGTATGGTTTCTTAAACATTCAGGTCACATCTAAAAATTCCTTACCGTTCAAAAGTTATCTTCAAGATGATTACCGAATATTAGTTTTCAACACATTTTCAGATCAATTAACGCACGTTAATAACTTGCAGCCAAAGTATTTTTTACCCAAAACTTCATTTCGAGATGACTGATCCCGAGATAAAAGAAAAATATTTCCAAGCCAAATTCATGAGCGACAGGTTTGACTTCCATTTTTACTCCCTCCTATCGGCACATAATTGGAATCCGTAATTCAAGTAATACAGTGAGACAAATTGAAACTACAATAACTCTCTTGATTTCCAGTGAAAAAATACAAAATTTGTAGTCAAATTCAAGCTCAGAGTGTGTGGTTTCTAAAACATTCAGGTCATGTCAAAAAATTCGTTACCGTTGAAAAGTTATCTTCGAGACGATTACCGAAGATTAGTTTTCAGCACATTTTCAGATCGATTAACGCTCGTTAATAACTTGCAGCCAAAGTATTTTTTTAACCAAAACTTCATTTCGAGATGACTGATCCAGAGATATAAGGAAAATATTTCGTAGCCAAATTCGTGAGCGACACGTTTCGCATCCATTTTTACTCCCTCATATCGGCACATAGTTGGAACCCGTATTTCGGGTAACACGGTGAGACATTTTGAAATGATAATAACTTTCTTGATTTCCATTGAGAAAATAAAACTTTGGGTTCAAATTCAAGCTCAGAATGTGTACTTTCTAAAACATTAGGCCGTGACTAAAAATTCCGAACCGTTCAAAAGTTATCTTCGAGACGATTACCGAAGATGAGTTTTCAACACATTTTCAAACCGAATAATGCTCGTTAATAACAAGCACCCAAAGTATTTTTTACCCAAAACTTCATTTCGAGATGATTGATCCCGAGATATAAGAAAAATATTTCCAAGCCAAATTCGTGAGCGACACGTTTGACTACCATTTTTGCTCCCTCCTAGTGGCAAATAATTGGAATCCGTAATTTGGATAATACGGTGAGACATATTGAAACTACAATAACTCTCTTGATTTCCCGTGAAAAAAATACAAAACTTGTATTCATATTCAAGCTCAGGGTGTGTGGTTTCTAAAACATTCAGGTCACGTCTAAAAATTCCCTACCGTTTAAAAGTTATCTTCCAGACGATTACTGAATATTAGTTTTCAACACATTTTCAGATTGATTAACGCTCGTTAATAACTTGCAGCCAAAGTATTTTTTACCCAAAAACTTAATTTCGAGATGACTGATCCCGAGATATAAGAAATACATTTCCAAGCCAAATTCGTGAGTGACAGGTTTGACTTCCATTTTTACTCCCTCCTATCGGCACATAATTGGAACCCGTATTTCGGGTAACACGGTGGGACACTTTGAAACGACACTGACTCTCTTGATTTGCATTGAAAAAATACAAAATTTGTATTCCAATTCAGGCACAGAATGTACACTTCCTAAAACGTGAAGGTCGCATCTAAAAATTCCTAACCGTTCAAAAGTTTTTTTCAAAACGGTTACCGAAGTTGAGTTTTCAGCACATTTTCAAATCGAGTAATGCGCTGAATAACATGCAGCGAAAGTATTTTTTAACCAAAAATTCATTTTGAGATGACTGATCCTGAGATATAAGAAAAATATTTCCTAGCCAAATTTGTGAGCGACACGTTTGACTTCCATTTTTACTACCTCCTATCGGCACATAATCGGAATCCGTAATTTGGGTAACACAGTGAGACATATTGAAACGAAAATAACTTTTTTGATTTCCAGCAAAAAAATACAAAATTTGTATTCATATTCAAGCTCGGAGTGTGTACTTTCTAAAACATTCAGGTGACGTCTAAAAATTACTTACCGTTCAAAAGTTCTCTTCGAGATGGTTACCGAAGATGAGTTTTCAACAAATTTTCAAATCGATTAACGCTCGTGAATAACTTGCAACAAAAGTATTTTTTACCCAAAACTTCATTTTGAGATGATTGATCCCGCGATATAAGAAAAATATTTCCAAGCCAAATTCGTGAGCGAGACGTTTGACTTCAATTTTTACTCCCTCCTATCGGGACATAATTGGAATCCGTATTTCAAGTAACACGGTGAGACATTTTAAAACGACATCAACTCTCTTGATTTCCATCGAAACAATAAAAATTTGGGTTCAAATTCATGCTCAGAATGTGTACTTTCTAAAACATTGGGCCACATCTAAAAATTCCCAATTGTTCAAAAGTTATCTTCGTAACGATTACTGAAGGTGAGTTTTCAACACATTTTCAGATCGATTAACGCTCGTTAATAAGTTGCAGCCAAAGTATTTTTTACCCAAAACTTCATTTCGAGATGACTGATCCAGAGATATAAGAAAATATTTCCAAACCAAATTCATTAGCGACACGTTTGACTACCACTTTTACTCCATCATATTGGCACATAATTGGAATCTGTAATTCAGGTAATATGGTGAGACATATTGAAACTACAATAACTCTCTTGATTTCCAGTGAAAATATACAAAATTTGAATTCATATTCAAGCTCAGGGTGTATGGTTTCTAAAACATTTAGGTCACGTCTAAAAATTCCTTACCGTTCAAAAGTTATCTTCAAGATGATTACCGAATATTAGTTTTCAACACATTTTCAGATCGATTAACGCTCGTTAATAACTTGCAGCCAAAGTATTTTTTACCCAAAACTTCATTTCGAGATGACTGATCTCGAGATATAAGAAAAATATTTCCAAGCCAAATTCGTGAGCGACACGTTTGACTTCCACTTTTACTCCCTCCTATCGACACATAATTGGAATCCGTAATTCAGGTAATAAGGTGAGACAAATTGAAACTACAATAACTCTCTTGATTTCTAGGGAAAAAATACAAAATTTGTATTCATATTCAAGCTCAGAGTGTGTCGCTTCTAAAACATTCAAGTCACGTAAAAAATTCCTTACCGTTCAAAAGTTATCTTTGAGACGATTACCGAAGATTAGTTTTCAACACATTTTCAGATCGATTAACGCTCTTTAATAACTTGCAGCCAAAGTATTTTTAACCCAAAACTTCATTTCGAGATGATTGATCCTGAGATATAAGAAAAATATTTCCGAGCCAAATTCGTGAGCGACAAGTTTCGCTTCCATTTTTACTCCCTCCTATCGGCACATAGTTGGAACCCGTATTTCAGGTAACACGATGAGACATTTTGAAACGACAATAACTCTCTTGATTACCATCGAAAAAATAAAAATTTGTGTTCAAATTCATGCTCAGAATGTGTACTTTCTAAAACATTGGGCCGCATTTAAGAATTCCTAACCAACCAAATGTTATTTTCGTGACAATTACCGAAGATAAGTTTTCAACACATTTTTTACCCAAAACTTCATTTCGAGAAGACTGATCCCGAGATATAAGAAAAATATTTCCAAACCAAATTCGTGGGCAACACGTTTGGCTTCAATTTTTACTCCCTCCTATTGGCACATAATTGGAATCCGTAATTCGGGTAATACGATGAAACATATTGAAACTACAATAACTCTCTTGATTTCCAGTGAAAAAATACAAAATTTTATTCATATTCAAGCTCAGGGTGTATGGTTTCTAAAACATTCAGGTCACGTCTAAAAATTTCTTACCGTTCAACAGTTATCTTCAAGATGATTACCGAATATTAGTTTTCAACATATTCTCAGATCGATTAACGCTCGTTAATAACTTGCAGCCAAAGTATTTTTTACCCAAAAACTTCATTTCGAGATGACTGATCCCGAGATATAAGAAAAATATTTCCAAGCCAAATTCGTGAGCGACACATTTGACTTCCATTTTTACTCCCTCCTATCGGTACATAATTGGAATCCGTAATTCAGGTAATACGGTGAGACAAATTGAAACTACAACAACTCTCTTGATTTTTAGTGAAAAAATACAAAATTTGTATTCATATTCAAGCTCAAAGTGTGTGGTTTCTAAAACATTCAAGTCACGTAAAAAATTCCTTACCGTTCAAAAGTTATCTTCGAGACGATTACCGAAAATTAGTTTTCAACACATTTTCAGATCGAATAATGCTCGTTAATAACTTGCTGCCAAAGTATTTTTTGCCCAAAACTTCATTTCGAGATGATTGATCCCGAGATATAAGAAAAATATTTCCGAGCCAAATTCGTGAGCGACATGTTTCGCTTCCATTTTTACTCCCTCCTATCGGCACATAGTTGGAACCCGTATTTCGGGTAACACGGTGAGACATTTTGAAACGACAATAACTCTCTTGATTTCCATCGAAAAAATAAAAATTTGTGTTCAAATTCATGCTCAGAATGTGTACTTTCTAAAACATTGGGCCACATCTAAAAATTCCTAACCGTCGAAAAGTTATCTTCGTGACGATTACCGAAGATGAGTTTTCAACAAATTTTCATAACGATCAACGCTCGTTAATAACTTGCAGCCAAAGTATTTTTTACCCAAAAATTCATTTCGAGAAGACTGATCCCGAGATATAAGAAAAATATTTCTAAACCCAATTCGTGAGCAACACGTTTGACTACAATTTTTACTCCCTCCTTTTCGCACATAATTGGAATCCGTAATTCGGGTAATACGAAGAGACGTGTTGAAACTACAATAAGTCCCTTGATTTCCAGTGAAAAAATACAAAATTTGTATTCATATTCAAGCTCAGGGTGTATGGTTTCTAAAACATTCAGGTCACGTCTAAAAATTCGTTACCGTTCGAAAGTTATCTTGTGGCGAAAGTATTTATTGCCCAAAAATGCATTTTGAGATGACTAATCCCGAGATATAAGAAAAATATTTCCAAGGCAAATTCGTGAGCGACATGTTTGACTTCCATTTTCACTCCCTCCTATCGGCACATATTTGGAATCCATAATTCGGGTAATACGGTAAGACGTATTCAAACTACAATAACTCTCTTGATTTCCAGTGAAAAAATACAAAATTTGTATTAATATTCAAGCTCAGAATGTGTACTTTCTAAAACATTTGGGCCGCATCTAAAAATTCCTAACCGATCAAAAGTTATCTTCAAGACGATTACCGAAGCTGAGTTTTCGACGCATTTTCAGATGGATTAACGCTTGTTAATAACTTGCAGCCAAAGTGTTTTTTACCCAAAACATCAATTCAAGATGATTGATCCCGACATATAAGAAAAACATTTCCAAGCCAAATTCGTGAGCGAAACGTTTGACTTCCATTTTTCCTACCTCCTATCGGCATATAATTGGAATCTGTAATTCGGGTAACACGGTGAGACATTTCGAGAGGGTTATAACTCTCTTGATTGGCATTAAAAAAATATAAAATTTGTATTCGAATTCAGGCTCAGAATGTACAATATCTAAAACATTAAGGCCGCATCTAAAAATTCCTAACCGTTCAAGAGTTATCTTCGAAACGGTTCCCGAAGTTGAGTTTTCAACACATTTTCAAATTGATTAACGTTCTGAGTAACTTGCTACGAAAGTGTTTTTTACCCAAAACTTCATTTCGAGATGATTGATCCCAAGATATAAGAAACATATTTCCAAGCCAAATTTGTGAGCAACACGTTTGACTTCCATTTTTACTCCCTCCTATCAGCACATAATTGGAATCCGTAATTCGGGTAATACGTGAGACATATTGAAACTACAATAACTCTTTTGATTTCCAGTGAAAAAATACAAAATTTGTTTTCTTATTCAAGCTTAGAGTGTGTACTTTCTAAAACGTTCAGGTCACGTCTAAAAATTCCTTCCTGTTCAAAAGTTATCTTCGTGACGGTTACCAAGGATGAGTTTTCAACACATTTTCAAATCGATTAATGGTCGTGAATAACTTGCAACAAAATTATTTTTTACCCCAAACTTAATTTCGAGATGATTGAACCCGTGATATAAGAAAAATATTTCCAAGCCAAATTCGTGAGCGAAATGTTTGACTTCCATTTTTACTCCCTCCTATCGGCGCATAATGGAATCCGTATTTCAGGTAACACGGTGTGGCGTTCTGAAACGACAATAACTCTCTTGATTTCCATCGAAAAAATAAAAATTTGTGTTCAAATTCAAGCTCAGAATGTGTACTTTCTAAAACATTGGGCCGTGACTAAAAATTCCGAACCGTTCAACAGTTATCTTCGAGACGATTACCGAAGACGAGTTTTCAACACATTTTCAAACCGATTAACACTCTTTAATAACAAGCAGCCAAAGTATTTTTTACCCAAAACTTCATTTCGAGATGATCGATCCCGAGATATAAGAAAAATATTTCCAAGCCAAATTCGTGAGCGACACGTTTGACTACCGTTTTTACTCCCTCCTACTGGCTCATAATTGGAATCTGTAATTCGGGTAATACGGTGAGACATATTGAAACTACAATAACTTTCTTGATTTCCCGTGAAAAAATACAAAACTTGTATTTATATTCAAGCTCAGGGTGTGTGGTTTCTAAAACGTTCAGGTCACGTCTAAAAATTCCCAACCGTTCAAAAGTTATCTTCAAGACGATTACCGAATATTAGTTTTCAACACATTTTCAGATCGATTAACGCTCGTTAATAACTTGCAGCCAAAGTATTTTTTACCCAAAAACTTCATTTCGAGATGACTGATGCTGAGATATAAGAAAAATATTTCCAAGCCAAATTCGTGAGCGACACGTTTGACTTCTATTTTTACTCCCTCCTATCGGCACATAATTGGAACCCGTATTTCGGGTAACACGGTGAGACACTTTGAAACGACTCTAACTCTCTTGATTTGCACTGAAAAAATACAAAATTTATATTCCAATTCAGGCTCAGAATGTACACTTTCTAAAATGTTAAGGCCACGCCTAAAAATTCCTAACCGTTCAAAAGTTTTTTTCAAAACGGTTACCGAAGTTGAATTTTCAACACATTTTCAATTCGAGTAACGCGTTGAATAACTTGCAGCGAAAGTATTTTTTAACCAAAAATTCATTTTGAGATGATTGATCCTGAGATATAAGAAAAATATTTCCTAGCCAAATTCGTGAGCGACACGTTTGACTTCCATTTTTACTCCCTCTTATCGGCACATAATTGGAATCCGTAATTTGGGTAACCCAGTGAGACATACTAAAACGACAATAACTCTTTTGATTTCCAGCGAAGAAATACAGAATTTGTATTCATATTCAAGCTCAAAGTGTGTTGTTTCTAAAACATTCAGGTCATGTCGAAAAATTCCTTACCATTCAAAAGTTATCTTCGAGACGATTACCGAAGATTAGTTTTCAACACACTTTCAGATCGATTAACGCTCGTTAATAACTTGCAGCCAAAGTATTTTTTACCCAAAACTTCATTTCAAGATGACTGATCCAGCGATATAAGAAAAATATTTCCAAGCGAGATTTGTGAGCGACACGTTTGACTTCCATTTTTACTCCCTCCTATCGGCACATAGTTGGAACCCATATTTCGAGTAACACGGTGAGACATTTTGAAACGACAATAACTCTCTTGATTTCCATTGAGAAAATAAAAATTTGGGTTAAAATTCAAGCTCAGAATGTGTACTTTCTAAAACATTGGGCTGCGACTATAAATTCCGAACCGTTCAAAAGTTATCTTCGAGACGATTATCGAAGATGAGTTTTCAACATATTTTCAAACCGATTAACGCTCGTTAATAACTTGTAGCCAAAGTATTTTTTTTCCCAAAAACTTCATTTCGAGATAACTGATCTCGAGATATAGGAAAAATATTTCCAAGCCAAATTTGTGAGCGACACGTTTGACTTCCATTTTTACTCCCTCCTATTGGCACATAATTGGAATCCGTAATTCAGGTAATACGGTGAGACGTATTGAAACTACAATAACTCTCTTGATTTCCAGTGAAAAAATACAAAATTTGTATTCATATTCAAGCTCAGAGTGTGTCGTTTCAGAAACATTCAGGTCACGTCTAAAAATTTCATACCGCTCAAAAGTTATCTTCACGACGATTACCGAATATTAGTTTTCAACACATTTTTAGATCGATTAACGCTCGTTAATAAATTGCAGCCAAAGCATTTTCTACCCAAAACTTCATTTCGAGATGACTGATCCCGAGATATTAGAAAAATATTTGCAAGCCAAATTCGTGAGCGACACGTTTGACTTCCATTTTTACTCCCTCCTATCGGCACATAGTTGGAACCCCTATTTCAGGTAACACGGCGGGACATTTTGAAACAACTATAACTCTCTTGATTTGCATTGAAAAAATACGAAATTTGTATTCAAATTCAGGCTCAGAATGTATGCTTTCTAAAACGTTAAGGCCACGTCTAAAAATTCCTAACCGTTCAAAAGTTTTCTTCAAAACGGTTACCGAAGTTGAGTTTTCAACACATTTTCAAATCGAATAACGCGCTGAATAACTTGTGGCGAAAGTATTTTTTACCCAAAAATGCATTTTGAGATGACTAATCCCGAGATATAAGAAAAATATTTCCAAGCGAAATTCATGAGCGACACGTTTGACTTGCATTTTCACTCCCTCCTATCAGCATATATTTGGAATCCGTAATTCGGGTAATACGGTGAGACATGTTGAAACTACAATAACTCACTTGATTTCCAGTGAAAAAATACAAAATTTGTATTCATATTCAAGCTCAGAATGTGTACTTTCTAAAACATTTGCGCCGCGTCTAAAAATTCCTAACCGATCAAAAGTTATCTTCGAGACGATTACCGTAGCTGAGTTTTCAACGCATTTTCAGATGGATTAACACTCGTTAATAACTTGCAGCCAAAGTATTTTTTACCCAAAACTTCAATTCAAGATGAGTGATCCCAAGATATAAGAAAAACATTTCCAAGCCAAATTCGTGAGCGAAACGTTTGACTTCCATTTTTCCTACCTCCTATCGGCATATAATTGGAATCTGTCATTTGGGTAACACGGTGAGACATTTCGAGACGGCTATAACTCTCTTATTTGGCATTAAAAAAATACAAAATTTGTATTCAAATTCAGGCTCAGAATGTACACTATCTAAAATATTAAGGCCGCGTCTAAAAATTCCTAACCGTTCAAGAGTTATCACCGAAACGGTTCCCGCAGTTGAGTTTTCAACACATTTTCAAATCGATTAACATTCTGAGTAACTTGTTGCGAAAGTGTTTTTTACCCAAAACTTCATTTCGAGATGATTGATCCAAAGATATAAGAAAAATATTTCCAAGCCAAATTCGTGAGCAACACGTTTGACTTCCATTTTTACTCCCTCCTATCGGCACATAATTGGAATCCGTAATTTGGGTAATACGTGAGACATATTGAAACTACAATAACTCTTTTGATTTCCAGTGAAAAAATACAAAATTTGTATTCATATTCAAGCTCAGAGTGTGTACTTTCTAAAACATTCAGGTCACGTCTAAAAATTCCATCCTGTTCAAAAGTTATCTTCGTGACGGTTACCAAGGATGAGTTTTCAACACATTTTCAGATTGATTAACGCTCGTTAATAACTAGCAGCCAAAGTATTTTTTACCCAAAACTTCAATTCGAGATGATTGATCCCGAGATATAAGAAAAATATTGCCATGCCAAATTCGTGAGTGAAATGTTTGACTTCCATTTTTCCTACCTCCTATCGGCACATAATTGGAATCTGTAATTCGGGTAACACGGTGAGACATTTCGAGACGGCTATAACTCTCTTGATTGGCATTGAAAAAGTACAAAATTTGAATTCAAATTCAGGCTCAAAATGTACAATTTCTAAAACATTAAGGCCGCGTCTAAAAATTCCTAACCGTTCAAAAGTTTTCCTCAAAACGGTTATCGAAGTTGACTTTTCAACACATTTTCAAATCGAGTAACGCTCTGAATAACTTGCAGCGAAAGTATTTTTTACCCAAAACTTCATTTTGAGATGACTGATTTCGAGATATGAGAAAAATATTTCCTAGCCAAATTCGTGAGCGAGACGTTTGACTTCCATTTTTACTCCCTCCTATCGGCACATAATTGGAATCTGTAATTCGGGTAACATGATGAGACATATTGAAACGACAATAATTCTCTTGATTTCCAGTGAAAAAATAAAAAATTTGTATTCATATTCAAGCTCAGAGTGTGTACTTTCTAAAACTTTCAGGTTACCTGTAAAAATTCCTTACCGTTCAAAAGTTATCTTTGAGACGGGTACTGAAGATGTGTTTTCAACACATTTTGAAATCGATTAACACTCGTGAATAACTTGCAGCCAAAGTATTTTTTACCCAAAACTTGAATTCAAGATGATTTATCCCGAGATATAAGAAAAATATTTCCAAGCCAAATTCGTGAGTGAAATGTTTGACTTCCATCTTTACTCCCTCCTATCGGCACATAATTGGAATCTGTATTTTGGATAACGCGGTGAGACATTTTGAAACGACAATAACTCTCTTCATTTCCATTGAAAAAATACAAAATTTGTGTTCAAATTCAAGCTCAGAATGTGTACTTTCTAAAACATTCAGGCCACGTCTAAAACTTCCTAACCGTTCAAAAGTTATCTTCGAGAAGGTTACCAAAGATGAGTTTTCAACACATTTTCAAATCGATTAACGCTCATGAATAAATTGCAACCAATGTATTTTTTACCCAAAACTTCATTTCGAGATGATTGATCCCGTGATATAAGAAAAATATTTCCAAGCCAAATTCATGAGGGAAACGTTTGACTTCCATTTTTACTCCCTCTTATCGGCACATAATTGGAATCTGTAATTCGGGTAACACGGTGAGACATTTTGAAACAAAAAGAAATCTCTTGATTTGCGTTGAAAAAAATACAAAATTTGTGTTCAAATTCAAGCTCAGAATGTATTCTTTCTAAAACATGGAGGCCGCGTCTAAAAATTCCAAACCATGGAAAAGTTATCTTCAAAACGGTTACCGAAGTTGAGTTTTCAACACATTTTAAAATCGATTAACGTTCTGAGTAACTTGCAGCGAAAGTGTTTTTCACCCAAAACTTCATTTCGAGATGATTGATCCCGAGATATAAGAAAAATATTTTCAAGCCAAATTCGTGAGCGACACATTTGACATCCATTTTTACTGCCTCCTATCGACACATAAATGGAATCCGTAATTCGGGTAACAATGAGTGACATTTTGAAACGACAATAATTCTCCTGATTTGCGTTGAAAAAATACAAAATTTTTGTTCAAATTCAAGCTCAGAATATATAGTTTCTAATACATGCAGGCCACGTCTAAAAATTCCAAAACGTTGAAAAGTTATCTTCAAAACGGTTACCGATGTTGAGTTTCCAACACATTTTTTAATCGATTAACGTTCTGAGTAACTTGCAGCGAAAGTATTTTTTACCCAAAACTTCATTTCAAAATGATTGATCCCGAGATATAAGAAAAATATTTTCAAGCCAAATTCGTGAGCGACACGTTTGACTTCCATTTTTACTCCCTCCTATCGGCACATAATTGGAATCTATAATTCGGGTAACACAGTGAGACATATTGGAATGACAGTAACTCTTTTGAGTTCCTGTCAAAAAATACAAATTTTGTGTTCAAATTCAAGCTCAGAATGTGCACTTTCTAAAACATTAACGCCGCGTCTAAAAATTCCTAACCGTTCAAAAGTTATCTTCGAGACGATTACCGAAGATGAGTTTTCAGCACATTTTCAAATCGATTAACGCTATGAATAACCTGCAGCGAAAGTATTTTTTGCCTAAAACTTCATTTCGAGATGATTGATCCCGAGATATAAGAAAAATATTTCTAAGCCAAATTCGTGAGCGCGTTTGACTTCCATTTTTACTCCCTCCTATCGGCACATAATTGGAATCCGTAATTCGGGTAACATGGTGAGACTTATTGAAATGAAAATAACTCACTTGATTTCCTGTCATAGAATAAAAATTTTGTGTTCAAATTCAAGCTCAGAATGTGCACTTTCTAAAACATTCAGGCCGCGTCTAAAAATTCCTAACCATTCAAAAGTTGTCTTCGAGACGATTACCGAAGATGAGTTTTCAACCGATTTTCAAATCAATTATCGCTATGAATAACTGGCAGTGAAAGTATTTTTTTACCAAAAACTTCATTTCGAGATGATTGATCTCGAGATATAAGAAAAATATTTTCAAGCCAAATTTGTGAGCGACACGTTTGGCTTCCATTTTTACTCCCTCCTATCGGCACATAATTGGAATCCGTAATTCGGGTAACACAGTGAGACATATTGAAACGACAGTAACTCTCTTGATTTCCAACGAAAAAAATATAAAATTTGTATTCATATTCAAGCTCAGAGTGTGTACTTTCTAAAACATTCAGGTCACGTGTAAAAATTCCTTACTGTTCAAAAGTTATTGTCGAGTCGGGTATTGAAGATGAGTTTTCAACACATTTTGAAATCGATTAACGCTCGTCAATAACTTGCAGCCAAAGTATTTTTTACCCAAAAATTGAATTCAAGATGATTGATCCCGAGATATAAGAAAAATATCTCCGAGCTAAATTCGTGAGCAAAACGTTTGACTTCCACTTTTACTCCCTCCTATCGGCACATAATTGTAATCTGTATTTTGGGTAACACTGTGAGACATTTTGAAACGATAATAACTCTCTTGATTTCCATTGAAAAAATACAAAATTTGTATTCATATTCAAGCTCAGAATGTGTACTTTCTAAAACATTCGGGCCATGTCTAAAAATTCCTAACCGTTCAAAAGTTATCTTCGAGAAGGTTACCGAAGATGAGTTTTCAACACATTTTCAAATCGATTAATGCTCATGAATTACCTGCAACCAAAGTATTTTTTACCCAAAAATTCATTTCGAGATGATTGATCCCGTGATATAAGAAAAATATTTCCAAGCCTAATTCGTGAGCGAAACGTTTGACTTCCATTTTTACTCCCTCCTATCAGCACATAATTGGTATCTGTAATTAGGGTAACACGGTGAGACATTTTGAAACAAAAATAAATCTCTTGATTTGCGTTGAAAAAATACAAAATTTGTGTTGAAATTCAACCTCAAAATGTATACTTTCTAAAACATGCAGGCCGTGTCTAAAAATTTCTAACCGTTGAAAAGTTATCTTCAAAATGGTTACCCAAGTTGAGTTTTCAACACATTTTCAAATAGATTAACGTTCTGAGTAACTTGCAGCGAAAGTATTTTTTACCTAAAACTTCATTTCGAGATGATTGTGTAGGAAATAAAGATAAATGCAGTGGAAAATAAGTTTTAAATGGATCTACTTCATTCGATATTGATAACACGTACTAAGTAAATTTCAGAATTCAAGAACAAGAGATCGTACCTTGAAGTGGTGAATTTCAAAATCGAAGATCAAACATTCTTGGGAAGACTTTTAATCTTCACTCCAATTCCACTTGATACCCAAGATGTGTGGTCTCTCAATCGGTAACAAAAGGGTGATTAGAGAGTGACAAAAACTCACATACACACCATTTCACAATGATGTTTCTCACTTCCAATATTCTGAACGTTTTTCCCTTTTTGTATCTAACCAATTATCTAATTGGGCTGGCCTTTTGGGCCTTTCCAATTGGGCTTAAGTTTGTGGCTTAGAGTGGGACCAAAAGGGACCCATAAGACACTAGCTCCAATGGGCCTTGGGCTTTTTTGTCAACTCTTGACAAGTCCAAAATTACCATTAACTATATTTAATACCACTATATAAATATAGTTGCACTCTAGGCCTTATCAATAAATTATTTCCCAAGACTTTATTGTACATGCAACCCCTTCATTAAAATATTCGTAGTAATACAAAGTCATGAAATGTTGACTGCCACTTTGTAGATTACTACATCTTAATCCTTGAGTACCCAGTTTAATCTTTTATGTTATTCAATATATATTTATGAAATCCAATTTCACAAATATATATACTTTAGTAACTCTTTACTAAAGTGGTTGGGCCCAACACTCTGAATAACCAAACCCATTAAACTTATCTTAAGGGAATATTTTATATCTCCGTTAAGAGACTATGAATTCCATCTTGAGAATATATGTTCCATCAACACTAAATGCAGCTGCCCAACATACTGAGGTTTTGACCATAACTAATAGATCTCACTCCTGATATATCAAAGCAACCTACATCTCATGATCAGGTACATTATTCTCTCAGGATTTAGAGTTGATGTAAATAGAAGTCGTGAGCTTTATTATTCATTTGACAATCATTAGGAGAATAATAAATCTCACAGCGGTCCAGTTCAATATGTCTTAACTCTTAAAACATATCAACAAACCAACTAGAAGTCTCCACTTCCATGATCAAGACAAATCATCTTAGTTGATATGTTATAGTCTTCGCAGATGAAATGCCCAATTTCATCACTGACTAAGAACTAAAATTCTGAGTTTACAAAGAACTTGTGATTTATATCTTCTGTGACTTTTCACATAAATCACATACTATGCATCTCATGGACTATGTGATAATGTCCCATTAGTTGATAAATGGTCTTATACAATTAAACAACTTAATTATTCATGACATGCCAATAAATTGGATTTTAGGGCACATACCCCAACAGATTGATCCCGAGATATAAGAAAAATATTTCCAAGTCAAATTCGTGCGTGACACGTTTGACTTCCATTTTTACTCCCTCCAGTTGCCACATAATTGGAATCTGCATTTCGGGTAACACAGTGAGACATTTTGAAATGACGATAACTCTCTTGATTACCGTTGAAAAAATACAAAATTTGTGTCCAAATTATAGCTCAGAATGTGTACTTTCTAAAATATACGGGCCGCGTCTACAAATTCCTAACCGTTCAAAAGTTATCTTCGAAACGGTTACCCAAGATGAGTTTTCAACACATTTCGAAATCGATTAACGCTCTGAATAACTTGCAGCGAAGGTATTTTTTACGCAAAACTTAATTTCGAGATGATTGATCCCGATATATAAGAAAAATATTTCCTAGCCAAATTCATGATCGAAACGTTTGACTTCCATTTTCACTCCCTCCTATCGACACATAATTGGAATCCGTATTTCGGGAAACACGTTGAGACATTTTGAAATGAAAATAACTCTCTTGATTTCCACTGAAAAAATACAAAATTTGTGTTCAAATTCAAGCTCAGAATGTGTACTTTCTAAAATATTCGGGCCGCATCTAAAAATTCCTAACCGTTCAAAAGTTATCTTCGAAACGGTTACCGGAGATGAGTTTTCAACACATTTTGAAATCAATTAACGCTCTAAATAACTTGCAGCGAAAGTATTTTTTACCCAAAACTTCATGTCGAGATGACTGATCCTGAGATATAAGAAAAATATTACCAAGCCAAATTCGTGAGCGACACGTTTGACTTCCATTTTTACTCCCTCCTATCGGCACATAATTGGAATCTGTAATTCGGGTAAAACGGTGAGACATATTGAAACGACAATAACTCTCTTGATTTCCAGTGAAAAAATACAAAATTTGTATTCATATTCAAGCTCAGAGTGTGCACTTTCTAAAACATTCAGGTCACGTCAAAAAATTCCTTACCGTTCAAAAGTTATCTTCGAGACAGTTACCAAAGATGAGTTTTCAACAGATTTTCAAATCAATTAACGCTCGAGAATAACTTGCAACTAAAGTATTTTTTACCCAAAAATTCATTTCGAGATGATTGATCCCGCGATATAAGAAAAATGTTTCCAAGCCAAACTCGTGAGTGAAACGTTTGACTTCCATTTTTACTCCCTCCTATCGCCACATAATTGGAATTCGCATTTCGGGCAACACGGTGAGACATTTTGAAACGATGATAACTCTCTTGATTTCCATTGAAAAAATCCAAAATTTGTGTACAAATTCAAGGTCAGAATGTGTACTTTCTAAAACATTAGGGCCATGTCTGAAAATAACTAACCGTTCAAAAGTTATCTTCGAAACGATTACCGAAGATGAGTTTTCAACACATTTTCAAGTCGATTAACGCTCGTGAATAACTTGCAGCCAAAGTATTTTTTACCCAAAACTTCATTTCGAGATGATTGATCCCGAGATATAAGAAAAATATTTCGAAGCCAAATTCGTGAGCAAAACGTTTGACTTCCATTTTTACTCCCTCCTATCGACACATAATTGGAATCCGTATTTCGGGTAACACGGTGAGACATTTTGAAACGAAAATAACTCTCTTGATTTCCATTGAAAAAATACAAAATTTGTGTTCAAATTCAAGCTCAGAATGTGTACTTTCTAAAACATTCGGGCCGCATCAAAAAATTCCAAACCGTTCGAAACCTATCTTCGAAACGGTTACCGAAGATGAGTTTTCAACACATTTTGAATTCGATTAACGCTTTGAATTACTTGCAGTGAAAGTATTTTTTTACCCAAAACTTCATTTCGAGATGCCTGATCCCGAGATATAAGAAAAATGTTTCCAAGCCAAATTCGTGAGCGACACGTTTGACTTCCATTTTTACTCTCTCCTATTGGCACATAATTGGAATCTGTAATTCGGGTAATACGGTAAGACATATTGAAACGACAATAAATCGCTTGATTTCCAGTCAAAAAATACAAAATTTGTATTCATATTCAAGCTCAAAGTGTGTACTTTCTAAAACATTCAGTTCACGTTTAAAAATTCCTAACCGTTCAAAAGTTATCTTCGAGACGGTTACTGAAGATGAGTTTTCAACACATTTTCAAATTGATTAACGCTCGAGAATAACTTGCAACTAATGTATTTTTTACCCAAAATTTCATTTCGAGATGATTGATCCCGCGATATAAGAAAAATATTTCCAAGCCAAATTCGTGAGCGAAACGTTTGACTTCCATTTTTACTCACTCCTATCGGCACATAATAGGAATCCGTATTTCGGGTAAGACGGTGAGACATTTTGAAACTATAATAACTCTCTTCACTTCCATTGAAAAAAATTAAAATTTGTGTTCAAATTCAAGCTCAGAATGTGTACTTTCTAAAACATGGGGGCTACATCTTAAAATTCCTAACCGTTCAAAAGTTATCCTCAAAACGGTTATCGAAGATGAGTTTTCAACAGATTTTCAAATCGATCAACGCTAGTGAATAACTTGCAACCAAAGTATTTTTTACCCAAAACTTCATTTCGAGATGATTTATCTTGCGATATAAGAAAAATATTTCCAAACCAAATTCGTGAGTGAAAAGTTTGACTTCCATTTTTACTCCCTCCTATCGGCACATAAATGGAATCCGTAATTCGGGTAACACGGTGAGACATATAGAATGTACAATAACTCTCCTTGATTTCCATTGAAAAATACAAAATTTGTGTTCAAATTCAAGCTCAGAATGTGTACTTTCTAAAACATTCGGGCCGCATCGAAAAATTCCAAACCGTTCGAAACCTATCTTCGAAACGGTTACCGAAGATGAGTTTTCAACACATTTTGAATTCGATTAACACTCTGAATTACTTGCAGTGAAAGTATTTTTTTACCCAAAACATCATTTCGAGATGCCTGATCTCGAGATATAAGAAAAATGTTTCCAAGCCAAATTCGTGAGCGACACGTTTGACTTCCATTTTTACTCTCTCCTATCGGCACATAATTGGAATCCGTAATTCGGGTAATACGGTGAGACATATTGAAACGACAATAAATCGCTTGATTTCCAGTCAAAAAATACAAAATTTGTATTCATATTCAAGCTCAGAGTGTGTACTTTCTAAAACATTCAGGTCACGTTTAAAAATTCCTTACCGTTCAAAAGTTATCTTCGAGACAGTTACTGAAGATGAGTTTTCAACACATTTTCAAATTGATTAACGCTCGAGAATAACTTGCAACTAATGTATTTTTTACCCAAAATTTCATTTCGAGATGATTGATCCCGCGATATAAGAAAAATATTTCCAAGCCAAATTCGTAAGCGAAACGTTTGACTTCCATTTTTACTCACTCCTATCGGCACATAATAGGAATCCGTATTTCGGGTAAGACGGTGAGACATTTTGAAACTATAATAACTTTCTTCACTTCCATTGAAAAAAATTAAAATTTGTGTTCAAATTCAAGCTCAGAATGTGTACTTTCTAAAACGTGGGGGCCACGTCTAAAAATTCCTAACCTTTAAAAATTATCCTCAAAATGGTTATCGAAGATGAGTTTTCAACAAATTTTCAAATCGATCAACGCTAGTGAATAACTTGCAACCAAAGTATTTTTTACCCAAAACTTCATTTCGAGATGATTTATCTTGCGATATAAGAAAAATATTTCCAAACCAAATTCATGAGTGAAAAGTTTGACTTCCATTTTTACTCCCTCCTATCGGCACATAAATGGAATCCGTAATTCGGGTAACACGATGAGACATATAGAATGTACAATAACTCTCCTTGATTTCC
The DNA here is from genome assembly GCA_963669245.1 of Quercus cerris. Taxonomy (NCBI): domain Eukaryota; kingdom Viridiplantae; phylum Streptophyta; class Magnoliopsida; order Fagales; family Fagaceae; genus Quercus; species Quercus cerris. The sequence goes on from OY770007.1 coordinate 77,270,885, forward strand.
ATTGAAAAAATACAAAATTTGTGTTCAAATTCAAGCTCAGAATGTGTACTTTCTAAAACATTCGGGCCGCATCGAAAAATTCTAAACCGTTCGAAACCTATCTTCGAAACGGTTACCGAAGATGAGTTTTCAACACATTTTGAATTCGATTAACACTTTGAATTACTTGCAGTGAAAGTATTTTTTTACCCAAAACATCATTTCGAGATGCCTGATCCCGAGATATAAGAAAAATGTTTCCAAGTCAAATTCGTGAGCGACACGTTTGACTTCCATTTTTACTCTCTCCTATTGGCACATAATTGGAATCCGTAATTCGGGTAATACGGTGAGACATATTGAAACGACAATAACTCGCTTGATTTCCAGTGTAAAAATACAAAATTTGTGTTCATATTCAAGCTCAGAGTGTGTACTTTCTAAAACATTCAGGTCACATCTAAAAATTCCTTACCGTTCAAAAGTTATCTTCGAGACGGTTACCGAAGATGAGTTTTCAACACATTTTCAAATCGATTAACGCTCGAGAATAACTTGCAACTAATGTTTTTTTACCCAAAACTTCATTTCGAGATGATTGATCCCGCGATATAAGAAAAATATTTCAAAGCCAAATTCGTGAGCGAAACGTTTGACTTCCATTTTTACTCACTCCTATCGGCACATAATAGGAATCCGTATTTCGGGTAAGACGGTGAGACATTTTGAAACTACAATAACTCTCTTCATTTCCATTGAAAAAAATTAAAATTTGTGTTCAAATTCAAGCTAAGAATGTGTACTTTCTAAAACATGCGGGCCGCGTCTAAGAATTCCTAACCGTTCGAAAGTTATCCTCAAAACGGTTATCGAAGATGAGTTTTCAACACATTTACAAATTGATTAACGCTGGTGAATAACTTGCAACCAAAGTATTTTTCACCCAAAACTTCAATTCGAGATGATTTATCCTGTGATATAAGAAAAATATTTCCAACCCAAATTCGTGGGCGTAACATTTGACTACCATTTTTACTCCCTTCTATCGGTACATAATTGGAATCCGTATTTCAGGTAACACGGCGAGACATTTTGAAATGACAGCAACTCTCTTGATTTCCGATGAAAAAATACAAAATTTGTGTTCAAATTCAAGCTCAGAATGTGTACTTTCTAAAACATTCGTGCCGCGTCTAAAAATTCCTAGCCGTTCAAAAGTTATCTTCAAAACGGTTACCGAAGATGAGTTTTCAACAGATTTTCAAATCGATCAACGCTAGTGAATAACTTGCAACCGAAGTATTTTTTACCCAAAACTTCATTTTGAGATGATTTATCTTGCGATATAAGAAAAATATTTCCAAACCAAATTCGTGAGCGAAACGTTTGACTTCCATTTTTACTCCCTTCTATCGGCACATAAATGGAATCCGTAATTCGGGTAATACGGTAAGACATATTGAATGTACAATAACCCTCTTGATTTCCATTGAAAAAATACAAAATTTGTGTTCAAATTCAAGCTTAGAATGTGTACTTTCTAAAACATTCGGGCCGCGTCGAAAAATTCCAAACCGTTCGAAACCTATCTTCGAAACGGTTACCGAAGATGAGTTTTCAACACATTTTGAATTCGATTAACGCTCTGAATTACTTGTAGTGAAAGTACTTTTTTACCCAAAACTTCATTTCGAGATGCTTGATCCCGAGATATAAGAAAAATGTTTCCAAGCCAAATTCGTGAGCGACACGTTTGACTTCCATTTTTACTCTCTCCTATCGGTACATAATTGGAATCCGTAATTCGGGTAATACTGTGAGACATATTGAAACAACAATAACTCGCTTAATTTCCAGTGAAAAAATACAAAATTTGTATTCATATTCAAGCTCAGAGTGTGTACTTTCTAAAACATTCAGGTCACATCTAAAAATTTGTTAGGTTCTAAGGTCTTAGGATTTTATGTATTTAGAACTCTAATATGTAATATTGGCAAACCATGATCAAAACACAGTATTTAGTCTTGTTTAGGCTTGGTCAAAGTTGGTTTATTATTGTAAAGTTGGAATCGAGTGACTGCAGAAGTACTTGGGACTTTCGGCCTGGCTCGATCGATCGAAGATTAGACTCGATCAATCGAAAATCGCACAGGTTGAATTTTCTGCAGAATTTCCAACTCAGCCCTACTTCATTAATCGTTTTGGGGTTTTATGTTTTTACCCTAGGTATATAAACAAAACCCTAACCACGTTTTTGAAGGTTGCTCCAATTGTATTGTTGCTCATACATTACTATTTTGTGTAAATCTCTTGTGAGATCTTTAAGGAGTTTTCCTTTACACAAAGCTTAGGGTTTTCAAGTTGAAGATAATATCTACATCTTGATGATCAACTTGGTTGCTACCATTGAAGGTTAAAGATAATCAAGCGGGGGTGCTTGTAGCTGATTGAAGAATCCAAGAAAGAAGGAGTCCGTAGATTCGGAGCTTGCACGTGGTCGTGTCAGTAAGTTCTACTGGTGGGTAGCATTAGGAAGTCAAGCGGGGAGCTTGTAGTCCTTCTGTATGAACTTCAATTCTTTCGCGTAGTGGATTCAGGTTTACCTTGAGGATAGCTAAGTCAAATCCTACCCAGGGTTTTACCGTGTGGTTTCCTGGGTCATCATATCTTGTGTTCTTTTATTTTCCACTGCTTTATATCTTGATATGTTTGTTTGATTGTTTTAACCTAGAATTGTTTAATTTGACTAAGTAACAACTTGGCTAATTAATCTAGGCTACGCAATCTAGTTGTTTTTAAAGGGTCTAAAACCGTTCAAGTGGTATCAGAGCAGGTTGCTCTTGTGTTGGAGATTTCTTGATCTCTGAGCTGATCCTTGACCCCTGTTGTCATGAATACTTGGAAAATTTCTGTGCTAAATTGTCAACTTGCCTATGTACTGTCTTTGCCTTTTGTTATTAGTAAATCTTTTCTTAAGTATCTTGGCTCAATCACATGTGATAAGAATTATGTGTGTTATACTGCTTTAACCGCCTTAAAGGCACGTGATTCTTGTCTTTGGTATTTGGATAGTGGTTGTTCTAGGCATATGACAGGAAATAAAAGTCTATTCAAAACACTCTTCGAAGGAAAGATTGGGACAGTCACTTTTGGAGATGGAAGCAAATCTATGATCAGAGGCATTGGTACTGTGGACATTCCAGGATTGCCAGTGTTTGAAGATGTTTGGTATGTTGATGGATTGAAGGCCAATTTACTCAGCATAAGTCAGATTTGCGACAATGGACTGAATGTTCTTTTCACCAAGTATGAATGTGAGATACTTGATGGAGGAGGTGACTGTATGTGTGTTGGTGTAAGGACAGCTGACAACTGTTATGGCATAACACCAAGTGTAAATAACAAGTGTTTTAGTGCAAAGATTGATCAAGTTGATTTGTGGCATCAACGGTTGGGGCATGCCAGTCACAAGCAGATAGAGAAGATTTCCAAGTGTGAGGCAGTTATTGGTTTACCTAAATTTGAGAAGATTGATAAGTGCATTTGTGGACCATGTCAGATAGGTAAACAAGTAAAATCCAAGCATCCTTCTGTGACTAGTGTTCAAACTTCAAGACCTTTAGAGTTATTACACATTGATCTTATGGGTCCTGCTAGAGTTCAAAGTTTGGGTGGAAAGAAGTATATTCTAGTTGTTGTGGATGACTTTACTAGATATACTTGGGTTGTGCTGTTAAAGGATAAAGCTGAGGCTCCTGAGAAGATGATACATCTATGCAAGAAATTGCAGGTTGAGAAAGATACTGTGATAGCAAGAATCAGAAGTGATCATGGAAGAGAATTTGAGAATACCAAGCTGGCTACTTTCTGCAATGATCAAGGCACTCACCAAGAGTTCTCATCACCCAAGACACCTCAACAGAATGGGATTGTGGAAAGGAAAAACCGGGTTGTGCAGGAAATGGCTCGAGTTATGCTACATAACAAAAATTTACCAAAATCCTTCTGGGGAGAAGCAGTTAACATTGCTTGCCATACACTCAACCGGGTGTATTTTAGACTTGACTCCAAGAAGAGTCCCTATGAACTCTGGAGAGGGAAGAAACCTGTGGTCAAATATTTCAGGATATTTGGCAGTGACTGTTACATTCTGCGTGATAGAGAGAACCTAGAAAAATTTGATGCAAAAAGTGACAAAGGATACTTTCTAGGATACTCTTCCACCAGTAAAGCTTATAGAGTGTACAATCTGAGAACCAAAACAGTCATGGAATCTTCCAATGTTGTGATAAATGATGAAGGATCTTCAGAAAGCATTGTTCCTGATCAAGATAAGTCTCTAGAAGTTGATGACTCTTTTCCTACTGAGTATGTTGGGAAACATAGTGAGGACGAGCTGTTAGTGTTGAATGATACAGTCTCAGTACCATCAAGTTTAGAACCATCCACTCCGGTTCGTGACACTCGACAATTACACAATGAGCTCAGTCCTTCATCTGAACAGAAAGAAATCACAACATCTCTTGTTAAACGACCATCCTCTAGAGTTAGATTGAATCATCCTTCCACAAATATATTGGGCAGTCTGAATGATAACATGAGGTTGAGATCAAAAGCCTTGAATGTGATCACACACTCATGTTATTTGTCCTAATTTGAACCGAAAAAGGTAGATGAAGGACTTCAGGATGCTGATTGGGTAAACTCCATGCATGAAGAACTTCATCAATTCGTTCGGAATGATGTGTGGGAACTAGTTCCTAGACCGGAAAATGTAAATGTAATTGGAACTAAATGGATCTTTAAGAACAAGTCAGATGAACATGGCACTGTGATCAAAAATAAATCAAGACTTGTTGCACAAGGGTACACACAAGTGGAGGGAGTTGATTTTGATGAGACCTTTGCTCCAGTGGCTAGGTTAGAGTCCATTCGGATATTATTAGCCATAGCAAGTCATCTAAACTTCAAGTTATATCAGATGGATGTCAAGAGTGCTTTCTTGAATGGAATGCTACAAGAAGAAGTCTATGTTGAGCAACCTAAAGGCTTTGTTGATCCTCACAGACCTGATGATGTCTACAAATTGAAGAGAGCTCTCTATGGTTTGAAGCAAGCTCCTAGGGCTTGGTATGACAGATTGACTGCATATCTCACTGAGCATGGATTCAAAAGGGGATCTGCAGATACAACTCTCTTCATAAGAAAGGATAAGACTGGTTTTGTTGTAGCTCAAATTTATGTTGATGACATTGTTTTTGGTGCTACTAATGATTCTCTTGCTCATTCTTTTGCAGATGAAATGAAGGCAATGTTTGAAATGAGCATGGTTGGTGAACTGACTTATTTTTTGGGATTGCAGGTGAAGCAAACTGAGTCAGGAATCTACATCAATCAAGCTAAATATGCAAGGAATTTGGTCAAGAGATTTGGCTTGGACAAGGCTGCTCATGCTAGAACACCAATGGCTGCTAATGCAAAATTAACAATTGATCCATCAGGTGAGTCTGTTGATATTACTTTGTATAGAAGCATGATTGGATGTCTGTTATATTTGACTGCTAGTAGGCCAGATATATCATTTAGTGTTGGTGTCTGCTCTAGATTTCAGTCCAACCCTAAGATTTCTCATCTAAATGTTGTTAAGAGAATTATAAAATATGTGAGTGGAACCTATGACTATGGACTCTTTTATAGTAAGGAGTCTAATTTGTCTCTTGCTGGGTTTTCTGATTCTAATTGGGCTGGGAATGCTGATGACAGAAAAAGCACCACGGGGGGGTGTTTTTATGTTGGGGCAAATCTTGTGGCTTGGATGAGTAAGAAGCAAAACTCTGTTTCTTTATCCACTGCTGAGGCAGAGTATATTGCTGCTGGGAGTTGTTCTTCTCAGCTTTTTTGGATGAAAAAATTGTTGAGTGATTATGGAATACCTCAAGACACCATGGTTGTCTACTGTGATAATTCCAGTGCTATAGATATATCTAAGAATCCTGTTCAGCATTCTAAGACCAAACACATTGAACTTAGATATCACTTCATTAGGGATTTGGTAGAAAAAAAGATTGTTGCTCTTGAGTATATCCCTACTGACCGTCAAAATGCTGACATCTTTACCAAACCGCTTGATGGAAGTAAGTTTGAGACTCTTCGTCAAGTGATTGGGGTTCTTCGGTGTCCTTAGTCTCTTTTGGCTTTCATGGTCCTTGTACTTCATTGCTCATTCCTCTGTGACCATTGTTCTTTGGTTTTTTGTGTTTTCTTTTGTTTTGTTCTAGGATTTGCATTGCATTACATTCATGCATTTCATTCTAGGATTTATTTGTTTTCTCTTAAAAAAAAAAAAAAAAAAAAAAAAGGAAAAGGAGAAAGCAAAAATTATGTTTGACACTATGTCTCTTGATTTTTGGAAAACAAGGTTGGTCTATCTGTTTACACATGTCATATCTTGTGTACCTTGTTTAACTTTGATGAATTTATTTATTGCACTTGACTAGTTGAAGCTTTGTAGTGCATGTTGTGTGGGAAAGATGTGTTTGGCTCTTAATCACTTTGTCTTAATCATGAAGTCACATGTTGTTTGACTGTCGGACTTGATCCTTTTGAGAAAGGCATAAATAACCATCTCACCACTGTTCACTAGCCAATCATGAACACCTTAGTGCATATCATAAGATTATGTGCTCGAGAAAGTGTAGCACATGCACAAAAAGAACATAAGGTGTAGCCTCAAATTAAATTAAAACTGGTGTGTACTATTAGGCTTGATGCCAATTCACTTAATTCAAACCGGTGTGTACTATTAGGCTGAATGCCATCTCATACAAATAAGAGGCAAAAATGCAAGAAACTTACATGATTGCAAGCTTTTGTTCTAGGAGATGTGGGAGTTATAGGATGTAACTCTTTAGGTGTTAGTCTCTTTTAAATTCTATGTGATGAATTGTATAGACTTTGTGTTTGATTGTCATTCACATATCACCTCACATGTATCTCAAGTTTTTGCTAGTATCACACACTACACAAGTTACTCTTTGTTAAACACTGTACATGCTAGTGTGTGTGTTTTTGGTCTGACCAACCAAGTTTGAAAATATCTTGAGAATTGTGCACAACATTTTTGTTGCTTGAGAAAATTCAAATGGGAGAATGATTGAAACTTGTTTTTGACAAAATTTGGGTTTAAAAATTTGGGTTTTTGGAAAAGCATTTCATCTCATACTCATGCATTTGGTTTTCTTGTTTAATGCTTTGAGGAGTAGTTTTTCAAAACTAGGTTTGTGTCCTTCAAAAACTGGATTTTTTTTTTTAAATTTTTAGTGAGCCTCTACCTATTTCGATCGATCCAGTCTGTTTTTCGATCGATCGAAAAAGTGCCTTAGTTTGTTCTAAAATGACTCTTTCATTCGATCGATCGAATGTAATTTTCGATCGATCGAATATCGTGAAAAGGCTTTTTTAAAAAGGTTCTGATCTGACTTTTTCAAAGTTCCTATTCATCTTTTCAAACTTTTTCTCTTCTCTCTCCGCGTTGGCAAGGTTCCACCTTGAGATTTTTGTCGTTTTCCTCCGTTGTTTTTGCAAGATCTCTCTCTCCTCAATCCGGTAAGACTCTTTTGCCCTTCCTTTTGGTTTTATTTTCATCATTTCATGCATAAATTCATGCATTTAGGGGCGATTTTCACTATTTGCCAATTTGGGTTTTTCATTTGATTTAAGCCATATTCTATGCAATTGTTCAATGGGTTTTTGTGGGGACACACTATAGACATGATGTATATAGTTTAATTTGATCAATTTTGAGTTTGGTGTGAAATTGAAAAATCTAGGGTTCCTAATTGATCCGATTTAGGGATTTTGTTAAATTGAGTAGAATTTGATGCAATTGGCTTGTTGTATTGATGAAATTAAGCATTATAATCTATATGTTGTGATTTGTAATGCTCAATTCATCATTTTGGTTTAAAAATTTTCAAGTGGTTTTCAATTTTTGGGGTTTTTGTTAAGAAAATTCCCTGCTCAAGCCAATTTTGTCAATTTAATCTCAATTAACCTTAATTGCTCACTACATTAGTACATGCATCATGGCATTATATTTGTTCATGCATCATATAGATTTTCATTTTTTTTGCTAATTTGCAGTCTGCCCTTGGTTTTGTTTTCTTGTGTTTTTTGGTTTTCTCTTTTGTGTCTCTGTCCTTTCCTTAGCATCATGCCTAGGAAGACTAGAGCCCGTAGGTCCCTTCCCTCTTCCTCTCCATCCCCTCCCTCCTTTGACCATGAGAGGTTTCCGAGTGAGAAAAACCAAGATCTTTTTGAGAAGCTTTACCTTAAGAGGAAGATTTGGGCTGAGCGTTCTGTGTTGTTAGATGAGTTAGATCCTGCAATTAGGGCAAACTTTGAGCGTCGGGGCTGGTTACCTTTGTTAGACATTTCTGATCCTCCTCCACCGTCTGCCTTGATTAGAGAGTTCTATTCGAACATCTCTATCCGCGTCTATGATTCCAACACTTTAGTAAAGAGTTGGATACGAGGCGTAGAGTACACCATTACTCCTCAGGTAGTGGCTGGTGCTCTAGGGGTACCGTTGGTTAGGGATCTTGTCTATCCTTATGATGAGTCTCCCGAGCTGAGCGATGTTTTATCTTACATCACTGGGACTTCTGTCCAGTGGGGTTCTGATCCTAGGATCACTTCTGCTGAGCTCTCCGGGTTGCATTATCTGTTCTTTCGGATAGCTTGTCATTCCATCTGGCCCATTTCTCATGTCCACACCATTCCTCTTGAGCGGTGTGTCTTTTTGTACGCTCTGGTTATTGATGCTCTGGTTATTGATGCTCCTATTAGTTTTCCTCATCTCTTTCTTCGTTCTTTGAACGATGTTTATAGGAGTTCATCTTCTTCTCATGCCCTTGTTCATCCTATTTTCATTCATAGGATTTTACTCCATCTTGACCTGAGTGACTTCCCTTCCTCTGAGCTTGTTCATGTGATAGCTCCCATAGGTGCGTCTTTTCTTAGACAGAGGGCCGCTCATCTTCGAGCTGGTTCTAAACACCCTAGGTCTGAGCCATCTAGTAGCGCTCCTCCTCCTTCTTCTTCTACAGGTACTGCTGGTGAGGATGTTCCTGATCCAGTTGGTGATGATGCTGCTGCTGCTGATGTTCCTCCACCTCCTTCGACCGACTTTGATGTTCGTCGTACTCTGGAGACTGTCGTGACCGTTCAGGCGGCTCATAGTCAGATTTTGGTGGACTTACTAGATGAGATTCGTGCTCTCCGAGCCGATTTCACGCGTCTTCATTCACCCTCACCACCTCCTTTTGATGGCAACTCATGATTGCTCTTTGGCATTCCGTCACAAAAAGGGGGAGTGGAGTTTTGACTTGTAGAGGGTTTTTGTTGTTAGGGGGAGATTGGGAGATTTTTGTTACTTGTGGAGTTTTTTAGATTGTATCTAGGTGCTTCACTTTGTATATCATTTTTGGGGATATTCTTGTTAGGGGGAGTAACATTGTTTGAGATTTTTGTTATTAATTCTTGTTGATTAGTGATTCATTGCTTATTGATTTATATTTACGAGTTGATCATTTATATATGTCTTTATTTTGTTTTGTGTGAATTTTACAAGAATGTTATACCTGTTGTTTTACTCTTTTCTGTCACACATGCGTTTATGTGTTTGTTGAGTATTTCAGGAATATACAGGTTGATTCAACTAAGCTGCTGTCTACACTTGCAACCGATGGATAGTAGTTAGGTTGAATTTGAAATTTATGAGCATTTCTTTGTAAAGGGCTTTTTACTTGTAAAACTTTGAGCTTTTAATTAGGGTTTTGTCACGGATTGCCAAAAAGGGAGTTTGTTAGGTTCTAAGGTCTTAGGATTTTATGTATTTAGAACTCTAATATGTAATGTTGGCAAACCATGATCAAAACACAGTATTTAGTCTTGTTTAGGCTTGCTCAAAGTTGGTTTATTATTGTAAAGTTGGAATCGAGTGGCTGCAGAAGTACTTGAGACTTTCGGCCTGGCTCGATCGATCGAAAATTGCACAGGTTGAATTTTCTGCAGAATTTCCAACTCAGCCCTACTTCATTAAACGTTTTGGGGTTTTATGCCCTAGGTATATAAACAAAACCCTAGCCACGTTTTTGAAGGTTGCTCCAATTGTATTTTTGCTCATACATTGCTGTTTTGTGTAAATCTCTTGTGAGATCTTTGAGGAGTTTTCCTTTACACAAAGCTTAGGGTTTTCAAGTTGAAGATAATATCTACATCTTGATGATCAACTTGGTTGCTACCATTGAAGGTTAAAGATAATCAAGCGGGGGTGCTTGTAGCTAATTGAAGAATCCAAGAAAGAAGGAGTCCGTGGATTTGGAGCTTGCACGTGGTCGTGTCAGTAAGTTCTACTGGTGGGTAGCATTAGGAAGTCAAGCGGGGAGCTTGTAGTCCTTCTGTATGAACTTCAATTCTTTCGCGTAGTGGATTCAGGTTTACCTTGAGGATAGCTAGGTCAAATCCTCCCCAGGTTTTTACCGTGTGGTTTCCTGGGTCATCATATCTTGTGTTCTTTTATTTTCCGCTACTTTATATCTTGATATGTTTGTTTGATTGTTTTAACCTAGAATTGTTTAATTTGACTAAGTAACAACTTGGCTAATTAATCTAGGCTATGCAATCTAGTTGTTTTTAAGGGGTCTAAAACCGTTCAAAATTCCTTACCGTTCAAAAGTTATCTTCGAGACGGTTACCGAAGATGAGTTTTCAACATATTTTCAAATCGATTAACGCTCGAGAATAACTTGCAACTAATGTATTTTTTACCCAAAACTTCATTTCGAGATGATTGATCCCGCGATATAAGAAAAATATTTCCAAGCTAAATTCGTGAGTGAAACGTTTGACTTCCATTTTTACACACTCCTATCGGCACATAATAGGAATCCGTATTTCGGGTAAGACAGTGAGACATTTTGAAACTACAATAACTCTCTTCATTTCCATTGAAAAAAATAAAAATTTGTGTTCAAATTCAAGCTAAGAATGTGTACTTTCTAAAACATGCGGGCCGCGTCTAAAAATTCCTAACCGTTCAAAAGTTATCCTCAAAACGGTTATCGAAGATGAGTTTTCAACACATTTACAAATCGATTAACGCTGGTGAATAACTTGCAACCAAAGTATTTTTCACCCAAAACTTCAATTCGAGATGATTTATCCTGTGATATAAGAAAAATATTTCCAACCCAAATTCGTGGGCGTAACATTTGACTTCCATTTTTACTCCCTCCTATCGGCACGTAATTGGAATCCGTATTTCAGGTAACACGGCGAGACATTTTGAAACGAAAGGAACTCTCTTGATTTCCGATGAAAAAAAACAAAATTTGTGTTCAAATTCAAGCTCAGAATGTGTACTTTCTAAAACATTCGTGCCGTGTCTAAAAATTCCTAACCATTCAAAAGTTATCTTCAAAATGGTTACCGAAGATGAGTTTTCAACAGATTTTCAAATCGATCAACGCTAGTGAATAACTTGCAACCAAAGTATTTTTTACCCAAAACTTCATTTCGAGATGATTTATCTTGCGATATAAGAAAAATATTTCCAAACCAAATTCGTGAACGAAACGTTTGACTTCCATTTTTACTCCCTCCTATCGGCACATAAATGGAATCCTTAATTCGTGTAACACGGTGAGACATATTGAATGTACAATAACTCTCTTGATTTCCAGTGAAAAAATATAAAATTTGTATTCATATTCAATCTCAGAGTGTGTACTTTCTAAAACATTCAGGTCACGTCTAAAAATTCCTTACCGTTCAAAAGTTATCTTCATGACGGTTACCGCGGATGAGTTTTCAACACATTTTCAAATCGGTTAACGCTTGTGAATAACTTGGAACTAAAGTATTTTTTACCCAAAAATTTATTTCAAGATGATTGATACTGTGATATAAGAAAAATATTTCCAAGCCAAATTCGTGAGCGAACCATTTGACTTCCATTTTTACTCCCTCCTATCGCCACATAATTGGAATCCGTATTTCGGGTAACACGGTGAGACATTTTGAAACGACGATAACTCTCTTGATTTCCATTAAAAAAAATATAAAATTTGTGTCTAAATTCAAGCTCAGAATGTGTACTTTCTAAAACATTCGGGCTGCCTCTAAAAATTCCTAACCTTTCAAAAGTTATCTTCGAGACGATTACCAAAGATGAGTTTTTAACACATTTTCAAATCGATTAACACTCGTGAATAATTTGCAGCCAAAGAATTTTTTACCCAAAACTTCAATTCGAAATGATTGATCCCGAGATATAATAAAAATATTTCCAAGCCAAATTCATGAGCGAAACGTTTAACTTCCATTCTTACTCCCTCTTATCGGCACATAATTGGAATCTGTAATTCAGGTAATACGGTGAGCCATATTGAAACGACAATAACTCTCTTGATTTCCAGTGAAAAAATACAAAATTTGTATCCATATTCAAGCTCAGAGTGTTTACTTTCTAAAACATTCAGGTCACGTCTAAAAATTCCTTACCGTTCAAAAGTTATCTTCTAGGCGGTTACCGAAGATGAGTTTTCAACACATTTTCGAATCGATTAACTCTCGTGAATAACTTGCAACCAAAGTATTTTTTACCCAAAACTTCATTTTGAGATGATTGATCCCGCAGTATAAGAAAAATATTTCCAAGCCAAATTCGTGAGCGAAACGTTTGACTTCCATTTTTACTCCCTCCTATCGGCACATAATTGGAATCCGAATTTTGGGTAACACGGTGAGACATTTTGAAACGACAATAACTCTCTTGATTTCCATTGAAAAAAAAAAATTGTTTTCAAATTCAAGCTCAGAATGTGTACTTTCTAAAACTCTCGGGCCGCGTCTAAAAATTCCTAATCGTTCAAAAGTTATCTTCGAGACGATTACTGAAGATGAGTTTTCAACACATTTTCAAATCGATTAACGCTCGTGAAAAACTTGCAACCAAAGTATTTTTTACCCAAAACTTCATTTTGGGATTATTGATCCCGCGATATAAGAAAAATATTTCCAAGCCAAATTCGTGAGCGAAACGTTTTGTTAAATTTAGTGCCCTTAAATCCTTTTGTATGATGTGATGTATGATATTAAGTGTGACATTGTGTTTGACATTATGTATGACTTGATATTATTTTTAATAAATTTTTTTTATTATTATCTGAAATAATGGTAACAGGAATATTCGGACATTATCACATAATCCATGAGATGCATAGTATGTGATTTATGTGAAGATTCACATAAGATATAAATCACAAGTTCTTTGTAAACTCAGAATTATAGTTCGTAGTTGGTGATGAAATTGGGCATTTCATCTGCGAAGACTATAACATATCAACTACGATGATTTGTCTTGATCATGGAAGTGGAGACTTCTAGTTGATGTGTTAATATGTTTTAAGAGTTAAGACATATTGAACTGGACTGCTGTAAGATTTATTATTCTCCTAAAGACTGTCAAATGAATAATAAATCTCACGACTTACAATTGCATGAACTCTTAATCTTGAGAGAATAATAGACCTGATCATAAGGTGTAGGTTGCTTTGATATATCAGGAGTGAGATCTAAAGTAACGGTCAAAACCTTAGTATATTGGGCAGCCACATTTAGTGTTGATGGAATATATATTCTCAAGATGGAATTCATAGTCTCTTAACGGAGATATAAAATATTCCCTTGAGATAAGTTTAATGGGTTTGTTATTCAGAGAGTTAGGCCTAACCACTTTAGTAAGTAGTTACTAAAATATATATTTATGAAATTAGTTTTCATAAATATATGATGAATAACTTAAAGGATTAAACCGGGTACTCAAGGATCAAGATGTGTAATTTACAAAGTGGCAGTCTACATTAATGACTTTGTACTACTACAAATATTTTATGAAGGGGTTGCATGTATAATAAGGTCTTGGGATATAACTTATAGATAAGACCTAGAGTGCAACTATATTTATATAGTGGTATTAAATATAGTTAATGGTAACTTTGGACTTGTCAAGAGTTGACAGAAAAGCCCAAGGCCCATTGGAGCTAGTGTCTTATTGGTCCCTTTTGATCCCACTCCAAGCCACACTCTTAAGCCCAATTGGTAAGGCCCAAAAGGCCAGTCCAATTAGATAAATTGGTTAGATACAAAGGGATAAACGTTCAGATTTTCATATGCAAGAAACATCATTATGAAATGGTGTGCATGTGAGTTTTTGTCACTCACTAGTCATCCCTTTGTTACCAATTGAGACACCACACATCTTGGGCGTTAGTGGAATTTGAGTGAAGATTAAAAGTAGTTCCAAGTGCTTCAATCTTTGTTTTGAAATTCACCGCTTCAAGGTACGATCTCTTGTTCTCAAATTCTGAAATTTACTTAGTACGTGTTATCAATATCGAATGAAGTAGATCCGTTCAAAAATTATTTTCCGCTGCATTTATCTTAATTTCCATCACGTTTAACTTCCATTTTTACTCCCTCCTATCAGCACATAATTGGAATCCATATTTCGGGTAACACGGTGAGACATTTTGAAATGACAATAACTGTCTTGATTTCCATTGAAAAATAAAAATTTGTGTTCAAATTCAAGCTCAGGATGTGTACTTTCTAAAACATTGGGGCCGCGTCTAAAAATTCCTAACCATTCAAAAAGTCATCTTCGAGACGATTACTGAAGATGAGTTTTCAACACATCTTCAGATCGATTAACGCTCGGGAATAACTTGCATCCAAAGTATTTTTTACCCAAAACGTCAATTCGAGATGATTGATCCCGAGATATAAGAAAAATATTTCCAAGCCAAATTCGTGAGCGTAATGTTTGACTTCCATTTTCACTCCCTCCTATCAGCACATAATTGGAATCCGTATTTCGGGTATCACGGTGAGACATTTTGAAACAACAAGAACTCTCTTGATTTTTAGTGAAAAAATACAAAATTTGTATTCATATTCAAGCTCAGAGTGCGTACTTTCTAAAATATTCAGGTCACGTCTGAAAATTCCTTGCCGTTCAAAAGTTATCTACGAGACGATTATAAAAGATCAGTTTTCAACACATTTTCAAATCGATTAATGCTCGTGAATAACTTGCAGTCAAAGTATTTTTTACCCAAAACTTGAATCCGAGATGATTGATCCCAAGATATAAGAAAAATATTTCCAAGCCAAATTCGGGAGCGTAATGTTTGACATCCATTTTTACTCCCTGCTATCGGGACATAATTGGAATCCGTATTTCGGGTAACACGGTGAGACATTTTGAAACGACTATAGCTCTCTTCATTTCCATTGAAAGAATAAAAATTTGTGTTCAAATTCATGCTCAGAATGTGTACTTTCAAAAACATTCAGGCTGCGTCAAAAAATTCCTAACCGTTCAAAAGTTATCTTCGAGATAATTACCGAAGATGAGTTTTCAACACATATTCAGATCGATAAATGCTCGAGAATAACTTGCAGCCAATGTATATTTTACCCAAAACTTCAATCCGAGATGATTGATCCCGAGATATATGAAAAATATTTCCAAGCCAAATTCGGGAGCGTAATGTTTGACATCCATTTTTACTCCCTGCTATCGGCACATAATTGGAATCCGTATTTCGGGTAACACGGTGAGATATTTTGAAACAACAAGAACTCTCTTGATTTTTAGTGAAAAAATACAAAATTTGTATTCATATTCAAGCTCAGAGTGTGTACTTTCTAAAACATTCAGGTCACGTCTAAAAATTCCTTGCTATTCAAAAGTTATCTTCGAGACGGTTATAGAAGATGAGTTTTCAACACATTTTCAAATCAATTAACGCTCGTGAATAACTTGCAACCAAAGTATTTTTTTACCCAAAACTTCATTTCGAGATGATCGATCCCGCGGTATAAGAAAAATATTTCCAAGCCAAATTCGTGAGCAAAACTTTTGACTTTCATTTTTACTCGTTCCTATCGGCACATAATTGGAATCCGAATTACGGGTAACATGGTGAGACATTTTGTAACAACAATAACTCTCTTGATTTCCATTGAAAAAAAAAATTTGTGTTCAAATTCAAGCTCAGAATGTACACTTTCTAAAACATTGGGGCCGCGTCTAAAAATTCCTAAATGCCCAAAAGTTATCTTTGGGACGATTATCGAAGATAAGTTTTCAACACATTTTCAAATTGACTAACGCTCGTGAAAAACTCACAACCAAAGTATTATTTACCCAAAAATTCATTTCGAGATGATTGATCCTGTGATATAAGGAAAATATTTCCAAGCCAAATTCGTGAGCGAAACGTTTGAGTTCCATTTTTACCCCCTCCTATCGTCACATAATTGGAATCCGAATTTCGGGTAACACGGTGAGACATTTTGAAACGACAATAATTCTCTTGATTTCAATTGAAAAAAAAAAAATTGTATTCAAATTCAACCTCAGAATGTGTACTTTCTAAAACATTAGGGCTGCGTCTAAAAATTCCTAACCGTTCAAAAGTTATCTTCTAGGCAATTACCGAAGATGAGTTTTCAACACATTTTCAAATCGATTAACGCTCGTGAATAACTTGGAAACAAAGCATTTTTTACCCAAAACTTCATTTCGTGATGATTTACCCCACGATATAAGAAAAATATTTCCATGCCAAATTCGTGAGCGAAACGTTTGACTTCCATTTTTACTCCTTCCTATCGGCACATAATTGGAATCCGAATTACGGGTAACACGGTGAGACATTTTGTAATGACAATAACTCTCTTGATTTCCATTGAAAAAAAAATGTGTTCAAATTCAAGCTCAGAATGTGCACTTTCTAAAACATTAGGGCTGCGTCTAAAAATTCCTAAATGTTCAAAAGTTATCTTCGAGACGATTACCGAAGATGAGTTTTCAACACATTTTCAAATCGATTAACGCCCGTGAAAAACTTGCAACCAAGGTATTTTTTACCCAAAACTTCATTTCGAGATGATTGATCCCGTGATATAAGAAAAATATTTCCAACCCAAATTCGTGAGCAAAACGTTTGACTTCCATTTTTACCCCCTCCTATCGTCACATAATTGGAATCCGAATTTCGGGTAACACGGTGAGACATTTTGAAACGACAATAATTCTCTTGATTTCCATTGAAAAAAAAAATTTGTGTCCAAATTCAAGCTCAGAATGTGTACTTTCTAAAACATTATGGCAGCGTCTAAAAATTCCTAACCGTTCGAAAGTTATCCTCGAGACGATTACTGACGATGAGTTTTCAACACATTTTCAAACCGATTAAAGCTCGCGAAAAACATGCAACCAAAGTATTTTTTATCCAAAACATCATTTTGAGATGATTGATCCCGCGATATAAGAAAAATATTTCCAAGCAAAATTCCTGAGCGAAACGTTTGACTTCCATTTTCACTCCCTTCTATCGGCACATAATCAGGATACGAATTTCGGGTAAGACGGTGAGACATTTCGAAACGACAATAACTCTCTTACTTTCCATTGAAAAAAAAAAAATTTGTGCTCAAATTCAAGCTCAGAATGTGCACTTTCTAAAACATTAGGGCCGCGTCAAAAAATTCCTAACCGTTCAAAAGTTATCTTTGAGACGGTTACCGACGATGTGTTTTCAACACATTTTCAAATCGATTAACGCTAGTGAAAAACTTGCAATCAAAGTATTTTTTACCCAAAACTTCATGTCGAGATGATTGATCCCGCGACATAAGAAAAATATTTCCAAGCCAAATTCATGAGCGAAACGTTTAACTTCCATTTTTACTCCCTCCTATCGGCACATAATTGGAATCCGTATTTCGAGTAACACTGTGAGACATTTTGAAACGACAATAACACTCTTGATTTCCCTTGAAAAAACAAAAATTTGTGCTCAAATTCAAGCTTAGAATGTGTACTTTCTAAAACATTAGGGCCGCGTCTAAAAATTCCTGACCGTTCAAAAGTTATCATTGAGACGACTACCGAAGATGAGTTTTCAACACATTTTCTGATCGATTAACGCTCGTGAATAAGTTACAGCCAAAGTATTCTTTACCCAAAATTTCAATTCGAGATGATTGATCCCGAGATATAAGAAAAATATTTCCAAGTCAAATTCGTGAGCGTAACGTTTGACTTTCATTTTCACTCCCTCCTATCAGCACATAATTGGAATCCGTATTTCGAGTAACACAGTTAGACACTTTGAAATGACAAGAACTCTCTTGATTTCCGATGAAAAAATACAAAATTTGTGTTCAAATGCAAGCTCAGAATGTGTACTTTCTAAAATATTCAGGCCGCGTCTGAAAATTCCTATCCGTTCAAAAGTAATCTTCAAAACGGTTACCGAAGATGAGTTTTCAACACATTTTCAAATCGATTAACGCTCGTGAATAACTTGGAAACAAAGTATTTTTTACCTAAAACTTCATTTCGTGATGATTTACCCCGCGATATAAGAAAAATATTTCCATGCCAAATTCGTGAGCGAAACGTTTGACTTCCATTTTTACTACCTCCTATTGGCACATAATTGGAATCTGTAATTCGGGTAACACGATGGGACATATTGAAACAACAATAACTCTCTTGATTTCCAGTGAGAAAATACAAAATTTGGATTCATATTCAAGCTCAAAGTGTTTACTTTCTAAAACATTCAGGTCACGTCTAAAAATTCCCTATCGTTCAAAGGTTATCTTCGAGACAGTTACCAAAGATGAGTTTTCAACACATTTTCAAATCGATTAATGCTCGAGAATAACTTGCAACTAAAGTGTTTTTTACCCAAAACTTCATTTCGAGATGATTTGTCCCGCTATATAAGAAAAATATTTCCAAGCCAAATTTGTGAGCGAAACGTTTGACTTCCATTTTTACTCCCTCCTATCGGCACATAATTGGAATCCGCATTTCGGGTAGCACGGTGAGACATTTTGAAACGACAATAACTCTCTTGATTTCCATTGAAAAAATAAAAATTTGTGTTCAAATTCAAGCTCAGGACGTGTACTTTCTAAAACATTCGGGCCACATCTAAAAATTCCTAACCGTTCAAAAGTTATCTTCGAGACGATTTCCGAAGATGAGTTTTCAACACATTTTCAGATTGATTAACGCTCGTGAATAACTTGCAGCCAAAGTATTTTTTACCCAAAAATTCAATTCGAGATGATTGATCCCGAGATACAAGAAAAATATTTCCAAGCCAAATTTATGAGCGTAACGTTTGACTTCCATTTTTACTCCCTCCTATCGGCACATAATTGGTATCTGTAGTTCGGGTAACACGGTGAGACATTTTGAAACGACAAGAAATTTCTTGATTTCCGATGAAAAAATACAAAATTTGTGTTCAAATGCAAGCTCAGAATGTGTACTTTCTAAAACATTCGGGCCACATCAAAATATTCCTCACCATTCAAAAGTTATCTCGAAAACGGTTACCGAAGATGAGTTTTCAACACATTTTCATATTGATTAACGCTCGTGAATAACTTGGAAACAAAGTATTTTTTACCCAAAACTTCATTTCGAGATGATTTATCCCACGATATAAGAAAAATATTTCCAAGCCAAATTCATGAGCGAAGCGTTTGACTTCCATTTTTACTCCCTCCTATCGGCACATAATTGGAATCCGTAATTCGGGTAACACGATGAGACATACTGAAACAACAATAACTCTGTTGATTTCCAATGAGAAAATACAAATATTGTATTCATATTCAACCTTAGAGTGTTTACCTTCTAAAACATTCAGGTCACATCTAAAAATTCCTTACCGTTCGAAAGTTATCTTCGACACAGTTACCAATGATGAGTTTTCAACACATTTTAAAATCGATTCACGCTCGAGAATAACTTGCGACTAAAGTATTTTTTACCCAAAACCTCATTTCAAGATGATTGATCCCACGATATAAGAAAAATATATCCAAGCCAAATTCGTGAGCGAAACGTTTGACTTCCATTTTTACTCCCTCTTATCGAGACATAATTGGAATCCATATTTCGGGTAATACGGTGAGACATTTTGAAATGACAATAAGTCTCTTGATTTCCATTGGAAAAAAAAAAATTGTGTTCAAATTCAAGCTCAGAATGTGTACTTTCTAAAACATTCGAGCCGCGTCTCAAAATTCCTAACCGTTCAAAAGTTTTCTTCGTGACGATTACCGAAGATGAGTTATTTTCAAATCGATTAACGCTCTGAATAACTTGCAACCAAAGTTTTTTTTTAGCCAAAAATTCATTTCGAGATGATTGATCTCACGGTATAAGAAAAATATTTCCAAGCCAAATTCGTGAGCGAAACGTTTGAGTTCCATTTTTACTCCCTCCTATCGACACATAATTGGAATCCGTATTTCGGGTATCGTGGTGAGACATATTGAAATGACAATAACTCTCCTGATTTCCAGGGAAAAAATACAAATTTTGTTTTCATATTCAAGCTCAGAGTGTGTACTTTCTAAAACATTAAGGCCACGTCTAAAAATTCCTTACCGTTCAAAAGTTATCTTTGAGACGGTTACCAAAGATGAGTTTTCAACACATTTTCAAATCGATTAACACTCGAGAATGACTTGCAACCAAAGTATTTTTTACCCAGGACTTCATTTCGAGGTGATTGATCCTGCAATATAAGAAAAATATTTCCAAGCCAAATTAAGGAGCGAAACGTTTCACTCCCATTTTTACTCCCTCTTATCGGCACATAATTGGAATCCGTATTTCGGGTAACACTGTGCGACATTTTGAAACGACAATAACCCGCTTGATTTCCATTGAAAATATAAAATTTTTTGTTCACATTCATGCTAAGAATGTGAACTTTATAGAACTTTAGGGCCGCGTATAAAAATTCCTAACTGTTCAGAAGTTACCTTCGAGACGATTACCGAAGATGAGTTTTCAACCCATTTTCAGATCGATTAACGCTCGTGAATAACTTGCAACCAAAGTATTTTTTATCGAAAACTTCAATTCGAGATTATTGATCCCGAGATATAAGAAAAATATTTCCAAGCCAAATTCATGAGCGTAACATTTGACATCCATTTTTACTCCCTCCCATCGGCACTTAATTGGAACCCGTATTTCGAATAAGACGGTGATTTTTGAAACAACAAGAACTCTTTTGATTTTTGATGAAAATATACAAAATTTGTGTTCAAATTAAAGCTCAGAATGTGTACTTTCTAAAACATTCGGGCCACGTCTAAAAATTCCTATCCGATCAAAAGTTATCTTCAAAATGGTTACCGAAGATGAGTTTTCAACACATTTTCAAATCGATTAACGCTCGTGAATAACTTGCAACCAAAGTATTTTTTACCCAAAACTTCATCTCAAGATGATTTATCCCGCGATATAAGAAAAATATTTCCAAGCCAAATTCATGAGCGAAACGTTTGACTTCTATTTTTACTCCGTCCTATCGACCCATTATTGGTATCCGTAATTCGTGCAACACGGAGAGACATATTGAAACGACAATAACTATCTTGATTTCCATTGAAAAAATACAAAATTTAAGTTCAAATTCAAGCTCAGAATGTGTATTTTCTAAAACATTGAGGCCGCGTCTAAAAATTCCTAACTGTTCAAAAGTTTTCTTTGAAACGGTTACCGAAGTTGAGTTTTCAACATATTTTCAAATCGATTGATACACTGAATAACTTGCAGCGAAAATATTTTTTTCCCAAAACTTCAATTCGAGATGATTGATCCTGTGATATAAGCAAAAATTTCCAAGCCAAATTTGTGAGGGAAACGTTTGACTTCCATTTTTACTCCCCCCTATCGGCACAAAATTAGAATCCGTAATTCGGGTAACACGGTGAGACATACTGAAACGACAATAACTCTCTTGATTTCCATTGGAAAAATACAAAATTTGTGTTCAATTTCAAGTTCAGAATGTGTACTTTCTAAGACATTAAGGCTGTATCTAAAAATTCCAAACCGTTCAAAAGTTTTCTTCGAAACGGTTACCGACGTTGAGTTTACAATACATTTTCAAATCGATTGACACTCTGAATAACCTGCGGCAAATGAATTTTTAACCCAAAACTTCATTTTAGGATGATTGATAATGCGATATAAGAAAAAATTTCCAAGCGAAATTCGTGTGCGAAACGTTTGACTTCCATTTTTACTCCCTCCTACTGGCACGTAATTGGAATCCGAAATTCGGGTAACGCAGTGCGACATATTGAAACGGCAATAACTCTCTTGATTTCCATTGAAAAAATAAAAAATTTCTGTTCAAATTCAAGCTCAGAATGTGTAATTTCTAAAACATTAAGGCCGCGTCAATAAATTCCTAACCGTTCAAAAGTTTTCTTCGAAACGGTTACCGAAGTTGAGTTTTCAATACATTTCCAAATCGATTGACGCTCTGAATAACTTGCAGCGAAAGTATTTTTTACCCAAAACTTCATTTCGTGATGATTGATCCTGCGATAGAAGAAAAATATTTCCAGGCCAAATTCTTGAGCGAAACGTTTGACTTCAATGTTTACTCCCTCCTATCGGCACAAAATTGGAATCCGTAATTCGGGTAACACGGTGAGACATATTGAAACGGCAATAACTCTCTTGATTTCAAGTAAAAAAATAAAAATTTTGTGTTCGTATTCAAGCTCAGAATGTGTACTTTCTAAAACATTCATGCCACGTCCAAAAATTCCTAACCGTTCAAAAGTTATCTTCGAAACGGTTACAAAAGATGAGTTTTAAACACATTTTCAAATCGATTAACGCTCGTGAATAACTTGCAACAAAAGTATTTTTTACCCAAAACTTCATTTCGAGATGACTGATCCCGTGGTAAAAGATAAATATTTCCAAGCCAAGTTCGTGAGCGAAACGTTTGACTTCCATTTTTACTCCTTCCTATCGGCACATAATTGGAATCCGTAATTTGGGTAACACGGTGAGACATACTAAAACGACAATAACTCTCTTAATTTCCATTAAAAAAATACAAAATTTGTGTTCAAATTCAAGCTCAGAATGTGTGCTTTCTAGAACATTCAGGCCACGTCTAAAAATTCCTAACCGTTCAAAAGTTATTTTCGAAACGGTTACCGAAGTTTAGTTTTCAACACATTTTCAAATCGATTGACGCACTGAATAACTTGCAGCGAAAGTATTTTTTACCCAAAACTTAAATTCGAGATGATTGATCCCGTGATATAAGAAAAATATATCCTAGCCAAATTCGTGAGCGAAACGTTTGACTTCCATTTTTACTCCCTCCTATCGGCACATAATTGGAATCCGTAATTCGGGTAACACAGCGAGACACACTAAAACGACAATAACTCTCTTGATTTTCGTTGAAAAAATACAAATTTGTGTTCAACTTCAAGCTCAGAATGTGTACTTTCAAAAACAGTAAGGCCACATCCAAAAATTCCTAACCATTCAAATGTTTTCTTCAAATCGATTGACGCACTGAATAACTTGCAGCGAAAGTATTTTTTACCCAAAACTTAAATTCGAGATGATTGATCCCGTGATATAAGAAAAATATTTCCTAGCCAAATTTGTGAGCGAAACGTTTGACTTCCATTTTTACTCCCTCCTATCGGCACATAATTGGAATCCGTAATACGGGTAACACAGCGAGACATACTGAAACGACAATAACTCTCTTGATTTCCATTGAAAAAATACAAAATTTGTGTTCAATTTCAAGCTCAGAATGTGTACTTTGTAAAATATTAAGGCCGCGTCTAAAAATTCCTAACCGTTCAAAAGTTATCTTCGAGACGGTTACAGAAGATGAGTTTTAAACACATTTTCAAATCGATTAACGCTCGTGAATAACTTGCAAAAAAAGTATTTTTTACCCAAAACTTCATTTCGAGATGACTGATCCCGTGGTAAAAGATAAATATTTCCAAGCCAAATTCGTGAGCGAAACGTTTGACTTCCATTTTTACTCCTTTCTATCGGCACATAATTGGAATTCGTAATTTGGGTAACAGGGTGAGACATACTGGAACGACAATAACTCTCTTGATTTCCATTAAAAAAATACAAAATTTGTGTTCAAATTCAAGCTCAGAATGTGTGCTTTCTAAAACATTCAGGCCGCGTCTAAAAATTCCTAACTGTTCAAAAGTTTTTTTCGAAAAGGTTACCGAAGTTGAGTTTTCAACACATTTTGAAATCGATTGACGCACTGAATAACTTGCAGCGAAAGTATTTTTTTCCCAAAACTTCAATTCGAGATGATTGATCACGTGATGTAAGAAAAATATTTCCTAGCCAAATTCGTGATCGAAACGTTTGACTTCCAGTTTTACTCCCTCCTATCGGCACATAATTGGAATCCGTAATTCGGGTAACACGGTGAGACATAACGAAACGACAATAACTCTCTTGATTTCCATCGAAAAAATACAAAATTTGTGTTCAATTTCAAGCTCAGATTGTGTACTTTCTAAAACATTCTGGCCACGTCTAAAAATTGCTAACCGTTCAAATGTTTTCTTCGAAACGGTTACTGAAGTTGAGTTTTCAACACATTTTCAAATAGATTGGCGCACTGAATTACTTGCAGTGAAAGTATTTTTTTTACCCAAAACGTCAATTCGTGATGATTGATCACGTGATATAAGAAAAAAATTTCCAAGGCAAATTTGTGAGCGAAACATTTGACTTCCATTTTTACTCCCTCCTATCGGCATATAATTGCAATCCGTAATTCGGGTAACACGGTGAGACATAATGAAATGACAATAACTCTCTTGATTTCCATCGAAAAAATAAAAAAATTTGTGTTCAATTTCAAGCTCAGAATGTGTACTTTCTAAAACATTCAGGCCGCGTCTAAAAATTCCTAACCGTTCAAAAGTTTTCTTCAAAACGGTTATTGAAGTTGAGTTTTCAACACATTTTCAAATCGATTGACGCACTGAAAAACTTGTAGCGAAAGTATTTTTTACTCAAAAATTGATTTCGAGATGATTGATCCCGTGATATAAGAAAAATATTTCCAAGCCAAATTCGTGAGCGAAACGTTTGGCTTCCATTTTTACTCCCTCCTATTGGCACATAATCGAAATCCGTAATTCGGGTAACACGGTGAGACATATTGAAACAACAGTAACTCTCTTGATTTCCACTGTAAAAATACAAAATTTGTGTTCAATTTCAAGCTCAGAAAGTGTACTTTCTAAAACATTCAGGCCACGTCTAAAAATTCCTAACCGTTCAAATGTTTTCTTCGAAACGGTTACCGAAGTTGAGTTTTCAATACACTTTCAAATCGATTGACGCTTTGAACAACTTGCAGCGAAAACATTTTTTACCCAAAACTTCATTTTGAGATGATTGATCCCGCGTTATAAGAAAAATATTTTCAAGCCAAATTCATGAGCGAAACATTTGACTTCCATTTTTACTCCCTCCTATCGGCACATAATTGGAATCCGTAATATGGGTAACAGAGCGAGACATACTGAAATGACAATAACCCTCTTGATTTCCATCGAAAAATACAAAATTTGTGTTCAATTTCAAGCTCAGAATGTGTACTTTCTAAAACATTCAGGCCGCGTCCAAAAATTCCTAACCATTCAAATGTTTTCTTCAAAACGGTTACCGAAGTTGAGTTTTCAATACATTTTCAAATCGATTGACGCTCTGAATAACTTGCAGCGAAAGTATTTTTTGCCCAAAACTTCATTTCGCGATGATTGATCCCGCGATGTAATAAAAATATTTCGAGGTCGAATTTGTGAGCGAAACGTTTGACTTCCATTTTTACTCCCTCCTATCGGCACATAATTGGAATCCGTAATACGGGTAACACAGCGAGACATACTGAAATGACAATAACTCTCTTGATTTCCGTTGAAAAAATACAAAATTTGTGTTCAATTTCAAGCTCAGAATGTGTACTTTCTAAAGCATTCAGGCCGCGTCTAAAAATTCCTAACCATTCAAATGTTATCTTCGAGACGGTTACAGAAGATGAGTTTTAAACACATTTTCAAATCGATTAACGCTCGTGAAAAACTTGCAACAAAAGTATTTTTTACCTAAAACTTCATTTCGAGATGACTGATCCCGTGGTAAAAGATAAATATTTCCAAGCCAAATTCGTGAGCGTAACGTTTGACTTCCATTTTTACTCCCTCCTATCGGCACATAATCGGAATCCGTAATTCGGGTAACACGGTAAGATATATTGAAACGACAGACTCTCCTACTTTCCATTGAAAAAGTACAAAATTTGTGTTCAATTTCATGCTCAGAATGTGTACTTTCTAAAACTTTCAGGCCGCATCTAAAAATTCCTAACCGTTCAAAAGTTATCTTCGAGATGGTTACAGAAGATGAGTTTTAAACACATTTTCAAATCGATTAACGCTCGTGAATATCTTGCAACAAAACTTTTTTTTACCCAAAACTTCATTTCGAGATGATTGATCCCACGGTATAAGAAAAATATTTCCAAGCCAAATTCGTTAGCGAAACGTTTGACTTCCATTTTTATTCCCTCCAATCGGCACATAATTGGAATATGTAATTAGGGTAACACGGTGAGGCATATTGAAACGACAATAACTCTCTTGATTTCCATTGAAAAAATACAAAATTTCTGTTCAAATTCAAGCCTAGAATGTGTACTATCTAAAAAATTTAGGCCTCGTCTAAAAATTCCTAGCCGTTCAAACATTTTCTTCGAAACGGTTGCCGAAGTTAAGTTTTCAACACATTTTCAAATCGAATAATTCTCTGAATAACGTGTAGTGAAAGTATTTTTTACCCAAAAATTCATTTTGAGATGATTGATCCCACAGTATAAGAAAAATATTTTGAAGCCAAATTCGTGAGCGAAACGTTTGACTTCCATTTTTACTCCCTCCTATCGGCAAATAATTGGAATCCGTAATTCGAGTAACACAGTGAGACATATTGAAACGACATTAACTCTCTTCATTGCAAGTTAAAAATACCAATTTTGTGTTCCAATTCAAGCTCAAAATGTGTACTTTCTAAGACATTCATCCTGCGTCCAAAAATTCCTAACCGTTCAAAAGTTATCTTAGAAACGGTTACCGAAGTTGAGTTTTCAACACATTTTCAAATCGATTGACGCTCTGAATAACTTGCAGCGAAAGTATTTTTTACCCAAAACTTCATTTCGAGGTGATTGATCCCACGATATAAGAAAAATATTTCTAGGCCAAATTCGTGAGCGAAACGTTTGACTTCCATTTTTAC
The DNA here is from genome assembly GCA_963669245.1 of Quercus cerris. Classification (NCBI taxonomy): domain Eukaryota; kingdom Viridiplantae; phylum Streptophyta; class Magnoliopsida; order Fagales; family Fagaceae; genus Quercus; species Quercus cerris. Next base: position 77,298,162 of record OY770007.1, read on the forward strand.
TCCCTCCTCTCGGCACGGAATTGGAATTCGTAATTTAGGTAACATGGTGAGACATATTGAAACGACAATAACTCTCTCGATTTCAAGTCAAAAAATACAAATTTTGCTTTCAAATTCAAGCTCAGAATGCGTACTTTCTATGTCATTGGGGCCGCGTCTAAAAATTCCTAACCGTTCAAAAGTTATCTTCGAAACGATTACCGAAGATGAGTTTTCAATACATTTTCAAATCGATTAACGCACGTGAATAACTTGTAGCGAAAGTATTTTTTACCCAAGACTTCATTTCGGGATGATTGATCCCAAGGTATAAGAAAAATATTTCCAAGCTAGATTCGTGACCGACATGTTTGACTTCCATTCTTACTCCCTCCTTTCGGCACGTAATTGGAATCCGTAATTCGGGTAACACGGTGAGATATATTCAAACGACAATAACTCTCTTGATTTCCAGTCAAAAAATACAAATTTTGCATTCAAATTCAAGCTCAGAATGTGTGCTTTCTATGTCATTGAGGCCGTGTCTAAAAATTCCTAACCGTTCAAAAGTTATCTTCGAAACGATTACCGAAGATGAGTTTTGAATACATTTTCAAATCGATTAACGCTCGTGAATAACTTGCAGCGAAAGTATTTTTTACACAAAAATTCTTTTCGAGGTGATTTGTCCTGCGATATAAAAAACATATTTCCAAGCCAAATTCGTGAGCAACACGTTTGACATCCATTATTACTCCCTCCCATCGGCACGTAATTGGAATCCGTAATTCGGGTAACACGGTGAGACATGTTGAAACGATAATAACTCTTTTGATTTCCAATCGAAAAATACAAATTTTATGTTCAAATTCAAGCTCATAATGCATACTTTCTATGACATTCAGGCCGCGTCTAAAAATTCCTAACCGTTCAAAAGTTATCTTCGAAATGATTACCGAAGATGAGTTTTCAATACATTTTCAAATCAATTAACGCACGTCAATAACTTGTAGCGGAAGTATTTTTTACCCAGGACTTCATTTCGAGATGATTGATCCCGAGATATAAGAAAAATATTTCCAAGCCAGATTCGTGATCGACGCGTTTGACTTCCATTCTTACTCCCTCTTTTCGGCACGTAATTGGAATCCGTAATTCGGGTAACCCAGTGAGACTTATTGAAACGACAATAACTCTCTTGATTTCCAGTCAAAAAACACAAAATTTGTGTTCAAATTCAAGCTCAGAATGTGTATTTTCTAAAACTTTTAGGCCGCATCTAAAAATTCCTAACCGTTCAAAAGTTATCTTCGACACAGTTACCGAAGTTCAGTTCTCAACACATTTTCAAATCAATTAACACTCTGAATAACTTGCAGCGAATGTATTTTTTACCCAAAACTTCATTTCGAGATGATTGATCCTGTGATATAAGAAAAATATTTCCAAGCCAAATTCGTGAGCGAAACGTTTGTCTACAATTTTTTCCCCTCCTATCGGTACAAAATTGGAATCCATAATTCGAGTAACACGGTAAGACATATTGATATGAGAATAAGTCTCTTGATTTCGAGTCAAAAAATACAAATTTTGTGTTCGAATTCAATCTCAGAATGTGCACTTTCTAAAACAATTAGGCTGCGTCTAAAAATTCCTAACCGTTCAAAGGTTATCTTCGAGACGATTACCAAAGATGAGTTTTCAGTACATTTCCAAATCGATTAACACTCGTGAATAACTTGCAGCCAAAGTATTTTTTACCCAAAACTTCATTTCGAAATGATTGATCCCGTGATATAAGAAAAATATTTCCAAGCCAAATTTGGGAGCAAAACGATTGACTACCATTTTTACTCCCTCCTATCGGCATATAACTGGAATCTGTAATTCAGGTAACACGGTGAGACATATTGAAACGACAATAACTCTCTTGAGTTCCGGCCAAAAAATACAAATTTTGTGTTCAAATTCAAGCTCAGAATGTGTAATTTCTTAAACATTCAGGCCGCGTCTAAAAATTCCAAACCGTTCAAAAGTTATCTTCGAGACGATTACCGAAGACGAGTTTTCAACACATTTTAAAGTCGATTAACACTCGTGAATAACTTGCAGCGAAAGTATTTTTTACCCAAAACTTCAATTCAAGATGATTGATGCCGCGATATAAGAAAAATATTTCAAAGCCAAATTCGTGAGCGAAACATTTGTCTACCATTTTTACTCCCTCCTATCGGCACATAATTGGAATCCGTAATTCGGGTAACACGGTGAGATATATTGAAATGACAATAACTCTCTTGATTTCCACTGAAAAAATGCAAAATTTTTGTTCAAATTCAAGCTCAAAATGTGTACTTTCAAAAACATTCAGGGCGCGTCCAAAAATTCCTGACCGTTCAAAAGTTATCTTCGAAATGGTTACCGAAGTTGAGTTTTCAACACATTTTCAGATCGATTGAAGCTCTAAATAACTTGCTGCGAAAGTATTTTTTACACAAAAATTCATTTCGAGATGATTGATCCCACGATATAAGAAAAATATTTCCAGGCCAAATTCGTGAGTGAAACGTTTGACTTCCATTTTTACTCCCTCCGATTGGCACAGAATAGGAATCCGTAATTCGGGTAACACAGTGTGACATATTGAAACCACAATAACTCTCTTGATTTCTATTGAAAAATACAAATTTCTAGTTCAAATTCAAGCTCAGAATGTGTAGTTTCTAAAACATTCAGGCCGCGTCTAAAAATTCATAACCGTTCAAAAGTCATCTTCGAGACGATTATTGAAGACGAGTTTTCAACACATTTTCAAGTCGATTAACACTTGTGAATAACTTGCAGCGAAAGTATTTTTTACCCAAAACTTCATTTCGAGATGATTGATCCCGTGATACAAGAAAAATATTTCCAAGCCAAATTCGTGAGCGACACGTTTGACTTCCATTTTTACTCCCTCCTATCGGCGCAAAATTGGAATCCGTAATTCGGCTAAAACGGTGAGACATTTTGAAACGACAATAACTCTCTTGATTTCCACTAAAAAAATACAAATTTTGATTTCAAATTCATTCTCAGAATGTGTACTTTCTAAAACGTTCATGCCGCGTCTAAAAATTCCTAACCGTTCAAAAGTTATCTTTGAAACGGATACCGAGGATGAGTTTTCAACACATTTTCAAATCGATTGATGCTTTGAATAACTTGCAGCGAAAGTATTTTCCCCAAAACTTCAAGTCGAGATGACTGATCTTGAGATATAAGAAAAATTGTTAGGTTCTAGGGTCTTAGGATTTTATGTATTTAGAACTCTAATTTGTAATGTTGGCAAACTATGATCAAAACATTGTATTTAGTCTTATTTAGACTTGCTCAAAGTTGGTTTAATATTGTAAAGTTGGAATTGAGTGGCTGCAGAAGTACTTGGGACTTTCGGCCTGGCTCGATCGATAGAAGAATAGACTCGATCGATCGAAAATCGCACAGGTTGAATTTCTGCAGAATTTTCAACTCAGCCCTACTTCATTAAACGTTTAGGGTTTTATGTTTTTACCCTAGGTATATAAACTAAACCCTATCCACATTTTTGTAGGTTGTCCATATTGTATTGTTGCTCATACATTGCTGTTTTGTGTGAATCTCTTGTGAGATCTTTGAGGAGCTTTCCTTTACACAAAACTTAGGGTTTTTATGGTGGAGATGATTTCAACATCTTGAAGATCATTACTGTTGCAACCATTGGAACTTAAAGAAAAGCAAGCGGGGAGCTTGTAGCTGATTGAGGAATTCAAGAAAGAAGTAGTTCGTGGATTCGGAGCCTGCGCGTGGTCGTGTCAGGAAGTTCTACTGGTGGGTAGCATTAGGAAGTCGAGCGGGGAGCTTGTAGTCCTTTTGTACGAACTTTAATTCTTTCATAGTGAATTCAGGTTAGCCTTGAGGATCGGTGGGTCAAATCCTCCCCAGGTTTTTACCGTCTGGTTTCCTGGGTGATCATATCTTGTGTTATTTATTTTCCGCTGCTTTATATTCTTGAGATGATTGTTTAGATTGTTTTAACCTAGAATTGCTTAATTTGACTAAGTAACAACTTGGCTAATTAATCTAGGCTACGCAATCTGTGTGTTTAAGGGGTCTAAAACCGTTCAAGTGGTATCAGAGCGTGGTAGCTCTTTTTGTTTGAGATTTTTAATCTCTGAGCTGATCCTTGACCCCTGTTGTCATGGAGCATGGACACTCTCTGTTTGTTCCTCCTCATTTTGATGGGAACAACTATGCTTATTGGAAAGTAAGGATGAAAGCATTCCTGAAATCCATTGATGAAAGGGTTTGGAATTCCGTTGAATACGGATGGGAGAAGCCCGCTACTCCTGTGAGTGAGTGGCAAACTTCTGAAAAAGAAGCAGCAAGCTTCAATAGCAAAGCTATGAATGCTATCTTTAATGCTGTTTCTATGGAGGAATTTAAGAGAATCTCTAATGTTGAGGTTGCTCATACTGCTTGGAAAATCCTCCAAACTGTGCATGAAGGCACAAAGGCAGTTAAGATAAACAAGTTGCAGCAATTAACTTCTAGGTTTGAAAACATTAGGATGTCTGATGATGAATCCTTTGATGAATTTTATGCCAAACTGAATGATATTGTTAATTCTGCTTTTAATTTGGGTGAAATCTATGATCAACCTAAGATTGTTAGGAAGATCCTTAGATCCTTAACTGAAGACTTTAGACCCAAAGTGACTGCCATAACTGAAAGCAAGGATGTGGACTCCTACCCTGTTGATGAGCTTGTAGGATCTCTTCAATCCTATGAGTCTGACCTACCTAAAGTGAACAAATCCAAATCAATGGCTCTTAAGTCAGTTGATGATGTTGATGGTGGTGGATTTGATGATGAGCTCTCTGCTACAGAGATTGCCTATCTTGCCAAAAACTTTAAGAACTTTCTTAGGAATACAAATAGAAAGGCAAGAAGTACTTACACTGCTGAACCTAGAAATTTTAGGAAGAATGATCCCACTAAGGTTAACAATTTTGAAAAACCTAGAGAAAATTCTGGTCAATCTTCTAATAACTCTTTGGGTCCTCAGTGTTTTGGCTGTCAAGGGTATGGTCATGTGAAATCTGAATGTCCTACATTCTTAAGGACTAAGGGTAAAGCTATGGCTGTAACCCTTAGTGATAATGAGGTTTCTAATGATGAGTCCGGTGGTGACGAGGATGAAAACTTCATTGCTTTCACGGCTACTGCTATAGTCAATGAAAGCATATCTGTTGAAGAGAACCCTTCTGATGGGGAACTCTCTGAAGATGCAGATCTTCAAGAGGCTTATAACAAACTTTGCAAAATTGCTGCAAAGGATGCTATGAAAGTTGATCTTGGCCTAAAGAAAATTGATTCTCTTGAGCTTGAAAAGAGAAATTTACTTGTTAAACTGTTTGATGCTAATGAACTTTTGAATAATGTTAAATCTGAGAACATGCTTTTGCTTGATAAAGTTAGAACTTTGGAACATGATTTATCTGTTGCTAGATCTGCTAGTTCTAAACTTGATCACATGCTGAATGTTCAAAAGTATCCTTCTGATAAAACTGGGTTAGGGTATGTTGAAAGCATCTTTGATACTGGACCACATTCCACTACTTTTGTTCCTTCTTCTTCTTCTGAACCTTCTGTGAGTGAGGTTGTGAGTGAAACTGTCAAACCTTCTGTGAGTGAGGTAGTTAAACCTGTAGAAGTTTCACCACCCAAGAATATTAGGGTAGACTTAAGAGAATCTAAACCTAAGGAGCCTACCAAATCTAAGGACAAGATGCATGGTAAACCTGTTTGGGTTTGTCATTATTGTGGTAAGTCTGGACATATTCGTCCTAACTGTTACAAGCTTCAAGCTGATAAGAGAGCAAATAAACCAAAAGTGCCTGTGCCTCAAGCACAAGATCCTATGGCATTAATTGGTGAATTGGTAAAGGTGTTAAACCTTTATTCCAATCATGGAGTTGGGAATCACTCAAATGTGAATAAGAACTCCAATGCTCATGGTGCATCTAAAAAGTTTTGGATGCAAAAGACTCGAACTAATTGAGTCTTTCTGACATGGTCCTTGTGCTTCATTGCTCTATTCTTTTGTGACCATTGTTCTTTGTTTTATTTTGTGTTCTTTTTTTTCTAGGACTTGCATTGCATTACATTCATGCATTTCATTCTAGGATTTATTTGTTTTCCTTTTAAATAAAAAAAAAAAAAAAAAAAGGGGAAGCAAAATTTATGTTAAACATAATGTTCTTGATTTTTGAAAAACAAGGTTGGTCAATTTATTTACACATAACATGTCTTATGTACCTTGTTTAGCTTGGATGAGCTTACTTTATTGCACTTTACTAGTTTGAGCTTTGTAGTGCATGTTGTGTGGGAAAGATGTTTATGGTGTTTATCACTTTGTCTTAATCTTGAAGTCACATGTTATTTAACTGTCGGACTTGATCCTTTTGAGAAAGGCATAAATAACCATCTCACCACTGTTCACTAGCCAATCATGAACACCTTAGTGCATATCATAAGATTCTGTGCTAGAGAAAGTGTAGCACATGCACAAAAAGAACATAAGGTGTAGCCTCAAATTAAATTAAAACTGGTGTGTACTATTAGGCTTGATGCCAATTCACTTAATTCAAACCGGTGTGTACTATTAGGCTGAATGCCATCTCATACAAATAAGAGGCAAAAATACAAGAAACTTACATGATTGCAAGCTTTTGTTCTAGGAGATGTGGGAGTTATAGGATGTAACTCTTTAGGTGATAGTCTCTTTTGAATTCTATGTGATGAATTTTGTAGACTTTGTGATTGATTGCGATTCACATATCACCTCACATGTATCTCAAGTTTTTGCTAGTATCACACACGACACAAGTTACTCTTTGTTAAACACTGTACATGCTAGTGTGTATTTTTGGTCTGACCAACCAAGTTTGAAAATATCTTGAGATTTATGCACAACATATTTGTTGCTTGAGAAAATTCAATGGGAGTTTGATTGAAATTTGTGTTAAGAAAATTGGGTTCAAAATTTTGGGTTTTTTGAAAAAGCATTCCATCTCATACTCATGCATTTTGTTTCTTCAATTTAATGCTTTGAGGAGTTATTTTCAAAATTAGGCTTGTGTTTTTCAAAAACTGTGATTTTTCCAAAATTTAGTGAGTCTCTGCCCATTTCGATCGATCCAGCCTGTTTTTCGATCAATCGAAAAAGTGCTCTCATTTGTCTTAAAATGACTGTGCTTTTCAATTGATCGAATGTATTTTTCGATCGATCGAATATCGTGGAAAAGCTTTTTTAAAAGATCAGTTCTGACTTTTTCAAAGTTTCTATTCAAAACTTTTCAAACTTTTTCTCTCTCTCTCCGCGTTGGCAAGGCTCCACCTTAGAGATTTTTTGTCGTTTTCCTCCGTTGTTTTTACAAAATCTCTCTTTCCTCAAGCCGGTAAGACTCTTTTGCCCTTCCTTTTGATGTTATTTTCATTATTTTATGCATAAATCCATGCATTTAAGGGTAATTTTCAGACTTTATTCTTTTTGGATTTTCTGTTGATTCAAGCCTTATTTTATGAAATTGTTCATTGGGTTTTTGTGGGGACACATCATACTAATGATCCTTGGTGGTTAATTTGATCAATTTTGAGTTTGATGAAAAATTGAAAATTCTAGGGTTTGTTCTTGATCCGAATTGGGGCTTTTGTTAAATTGGGTAGAATTTGATGAAATTGGCTTGTTGTGTTGGTGTAATTAAGCATTATAATCTATGTGCTGTGTTTTGTAATGCTCAATTCATCAATTTAGTTGCAAAATTTTTCAAGTGGTTTTTTAAATTTTTGGGATTTTTGATAGAAATTCCGTGTTCAAGCCAATTTTGTCCAATTACTCTCAATTAAACTTAATTTGTCACTGCATTTAGATCATGCATCACAACATTTTATTGTTCATGCATCATATAGATTTTTGTTCTATATTATTTATTGTGCTAATTTGCAGTCTGCCCTTGGTTTTGTTTTCTCTTGTTTCTTTGTGTTTTTCTCTTTGTGTCTCTGTCCTTTCCTTAGCACTATGCCTAGGAAAACTAGAGCCCGTAGGAGTGTTCCCTCACCTTCTCCTTCACCCCCTCCATCCTTTGATAGTGAGAGGTTTCCGAGTGAGAAAAACCAAGAGATTTTTGAGAAGCTGAACATTAGGAGAAAGATTTGGGCTGAGCGTTCTGTGCTGTTAGATGAGCTTGATCCTGCCATTAGGGCAAATTTTGAGCGTCGGGGTTGGTTACCCTTGGTGGATGTTTCTGATCCTCCTCCACCTTCTGCCTTGATTAGAGAGTTCTATTCGAACATCTCTATCCGCGTCTATGATTCTAACACTCTAGTTAAGAGTTGGATACGAGGCGTAGAGTACACCATTACTCCTCGGGTAGTGGCTGATGCTCTAGGGGTACCTTTGGTCCCGCATCCTGTCTATCCTTATGATGAGTCTCCCGAGATTAGCGATGTTTTGTCGTACGTCACTGGTACTACTATCCAGTGGGGTTCTGATCCTCGGATCACTTCTGCTGAGCTCTCTGGGTTGCACTATCTGTTCTTTAGGATAGCTTGTCATTCGATCTGGCCTATTTCCCATGTTCACACCATTCCTCTTGAGAGGTGTGTTTTTCTGTACGCTCTTGTTACTGATGCTCCTATTAGTTTTCCCCATCTTTTTCTTCGTTCTTTGAACGAAGTTTATAGGAGTTCATCTACTGCTCATGCTCTTGTTCATCCTATTTTCATTCATAGGATCCTTCTCTATCTTGAGCTTAGTGGCTTTCCTTCCTCTCAGCCCGTTCATGTGATAGGTCCTATAGATGCGTCTTTTCTTAGACTGAGGGCCGCTCATCTTCGAGCTGGTTCTAAACACCCTAGATCTGAGCCCTCTAGTAGCGCACCTCCTCCTTCTTCTTCTGCAGGTCTTGCTGGTGAGGATATTCCTATTCTAGTTGGTGATGATGCTGCTGCTGCTGATGTTCCTCCATCTCCTTCGGCCGACTTTGATGGTCGTCGTACTTTGGAGACTGTCATGACTGTTCAGCAGGCTCATGGTCAGATTTTGGTGGACTTGCTGGATGAGATTCGTGCTCTCCGAGCTGATATTGCGCGTCTTCATTCACCCTCACCACCTCCTTTTGATGGCGACTTGTGATTGCCCTTTGGCATTCCGTCACAAAAAGGGGGAGTGGAGTTTTGACTTGTAGTAGAGTTTTTGTAGTTAGGGGGAGATTTTTTTTTGTTTTAGAGGATCTTGTGGAGTTTTTAGATTGTATCTATGTGCTTCACTTTGTATATCATTTTTGGGGATATTCATGTTAGGGGGAGTAACATTGATTGATATACATGATATTTTTTATTGATTCTTGTTGCTTTGTGATTCACTGCGTATTGATTTATATTTATGAGTTGATCATTCATATATGTCTTTATTTTGAATTATGTGAATCCTACAAGAATGTTATACCTATTGTTTTACTCTTTACTGTCACACATACGTTTATGCGTTTGTTGAGTATTTCAGGATTATACAGGTTGATTCAACTAAGCTGCTGTCTACACTTGCAACTATGAATAGCAGTTAGGCTGAATTGAATTTTATGAGCATTATCTTTGTAAAGGGCTTTTTATTTGTAAAACTTTGAGCTGTTAATTAGGGTTTTGTCACGGATTGCCAAAGGGGGAGTTTGTTAGGTTCTAAGGTCTTAGGATTTTATGTATTTAGAACTCTAATTTGTAATGTTGGCAAACCATGATCAAAACATTGTATTTAGTCTTATTTAGACTTGCTCAAAGTTGGTTTAATATTGTAAAGTTGGAGTCGAGTGGCTGCAGAAGTACTTGGGACTTTCGGCCTGGCTCGATCGATCGAAGAATAGACTCGATCGATCGAAAATCGCACAGGTTGAATTTCTGCAGAATTTCCAACTCAGCCCTACTTCATTATACGTTTAGGGTTTTATGTTTTTACCCTAGGTATATAAACTAAACCCTAGCCACGTTTTTGTAGGTTGTCCATATTGTATTGTTGCTCATACATTGCTGTTTTGTGTGAATCTCTTGTGAGATCTTTGAGGAGCTTTCCTTTACACAAAACTTAGGGTTTTCATGGTGGAGATGATTTCAACATCTTGAAGATCATTACTGTTGCAACCATTGGAACTTAAAGAAAAGCAAGCGGGGAGCTTGTAGCTGATTGAGGAATTCAAGAAAGAAGTAGTCTGTGGATTCGGAGCCTGCGCGTGGTCGTGTCAGGAAGTTCTACTGGTGGGTAGCATTAGGAAGTCGAGCGGGGAGCTTGTAGTCCTTTTGTACGAACTTCAATTCTTTCATAGTGAATTCAGGTTAGCCTTGAGGATCGGTGGGTCAAATCCTCCCCAGGTTTTTACCGTCTGGTTTCCTGGGTGATCATATCTTGTGTTATTTATTTTCCGCTGCTTTATATTCTTGATATGATTGTTTAGATTGTTTTAACCTAGAATTGCTTAATTTGACTAAGTAACAACTTGGCTAATTAATCTAGGCTACGCAATCTGTGTGTTTAAGGGGTCTAAAACCGTTCAAAAATATTTCCAAGCCGAATTCGTGAGCGACACGTTTGACTTCCATTTTTACTCCCTCTTGTCGGCACATAATTGGAATCCGTAATTCGGGTAACACGGTGGGACATTTTGAAACGACAATAACTCTCTCGATTTTCATCGATAAAATACAAATTTCGTGTTCAAATTCAAGTTCAGAATGTTTACTTTCTAAAACATTTAGGCCGCGTCCAAAAATTCCTAACTGTTCAGAAGTTATCTTCGAGACGATTACCGAAGATGAGTTTTCAATACATTTTCAAATCAATTAACGCTCGTGAATAACCTGCAGCGAAAGTATTTTTTATCCAAAACATCATTTCAGGATGATTGATCTCGCGATATAAGAAAAATATTTCCAAGCTGAATTCGTGAGCGAAATGTTTGACTTCCATTTCAACTCCTTCCTATCGGCAAATAATTTGAATCCGTAATTCGGGTAACAAGGTGAGACATATTGAAACGACAATAACTCTCTTGATTTCCAATGAAAAACAGCAAAATTTGTGTTCAAATTGAAGCTCAGAATGCGTACTTTCTATGACATTCAGGCCGCGTCTAAAAATTCCTAACCATTCAAAAGTTATCTTTGAAACGATTACCGAAGATGAGTTTTCAATACATTTTCAAATGGATTAACGCTCGTGAATAACTTGCAGCGAAAGTATTTTTTACCCAAGACTTCATTTCGAAATGATTGGTCCAGCGATATAAAAAACATATTTGCAAGCCAAATTCATGAGCGACACGTTTGACATCCATTATTACTCCCTCCTATCGGCACATAATTGGAATTCGTAATTCGGGTAACCCGGTAAGACATATTGAAACGGGAATATCTCTCTTGCTTTCCAGTCAAAAAATACAAAATATGTGTTCAAATTCAAGCTCAGAATGTTTACTTTCTAAAACATTCAGGCTGCGTCTAAAAATTCCTAACCATTCAAAAGTTTTCTTCTAGACGAATGCCGAAGATGAGTTTTCAACACATTTTCAAATTGATTAACGCTCGTGAATAACTTGCAGCGAAAGTATTTTTTACCCAAAACTTCATTTCAAGATGATTGATCCCGTGATACAAAAAAAATATTTCCAAGCCAAATTCGTGAGCGACACGTTTGACTTCCATTTTTACTCCCTCCTATCGGCGCAAAATTGGAATCCATAATTCGGCTAAAACGGTGAGACATTTTGAAACGACAATAACTCTCTTGATTTCCACTGAAAAAATACAAATTTTGATTTCAAATTCATGCTTAGAATGTGTACTTTCTATAACGTTCATGCCGTGTCTAAAAATTCCTAACCGTTCAAAAGTTATCTTTGAAACGGTTACCGAGGATGAGTTTTCAACACATTTTCAAATCGATTGATGCTCTAAATAACTTGCAGAGAAAGTATTTTTTTCCCCAAAACTTCATGTCGAGATGACTGATCTTGAGATATAAGAAAAATATTTTCAAGCCGAATTCGTGAGCGACACGTTTGTCTTCCATTTTTACTCCCTCCTGTTGGCACATAATTGGAATCCGTAATTCGGGTAACACGGTGAGACATTTTGAAACGACAATAACTCTCTCGATTTTCGTCGATAAAATACAAATTTCGTGTTCAAATTCAAGCTCAGAATGTTTACTTTCTAAAACATTCAGGCCACGTCTAAAAATTCCTAACTGTTCAAAAGTTATCTTCGAGACGATTACCGAAGATGAGTTTTCAATATATTTTCAAATCAATTAACGCTCGTGAATAACCTGCAGCCAAAGTATTTTTTATCCAAAACATCATTTCAGGATGATTGATCCCGCGATATAAGAAAAATATTTCCAAGCTGAATTCGTGAGCGAAATGTTTGACTTCCATTTCAGCTCCCTCCTATCGGCAAATAATTGGAATCCGTAATTCGGGTAACAAGGTGAGACATATTGAAACGACAATAACTCTCTTGATTTCCAGTGAAAAACTGCAAAATTTGTGTTCAAATTGAAGCTCAGAATGCGTACTTTCTATGACATTCAGGCCGCGTCTAAAAATTCCTAACTGCTCAAAAGTTATCTTCGAAACGATTACCGAAGATGAGTTTTCAATACATTTTCAAATGGATTAACGCTCGTGAATAACTTGCAGCGAAAGTATTTTTTACCCAAGACTTCATTTCGAGATGATTGGTCCAGCGATATAAAAAACATATTTCCAAGCCAAATTCATGAGCGACACGTTTGACATCCATTATTACTCCCTCCTATCGGCACATAATTGGAATCCGTAATTCGGGTAACCCGGTAAGACATATTGAAACGGCAATAACTCTTGTTAGGACATATATGTTTTAAACTTGTTTAAGAACATTTGTCACTTAGTTATGTAAATTGGCTAATCCTTTGACAAAACGCACTCTGCTTGTAATTGGGTAGTTCTAGGTGTTTTTAATACTTCAAGAAACAATGTTTCAAGGTCAAGTGTTGAAGTCATCAAGTCTGTCCAAGAAAAAGCAAGCTGAAGTGCAAAGTTTTTAAATCTCGACACCTCTCGATAGCTACCTCGACACCTGCTATCTGTCGAGAATTAAAAAGTCAGAATTCCAATATGATTTTCTTGGGATTCGTGAATATGTTTTTGGGCTTTCTTTTCTTCTAACCCTAAACATATAAAAGGATTATTTTAAGAGCCATTTTGGGTGACACAAGTTGTATTATCATTGAGCAATCTCTGTTTATGCAAATTGTGCTCAACAGACAAGGTTCTTGACCTAGTTCATCTTCCATCAAGAAGTTGCCGTGTATTTGCACCATAGGGTTTTGTAACCAAGCATCTTCCTGCTATTCATCACGTGGATGAACTGAAGAACTTTGCAGCCAACCATTCTTCCTCAAGTTGGTGTTCTGAAGTCGCGTACTTGGATCCGCGCATTGGTTAGTCACGTACTTGGGAGCCATGCATCAAAGGTGGAGACTGTCACTACAGATCAAGTCCAGTGGGGTTTTTGCCATTAGGGTTTTCCCCATTCGTAAACAAATCACCGTGTCATTTATTTTTTCTGCTGCATATTTAGTATTTGGTGATTTGTTTGTGCTTCCACGTATTTTCATGTTAAATTGATTAATTAATAACTTGGCTAATTAATTAATTAATTAGGGTTAATCACAAGGGGTCATTCAGATTGTGACCAAACAAGTGGTACCAGAGCAGGCACACTCTGATTAGGGTTTAATCTTTGCTGTGTTGATCCATTGACCCCTGTTTATCATGGATAGAGGACAATCTTTAATCATACCTCCTTTATTTGATGGCATTAACTATGCATACTGGAAAGTACGCATGAGAGCTTTCTTGCAGTCTTTAGATGAAAAAGTGTGGCAAGCTGTAGAGATTGGCTGGACTAAGCCAACAGAACAACCGGTCGAGTGGGATGATGCTAAGATCAAGGCGGCCAACTTCAACAGCAGAGCGCTGAATGCCCTTTTTAGCGCAGTCACCAATGAGGAGTTCAAGAAGATATCCTCAACTGAAACTGCTAAGGAGGCTTGGACCATCCTCCAGACAACCTATGAAGGCACAAAGGCTGTCAAAGACTCAAAGCTTCAGAGGCTCACTACAAGCTTTGAGGAAATTAAGATGGAGGAGGATGAGTCGTTTGATGAGTTCTATGCCAAGCTCAAGGACATAGTGAACTCAGCCTTCAATCTTGGAGAAACCATCCCTGAACCCAAGATTGTAAGGAAGGTGCTCAGATCTCTACCTGAGAGATTTCATGCCAAGATTACGGCAATTGAGGAATCAAAGGATATAGACAAGATTCCTTTGACTGAGCTGGTTGGAAACTTGCAGACCTATGAGATAGGGTTATCCAGGATTGGCAAGTCCAACAAAGGCAAAAGCATGGCCTTGAAGGCGAAGAGCAGTGATACAGATGAGTTTTCTGATGATGAAAATTCCAAGATGAAGTCCTACATCACTCGGCAGTTCAAAAAGTTCATGAAGAATGCCAATGGAAGGAGCTTCGACAAGTACCGCAGGCAGTTCAGTTCTTCTCAGTTCAAAAGCCAAGACAAAGGGAAGAAGGTTACTAAGGAGGGCGGTCAGTATACTGTTCCCGCAGGACCAAAATGCTTTGGGTGTCATGGGTTCGGACACATGAAACATGAGTGTCCTACATATCTGAAGAGCATTAGGAAAAGCAAGGCCCTTGCTGTAACCCTAAGTGACACTGAGCCTGAAGATGATTCCGACAATGAAGATGACGGAATTTTAAATGCCTTCACTGCCACAGTCAATCCTACTGAAGGGATTGTTGAAGAAGTGGATGAAGAAGAAGAATTGGTGGAGTCCAAATTTGAGAAGATGGATGATCAAGATGATATCCATTCAGCCTATGAGAAGCTTTATAAGCTCTCTGAAAAGCATGAGAAATTATATAGGCTGGCCACCAAGAAGCTCAGTGATGTGGAACTCGATCGTGAAGAGCTGTCCACGAAGTTTGATGAGGCGAATCAAACTATTGGTGCACTGAGATTTGAGAACAACTTTTTGGCTGAGAAGACCAAGAAGCTTGAAGCGGAGCTATTTCAAGTCAGAGCTCAACTGGAGAGGACCTCAAGTGCAAAGCTTGATGAGATGCTTAGCAATCAGAAACCTACTTCGGATCGAACTGGTTTGGGGTATGGTATCTCTTTCTCTAATTCTGCTTCTACTAGCAATACTGTTTTTGTTCCTCCTGCTAATAACATTGAAATTGAGAACATTGATGTTAAAACTGAATTAGCTAGTGAGAACTTAGACAAGGGAAAATCTGTCTTAGGAGCACCCCCTAAGCTAGACAAGAAAGATGCTAAAAACCCTAGAGCTAAGAAGGCTAATTCTCAAAAGCCTAAACAAAAGAAGCAGCATCTTTGTCATTATTGTGGAGTTGCCGGTCACACTCGACCAAATTGCTATAAGTGGTTAGCCACTCAACAGAGCAATGGCACGATAGCTTCTGGAAGCCAAAATCAGCTTCAATCCTCTCTTGCTCCTCTTGGAGATCTTCTGAAAGCCCTCATGTTCCTTTCGAACTTGAACGGTTTAAATTCTTCCCCCTCACCGCCTGTTCAAGGATTCTATCAAAGGAAAGGTTCTTCCAAGGAGTGGAAGAAAAAGGACTCCAAGTGATTTCATCACTTTCTTCTCCCTTCTTGTTTTTTGTTTGTTGCATTGCTTGTGTGTCTATTCTGTTCTGCTGAGTCAGTCTAGTTTTTGCTTTGCTTTGATAACATGTTTTTGTTTGTTTATTTTCAGTTTTGCTTATTTTGTTTTTAATATAAAAAAAAAATTGAAAAATTGAAAAATACAAAAACAGTGTGTGTTATGTGTACTTTGGTACTTGTGTACCTTGGATGGCCAATGAAACAAAATTTGGAAAACTTTGTATCTCTTATAGCTTAGATGAGCATCTCTATGCACAACTAAGCAAGTGAGCTTTGTGGCTCTTGTTTGTGATGAGTAAGATTAGGTTATCTCTTAAAACTTAACACTTATATCACTCTTTTTGACGGGTAGGACTAGAAAATCCTAAGAGAAAGGCATAAATGACCATCTCACCACTGTTGCCCGCCAAACATTGTAATGACACCTGTATACTTCGGCATAGCAAAAGTGCAGTGTCAAAGACATCCGTATGCTTCGGCATAGCAAAGTGCAATGTCTATGCTTAACATCTTGGGTATTTCTTTTCTCTCTTTTATATACCCATGTATGATATGCAGAAATAAAAGAAAATATGCAAAGAAAATAAAAAGCAAAAAGATTAAAAATGCTTTAAACATGATTACAAGCGTGTTTTCTAGGAGATGTGGGAGTCATAGGATGTACCTTGAAGGTGATAGTCCCCATCAAACAGTTATGATTGTGTGTGAGTTAAAAGTTATTTACTCATATCTCAGATCGTCATAACATCTATACACATGCAATCTTGCGATGTTTTTCACACACAACACGCAATATTCTTTGCTACTTTTGATACATGTGCGGGTACAATGTGATTTGGCCATCACAAGTGTTTTACATGTGCTAATGTATGCTCACTAAACTGTTATAACTTGTTTTTGAAATATAAAATTGGTTAGACTTGTTTAGTATGTGTGTGTGTTTTGCATGATCTTTGTGCTTAATTTCTTGTTGAGAGATGTTTTGAGAGGTTTAAAAGTTGAGTGAATCTTTGGTAGAGATGTGTGTTGGATTGCATTCTGTCTGTGTTTTTCCCTTCTCAAAAAACTGCCTTTTTATGCTGGCTTGACACGTACCTCGACACCTCCTCGATACCTGGTTATCTGTCGAGCTTCTCAAGCTGTTTCTTATCGCAATCTCGACACCTAGTCGACACCTGATGGATCGATCGAGATTTCTTCTGTCCCCTCGATAGATTCTCGACACCTGTTGGATCGATCGAGATTCACTTGTGGTGTTTTGAGTTTTCTTTCTCGACACCTTGTGGATCGATCGAGATTTCTTCTGTCCTCTCGACAGCTCCTCGATACCTTGTCGATCGATCGAGTTTCATGTATCTGATTTTGGCCTTGCTCCTCGATACTTCTCGTTACCTGCATCTGTCGAAGGCACAATTCCTCGATACCTTCCTCGACAGCTTCTCGATACCTCTCGACACCTCTGCTGTCGAGATTTAATGAGGGTTCTATTTAAGTGCAGATCGCATTTTTTCTCTCATTCTCTCGATCTCACTCAATCTGTCAGAGGTTTTTCAACTTCCCAACTCCTTTTTCTCACTCAATCTTCAACGCCTCTTGGATCTTGCTCATTCCTTGCTTCAATCTCGAGGTAAGATCACTTTTCCCCTTCATTTTCATGCATTTCATGTTTGAAAACCTAGTTTTTGGGATTTTTCATAAAAATTTGGGGTTTTTCAAAATTGTTGAGTTTTTCTTCAAATTTTGGGCTGGGTTTGCACTTAAATGATTTCAAAATTTCATACATTGCATTTGATTTGCATTATAATGATATTTACATGCATTTAGATGTGTGCCTTATGTTTGTGTGCTGCTAGGATTGGATTAGGCTGAGCCCATGATGTTTTTCTCTTTACATGACACATGTCCATGCATTCCCATGCATACATTCTTGTTGTTCAACATATTTGATATATTTGAAATGTGTTTGGGACTTTTCTGATTGTTTCCCCCCTCTATCTTTTCTCATTCTTTTACGTTAGTCGTGTCTATGGCACCCAAACGTAAGTCTACTCCTGCTCGGAACACTTTGCGTTCTGGAGCTTCTTCCTCTTCAGATAATACTCCTTTTAACATTCGGTTCCGTGATGGAGATGCTCATAAGGCATTTTCGGAGAACTTTTCCAAACGAGGTGTTCATTCAGAACGCCACGTTATTCTGGCGGACTTTGCCGATACTGACCTTCCCACTGTCATTAATAGTAGGGGATGAGGGTCATTGTGTGACATCCCGGTCACTTGTCCTCCCGTGCTGATACAGGAGTTCTACTCCAACATGCACGGGATTGATCTTTCAGTACCTCATTTTATCACTCGCGTTCGAGGTATGCGCATTCCTGTCACACCGCAACTTGTTGCGGATGTGCTTAGAGTACCTAGGATAGAGTTTCCAGATTACCCCTCTTGTGAGCGTCTGAGGACTGTGTCCAAAGATGAGCTCCTATCTACTTTTTGTGAGCGCCTTGCTGATTGGGGTGAGCACCAGTTCACATCATGTAGGCCTTTTGCTAAAGGTCCTAGATTCATTAACATGGTGATGACCTTTGTTCTCCATCCTCTTTCTCATTATAACTCTATCACAGAGCCTCGTGCTCGATTTTTGCTTTCCTTGCTTGAGCATCTTACTATAGACTTCCCCTCTCACTTCATCCGATCTATCATAGAGGTCTATCTTGATTCGGCGTCCCGTGATAAGCTCATCTTTCCTTCTGCTATCACGCGGATTCTACGCCATTTTTCTGTTTCCTTTCCTGTGTCCGACCACTTCACACACATATCTGCCATAGACGCTGCTACTGTAAAACGTAGTGAGGCGCAGTTCAGGTCGAGATAGCCAGGTGCCACTCCTCCCTCCTGTTCAGTACCATCCAGATTAGCTCCATCTACATCTGCTCCTTCTTCCTCTTCGAGCGATGTATCCCTTAGTGATATCATGGCGTAGCTGCAGCGCATGGACACTCGTCTTGATACACTCTCTGCTGAGTTGTATCAAGTGAATGTTCGTGTGGGTCGTATTGCACGACGGCAGGCGATCATGGGTGGATTTGCTCCAGAGGCTACTCCTTCACCACCTACTCCAGCAGTGTCAGATGATGAGGATGATGAGGATGATGATGATGATGATGGGGATGCTAGCTCTGCTGATGAGATGTCTACATGACACTATACCCTTTGTCACTCGTGACAAAAAGGGGGAGTAGTTTTGGGCTATGAGAGTAGTCATCTTAGGGGGAGAGTTAGTATAGGATATTTTTGATAGGGGGAGTGTTTCATTTTTTTGAGGGATGTAGTGAGGTTATATGTATTTTTTTTCTTTTCTTATCTCTTAGATATACATTGGTCTTGTATATGAGGTCCTTGACCATTTTTACATACATTGTACTTATCTCATATCTTATATATGTTGATGTATGTTTCTTTCACCTCTCTCTTCATGTGTTGTTTCTTTTCTATCTTTATACACATGTTCTTTATATTTGTATGCAATCTATGATTTCTGTTTCACACTAAGATACCTTGATGAGTTTTGTTTAAAGTGTTTCAGAAATACAGGTTGTCAAAGTCTACTTATCATAAGCTCTCTTCTTGCAAAGTTTTTCAAGAGTTTGTGTTAGGATAGATTTTATTGTATTCAACAAGTGAATATGAGTTGAGTGATTTATGACTTCTCTCATATGCTCATTTGTTTGTTGTGGTTTTGTCACGGATTGCCAAAGGGAGAGATTGTTAGGACATATATGTTTTAAACTTGTTTAAGAACATATGTCACTTAGTTATGTAAATTGGCTAATCCTTTGACAAAACGCACTCTGCTTGTAATTGGGTAGTTCTAGGTGTTTTTAATACTTCAAGAAACAATGTTTCAAGGTCAAGTGTTGAAGTCATCAAGTCTGTCCAAGAAAAAGCAAGCTGAAGTGCAAAGTTTTTAAATCTCGACACCTCTCGATAGCTACCTCGACACCTGCTATCTGTCGAGAATTAAAAAGTCAGAATTCCAATATGATTTTCTTGGGATCCGTGAATATGTTTTTGGGCTTTCTTTTCTTCTAACCCTAAACATATAAAAGGATTATTTTAAGAGTCGTTTTGGGTGACACAAGTTGTATTATCATTGAGCAATCTCTGTTTATGCAAATTGTGCTCAACAGACAAGGTTCTTGACCTAGTTCATCTTCCATCAAGAAGTTGCTGTGTATTTGCACCATAGGGTTTTGTAACCAAGCATCTTCCTGCTATTCATCACGTGGATGAACTGAAGAACTTTGCAGCCAACCATTCTTTCTCAAGTTGGTGTTCTGAAGTCGCGTACTTGGATCCGCGCATTGGTTAGTCACGTACTTGGGAGCCGTGCATCAAAGGTGGAGACTGTCACTACAGATCAAGTCCAATTGGGTATTGGGGTAAGGGTTCAACTGTAGGTTGGTAAGGTACTTGGGATTCCTTTCTTGTAACCGCTTGATTTGATAATAGTGGAGTTTCGGAAGTGGTGAATTTGAAAATCACCCGGTGGGGTTTTTGCTGTTAGGGTTTTCCCCATTCGTAAACAAATCACCGTGTCATTTATTTTTTCCACTGCATATTTAGTATTTGGTGATTTGTTTGTACTTCCACGTATTTGCATGTTAAATTGATTAATTAATAACTTGGTTAATTAATTAATTAATTAGGGTTAATCACAAGGGGTCATTCAGATTGTGACCAAACAACTCTCTTGCTTTCCAGTCAAAAAATACAAAATATGTGTTCAAATTTAAGCTCAGAATGTGTACTTTCTAAAACATTCAGGCCGCGTCTAAAAATTCCTAACCATTCAAAAGTTTTCTTCTAGACGAATACCGAAGATGAGTTTTCAACACATTTTAAAATTGATTAATGCTCGTGAATAACTTACAGCGAAAGTATTTTTTACCCAAAACTTCATTTCGAGATGATTGATCCCGTGATACAAGAAAAATATTTCCAAGCCAAATTCATAAGCGACACGTTTGACTTCCATTCTTACTCCCTCCTATCGGCGCAAAATTGGAATCCGTAATTCGGCTAAAACAGTGAGACATATTGAAACGACAATAACTCTCTTGATTTCCACTGAAAAAATACAAATTTTGATTTCAAATTCATGCTCAGAATGTGTACTTTCTAAAACATTCATGCCGCGTCTAAAAATTCCTAACCGTTCAAAAGTTATCTTTGAAACAGTTATAGAGGATGAGTTTTCAACACATTTTCAAATCGATTGATGCTCTGAATAACGTGCAGCGAAAGTATTTTTTCCCCAACACTTCATGTCGAGATGACTGATCTTGAGATATAAGAAAAATATTTCCAAGCCAAATTTATGAGCGACACGTTTGACTTCCATTTTTCCTCCCCCCTATCGGCACGTAATCAGAATTCGTAATTCGGGTAAGACGGTGAGACATATTGAGACAACAATAACTCTCTTGAGTTCTAGTAAAAAAAAACAAAATTTATGTTCAAATTCAAGCTCAGAATGTGTAGTTTCTAGAACATTCAGGCCGCGTCTAAAACTTCTCAACCGTTCAAAAGTTATCTTCGACACGGTTACAGAAGTTGGGTTTTCAACACATTTTCAAATCGATTAGCGCTTTGAATGACTTGCAGCGAAAGTGTTTTTTACCCAAAACATCATTTCGAGATGATTGATCTCGCGAAATAAGAAGAATATTTCCAAGCCAAATTCATGAGTGAAACGTTTGACTTCCATTTTTACTCCCTCCTATCGGCACATATTTGGAATCCGTAATTTGGGTAACACGGTGAGACATGTTGAAACGACAATAACTCGCTTCATTTCCATTGAAAAAATACAAAATTTGTGTTCAAATTCAAGCTCAGAATCTGTACTTTCTAAAACATTCTGGCTACGTCTAAAAATTCCAAACCGATCAAAAGTTATTTTCGAAACGGTTACCAGAGATGAGTTTTCAACACGTTTTCAAATCAATTAACACTCTGAATAACTTGCAGCAAAAGTATTTTTTACCCAAAACTTCATTTCGAGATGATTGATCCCATGATATGAGAAAAATATTTCCAAGACAAATTCGTGAGCGAAACTTTAGACTTCCATTATAACTCCCTCCTATCGGCACATAATTGGAATCCGTAATGCGGGTAATACGGTGAGACAAATTGAAACGGCAATAACTCTCTTCATTTGCAGTCAAAAAATACAAATTTTGTGTTCAAATTCAAGCTCAGAATGTGTACTTTCTAAAACATTCAGGCTGCATCTAAAAATTCCTAACCGTTCAGAAGTTATCTTCGAGACGATTACCAAAGATGAGTTTTCAACACATTTTCAACTCGAGATGATTGATCCCTGAAGATAGGAAACATAGTTCCCAGCCAAATTCGTGAGGGAAACGTTTGGCTTGCAATTTTACTCCCTCCCATCGGCACATAATTGGAATCCGTAATTTGGGTAACACGGTGAGACATATTGAAACGACAATAACTCTATTGATTTCCATTTAAAAAATACAAAATTTGTGTTCAAATTCAAGCTCAGAAGGTGGTCTTTCTCAAACATTTAGGCCGCATCTCAAACTTCCTAACCGTTCAAAAGTTATCTTCAGAACGGTTACCGATGCTGAGTTTTCAACACATTTTCAACTTGATTAACGTTCTGAATAACTTGCAGCGAATGTATTTTTTACCCAAGACTTCATTCCGAGATGATTAATCCTGAGATATGAGAAAAATATTTCCAAGCCAGATTCGTGAGCGACACGTTTGACTTCCATTTTTACTCCTTCCTATCGGCACGTAATTGGTATCCGTACTTCGGGTAACACAGTGACACATATTGAAATGACAATAACTCTCTTGATTTCCATTGAAAAAAAAGAAAGTGTACTTTCTAAAACATTCCTGCCGTGTCTAAAAATTCCTAACCGTTCAAAAGTTATCTTCGAAACGATTACCGAAGATGTGTTTTCAACACATTTTGAAATCGATTGACGCTCTAAATAACTTGCAACAGAAGTATTTTTTACACAAAACTTCATTTCGAGATGATTGATCCCGCGATATAAGAAAAATATTTCCAAGCCAACTTCGTGAATGAAACGTTTGACTTCCATTTTTACTCCCTCCTGCTGGCACATAATAGGAATCCGTAATTCGGATAACACGATGAGACATATTGAAACGACAATAACTCTCTTCATTTTCGTTGAAAAAATACAAATTTTGTGTTCAAATTCACGCTCAGAATGTGTACTTTCTAAACATTACAGGCGCGTCTAAAAATTCCTAACTGTTCGAAAGTTATATTCGAAATGGTTATCGAAGTTGAGTTTTCAACACAATTTCAAATTGATTAATGCTCTAAATAACTTGCAGCGAAAGTATTTTTTACCCAAAACTTCATTTTGAGATGATTGCTCCTGCGATATGAGAAAAATATTTCGAAACCAAATTTGTGAGCGACCCGTTTGACATTCATTTTGACTCCCTTCTATCGGCACATAATAGGAATCCGTAATTCAGGTAACATGGTGAGACATATTGAAACGACAATAACTCTCTTGATTTCAATTGAAAAAACACAAAATTTGTGTTCAAATTCAAGCTCAGAATGTGTTCATTCTAAAACATTCAGGCCGTGTCTAAAACTTCCTAACCGTTCAAAAGTTATCTTCAGAACGGTTACCGGTGCGGAGTTTTCAACACATTTTCAACTCGATTAATGTTCTGAATAACTTGCAACGAATGTATTTTTTACCCAAGACTTCATTTTGAGATGATTGATCCCGAGTGTTAGGTTTTGAGTTTGTAATGTTGGCAAACCATGACAAAACATGACAAAAACTAAGTCTCATTAGTTTAGAATGGTCTACATTGAAGCCCAAGACAAAAACTTCAAGTTCAGGATAAAAACAAATGAGTTACAAGCTGGTTGGTTCGATCGATCCAATCTAATTTTCGATTGATCGAAAATCGCGGATCAGCAAAATTAGCAAACGTAAAAAGGCCATAACTTATTCGTTTGAAGCCCAAATCGCGAGCCGTTTTTTCCAGTATTTAAAGGACATCATAAGCTAACCCTAGGGAGGGTTTTTAGAGCTTTTTAGAGAGATTATAGTGCCTCTTGTGCCTCTTTGAAGTTTTAGGGTTTTGTACCCAAAAGCTCTCTTATGTTTTCTACCGGTGCTATTCCTTGAAGAATCTCAAGATCCGGTGTTGTAGAAGTTGTTGCCTTCTCTAGTCATCAAAGGTGTTGATGATCTAAACCTTCAAGGGTGGTCTTGGAGTCACAAACAGGAGAGTTTTTGTTGATAAACCTTTGAGTGGGATCTCAAAGTCACAGACGTGGGTGTTTGTGTTTTGCAAAGAATTCAAGAAAGAAGTAGTCCGTGGATTCGGAGCCTGCGTGTGGTCGTGTCAGGAAGTTTTACTGGTGGGTAGCATTAGGAAGTCGAGCGGGGAGCTTGTAGTCCTTCTGTAAGAACTTCAATTCTTTCATAGTGAATTCTGTTATGCCTTGAGGATCGGTGGGTCAAATCCTCCCCAGGTTTTTACCGAGTGGTTTCCTGGGTGATCATATCTTGTGTTATTTATTATTCCGCTGCTTTATATCTTGATATGATTATTTGATTGCTTTAACCTAGAATTGCATAATTTGACTAAGTAACAACTTGATTAATTAATCTAGGCTACGCAATCTGTGTGTTTTAGGGGTCTAAATTCCTGTCAAGTGGTATCAGAGCGGGTAGCTCTTCTTGTTTTAGATCTTTTGATCTAAGAGCTGATCCTTGACCCCTGTTATCATGGATAATTTGAAGTGTCTTTCTGCTCATGCTTCTGCTGATTTTATTGATGCCTGTGATGTTTTGAATAAAAAGGACACTATTGTTTCTGTTGATTTTTTTGATGCTTTTGAAACTCTTCGTAAGGAATTATCTAAATCTTTGAAAATTGCTAAGAAATTTAAAGAAGAGTTAAAATTGGCTAATCTTGAAAAAGAGGAATTGCTTGTTAGATTAGATGAATCTAATAAAAAGAATGAATTTTTGAGAAATCAAATTTCCTCTCAAGATGAGAAGATGAAAAGCTTGGAACAGGAGTTAGCTGAGTCTAAAGCTAAACTTGAAAATTTGATTAGTACCAAGCCTGCTGGTGATAACAGAATTGTTTCTGTTTCTCTTAAGCCTAAAACTGAAAAAGTTTATATCCCTCCTTTTAAGAGGAATAATAAAGAAAAGGCTTATTTTGCTAGGTTAGACAAAGGTAAAAGTTCTGATGTAGACGCTGAAGTTTCTAAACCTAAGTCTAATCCTACTGTTAGAGAGCATAATAAATCTGTTTTTGTGCCTACTTGTTACCTTTGTGGTGTTGTTGGTCATATTAGACCAAATTGTTCTTTGTTGAGGCAAAAACCAAAATCTGAGACAAGATTTGCTGTTAGGAATACTGATGTTCCTAAATTTGTTCCTGTTTGTCACTTTTGTGGTGTTCGTGGTCACATTCGTCCTAATTGTCATAAATTGAAATTTAAACATTCTGTTTGTCAATCTAGGATATGTGATGATATTTCTCCTGCCATAAGTCCATATAAATTGTTTCATATTCTTTTGAAAAATTTGAGCTTGTTGGCTTGTGAAAGGAATTTGCAGGATTTCAATCTCTCTCAGAAGTTTGGTATAATTCCTCAAATACACTTTGCTTCACATAGATTTTCACCTACAAAGCCGAAGACTCGTGCTAGATGGGTGAGAAAAGATTCTCCAAGGTGAGTGTTGCTAACTTGTCCTTGATTTAATTCTTTCAATTATTTGTGGACATGTTTTGTTTTTGTTTTTGGTTGTGTTGTTTTTTAGGTTGTTTTTATTTTTATTTTTTTAAAAAAATCCAAAAACATTGAAAAATTCTCAAAAAGACAAAAATATTTTATTTTGTGTCTTGTTTTATTTTTCTTGAGGATTACATGAGTTTTAATATCTCTCTTGATTTAGAACATGCCTGACATTGTGGAGAAACTTGAATAGTTTGTGCTAAGCTATTTTTGATTTTAAATGAGTATGTACTACTTTGTACATGTACTCAAGGGTTAATTAAGAAATTGATATTTCTTGTTTGTGTACCCTTTATAGCTTAGTTTTGCACTGTCATGCATTGCATTTGCATTGTTCATTTAGCATAATATGTTTTTTTTGTTTTTGGTTATAAAGTTTGTTAAAACCAAAAAGATTTTTGTGTTTTGTATTATATATCTTGGATTTATAATCAAGGATTGGCCATATTATTTTTATATAACATGTTTATGTACCTTGTTTAGCTTTGATAAGCTTATTTATTGCACTTTACTAGTTGAAGTTTTGTAGTGCATGTTGTGTGGGAAAGATGTGTATGGTTTTTAATCTCCTTGTCTTAATCATGAAGTCATATGTTATTTGACTGTCGGACTTGATCCTTTTGAGATCTCACCACTGTTCACTAGCCAATCATGAACACCTTAGTGCATATCATAAGATTCTGTGCTCGAGAAAGTGTAGCACATGCACAAAAAGAACATAAGGTGTAGCCTCAAATTAAATTAAAACTAGTGTGTACTATTAGGCTTGATGCCAATTCACTTAATTCAAACCGGTGTGTACTATTAGGCTGAATGCCATCTCATACAAATAAGAGGCAAAAATGCAAGAAACTTACATGATTGCAAGCTTTTGTTCTAGGAGATGTGGGAGTTATAGGATGTAACTCTTTAGGTGATAGTCTCTTTTAAATTCTATGTGATGAATTGTGTAGACTTTATGATTAATTGCTATTCACATATCACCTCACATGTATTTCAAGCTTTTGCTAGTTGCACACACTACACAAGTTACTCTTTGCTAAACTTGGTACATTATATTGTGTGTGATTTTGTTGTGGCCATCCAAGATTAAAAGTTCCTTGATCTTAATGCAAAATGTGTTTCAAGTTTGAAAATTTTGAAAATATCTTAAGATTTGTGCAGAACATATTGGTTGCTTGATAAAATTTCAATGGGAGAATGATTGAAATTTGTTTTGAGAAATTTGGGTTCTAAATTTTGGGTTTTTGAAAAAGCATTCCATCTCATACTCATGCATTTTGCTTTCTTTGGTTAATGCTTTGAGGAGTTGTTTTTCAAAATTAGGTTTATGTCTTTCAAAAC
The DNA here is from genome assembly GCA_963669245.1 of Quercus cerris. Taxonomy (NCBI): domain Eukaryota; kingdom Viridiplantae; phylum Streptophyta; class Magnoliopsida; order Fagales; family Fagaceae; genus Quercus; species Quercus cerris. Next base: position 77,325,170 of record OY770007.1, read on the forward strand.
TGTGATTTTTCTCAAAATTTAGTGAGTCTCTGCCCAATTCGATCGATCCAGTGTGTTTTTCGATCAATCGAAAAATTGCTTTAATTTGTTTAAAAATGACTGTTTCATTCGATCGATCGAATGTATTTTTCGATCAATCGAAAGTTGCGAATCAGGTTTTCTAAAAAGGGTTTGTTCTTGATCCGAATTGGGGCTTTTGTGAAATTGAGTTGAATTTGATGAAATTGGCTTGTTGTATTGATGAAATTAAGCATTATACTCTGTGAGTTGTGTTATGTGATGCTCAATTCATCAATTTGTTTAAAAATTCAACAAGTGATTTTCAAATTTTTGGGTTTTTGTTAAAAACTCTATGCTTAAACCAATTTTGTTCATTTAATCTCAATTGAACTTAATCGCTCACTGCATTAGTACATGCATCATGGCATTGTAATTGTTTCATGCATCATATAGAATTTTATTCTATTGATTTTTGTGCTAACTTGCAGTCTCCCTTGGTTTGTGTTTAGGATTCACATGCATTGCATTGATTTCTGTATCCATTTTGCAGTTTTGCAATCATATCTCTCATTGTTTTCATACATAGCATGCATACACTTTGCTAAATTGGGTATTCAACTTGATCTAAAAATTGATTGATTAATTTTTGACTTACGTACTTTCTAGTATATGTTATTTTTATGTATGAATTGTAGAAAATATTTTTCTTAAGAGATATGATAGATAATCAATGTGCAAATATTTTCTCTACTCATGCAACTGTTTATGGGTCACATAGTGCCATGTTTGCATTTTATTGAAAGAGAGCATGTTTTTCTTCATGTGTATCCTCACCTTAGTTTTTAGCTTTGGTTTGTGTGTCTTTATTTTCCCCACCCTCTTTATTTTTCCCCAAAACTATTTTTCCCAAAACTTGTGTTGTTTTTCCTATTTTTTAGGGGGAGAAATTTTTTTTAAAACCTTTGTGGTTCTTAGGGGGAGTTGTTGCTCTTCATAGGGGGAGTTGTCTCTATTTTCTCTTACTCTGTTGCGTATATTTTTGTTAGGATTGGTGCCCTTAAATCCTATTGTAAGATGCTATGTATAATATTAAGTGTGACATTGTGTTTGACATTATGTATGACTTAATATTATGTTTAATAAATTTGTTTTATTATTATCTGAAATAATGGTAACATGAATATTCAGACATTATCATATAGTCCATGAGATGCATAGTATGTGATTTATGTGAAGAGTCACAGAAGATATAATTCACAAGTTCTTTGTAAACTCAGAATTATAGTTCGTAGTCGGTGATGAAATTGGGCATTTCATCTGCGAAGACTATAATATATCAACTACGATGATTTGTCTTGATCATGGAAATGGAGACTTCTAGTTGATGTGTTAATATGTTTTAAGAGTTAAGACATATTGAACTGGACCGCTGTGAGATTTATTATTCTCCTAAAGACTGTCAAATGAATAATAAATCTCACGACTTGTATTTGCATGAACTCTTAATCCTGAGAGAATAATGAACCTGATCATGAGGTGTAGGTTGCTTTGATATATCAGGAGTGAGATCTACAGTTATGATCAAAACCTCAGTATGTTGGGCAGCCACATTTAGTGTTGATGGAACATGTATTCTCAAGATGGAATTCATAGTCTCTTAACGGAGATATAAAATATTCCCTTGAGATAAGTTTAATGGGTTTGTTATTCAAAGAGTTAGGCCTAACCACTTTAGTGAGACTAAAGTATATATTTATGGAATTGGATTTCATAAATATATAATGAATAACATTAAAGGATTAAACCGGGTACTCAAGGATTAAGATATAGTAATTTACAAAGTGGCAGTCTACATTAATGACTTTGTATTACTACGAATATTTTATGAAGGGGTTGCATGTATAATAAAGTCTTGGGATATAATTTATAGATAAGATCTAGAGTGCAACTATTTTTATATAGTGGTATTAAAAATAGTTAATGGTAACTTTGGACTTGTCAAGAGTTGACAGAAAAGCCCAAGGCCCATTGGAGCTAGTGTCTTATTGGTCCCTTTTGGTCCCACTCCAAGCCACACACTTAAGCCCAATTGGTAAGGCCCGAAAGGCCGGCCCAATTAGATAAATTGGTTAGATACAAAGGGAAAAACGTACAGAAATTTTTGTGACAGAAAAACATCATTGAAAAGTGGTGTATGAGAGTGTAAGTCATTTTTTGGTCATCCCTTTGTTACCAATCGAGAGACCACTCATCTTGGGCGTTAGTGGAATTGGAGTGAAGATTAAAAGTAGTCCCAAGTGCTTCAATCTTCAGTTTTGAAATTCATCGCTTCAAGGTACACTCTCTTGTTCTCTAATTCTGAAATTTACTTTGTGCATGTTATCAATATCGAATGAAGTAGATTCGTTTTAAAACTTATTTTCCGCTGCATTTATCTTTATATCCATCAAATGGTATCAGAGCGGTCTTCAATTTCGTATTGTTTAACATGTTATGTGTGAGTTTTAGAATTGGAGAAGATAGTTTCATATTGTTAGAAGATTATGTTTTAATTTTCTGCATGTTTTTGAAACTATGATTTGATGAAAACTGGAATTGATGTTATGATGTTGTTTAAATTTAAATTTAAGTATGTTAAATTGAGTTTTAAGGCTATAGCATCAATAGAATTCAGTTTTGACATCAAACTCTGTCTGTCATGTTTGTTTGAAAGATGTTTGTTCATGAAAAACGAAGAAAACTGTCTTAGAAAAATTTCTGGAAATTCAAGTTTCGCGATTTTCGATCGATCGAAAATTACTTTCGATTGATCGAATGAGACAGAGATCAGACTTTTTAGAACGATTGATTTTCGATTGCTGGTCGATCGATCGAATCTGTTTTTCGATCGATCGAAAGTCAATCGAGCATCAATCGAAAGAGTCAGAGGATCAAGTTCGAATTTCTTAATTTTTTCGATCGATCGAGGGGCACTTTCGATCGATCAAAAGAAAGAAAATTAAAATTTTTTCTAAGTGTTTTCACATGTGAAAGTACTAAGACAATGTGTAATTAGATTATGCATGTTTAGTAATTAAAAACCTTTTATTTAAAGACATCTAGTGGGAGAGAGATACAAGGGTTGCATCTAACGGCCTCCATTGTCGGTTTAAAGTAGTGTGATTAAGCACCTCGCCTTGGCGTATATGCCTTGCTCCCTTCGGAGGGTGATTGATTCATGGTACTACAAGTTAAACTTCTTAAAGATAGATGAAATGTGTTTTTACATTAAGAACGACCACGCTTCCGTGGAGTTACTTGGTGATTCACATTGATTCTAGGCAATGGTGTACACTAGACTAAGTGTGATGTTAACCTCCCTTCGGAGCTATGTCATTATTACTTAGAGGCTAAAGGAATAGCGGCAAATTATTTTTGTTTGGTAAGAGTTACCATGATAGCATTAATAATGAGAATAATTCTCGCCTGATCATAGTGATTGGTATGACCTCGCTTCCGAGGAATATTAATTACGGGATTGGGTTGTCGTTGCATGCACTATATTATGGTTTTAATAAGGTTCCATACTATATGTTCATATGCTAAATAGATAATGTCAGTTTACTTATTCTATTCATGTTTATTGTTTTCAGATTTGAACATGGCATCTTTTAGCCCACTTGTAACTATTCTTAATCAAAACAAACTGACTGGATCCAACTATGTTGACTGGAAAAGAAATTTGGACATTGTTCTTACTGCTGAAGAGCATAAGTATGTTCTTACTAAACCATGTCCTAGCTTTCCTTCATTAGATGCACCTTCTGAGGTAAAACAACGATATGATTGTTGGCAGAAATCTAATGAGATGGCCAAGTGCTACATCCTAGCATCTATCTCAAATGTTCTACAGCATCAAATGCAGGATGTAGAACTAGCTTCAGACATAATGCAAAGTCTGAAGGAGATGTTTGGTGAGCAAGGCCGTTCTGCAAGGCAAGAGACCATGAGGCAAATTTATAATACCAGAATGGCTGAAGGAAGTTCAGTGAGAGAGCATTGTCTTACAATGATCTCTAATCTGAATACATTGGAAGTTTTAGGTGCCGATATAGATGGAGAATCCCAAGTGGATATGATACTCCAGTCGCTACCAGAATCATTCAAGGAATTCAAACTTAACTATAATATGAATAAAAAGATTTATACCTTGTCTGAATTAATGAATGAATTGGTAGCGGCAGAAGGCATTCTTGGTACTTCCCATGTTGAAGCCAATGTTGGTGAAGCTTCTACTTCTCAACCTAAGTCGAAAGGCAAGGGTAAGAAAAAGAAGAAGAAGGACTTTACCAAACAAGAGGGTAAACAAATTGCCTTAGGGGTTGCTGACAAAGGAAAGAAGATAAAAGGAAAGTGTTTCCATTGTGGTGAGAAAGGACATTGGAAGAGAAATTGTCCAATATTTAAGGCTGCCAAGAACAAAGGTATGATTAATACATTCCTTCTTGAAATATGTTTGGTACAGAATCCCACGGATTCCTGGTGTGTGGATTCAGGTTGTACTAATCATATCTGCAATTCCTTGCAGGGGTTCTAGGAGACCAGAAAGCTTAAAGAAGGGGAGTTGTTTCTTACTTTGGCTGATGGGAGCAAAATTCCAGTTGTAGCTATTGGTGTTTGTAATTTATGTTTTGAATCTAGAGTTCTAATATTAGAAGACTGTTTGTATGTACCTAATGTTCGTAGGAATTTAATTTCAGCTACTTACTTAGGTAAACATGGATATTGTGTTATCCTGAAAGACAATGTTGTAATAAAGAAGGATAAAGTGTTTATCTGTTCTGGCAATATTGTGGATGGTCTTTATATTTTAACTCCTGATAAGCATGAATTATATAATTCTGAATTAGATAATGACTCTCATGTAAAATCATTAAAGAGAAAATTTCCTTCTACTAGTGATGCATATCTTTGGCACTTGCGTTTAGGTCATATTAATTCAAATAGGATTCAAAGACTGATCAAAGATGGACTCTTAGAGCCCATGGACTTTGATGAATTTCCTGTTTGTGAATCTTGTTTGGAAGGTAAAATGACCAAACGACCTTTTAATGCAAAAGGTAGAAGAGCCCAAGATTTGCTAGAGCTAGTGCATTCTGATGTTTGTGGTCCTATGTCAATCCAAGCAAGAGGTGGCTATGAGTATTTCATTACTTTCACTGATGATTACTCAAGATATGGTTATGTGTACGTAATGAAACGGAAGTCTGAAACCTTTGAAAAGTTCAAAGAGTTTAGGGCTGAAGTTGAGAATCAATTAGGTAAACGCATAAAGGCCATTCGATCTGATCGTGGTGGCGAATACCTTCTTGGGGATTTTAAGGATTACTTAACTAAGAATGGGATTGTATCCCAATTGACTGCACCTGGAACTCTACAACAAAATGGTGTAGCAGAAAGAAGGAATAGGACTCTTTTAGAAATGGTTAGGTCCATGATGAGTTACTCAACTTTACCGATTTCTTTTTGGGGTTATGCCTTAAACACAGCAATACATCTTTTAAATTTAGTTCCATCAAAATCTGTTCCCAAAACACCCATGGAATTGTGGAGTGGGCGTAAGCCTAGTATGAAATATCTCCATATTTGGGGTTGTCCAGCACATGTTTTAAAAGGGAAGCCTGATAAATTGGAACCAAAATCAGAAGTGTGTTTGCTTGTAGGTTATCCAAAAGAAACTAGGGGTTATTTATTCTATAGTCGAAAAGATAACAAAGTCTTTGTTAGTACAAATGCTAAGTTCTTGGAAAATGACTATATGAATAGTTTTACTCCTAGAAGTAGAGTTGTGTTGGCTGAAATGAATGAATTTGTAAATGAACAACCAATTACTGAAACTAGGGATGATGTGGCTGTATTAGATACACCACAAGATACTACTCATGACATGTCTAGTACTCAGGTGCCTCGTCGTAGTGGGAGAATTGTTCGGCCTCCTATAAGATTCATAGGTTTGGGAGAAACTTATGAAGCTATCTCAGAAGAGGTTGAATCGGATCCCTACACATATGATGAAGCTATAAATGATATAGATGCACATCATTGGGTCCAAGCTATGAAATCTGAATTAGATTCCATGTATTCCAATCAAGTTTGGGATCTTGTAAAGGCGCCTAACGGCATTAAACCTGTTGGTTGCAAATGGGTTTACAAGAGGAAGAGAGGGATAGATGGAAAGGTTGAAACCTTTAAAGCAAGGCTAGTGGCGAAAGGGTATACACAAAAAGAAGGTATTGATTATGATGAAACCTTTTCTCCAGTAGCAATGCTTAAATCTATCAGAATTCTCTTATCCATTGCTGCTCATTTTGATTATGAGATTTGGCAAATGGATGTCAAGACTGCATTTCTTAATGGCAATCTTGAAGAGGAAATCTATATGATGCAACCGGAAGGTTTCATAGCAAAGAACCAAGAGCATATGGTATGCAAGTTGCAAAGGTCCATTTATGGACTTAAGCAAGCATCTAGGTCATGGAACATCAGATTTGATCAAGCAATCAAGACGTTTGGTTTTGAACAAAATCTTGATGAACCATGTGTGTACAAAAGACATCAAGATAAAGTAGTAATGTTCCTAGTGCTTTATGTTGATGATATTCTACTCATTGGAAATGATGTAGGGGTAATGTCATCAGTAAAAGTTTGGTTGTCAAGCCAATTTGATATGAAGGACTTGGATGAGGCTAACTTTATTCTTGGGATCAAGGTTTGGCGAGATCGTAAGAATAAGATGTTAGGCTTATCACAAGCTGGATATATAGATAAGGTTCTAGAACGGTTTAGCATGCAAAACTTCAAGAAAGGATTGCTTCCTTTCAGACATGGAGTTCCTCTGTCTGATGACCAAAGGCCTAAGACTCAAGAGGAAGAAGAAATGATGAGACAAGTTCCTTATGCTTCTGCAGTAGGAAGTCTCATGTATGCCATGCTTTGTACTAGACCAGATATCTGCTATTCAGTTGGCATGGTCAGCCGATATCAATCAAATCCAGGACCAAAACATTGGCAAGCTGTAAAGCATATTCTCAAGTATCTACGGAGAACGAGAGATTATATGCTTGTTTACCAAAGTGAGGATTTGATACCTATTGGCTATACAGATTCAGATTTTCAATCGGATCTAGATTTCAGAAAATCCACTTCAGGATGTTTTTCACCTTGGGAGGTGGAGCCATTAGTTGGCGGAGTATTAAGCAATCTTGTATTGCAGACTCCACCATGGAGGCAGAATATGTTGCTGCTTGTGAAGCAGCAAAGGAAGCTGTATGGCTCAAGAAGTTCCTTTCTGACCTTGGTGTAATAAGAATGGAGCAAGTTCCAATCACATTGTTTTGTGATAACAGTGGAGCAGTTGCACAATCTAAAGATCCAAGGAATCACAAGAAAGGAAAGCACATTGAGAGGAAGTACCATATCATTCGAGATATTGTTGCTCGTGGAGATGTGGTGGTAGCAAAGATTGAAAGTGCAAACAATCTAGCAGATCCATTTACTAAAGCTTTACCTCAAAGGATTTTTGAGTCACATTTGGAAGGAATGGGAGTTAGATTAGTGCACAATAGTCTTTAGGGCAAGTGGGAGATTGTTAGGATTGGTGCCCTTAAATCCTATTGTAAGATGCTATGTATAATATTAAGTGTGACATTGTGTTTGACATTATGTATGACTTAATATTATGTTTAATAAATTTGTTTTATTATTATCTGAAATAATGGTAACATGAATATTCAGACATTATCATATAGTCCATGAGATGCATAGTATGTGATTTATGTGAAGAGTCACAGAAGATATAATTCACAAGTTCTTTGTAAACTCAGAATTATAGTTCGTAGTCGGTGATGAAATTGGGCATTTCATCTGCGAAGACTATAACATATCAACTACGATGATTTGTCTTGATCATGGAAGTGGAGACTTCTAGTTGATGTGTTAATATGTTTTAAGAGTTAAGACATATTGAACTGGACCGCTGTGAGATTTATTATTCTCCTAAAGACTGTCAAATGAATAATAAATCTCACGACTTGTATTTGCATGAACTCTTAATCCTGAGAGAATAATGAACCTGATCATGAGGTGTAGGTTGCTTTGATATATCAGGAGTGAGATCTACAGTTATGATCAAAACCTCAGTATGTTGGGCAGCCACATTTAGTGTTGATGGAACATGTATTCTCAAGATGGAATTCATAGTCTCTTAACGGAGATATAAAATATTCCCTTGAGATAAGTTTAATGGGTTTGTTATTCAAAGAGTTAGGCCTAACCACTTTAGTGAGACTAAAGTATGTATTTATGGAATTGGATTTCAGAAATATATAATGAATAACATTAAAGGATTAAACCGAGTACTCAAGGATTAAGATGTAGTAATTTACAAAGTGGCAGTCTACATTAATGACTTTGTATTACTACGAATATTTTATGAAGGGGTTGCATGTATAATAAAGTCTTGGGATATAATTTATAGATAAGATCTAGAGTGCAACTATTTTTATATAGTGGTATTAAAAATAGTTAATGGTAACTTTGGACTTGTCAAGAGTTGACAGAAAAGCCCAAGGCCCATTGGAGCTAGTGTCTTATTGGTCCCTTTTGGTCCCACTCCAAGCCACACACTTAAGCCCAATTGGTAAGGCCCGAAAGGCCGGCCCAATTAGATAAATTGGTTAGATACAAAGGGAAAAACGTACAGAAATTTTTGTGACAGAAAAACATCATTGAAAAGTGGTGTATAAGAGTGTAAGTCATTTTTTGGTCATCCCTTTGTTACCAATTGAGAGACCACACATCTTGGGCGTTAGTGGAATTGGAGTGAAGATTAAAAGTAGTCCCAAGTGCTTCAATCTTCAGTTTTGAAATTCATCGCTTCAAGGTACACTCTCTTGTTCTCTAATTCTGAAATTTACTTTGTGCATGTTATCAATATCGAATGAAGTAGATCCGTTTTAAAACTTATTTTTCGCTGCATTTATCTTTATATCCATCAATTTTCTGTCTACCTTCTGATTAGGTAGTCTTTGTCAATACGTGACAAAAAGGGGGAGACATAGATGACCTGTTTGTTTTGTTTAGGGGGAGAATATAAAAACATTTTGATGTATCTAACTTAGGGGGAGAGTTAGAATTTTTTTAATATTCTGTCTGATATTATTGTTTATATGTCTTTCTTTCCACACATGCGGTGATGTGTTTGTTGAGTGTTTCAGGAAAGACAGGTACATTCTGATCAAGACCTTCTACCTCTTCTTGCAACTTCTAGGTTAGGAGTCTTAGATTGGGATGTGTGATGTATTTGGGCATTTTATTGTATATGGGCATTATGTTGTATGTGTGTTTTGTCACGGATTGCCAAAGGGGGAGATTGTTAGGTTTTGAGTTTGTAATGTTGGCAAACCATGACAAAACATGGCAAAAACTAAGTCTCATTAGTTTAGAATGGTCTACATTGAAGCCCAAGACAAAAACTTCAAGTTCAGGATAAAAACAAATGAGTTACAAGCTGGTTGGTTCGATCGATCCAATCTAATTTTCGATTGATCGAAAATCGCGGATCAGCAAAATCAGCAAACGTAAAAAGGCCATAACTTATTCGTTTGAAGCCCAAATCGCGAGCCGTTTTTTCCAGTATTTAAAGGACATCATAAGCTAACCCTAGGAAGGGTTTTTAGAGCTTTTTAGAGAGATTAGAGTGCCTCTTGTGCCTCTTTGAAGTTTTAGGGTTTTGTACCCAAAAGCTCTCTTATGTTTTCTACCGGTGCTATTCCTTGAAGAATCTCAAGATCCGGTGTTGTAGAAGTTGTTGCCTTCTCTAGTCATCAAAGGTGTTGATGATCTAAACCTTCAAGGGTGGTCTTGGAGTCACAAACAGGAGAGTTTGTGTTGATAAACCTTTGAGTGGGATCTCAAAGTCACAGACATGGGTGTTTGTGTTTTGCAAAGAATTCAAGAAAGAAGTAGTCCTTGGATTCAGAGCCTGCGCGTAGTCGTGTCAGGAAGTTTTACTAGTGGGTAGCATTAGGAAGTCGAGCGGGGAGCTTGTAGTCCTTCTGTAAGAACTTCAATTCTTTCATAGTGAATTCTGTTATGCCTTGAGGATCGATGGGTCAAATCCTCCCCAGGTTTTTACCGAGTGGTTTCCTGGGTGATCATATCTTGTGTTATTTATTATTCCGCTGCTTTATATCTTGATATGATTATTTGATTGCTTTAACCTAGAATTGCATAATTTGACTAAGTAACAACTTGGCTAATTAATCTAGGCTACGCAATCTGTGTGTTTTAGGGGTCTAAATTCCTGTCACCGAGATATAAGAAAAATATTTCCAAGCTAGATTCATGAGCGACACGTTTGACTTCCATTTTTACTCCCTCCTATCGGCACATAATAGGAATCCGTAATGCGGGTAACACAGTGAGACATATTGAAACGACAATATCTCCCTTGATTTCCATTGAAAAAATACAAATTTTGAGTTCAAATTCAAGTTCAGAATGTGTACTTTCTAAAACATTTAGGCCGCATCTAAAAATTCCTGACTGTTCAAAAGTTATCTTCGGAACGGTTACCGAAGATGAGTTTTCAACAAATTTTCAAATCGATTAATGCTCTGAATAACTTGCAGCGAAAGTATTTTTCACCCAAAATTTCATTTCGAAATGATTGATCCCTAGATATAAGAAAAATATTTCCAAGCCAGATTCGTCAGCGATCCGTTTGACTTCCATTTTTACTCCCTCTTATCGGCATATAATTGGAATCTGCAATTCGGGTAACACGTTGATACATATTGAAATGACAATAACTCTCTTCATTTCCAGTTAAAAAATACAAAATTTGTGTTCAAATTCAAGCTCAGAATGTATACTTTCTAAAACATTCAGGCCGCGTCAAAAAATTCCTAACCGTTCAAAAGTTTTCTTCGAGACGATTACCGAAGATGAGTTTTCAATACATTTTCAAATCGATTAACGCTCGTGAATAACTTGCATCCAAAGTATTTTTTACCCAAAACTTCATTCCGAGATGATTGATCCCGCGATATAAGAAAAATATTTCCACACCAAATTCGTGTGCGAAACGTTTGACTTCCATTTTTACTCCCTCAAATGACAATAACACTCTTGATTTCCAGTCAAAAAATACAAATTTTCAGTTGAAATTCAAGCATAGAATGTGTACTTTCTAAAACATTCATGCTGCGTCTAAAAACTCCTAACCGTTCAAAACTTATTTTTGAAACGATTACCGAAGATGAGTTTTCAACACAATTTCAAATCGATTAACGCTCTGAATAACTTGCAGCGAAAGTATTTTTTCACCAAAACTTCATTTCGAGATGATTGATCCCGCAATATAAGAAAAATATTTCCAAGCTAATTCGTGAGCGAAACGCTTGACTTCGATTTTTACTCCCTCCTATCGGCATATAATTGGAATTCGTAATTCGAGTAACACGGTGATACATATTGAAATGACAATAACTCTCTTGATTTTCAGTCAAAAAATACAAATTTTGGGTTGAAATTCAAGCTTAGAATGTGTACTTTCTAAAAGATTCAGGCCGCGTCTAAAAATTCCTAACCGTTCAAAAGTTATCTTTGAAACGGTTACCGAAGATGAGTTTTCAACACAATTTCAAATCGATTAACGCTCTGAATTACTTGCAGCGAAAGTATTTCTTCATCAAAACTACATTTTGAGATGATTGATCCCTCGATATAAGAAAAATATTTCCAAGCCAAATTTGTGAGCGAAACGCTTGACTTCGATTTTTACTCCCTCCTATCGGCACATAATTGGAATTCGTAATTCGAGTAACATGGTGAGACATATTAAAATGACAATAACTCTCTTGATTTTTAGTCAAAAAATACAAATTTTGAGTTCAAATTCAAGATCAGAATGTGTACTTTCGAAAACATTCAGGCCGGGTCTAAAAAGTCCAAACCGTTCAAAAGTTTTCTTCGAAACGGTTACCAAAGTTGAGTTTTCAACACAATTTCAAATCGATTTACGCTATGAATAACTTTTAGCGAAAGTATTTTTTACACAAAACTTCATTTCGAGATGATTGATCCTGTGATATAAGAAAAATATTTCCGAGCCAAATTCGTGAGCGAAACCTTTGACTTCCATTTTTTCCCTCCTATCGGCACATAATTGGAATCCGTAATACGGGTAACACGGTGAGACATATTGCAACGACAATAACTCTCTTGATTTCCATTGAAAAAATGCAAAATTTGTGTTCAATTTCAAGCTCGGAATGTGTTCTTTCTAAAACATTCAGGCCGCGTGCAAAAATTCCTAACCGTTCAAAAGTTTTCTTCAAAACGGTTACCGAAGTTGAGTTGTCAATACATTTTCAAATCGATTTACGCTCTGAATAACTTGTAGCGAAAGTATTTTTTACCCAAAACTTCATTACAAGATGATTGAGCCTGCGATGTAAGAAAAATATTTCCAAGCCAAATTCGTGAGCGAAATGTTTTACTTCCATTTTTACTCCCTCATATCGGCGCATAATTGGAATCCGTAATTTGGGTAACATGGTGTGACATATTCGAACGACAATAACTCTCTTGATTTCCATTGAAAAAATACAAAATTTGTGTTCAAATTCAAGCTCAGAATGTGTACTTTCGAAAACATTCAGGCCGCGTTTAAAAATTCCTAACCGTTCAAAAGTCTTCTTCGAAACAGTTACCAAAGTTGAGTTTTAACCCCATTTTCAAATCGATTTACGCTATGAATAACTTTTAGCGAAAGTATTTTTTACTCAAAACTTCATTTCGAGATGATTGATCCAGCGATATAAGAAAAATATTTCCTAGCCAAATTCGTGAGCGAAACGTTTGACTTCCATTTTTTCCCTCCTATCAGCACATAATTGGAATCCGTAATTAGGGTAACACGGTGTGACATATTGAAATGACAATAATTCTTTTGATTTCCGTTGAAAAAATACAAAATTTGTGTTCAAATTCAAGCTCAGAATGTGTACTTTCTAAAACATCCAGGCCACATCTAAAAATTCCTATCCGTTCAAAAGTTATCTCCGAAATGGTTACCGAAGATGAGTTTTCAACACATCTTCAAATCGATTGACGCTGTGAATAACTTGTAGCGAAAGTATATTTTGCCCAATTCTTCATTTCAAGGTGATTGATCACACGATATAAGAAAAACATTTCCAAGCCAAATTTGTGAGCAAAACGATTGACTTCCATTTTTACTCCCTCATATCGGCACATAATTGGAATCCATAATTCGGGTAACATGGTGAGACATTTTAAACGACCATAACTCTCTTGATTTTGAGTCAAAAAATAAAAAATTTGTGTTAAAATTCAAGATCAGAATGTGTACTTTCTAAAACATTAAAGCCGCGTCCAAAAATTGCTAACCGTTCAAAAGTTTTCTACGAAATAGTTACCGAAGTTGAGTTGTCAATACATTTTCAAATCGATTTACACTCTGAATAACTTGTAGCGAAACTATTTTTTGCACTAAACTTCATTACAACATGATTGAGCCCGCGATATAAGAATAATATTTCCAAGCCAAATTCATGAGCGAAACGATTGACTCCCATTTTTACTCCCTCGTATCGGCACATAATTGGAATCCGGAATTCGGGTAACAAGTTGTGACATATTGAAACGACAATAACTCTCTTGATTTCCGTCGAAAAAATACAAAATTTGTGATCAAATTCAAGCTCACAATGTGTACTTTCGAAAACATTCAGGCCGCGTCTAAAAATTCCTAACTGTTCAAAAGTTTTCTTCGAAACGGTTACCGAAGTTAAGTTTCCAACACAATTTCAAATCGATTTACGCTATGAATAACTTTTAGCGAAAGTATTTTTTACTCAAAACTTCATTTCGAGATGATTGATCCTGTGATATAAGAAAAATATTTCGGAGCCAAATTCATGAGTGAAACGTTTGACTTCCATTTTTTTCCTCCTATCGGCATATAATTGGAATCCGTAATACAGGTAACACGGTGAGACATATTGAAACGACAATAACTCTCTTCATTTCCATTGAAAAAATGCAAAATTTGTGTTCAAATTCAAGCTCGGAATGTGTTCTTTCTAAAACATTAAGGCCGCGTCCAACAATTCCTAACCGTTCCAAAGTTTTCTTCGAAACGGTTACCGAAGTTGAGTTGTCAATACATTTTCAAATCGATTTACGCTCTGAATAACTTGTAGCGAAAGTATTTTTTACCCAAAGCTTCATTACAAGATGATTGAGCCTGCGATATAAGAAAAATATTTCCAAGCCAAATTCGTGAGTGAAACGTTTGACTTCCATTTTTACTCCCTCACATCGGCACATAATTGGAATTCGTAATTCGGGTAACACGGTGTGACATATTCAAACGACAATAACTTTCCTGATTTCCATTGAAAAAAATGCAAAATTTGTGTTCAAATTCAAGCTCAGAATGTCTTCTTTCTAAAACATTCAGGCCGCGTCCAAAAATTCCTAACTGTTCAAAAGTTTTCTTTGAAACGGTTACCGAAGTTAAGTTGTCAATACATTTTCAAATCGATTTACGCTCTGAATAACTTGTAGCGAAAGTATTTTTTACCCAAAACTTCATTACAAGTTGATTGAGCCCGCGATATAAGAAAAATATTTCCAAGCCAAATTCGTGATCGAAACGTTTGACTTCCATTTTTACTCCCTCATATTGGCACATAATTGGAATCCGTAATTCGAGTAACACGGTGTGACATATTCAAACGACAATAACTCTCTTGATTTCAATTGAAAAAATACAAAATTTGTGTTCAAATTCAAGCTCAAAATGTGTACATTAGAAAACATTCAGGCCGCGTTTAAAAATTCCTAGCCGTTCAAAAGTTTTCTACGAAACGGTTACCGAAGTTGAGTTTTAACCCCATTTTCAAATCGATTTACGCTACGAATAACTTTTAGCGAAAGTATTTTTTATTCAAAACTTCATTTCAAGATGATTGATCCTACGATATAAGAAAAATATTACCAAGCCAAATTCGTGAGTGAAACGTTTGACTTCCATTTTTTCCCACCTATCAGCACATAATTGGAATCCGTAATTCGGGTAACATGGTGTGACATATTGAAATGACAAATACTCTCTTGACTTCCTTTGAAAAAATACAAAATTTGTATTCAAATTCAAGCTCAGAATGTGTACTTTCTAAAACATTCAGGCCACGTCTAAAAATTCCTAACCGTTCAGAAGTTATCTTCGAAATGGTTACCGTAGATGAGTTTTCAACACATTTTCAAATCGATCGACTCTCTGAATAACTTGTAGTGAAAGTATTTTTTGCCCAGCTCTTCATTTCGAGGTGATTGATCCCATGATACGAAAAAAATATTTCCAAGCCAAATTCGTAAGCGAAACGTTTGACTTCCATTTTTACTCCCTCATATCAGCACATAATTGGAATCCGTAATTCGGGTAACACGGTGTGACATATTGAAACGACAATAACTCTCTTGATTTCCGTTGAAAAAATACAAAATTTGTGTTCGAATTCAAGTTCAGAATGTGTACTTTCTAAAACATTCAGGCCACATGTAAAAATTCCTATCCGTTCAAAAGTTATCTTCGAAATGGTTACCGAGGATGACTTTTCAACACATCTTCAAATCGATTGACGCTGTCAATAACTTGTAGCGAAAGTATATTTTGCCCAATTCTTCATTTCAAGGTGATTAATCCCACGATATAAGAAAAACATTTCCAAGCCAAATTCGTGAGCAAAACGATTGACTTCCATTTTTACTCCCTCATATCGGCACATAATTGGAATACATAATTCGGGTAACGTGGTGAGACATTTTAAACGACAATAACACTCTTGATTTCGAGTCAAAAAATAAAAAATTTGTGTTCAAATTCAAGATCAGAATGTGTATTTTCTAAAACATTAAGGCCGCGTCCAAAAATTCCTAACCGTTCAAAAGTTTTCTTCGAAACAGTTACTGAAGTTGAGTTGTCAATACATTTTCAAATAGATTTACGCTCTGAATAACTTGTAGCGAAAGTATTTTTTACACAAAGCTTCATTACAACATGATTGAGCCCGCGATATATGAAAAATATTTCCAAGCCTAATTCGTGAGCGAAATGTTTGGCTTCCATTTTTACTCCCCCATTTCGGCACATAATTGGAATCCGTAATTCGGGTAACAAGTTGGACATATTGAAATGACAATAACTCTCCTGATTTCCGTTTAAAAAATACAAAATTTGTGATCAAATTCAAGCTCAGAATGTGTACTTTCTAAAACATTAAGGCCGCGTCTAAAAATTCCTAACTGTTCAAAAGTTTTCTTCGAAACGGTTACCAAAGTTGAGTTTTCAACACAATTTCAAATTGATTTACGCTATGAATAACTTTTAGCGAAAGTATTTTTTACTCAAAACGTCATTTCGAGATGACTGATCCCCCGATATAAGAAAAATATTTCCGAGCCAAATTCGTGAGCGAAACGTTTGACTTCCATTTTTTCCCTCCTATCGGCACATAATTGGAATCCGTAATACGGGTAACACGGTGAAACATATTGAAACGACAATAACTCTCTTGATTTCCATTGAAAAAATGAAAAATTTGTGTTCAAATTCAAGCTCAGAATGTGTACTTTCTAAAACATTCAGGCCGCGTCCAAAAATTCCTAACCGTTCAAAAGTTTTCTTCGAAATGGTTACCGAAGTTGAGTTGTCAATACATTTTCAAATCGATTTATACTCTGAATAACTTGTAGCGAAAGTATTTTTTACCCAAAACTTCATTACAAGATGATTGAGCCCATAATATAAGAAAAATATTTCCAAGCCAAATTCGTGAGCGAAACGTTTGACTTCCATTTTTCCTCCCTCATATCGGCACATAATTGGAATCCGTAATTCGGGTAACACGGTGTGACATATTCAAACGACAATAACTCTCTTGATTTTCATTGAAAAAATACAAAATTTGTGTTCCAATTCTAGCTCAGAATGTGTATTTTCGAAAACATTAGGGCCGCGTCTAAAAATTCCTAACCGTTCAAAAGTTTTCTTCGAAACGGTTACCAAAGTTGAGTTTTAACCCCATTTTCAAATCGATTTACGCTATGAATAACTTTTAGCGAAAGTCTTTTTTACTCGAAACTTCATTTCGAGATGATTGATCCTGCGATATAAGAAAAATATTTCCGAGCCAAATTCGTAAGCGAAACGTTTGACTTCCATTTTTTCCCTCCTATCAGCACATAATTGGAATCCGTAATTCGGGTAACATGGTGTGACATACTGAAATGACAAAAACTCTCTTGACTTCCTTTGAAAAAATACAAAATTTGTATTCAAATTCAAGCTCTGAATGTGTACTTTCTAAAACATTCAGGCCACGTCTAAAAATTCCTAACCGTTCAGAAGTTATCTTAGAAATGGTCACCGTAGATGAGTTTTCAACACATTTTCAAATCGATTGACGCTCTGAATAACTTGTAGTGAAAGTATTTTTTGCCCAGATCTTCATTTCGAGGTGATTGATCCCACGATACAAGAAAAATATTTCCAAGCCAAATTCGTGAGCGAAACGTTTGACTTCCATTTTTACTCCCTCATATCGGCACATAATTGGAATCCGTAATCCGGGTAACACGGTGAGACATTTTAAACGACAATAACTTTCATGATTTCCAGTCAAAAAAATACAAAATTTGTGTTAAAATTCAAGCTCAGAATATTTACTTTCTAAAATATTCAGGCCGCGTCTAAAAATTCCTAATCGTTCAAAAGTTTTCTTCGAAACGGTTATCAAAGTTGAGTTTTCAACACATTTTCAAATTGATTTACTCTCTGAATAACTTTTAGCGAAAGTATTTTTTACCCAAAACTTCATTACAACATGAATGAGCCCGTGATATAAGAAAAATATTTCCAAGCCAAATTCATGAGCGAAACGTTTGACTTCCATTTTTACTCCCTCATATCGGCACATAATTGGAATCCGTAATTCGGGTAACACGGTGTGACATATTGAAACGACAATAACTCTCTTGATTGCCATTAGAAATATAAAAAATTTATGTTCAAATTCAAGCTCAGAATGTGTACTTTCTAAAACATTCAGGCCACGTCTAAAAATAACTATCCGTTCAAATGTTATCTTCGAAATGGTTAGCGAAGATGAGTTTTCAACACATCTTCAAATCGATTGACGCTATGAATAACTTGTAGCGAAAGTATTTTTTGCCCAAATCTTCATTTCAAGGTGATTGATCCCACAATATAAAAAAAATATTTCCAAGTCAAATTCGTGAGCGAAACATTTGACTTTCTTTTTTACTCCCTCATATCGGCACACAATTGGAATCCGTAATTCGAGTAACACAATGAGAAATTTTAAACGACAATAAATCTCTTGATTTCGAGTCAAAAAATAAAAAATTTGTGTTCCAATTCAAGCTCAGAATGTGTACTTTCAAAAACATTCTGGCCGGGTCTAAAAATTCCTAACCATTCAAAAGTTTTCTTCGAAACGGTTACCGAAGTTGAGTTCTCAACACAATTTCAAATCGATTTATACTATGAATAACTTTTGGCGAAAGTATTTTTTACTCTAAACTTCATTTTGAGATGATTGATCCTGCGATATAAGAAAAATATTTCCGAGTCAAATTCGTGAGAGAAACATTTGACTTCCATTTTTTCCCTCCTATCGGCACATAATTGGAATCCGTAATACGGGTAACACGGTGAGACATATTGAAACGACAATAACTCTCTTGATTTCCATTAAAAAAATGCAAAATTTGTGTTCAAATTTAAGCTCAGAATGTGTTCTTTCTGAAACATTTAGGCCGCGTCCCAAAATTCCTAACCATTCAAAAGTTTTCTTCGAAACAGTTACCGAAGTTGAGTTGTCAATACATTTTCAAATCGATTTACGCTCTGAATAACTTGCAGCGAAAGTATTTTTTACCCAAAACTTCATTACAAGATGATTGAGCCCACGATATATGAAAAATATTTCCACGCCAAATTCGTGAGCGAAACGTTCGACTTCCATTTTTACTCCCTCATATCCGCACATAATTGGAATCCGTAATTCGAGTAACACGGTGTGACATATTGAAACGACAGTAACTCTCTTGATTTCCATTGAAAAAATAAGAAATTTGTGTTCAAATTCAAGCTCAGAATGTGTACTTTCTAAAACATTCAGGCCACGTCTAAAAATAACTATCCGTTCAAAAGTTATCTTCGAAATGGTTAGCGAAGATAAGTTTTCAACACATCTTCAAATCGATTGACGCTGTGAATAACTTGTAGCGAAAGTATATTTTGCCCAAATCTTCATTTCAAGGTGATTGATGCCATGATATAAGAAAAATATTTCCAAGCCAAATTCGTGAGCGAAACGTTTGACTTCTATTTTTACTCCCTCATATCGGCACATAATTGGAATCCGTAATTCGGGTAACACGGTGAGACATTTTAAACGACAATAACTCTCTTGATTTCGAGTCAAAAAATAAAAAATTTGTGTTCAAATTCAAGCTCAGAATGTGTCGAAAACATTAAGGCCGCGTCCAAGAATTCCTAACCGTTCAAAAGTTTTCTTCGAAACGGTTACCGAAGTTGAGTTCTCAATATATTTTCAAATCGATTTACGCTATGAATAACTTGTAGCGAAAGTATTTTTTACCCAAAACATCATTACAACATGATTGAGCCTGCGATATAAGAAAAATTATTCCAAGCCAAATTCGTGAGCGAAACGTTTGACTTCCATTTTTACTCCCTCCTATCGGCACATAATTGGAATCCGTAATTCGGGTAACACAGTGAAATATATTGAAACAACAATAACACTCTTGATTTCCACTGAAAAAATACAAAATTTATGTTCAAATTCAAGCTCATAATGTGTACTTTCGAAAACAATCAGGCCGTGTCCAAAAATTCCTAACCGTTCAAAAGTTTTCTTCGAAACGGTTACCGAAGTTGAGTTTTCAACACAATTTCAAATCGATTTACGCTATGAATAACTTTTAGCGAAAGTATTTTTTACTCAAAACTTCATTTCGAGATGATTGATCCTGCAATATAAGAAAAATATTTCTG
Organism: Quercus cerris; assembly: GCA_963669245.1. NCBI lineage: Eukaryota > Viridiplantae > Streptophyta > Magnoliopsida > Fagales > Fagaceae > Quercus > Quercus cerris. The sequence continues at coordinate 77,345,349 of OY770007.1, forward strand.
AGCAAAATTCGTGAGCGAAACGTTTGACTTACATTTTTTCCCTCCTATCGGCACATAATTGGATTCCGTGATACGAGTAACACGGTGAGACATATTGAAACGACAATAACTCTCTTGATTTCCATTGAAAAAAAGCAAAATTTGTGTTCAAATTCAAGCTCAGAATGTGTACTTTCTAAAACATTAAGGCCACGTCCATAAATTCCTAACCGTTTAAAAGTGTTCTTCGAAACGGTTACCGAAGTTGAGTTGTCAATACATTTTCAAATCGATTTACGCGCTGAATAACTTGTAGCGAAAGTATTTTTTACCCAAAACTTCATTACAAGATTATTGACCACGCGATATAAGAAAAATATTTCCAAGCCAAATTCGTGAGCGAAACGTTTGACTTCCATTTTTACTCCCTCATATCGGCACATAATTGAAATCCGTAATTCGGGTAACACGGTGTGACATATTGAAACGAAAATAACTCTCTTGATTTCCATTGAAAAAATACAAAATTTGTGTTCAAATTCAAGCTTAGAATGTGTACTTTCGAAAACATTAAGGCCGCGTCTAAAAATTCCTAACCGTTCAAAAGTTTTCTTCGAAACGGTTACCGAAGTTGAGTTTTCAACACAATTTCAAATCGATTTACGCTATGAATAACTTTTAGCGAAAGTATTTTTTACTCAAAACTTCATTTCGAGATGATTGATCCTGCAATATAAGAAAAATATTTCTGAGCAAAATTCGTGAGCGAAACGTTTGACTTACATTTTTTCCCTCCTATCGGCACATAATTGGATTCCGTGATACGAGTAACACGGTGAGACATATTGAAACGACAATAACTCTCTTGATTTCCATTGAAAAAAAGCAAAATTTGTGTTCAAATTCAAGCTCAGAATGTGTACTTTCTAAAACATTAAGGCCACGTCCATAAATTCCTAACCGTTTAAAAGTGTTCTTCGAAACGGTTACCGAAGTTGAGTTGTCAATACATTTTCAAATCGATTTACGCGCTGAATAACTTGTAGCGAAAGTATTTTTTACCCAAAACTTCATTACAAGATTATTGACCACGCGATATAAGAAAAATATTTCCAAGCCAAATTCGTGAGCGAAACGTTTGACTTCCATTTTTACTCCCTCATATCGGCACATAATTGAAATCCGTAATTCGGGTAACACGGTGTGACATATTGAAACGAAAATAACTCTCTTGATTTCCATTGAAAAAATACAAAATTTGTGTTCAAATTCAAGCTTAGAATGTGTACTTTCGAAAACATTAAGGCCGCGTCTAAAAATTCCTAACCGTTCAAAACTTTTCTTCGAAACGGTTACCAAAGTTGAGTTCTCAATATATTTTCAAATCGATTTACGCTATGAATAACTTGTAGCGAAAGTATTTTTTACCCAAAACATCATTACAACATGATTAAGCCTGCGATATAAGAAAAATTATTCCAAGCCAAATTCGTGAGCGAAACGTTTGACTTCCATTTTTACTCCCTCCTATCGGCACGTAATTGGAATCCGTAATTCGGGTAACACAGTGAAATATATTGAAACGACAATAACACTCTTGATTTTCACTGAAAAAATACAAAATTTATGTTCAAATTGAAGCTCATAATGTGTACTTTCGAAAACAATCAGGCCGTGTCTAAAAATTCCTAACCGTTCAAAAGTTTTCTTCGAAACGGTTACCGAAGTTGAGTTTTCAACACAATTTCAAATCGATTTACACTATAAATAACTTTTAGCGAAAGTATTTTTTACTCAAAACTTCATTTCGAGATGATTGATCCTGCAATATAAGAAAAATATTTCTGAGCAAAATTCGTGAGCGAAACGTTTGACTTACATTTTTTCCCTCCTATCGGCACATAATTGGATTCCGTGATACGGGTAACACGGTGAGACATATTGAAAGGACAATAACTCTCTTGATTTTCATTGAAAAAAAGCAAAATTTGTGTTCAAATTCAAGCTCAGAATGTGTACTTTCTAAAACATTAAGGCCACGTCCATAAATTCCTAACCGTTTAAAAGTGTTCTTCGAAACGGTTACCGAAGTTGAGTTGTCAATACATTTTCAAATCGATTTACGCGCTGAATAACTTGTAGCGAAAGTATTTTTTACCCAAAACTTCATTACAAGATTATTGACCACGCGATATAAGAAAAATATTTCCAAGCCAAATTCGTGAGCGAAACGTTTGACTTCCGTTTTTACTCCCTCATATCGGCACATAATTGAAATCCGTAATTCGGGTAACACGGTGTGACATATTGAAACGACAATAACTCTCTTGATTTCCATTGAAAAAATACAAAATTTGTGTTCAAATTCAAGCTTAGAATGTGTACTTTCGAAAACATTAAGGCCGCGTCTAAAAATTCCTAACCGTTCAAAACTTTTCTTCGAAACGGTTACCAAGGTTGAGTTCTCAATATATTTTCAAATCGATTTACGCTATGAATAACTTGTAGCGAAAGTATTTTTTACCCAAAACATCATTACAACATGATTAAGCCTGCGATATAAGAAAAATTATTCCAAGCCAAATTCGTGAGCGAAACGTTTGACTTCCATTTTTACTCCCTCCTATCGGCACGTAATTGGAATCCGTAATTCGGGTAACACAGTGAAATATATTGAAACGACAATAACACTCTTGATTTTCACTGAAAAAATACAAAATTTATGTTCAAATTGAAGCTCATAATGTGTACTTTCGAAAACAATCAGGCCGTGTCTAAAAATTCCTAACCGTTCAAAAGTTTTCTTCGAAACGGTTACCGAAGTTGAGTTTTCAACACAATTTCAAATCGATTTACGCTATAAATAACTTTTAGCGAAAGTATTTTTTACTCAAAACTTCATTTCGAGATGATTGATCCTGCAATATAAGAAAAATATTTCTGAGCAAAATTCGTGAGCGAAACGTTTGACTTACATTTTTTCCCTCCTATCGGCACATAATTGGATTCCGTGATACGGGTAACACGGTGAGACATATTGAAAGGACAATAACTCTCTTGATTTTCATTGAAAAAAAGCAAAATTTGTGTTCAAATTCAAGCTCAGAATGTGTACTTTCTAAAACATTAAGGCCACGTCCATAAATTCCTAACCGTTTAAAAGTGTTCTTCGAAACGGTTACCGAAGTTGAGTTGTCAATACATTTTCAAATCGATTTACGCGCTGAATAACTTGTAGCGAAAGTATTTTTTACCCAAAACTTCATTACAAGATTATTGACCACGCGATATAAGAAAAATATTTCCAAGCCAAATTCGTGAGCGAAACGTTTGACTTCCATTTTTACTCCCTCATATCGGCACATAATTGAAATCCGTAATTTGGGTAACACGGTGTGACATATTGAAACGACAATAACTCTCTTGATTTCCATTGAAAAAATACAAAATTTGTGTTCAAATTCAAGCTTAGAATGTGTACTTTCGAAAACATTAAGGCCGCGTCTAAAAATTCCTAACCGTTCAAAACTTTTCTTCGAAACGGTTACCGAAATTGAGTTTTAACCCCATTTTCAAATCGATTTACGCTATGAATAACTTTTAGCGAAAGTATTTTTTACTCAAAACTTCATTTCGAGATGATTGATCCTGCGATTTAAGAAAAATATTTCCGAGCCAAATTCGTGAGCGAAACGTTTGACTTCCATTTTTTCCCTCCAATATGAACATAATTGGAATCCGTAATACGGGTAACACGGTGAGACATATTGAAACGACAATAACTCTCTTGATTTCCATTGAAAAAACTGAAAATTTGTGTTCAAATTCAAGTTCTGAATGTGTACTTTCTAAAACATTAAGGCCGCGTCCAAAAATTCCCAACCGTTCAAAAGTTTTCTTCAAAACGGTTACCGAGGTTGAGTTGTCAATACATTTTCAAATCGATTTACGCTCTGAATAACTTGTAGCGAAAGTATTTTTTGCCTAAAACTTCATTACAAGATGATTGAGCCCGCGATATAAGAAAAAATTTTCCAAGCCAAATTCGTGAGCGAAACGTTTGACTTCTATTTTTACTCCCTCATATCGGCAGATAAGTGAAATCCGTAATCCTGGTAACACGGTGAGACATTTGAAATGACAATAACTCTCTTGATTTCCAGTGGTAAAAATACAAAATTTGTGTTGAAATTCAAGCTCAGAATGTTTACTTTCTAAAACATTCAGGCCTCATCTAAAAATTCCTAATCGTTCAAAAGTTTTCTTCGAAACGGTTACCGAAGTTGAGTTTTCAGCACATTTTCAAATCGATTTACTCTCTGAATAACTTTTAGCGAAAGTAGTTTTTACCCAAAATTTTATTTCGAGATAATTGATCCCATGATATAAGAAAAATATTTCCAAGCGAAATTCGTGGGCAAAACGCTTGACTTCCATTTTTTCCCTCCTATCGGCACAGAATTGGAATCCTTAATTCGGGTAACACGGTGAGACATATTGAAACGGCAATAACTCTCTTGATTTCCATTGAAAAAAAACAAAATTTGTGTTCAAATTCAAGCTCAGAATGTTTACTTTCTAAAACATAAAGTCCGCATCAAAAATTCCTAACCGTTCAAAAGTTTTCTTCGACACGGTTACCGAAGTTGAGTTGTCAATACGTTTTCAAATCTATTTACGCTCTGAATAACTTGTAGCGAAAGTACTTTTTACCCAAAACATCCATGCAAAATGATTGAGCCCACGATAGAAGAAAAATATATCCAAGCTAAATTCGTGAGCGAAACGTTTGACTTCCATTTTTACTCCCACATATCGGCACATAATTGAAATCCGTAATTTGGGTAACACGGTGTGACATATTGAAAGGACAACAACTCTCTTGATTTCCCTTGAAAAAATACAAAATTTGTGTTCAAATTCAACCTCAAAATGTGTACTTTCTAAAACATTAGGCCACATCTAAAAATTCCTAACCGTTCAAAAGTTATCTTCGAAATGGTTACCAAAGATGAGTTTTCAACACATTTTCAAATCGATTGACGCTCGGAATAACTTGTAGCGAATGTATTTTTTGTCCAAATCTTCATTTCGAGGTGATTGATCCCACGATATAAGAAAAGTATTTCGAAGCCAAATTCTTGAGCGGAACGCCTGACTTCCATTTTTACTCCCTCATATCGGCACATAATTGGAATCCGTAATTCGTGTAACACGGTGAGACATTTTAAACGACCATAACTCCCTTGATTTCCATTGAAAAAATAAAAAATTTGTGTCCAAATTCAAGCTCAGAATGTGTGCTTTCTAAAACATTCAGGCCGCGTCTAAGAATTCCCAACCGTTCAAAAGTTTTCTTCGAAACGGTTTCTGAATTTGAGTTTTCAACACATTATCAAATCGATTTACGCTCTGAATAACTTTTAGCGAAAGTATGTTTTACCCAAAACTTCATTTCGAGATGATTGATCCCGCGATATGAGAAAAATATTTCCGAGCCAAATTCGTGAGCGAAACGTTTGACTTCCATTTTTTCCCTCCTATCGGCACATAATTGGAATCCATAATTCGGGTAACACAGTGAGACATATTGAAACGACAATAACTCTCTTGATTTCCTTTGAAAAAATACAAAATTTGTGTTCAAATTCAAGCTCAGAATGTGTTCTTTCTAAAACATTTAGGCCGCGTCCCAAAATTCCTAACCATTCAAAAGTTTTCTTCGAAACAGTTACCGAAGTTGAGTTGTCAATGCATTTTCAAATCGATTTATGCTCTGAATAACTTGCAGCGAAAGTATTTTTTACCCAAAACTTCATTACAAGATGATTGAGCCCATGATATATGAAAGATATTTCCAAGCCAAATTCGTGATCGAAACATTTGACTTTCATTTTTACTCCCTCATATCGGCACATAATTGGAATCAGTAATTCAGGTAACACGGTGTGACATATTGAAACGACAATAACTCTCTTGATTTCCATTGAAAAAATACAAATTTTGTGTTCAAATTCAAGCTTAGAATGTGTACTTTCTAAAACATTCAGGCCATGTCTAAAAATTCCTAACCGTTCAAAAGTTATCTTTGAAATGGTTATCGAATATGAGTTTTCTACACATTTTCAACTCGACTGACGCTCCGAATTACTTGTAGCGAAAGTATTTTTTGCCCAAATCTTCATTTCGAGGTGATTGATCCCACGATATAAGAAAAACATTTCCAAGCCAAATTCGTGAGCGAAACGTTTGACTTCCATTTTTTCCCTCATATCGGTACATAATTGGAATCCGTAATTCGGGCAACACGCTGAGACATTTTAAATGACAATAACTCTCTTGATTTGCAGTCAAAAAATTCAAAATTTGTGTTCAAATTCAAGCTCAGAATGTGTACTTTCTAAAACATTTTTGGACGCGTCCAAAAATTCCTATCAGTTCCAAAGTTTTCTTCGAAACGGTTACCGAAGCTGAGTTGTCAATACATTTTCTAATCGACTTATGCTCTGAATAACTTGTAGGAAAAGTATTTCTTACCCAAAACTTCATTACAAAGTGATTGAGCCCTCGATATAAGAAAAATATTTCCAAGCCAAATTCGTGAGTGAAACGTTTGACTTCCATTTTTTCTCTGTCATATCGGCACATAATTGGAATCCATAATTCGGGTAACACAGTGTGACATATTGAAACGACAATAACTCTCTTGATTTCCATTGAAAAATTTCAAAATTTGTGTTCAAATTCAAGCTCAGAATGTGTATTTTCTAAAACATTCTGGCCACGTCTAAAAATTCCTAATCGTTCAGAAGTTACCTTCGAAATGGTTACCGAAGATGAGTTTTCAACACGTTTTCAAATCGACTGACGCTCTGAATAACTTGTAGCGAAAGTATTTTTTGTCCAAATCTTCATTTCGGGGTGATTGATCCTCCGATATAAGAAAAATATTTCCAAGCCAAGTTCGTGAGCGAAACGTTTGACTTCGATTTTTACTCCCTCATATCGGCACATAATTGGAATCCGTAATATGGGTAACACTGTGTGACATATTGAAATGATAATAACTCTCTTGATTTTCAATGAAAAAATACAAAATTTGTGTTCAAATTCAAGCTCAGAATGTGTACTTTCTAAAACATTTAGGCCACGTCAAAAAATTCGTAACCGTTCAAAAGTTATATTCGAAATGGTTACAAAAGATGAGTTTTCAACACATTTTCAAATCGATTGACGCTCTGAATAACTTGTTGCGAAAGTATTTTTTGCCCAAATCTTCATTTCGAGGTGATTGATCCCACGATATAAGAAAAATATTTCCAAGCCAAATTCGTGAGAGAAATGTTTGACTTCCATTTTTTTTCCCTCATATCGACACATAATTGGAATCCGTAATTCTGGTAACACGGTGTGACATATTGAAATGACAATAACTCTCCTGATTTCCATTGAAAAAATACGAAATTTGTGTTCAAATTCAAGCGCAAAATGTGTACTTTCTAAAACATTTAGGTCACGTCTAAAAATTCCTAACCGTTCAAAAGTTATCTTCAAAATGGTTACAGAAGATGTGTTTTCAACACATTTTAAAATCGATTGACGCTCTAAATAACTTGTAGCGAAAGTATTTTTTGCCCAAATTTTCATTCCGAGGTGATTGATCCCATGATATAAAAAAATATTTCCAAGCCAAATTCGTGAGCAAAATGTTTGACTTCCATTTTTACTCCCTCATATCGGTACATAATTGGAATCCGTAATTCGGGTAACACAGCGAGACATTTTAAACGACAATAACTCTCTTGATTTCCCATCAAAAAATACAAAATTTTTGTTCAAATTCAAGCTCAGGATGTGTACTTTCTAAAACATTCAGGCCCCGTCCAAAAATTCCTAACCGTTCAAAAGTTTTTTTCGAAACGGTTACCGAAGTTGAGTTGTCAATACATTTTCAAATCGATTTACGCTCTGAATAACTTGTTGCGAAAGTATTTTTTCCCTAAAACTTCATTACAACATGAATGAGCCCGTGATATAAGAAAAATATTTCCAAGCCAAATTTGTGAGTGAAACGTTTGACTTCCATTTTTACTCCCTCATATCAGCACATAATTGGAATCCGTAATTCGGGTAACATGGTGTGACGTATTGAAACGACAATAACTCTCTTGATTTCCATTGAAAAAATACAAAATTTGTGTTCAAATTCAAGCTCAGAATGTGTACTTTGTAAAACATTCTGGTCGCGTCCAAAAATTCCTATCCGTTCAAAACTTTTCTTCGAAACGGTTACCGAAGCTGAGTTGTCAATACATTTCCAAATCGATTTACGCTCTGAATAAATTGTAGCAAAAGTATTTTTTACCCAAAACTTCATTACAAAGTGATTGAGCCCTCGATATAAGAAAAATATTTCCAAGCCAAATTCCTGAGCAAAACGTTTGACTTCCATTTTTATTCCCTCATATTGGCACATAATTGGAATCCGTAATTCGGGCAACACAGTGTGACACATTGAAACGACAATAACTCTCTTGATTTCCATTGAAAAATTTCAAAATTTGTGTCCAAATTCAAGCTCAGAATGTGTACTTTCTAAAATATTCAGGCCACGTCTAAAAATTCCTAACCGTTCAAAATTTACCTTCGAAATGGTTACCGAAGATGAGTTTTGAATACATTTTCAAATCGACTGACGCTCTGAATAACTTGTAGCGAAAGTATTTTTTGCCCAAATCCTCATTTCGAGGTGATTGATCCCACGATATAAGAAAAATATTTCCAAGCCAAGTTCGTGAGTGAAACGTTTGATTTCCATTTTTACTCCCTCATATCGGCACATAATTGGAATCCGTAATCCGGGTAACACAGTGAGACACTTTAAACGACAATAACTCTCTTGATTTCCTGTCAAAAAATACAAAATTTGTGTCCAAATTCAGGCTCAGAATATTTGCTTTCAAAAACATTCAGGCCGCGTCTAAAAATTCCTAACCATTCAAAAGTTTTTTTCAAAACGGTTACCGAAGTTGAGTTTTCAACACATTTTCAAATCGATTTACTCTCTGAATAACTTTTAACGAAAGTATTTTTTACCCAAAATTTCATTTCGAGATGATTAATCCCGCGATATAAGAAAAATATTTCCATGCCAAATTCGTGGGCGAAAAGTTTGACTTCCATTTTTTCCCTCCTATCGGCACATAATTGGAATCCGTAATTCAGGTAACACAGTGAGACATATTGAAACAACAATAACTCTCTTGATTTCCATTGAAAAAATACAAAATTTGTGTTCAAATTCAAGCTCAGAGTGTGTACTTTCTAAAACATTCAGGCTTTGTCCAAAAATTCCTAACCGTTCAAAATGTTTATTCGGAACGGTTACCGAAGTTAAGTTGTCAATACATTTTCAAATAGATTTACGCTCTGAATAACTTGTAGCGAAAGTATTTTTTACCCCAAACTTCATTACAAGATGATTGAGCCCGCGATATAAGAAAAATATTTCCATACCAAATTCGTGAGCGAAACGTTTGACTTCCATTTTTACTCCCTCATATCGGAACATAATTGGAATCCGTAATTCGGGTAACACAGTGTGACATATTGAAACGACAATCACTCTCTTGATTTCCATTGAAAAAATACAAAATTTGTATTCAAATTGAAGCTCAGAATGTGTACTTTCTAAAACATTAACGCCGCGTCCAAAAACTCGGAACTGTTCAGAAGTTTTCTTCGAAACGGTTACCGAAGTTGAGTTGTCAATACATCTTCAAATCGGTTTACGCTCTGAATAACTTCTAGCGAAAGTATTTTTTACCTAAAACTTCATTACAAGATGATTGTGCCCGCGATATAAGAAAAATATTTCCAAACCAAATTCGTGAGCGAAACGTTGGACTTCCATTTTACTCCCTCCTACCGGCACCTAATTGGAATCCATAATTCTAGTAACACGGTGAGACATATTGAAACGACAATACCTCTCTTGATTTCCATTGAAAAAATACAAAATTTGTGTTCAAATTGAATCTCAGAATGTGTGCTTTCTAAAACATTCTGGCGCGTCTAAAAATTCCAAACCGTTCAAACGTTATCTTCGAAATGGTTACCGAAGATAAGTTTTCAACACATTTTCGAATCGATTCACGCTCTGTATAACTTGAGGCGAAAGTATTTTTTGCCCAAATCTTCATTTCGAGATGATTGATCCCACAATATAAGAAAAATATTTCCAAGCCAAATTCGTGAGCGAAACGTTTGACTTCCATTTTTACTCCCTCCTATCGGCACATAATTGGAATCCGTCATTTGGGTAACACGAAGAGACATATTGAAACGACAATAACTCCCTTGATTTCCTGTCAAAATAAACTAAATTTGCATTCGAATTCAAGCTCAGAATGTGTACTTTCTAAAATTTTCAGGCCGCGTATAAAAATTCATAACTGTTCAAAAGTTTTCTTCGAAACGGTTACCGAAGTTGAATTTTCCTCATATTTTCAAATCGATTTACACTCTGAATAACTTGTAGCGAAAGTATTTTTTAACCAAAACTTCATTTCTAGATGATTGATCCCACGATATAAGAATAATATTTCCAAGCCAAATTCTTGAGCGAAACATTTGACTTCGACTTTTACTCCCTCCTATCGGCACATAATGAATCCGTAATTCGGGTAACACGGTGAGACATCTTAAACGCCAATAACTCTCTTGATTTCCATTGAATAAATACAAAATTTGTGTTCAAATTCAAGCACAGAATCTGTACTTTCAAAAACATTCAGGCCGCGTGTAAAAATTCCTAACCGTTCAAAAGTTATCTTCGAAATGGTTACAGAAGATGAGTTTTCAACACATTTTCAAATCGATTCACTCTCTGAATAACTCGTAGAGAAAGTATTTTTTGCCCAAATCTTCATTTTGAGATGATTGATCCCGCGATATAAGAAAAATATTTCGAAGCCAAATTCGTGAGGGAAACGTTTGACTTCCATTTTTACTCCTTCCTATCAGCACATAATTGGAATCCGTAATTCGGGTAACACGGTGATACATATTGAAACAACAATAACTCTCTTGATTTCCATTGAAAAAAATACATAATTTGTGTTCAAATTCAAGCTCAGAATATTTACTTTCTAAATCACTAGGGCCGCGTATAAAAATTCCTAACCGCTCAAAAGTTTCTCCGAAACTGTTACCGAAGTTGAGTTTGCAACACATTTTCTAACCGATTTACGCTCTGAATAACTTGCAGTGAAAGTATTTTTTACCCAAAACTTCACTTCAACAAGATTGATCCCACGATATCAGAAAAATATTTCCAAGCCAAATTCGTGAGCGAAACGTTTCACTTCCATTTTTACTCCCTCATATCGGCACATAATTCGAATCCGTAATTCGGGTAACACGGTGAGACATTTTAAACGACCATAACTCTCTTGATTTCCAGTCAAAAAATAAATATTTTGTGTTCAAATTCAAGTTCAGAATGTGTACTTTCTAAAACATTTAGGCCGCGTCTAAAAATTCCAAACAGTTCAAAAGTTTTCTTCAAATCGCTTTACGCCATGAATTACTTTTAGCGAAAGTATTTTTTACCAAAAACTTCATTCCGAGATGATTGATCCCGCGATATAAGAAAAATATTTCCAAGCCAAATTCGTGAGCGAAACGTTTGTGTTCCATTTTTACTCCATCGTATCGGCACATAATTGGAATCCGTAATTCGGGTAACACGGTGTGACATATTGAAATGATAATAACTCTCTTGATTTACATTGAAAAAATACAAAATTTGTGTTCAAATTCAAGCTCAGAATGTGTACTTTCTAAAACATTTAGGCCACGTGAAAAAATTACTAACCGTTCAAAAGTTATATTCGAAATGGTTTCAAAAGATGAGTTTTCAACACATTTACAAATCGATTAACGCTCTAAATAACTTGTTGCGAAAGTATTTTTTGCCCAAATCTTCATTTCGAGGTGACTGATCCCACGATATAAGAAAAATATTTCCATGCCAAATTCGTGGGAGAAACGTTTAACTTCCATTTTTATTCCCTCATATCGGCACATAATTGGAATCCGTAATTCGGGTAACACGGTGTGACATATTCAAACGACAATAACTCTGTTGATTTCCATTGAAAAAATACAAAATTTGCGTTCAAATTCAAGCTTAGAATGTGGACTTTCGAAAACATTCAAGCCGCGTCTAAAAATTCGAAACCGTTCAAACGTTATCTTCGAAATGGTTACCGAAGATTAGTCTTCAACACATTTTCAAATCGATTCATGCCTTGAATGACTTGTAGCAAAACTATTTTTTGCCCAAATCTTCATTTCGAGATGATTGATCCCACGATATAAGAAAAATATTTCCAAGCCAAATTCATGAGTGAAACGTTTGACTTTCATTTTCACTCACTCCTATCTGCACATAATTGGAATCCGTAATTTGGGTAACACGGTGAGACATATTGAAACACCAATAACTCTCTTGATTTCCTTTGAAAAAATACAAAATTTGTGTTCAAATTCAAGCTCAGAATGTGTACTTTCTAAAATGTTCAGGCCACGTCCAAAAATTCCTAACCGTTCAAAAGTTTTCTTCGAAACGGTTACCAAAGTTGAGTTGTCAATATATTTTCAAATTGATTTACGCTCTAAATAACTTGTAGTGAAAGTATTTTTTACCCAAAACTTTATTACAAGGCGATTAAGCCCGCGATATAAGAAAAATATTTCCAAACCAAATTCATGAGCGAAACGTTTGACTTCCATTTTTACTCCCTCATATCGGCACCTAATTGGAATCCGTAATTCAAGTAACACGGTGTGACATATTGAAACGACAATAATTCTCTTGATTTCCATTGAAAAAATACAAAATTTGTGTTCAAATTCAAGCTCAGAATGTGTACTTTCTAAAACATTCAGGCCACGTCTAAAAATTCATAACCGTTCAAAAGTTATCTTTGAAATGGTTACCGAGGATGAGTTTTCAACACATTTTCGAATCAATTGACGCTTTGAATAACTTGTAGCGAAATTATTTTTTGCCCAAATCTTCATTTCAAGGTGATTAATTCCACGATATAAGAAAAATATTTCCAAGCCAAATTCGTGAGTGAAATGTTTGCCTTCCATTTTTACTCCCTCCTATCGGCACATAATTGGAATCCGCAATTTGGGTAACACGGTGAGACATATTGAGACGACAATAACTCTGTTGATTTCCATTGAAAAAATACAAAATTTGCGTTCAAATTCAAGCTCAGAATGTGGACTTTCTAAAACATTCAAGCCTAGTCTAAAAATTCCAAACCGTTCAAACGTTATCTTTGGAATGGTTACCGAAGATGAGTTTTCAACACATTTTCAAATCGATTTACGCTCAGAATAACTTGTAGCGAAAGTATTTTTTGCCCAAATCTTCATTTCGAGATGACTGATCCCACGATATAAGAAAAACATTTCCAAGCCAAATTCGTGAGCGAAACGTTTGACTTTCGTTTTTACTCCCTTATATCCGCACATAATTAGAATCCGTAATTCGGGTAACACGGTGAGACATATTGAAACGCCAATTACTCTCTTGATTTCAATTGAAAAAATAGTAAATTTGTGTTCAAATTCAAGCTGAGAATGTGTACTTTCTAAAACATTGAGGCCGCGTCCAAAAAGTCCTAACCGTTCAAAAGTTTTCTTCGAAACGGTGACCAAAGTTGAGTTGTCAATACATTTTCAAATCGATTTACGCTCTGAATAACTTGTAGTGAAAGTATTTTTTACCCAAAACTTTATTACAAGGTGATTGAGCCCGTGATATAAGAAAAATATTTCCAAACCAAATTCGTGAGTAAAACGTTTGACTTCCATTTTTACTCCCTCATATTGGCACCTAATTGGAATCCGTAATTCAAGTAACATGGTGTGACATATTGATACGACAATAACTCTCTTGATTTCCATTGAAAAAATACAAAATCTTTTTCAAATTCAAGCTCAGAATCTATAATTTCAAAAACATTCAGGCCACGTCTAAAAGTTCCTAACAGTTTAGAAGTTATCTTCAAAATGGTTTCTGAAGATGAGTTTTCAACACATTTTCAAATCGATTGACGCTCTGAATAACTTGTAGCGAAAGTATTTTTTGCCCAAATAATTCATTTCGAGATGATTGATCCCATGATATAAGAAAAATATTTCCAAGCCAAATTCGTGAGCGAAACGTTTGACTTTTGTTTTTACTCCTTCCTATCGGCACATAATTGGAATCCGTAATTCGGGTAACACGGTGAGATATATTGAAACAACAATAACTCTCCTGATTTCCATTGAAAAAATACAAAATTTGTGTTCAAATTCAAGCTCAGAATGTGTACTTTCTAAAACATTCAGGCTGCGTCCAAAAATTCCTAACCATTCAAAAGTTTTCTTCGAAACGGTTGCCGAAGTTGAGTTGTCGATACATTTTCAAATCAATTTACGCTCTGAATAACTTGTAGTGAAAGTATTTTTTACCCAAAACTTTATTCCAAGGTGATTGGGCCTGCGATATAAGAAAAATATTTCCAAACCAAATTCGTGAGCGAAACGTTTGACTTCCATTTTTACTCCCTTATATCGGCACCTAATTGGAATCCGTAATTCAATTAACACGGTGTGACATATTGAAACGACAATAACTCTCTTGATTTCCATTGAAAAAAAAAAATTGTGTTGAAATTCAAGCTCAGAATGTGTACTTTCTAAAACATTCAGGCCAAGTCTAAAAATTCATAACCGTTCAATAGTTATGTTTGAAATGCTTACCGAAGATGAGTTTTCAACACATTTTCAAATCGATTGACGCTCTGAATAAGTTGTAGCGAAAGTATTTTTTTCCTAAATCTTCATTTCGAGGTGATTGATCCCATGATAGAAGAAAAATATTTCCAAGCCAAATTCGTGAGTGAAACGTTTGACTTCCATTTTTACTCCCTCATATCAGCACATAATTGGAATCCGTAATTCGGGTACCACGGTGAGACATTTAGAAGGCAATAACTCTCTTGATTTCGAGTCAAAAAATAAAAAATTTGTGTTCAAATTAAAGCTCAGAATTTTTACTTTCTAAATCATTTAGGCCGCGTCTAAGAATTCCCAACCGTTCAAAAGTTTTCTTCGAAACGGTTACCGAATTTGAGTTTTCAACACATTTTCAAATCGATTTACGCTCTGAATAACTTTTAGCGAAAGTATTTTTTACCCAAAACTTCATTCCGAGATGATTGATCCCGTGATATGAGAAAAATAATTGCAAGCCAAATTCGTGAGTGAAACGTTTGACTTCCATTTTTTCCCTCCTATCGGCACATAATTGGAATCCGTAATTCGGGTAACACTGTGAGAGATGTTGAAACGACAATAACTCTCTTCATTTCCATTGAAAAAGTAAAAAATTTGTGACCAAATTCAAGCTCAGAATGTGTACTTTCAAAAAAATTCAGGCCGCGTCAAAAAATTCCCAACCGTTCAAAAGTTTTCTTCGAAACGGTTACCGAAGTTGAGTTGTCAATACATTTTCGAATAGATTTACGCTCTGAATAACTTTTAGCGAAAGTATTTTTTACCGAAAACTTCATTACAAGATGATTGAGCCCGCGATATAAGAAAAATATTTCCATGCCAAATTCGTGGGAGAAACGTTTAACTTCCATTTTTATTCCCTCATATCGGCACATAATTGGAATCCGTAATTCGGGTAACACGGTGTGTCATATTCAAACGACAATAACTCTGTTGATTTCCATTGAAAAAATACAAAATTTGCGGTCCAAATTCAAGCTTAGAATGTGGACTTTCGAAAACATTCAAGCCGCGTCTAAAAATTCGAAACCGTTCAAACGTTATCTTCGAAATGGTTATCGAAGATTAGTTTTCAACACATTTTCAAATCGATTCACGCCCTGAATGACTTGTAGCAAAACTATTTTTTGCCCAAATCTTCATTTCGAGATGATTGATCCCACGATATAAGAAAAATATTTCCAAGCCAAATTCATGAGTGAAACATTTGACTTTCATTTTCACTCACTCCTATCGGCAAATAATTGGAATCCGTAATTTGGGTAACACGGTGAGACATATTGAAACGCCAATAACTCTCTTGATTTCCTTTGAAAAAATACAAAATTTGTGTTCAAATTCATGCTCAGAATGTGTACTTTCTAAAATGTTAAGGCCGCGTCCAAAAATTCCTAACCGTTCAAAAGTTTTCTTCGAAACGGTTACCAAAGTTGAGTTGTCAATATATTTTCAAATTGATTTACGCTCTAAATAACTTGTAGTGAAAGTATTTTTTACCCAAAATTTTATTACAAGGCGATTGAGCCCGCGATATAAGAAAAATATTTCCAAACCAAATTCATGAGCGAAACATTTGACTTCCATTTTTACTCCCTCATATCGGCACCTAATTGGAATCCGTAATTCAAGTAACACGGTGTGACATATTGAAACGACAATAATTCTCTTGATTTCCATTGAAAAAATACAAAATTTGTGTTCAAATTCAAGCTCAGAATGTGTACTTTCTAAAACATTCAGGCCACGTCTAAAAATTCATAACCGTTCAAAAGTTATCTTTGAAATGGTTACCGAGGATGAGTTTTCAACACATTTTCAAATCAATTGACGCTCTGAATAACTTGTAGCGAAATTATTTTTTGCCCAAATCTTCATTTCGAGGTGATTAATTCCACGATATAAGAAAAATATTTCCAAGCCAAATTCGTGAGTGAAACGTTTGACTTTCATTTTTACTCCCTTATATCCGCACATAATTGGAATCCGTAATTCGGGTAACACGGTGAGACATATTGAAACGCCATTTACTCTCTTGATTTCAATTGAAAAAATATTAAATTTGTGTTCAAATTCAAGCTCAGAATGTGTACTTTCTAAAACATTGAGGCCGCGTCCAAAAAGTCCTAACCGTTCAAAAGTTTTCTTCGAAACGGTTACCGAAGTTGAGTTGTCAATACATTTTCAAATCGATTTACGCTCTGAATAACTTGTAGTGAAAGTATTTTTTACCCAAAACTTTATTACAAGGTGATTGAGCCCGTGATATAAGAAAAATATTTACAAACCAAATTCGTGAGTAAAACGTTTAACTTCCATTTTTACTCCCTCATATTGGCACCTAATTGGAATCCGTAATTCAAGTAACATGGTGTGACATATTGATACGACAATAACTCTCTTGATTTCCATCGAAAAAATACAAAATCTTTTTCAAATTCAAGCTCAAAATCTATAATTTCTAAAACATTCAGGCCACGTCTAAAAGTTCCTAACAGTTCAGAAGTTATCTTCAAAATGGTTTCTGAAGATGAGTTTTCAACACATTTTCAAATCGATTGACGCTCTGAATAACTTGTAGCGAAAGTATTTTTTGCCCAAATAATTCATTTCGAGATGATTGATCCCGGGATATAAGAAAAATATTTCCAAGCCAAATTCGTGAGCGAAACGTTTGACTTTTGTTTTTACTCCTTCCTATCAGCACATAATTGGAATCCGTAATTCGGGTAACATGGTGAGACATATTGAAACAACAATAACTCTCCTGATTTCCATTGAAAAAATACAAAATTTGTGTTCAAATTCAAGCTCAGAATGTGTACTTTCTAAAACATTCAGGCTGCGTCCAAAAATTCCTAACCGTTCAAAAGTTTTCTTCGAAACGGTTACCGAAGTTGAGTTGTCGATACATTTTCAAATCGATTTACGCTCTGAATAACTTGTAGTGAAAGTATTTTTTACCCAAAACTTTATTCCAAGGTGATTGGGCCTGTGATATAAGAAAAATATTTCCAAACCAAATTCGTGAGCGAAACGTTTGACTTCCATTTTTACTCCCTTATATCGGCACCTAATTGGAATCCGTAATTCAATTAACACGGTGTGACATATTGAAACGACAATAACTCTCTTGATTTCCATTGAAAAAAAAAAAAAATTGTGTTGAAATTCAAGCTCAGAATGTGTACTTTCTAAAACATTCAGGCCAAGTCTAAAAATTCATAACCGTTCAAAAGTTATGTTTGAAATGCTTACCGAAGATGAGTTTTCAACACATTTTCAAATCGATTGACGCTCTGAATAACTTGTAGCGAAAGTATTTTTTTCCTAAATCTTCATTTCGAGGTGATTGATCCCATGATAGAAGAAAAATATTTCCAAGCCAAATTCGTGAGTGAAACGTTTGACTTCCATTTTTACTCCCTCATATCAGCACATAATTAGAATCCGTAATTCGGGTACCACGGTGAGACATTTAGAAGGCAATAACTCTCTTGATTTCGAGTCAAAAAATAAAAAATTTGTGCTCAAATTCAAGCTCAGAATTTTTACTTTCTAAATCATTTAGGCCGCGTCTAAGAATTCCCAACCGTTCAAAAGTTTTCTTCGAAACGGTTACCGAAGTTGAGTTTTCAACACATTTTCAAATCGATTTACGCTCTGAATAACTTTTAGCGAAAGTATTTTTTACCCAAAACTTCATTCCGTGATGATTGATCCCGCGATATGAGAAAAATATTTGCAAGCCAAATTCGTGAGCGAAACGTTTGACTTCCATTTTTTCCCTCCAATCGGCACATAATTGAAATCCATAATTCAGGTAAAACAGTGAGAGATGTTGAAACGACAATAACTCTCTTCATTTCCATTAAAAAGTAAAAAATTTGTGACCAAATTCAAGCTCAGAATGTGTACTTTCTAAAAAATTCAGGCCGCGTCCAAAAATTCCCAACCGTTCAAAAGTTTTCTTCGAAACGGTTACCGAAGTTGAGTTGTCAATACATTTTCAAATAGATTTACGCTCTGAATAACTTTTAGCGAAAGTATTTTTTACCGAAAACTTCATTACAAGATGATTGAGCCCGCGATATAAGAAAAATATTTCCAAACCAAATTCGTGAGCGACACGTTTGACTTCCATTTTTACTTCCTCATATCGGCACATAATTGGAATCCGTAATTTGGGTAACATGGTGTGACATATGGAAACGACAATAGCTCTCTTGATTTCCATTGAAAAAATACAAAATTTGTGTTCAAATTCATGCTCAGAATGTGTAATTTCTAAAACATTCAGGCCACGTCTAAAAGTACCTAACCGTTCAAAAGTTATCTTCGAAATGGTTACCGAAGATGAGTTTTCTACACATTTTCAAATCGATTGACGCTCTGAATAACTTGTAGCGAAAGTATTTTTTGCCCAAATCTTCATTTCGAGGTGATTGTTTCCTCGATATAAGAAAAATATTTCCAAGCCAAATTCGTAAGCAAAACGTTTGCCTTCCATTTTTACTCCCTCTTATCGGCACATAATTGGAATCCGTAATTCGGGTAACACGGTGAGACATATTGAAACGACAATAACTATGTTGATTTCCATTGAACAAATACAAAATTTGCAGTCAGATTCACGCTCAGAATGTGGACTTTCTAAAACATTCAAGCCACATCTAAAAATTCCAAACCGTTCAAACGTTATCTTGGAAATGGTTACCGAAGATGAGTTTTCAACACATTTTCAAATCGATTCACGCTCTGAATAACTTGTAGCGAAAGTATTTTTTGCCCAAATCTTCATTTCGAGATGATTGATCCCACGATATAAGAAAAATATTTCCAAGCCAAATTCGTGAGCGAAACGTTTGACTTCCGTTTTTACTCCCTCCTATCAGCACATAATTGAAATCTGTCATTCAGGTAACACGGAGAGACATATTCAAACGAAAATAACTCTCTTGATTTCCAGTCAAAAAATAAAAAATTTGTGTGCAAATTCAAGCTCATAATTTGTACTTTCTAAAACATTCGGGCCGCGTCTAAAAATTCCTAACTGTTCATAAGTTTTCTTCGAAACGGTTACGGAAGATGAATTTTCAACATATTTTTAAATCGATTTAGGCTACGAATAACTTGTAGCGAAAGTATTTTTTAACCAAAACTTCAATTTGAGATGATTGATCCCACAATATAAGAAAAATATTTCCAAGCCAAATTCGTGACCGAAATGTTTGACTTCCATTTTCACTCCCCCATATCGGAACATAATTGGAATCCGTAATTCGGGTAACACAGTGAGACATTTTAAACGACAATGACTCTCTTGATTTCCAGTCAAAAAATACAAAATTTGTGTTCACATTCAAGCTCAGAATGTGTACTTTCGAAAACATTAAGGCCGCGTGAAAAATTCCTAACCGTTTAAATGTTTCTTCGAAACAGTTACCAAAGTTGGGTTTTCGACCCATTTTCTAATTGATATACACTCTGAATAACTTGCAGCGAAAGTATTTTTCACCCAAAACTTCACTTCGACATGATTGATCCCGCGATATAAGAAAAATATTTCCAAGCCAAATTCGTGAACGAAACGTTTGACTTCCATTTTTACTCCCTCATATCGGCACATAATTGGAATCCGTAATTCGGGTAACACGGTGAGACATTTTAAACGACAATAACTCTCTTGATTTCTAATCAAAAAATACAAAATTTGTGTTCAAATTCAAGCTCAGAATGTGTACTTTCAAAAACATTAAGGCCGCGTGAAAAATTCCTAAACGTTCAAATGTTTCTTCGAAACGGTTACCGAAGATGAGTTTTCAACACTTGTTCGAATCAATTGACGCTCTGAATAACTTGCAGCGAAAGTACTTTTTACCCAAAACTTCATTTCGAGATGATTGATCCCATGATATAAGAAAAATATTTCCTAGCCAAATTCGTGAGCGAAATGTTTGACAACCATTTTTATTCCCTCCTATCGGTACATAATTGGAATTTGTAATTTGGGTAACGCGGTGAGACATATTGAAACAGCAACAACTCTCTTGATTTCCATTGAAGAAATACAAAATTTGATTTCAATTTCAAGCTCTGAATGTTTACTTTCCAAAATAGTATGGCCGCGTATAAAAATTCCTAACCGTTCAAAAGTTTTCATCGAAACTGTTACCAAAGTTGAGTTTTCAACACATTTTCAAATCGATAGTCGCTATGAATAACTTGCAGCGAAAGTATTGTCTACCCAAAACTTCATTTCGACATGATTGACCCTGAGATACAAGAAAAATATTTCCAAGCCAAATTCATGAGCAACACGTTTGACGTCCATTATTACTCTCTCCCATCGGCACATAATTGGAATCCGTAATTCGGGTATCACGGTGAGACATATTGAAACGACAATAACACTCTTGATTTCTAGTCAAAAAATACAAATTTTGAATTCAAATTCAAGCTCAGAATGTGTACTTTCTAAAACAATAAGGCCGCGTCTAAAAATTCCCAACTGTTCAAAATTTATCTTCGAGACGATTACCGAAGTTGAGTTTTCAATACTTTTTCAAATCGATTAACACTCGTGAATAACTTGCAGCCAAAGTATTTTTTACCCAAAACTTCATTTCGAGATTAATGATCCCGCAATATAAGAAAAATAATTCCAAGCCAAATTCGTAAGTGACACGTTTGACTTGCATTATTACTCCTTCCTATCGGCACATAATTGGAATCCGTAATTCAGGTAACACGGTGAGACATATTGAGACGACAATAACTCTGCTGATTTTTAGTCAAAAAATACAAAATTTATGTTCAAATTCAAGCTCAGAATGTGTACTTTCTAAAACGTTGGGGCCGTGTCTAAAAATTCCTAACCGTTCAAAAGTTATCATGGAAATGGATACCGAAGATGAGTTTTCAACACATTTTCAAATCGATTCACGCTCTGAATAACTTGCAGCGAAAGTATTTTTTACCCAAAATTTCATTTCGAGAGCCGAGTTATAAGAAAAATATTTCCAAGCTAAATTCCTGAGCGACATGTTTGACTTCCATTATTATTCCCTCCCATCGGCACATAATTGGAATCCGTAATTTGGGTAACAGCGTGAGATATTTTAAACGACAATAACTCTCTTGATTTCCATAGAAAAAATACAAAATTTGTGTACAAATTCAAGCTCAGAATCTGTAATTTCTAAAACATTAAGGACGCGTCTAAAAATTCCTAACCATTCAATTGTTCTCTTCAAAATGGTTAATGAAGATGAGTTTTCAACACATTTTCAAATCGATTAACGCTCGGAATAACTTGTAGCGAAAGTATTTTTTGCCCAAATCTTCATTTCGAGATGATCGATCCCGCGATATAAGAAAAATATTTTCAAGCCAAATTCGTGAGCGAAACGTTTGACTTCCATTTTTACTCCCTCCTATCGGCACATAAATGGAATTCGTAATTCGGGTAACACAGTGAAACATATTGAAACGAAAATAACTCTCCTGATTTCCATTGAAAAAATACAAATTTTGAGTTCAAATTCAAGCACAGAATGTGTACTTTCTGAAACATTAAGGCCACGTCTAAAAAGCCCTAACCGTTCAAAAGTTATCTTCGAGACAGTTACCAAAGATGAGTTTTCAACACATTTTCAAATCGATTGACGCTCTGAATAACTTGCAGCGAAAGTACTTTTTACCCAAAACTTCATTTCGAGATGATTGATCCCACGATATAAGAAAAATATTTCCAAGCCAAATTCGTGAGCGAAATGTTTGACTTCAATTTTTACTCCCTCCTATCGGCACATAATTGGAATCCGTAATACAGGTAACGCGGTGAGACATATTGAAACGACAATAACTCTTTTGATGTCCATTCAAAAAATACAAAATTTGTTTTCAAATTCAAGCTTAGAATGTATACTTTCTGAAACAGAGAGGCCGCGTATAAAAATTCCTAACCATTCAAAAGTTTTCGTCGAAACAGTTTTCAAAGTTGAGTTTTCAACACATTTTCAAATCGATCGACGCTCAGAATAAGTTGCAGCGAAAGTATTTTTACCCAAAACCTCATTTCGAGATGATTGACCCCGAGATATAAAAAGAATATTTCCGAGCCAAATTCATGAGCGACACGTTTGACTTCCATTATTACTCCCTCCTATCGGCACATAATTGGAATCCGTAATTCGGGTATCACGGTGAGACATATTGAAACGACAATAACACTCTTGATTTCCAGTCCCAAAATACAAATTTTGTATTCAAATTCAAGCTCAGAATTTGTACTTTCTAAAACATTAAGGCCGCGTCTAGAAATTCCTAACCCTTCAAAAGTTATCTTCGAGACAGTTACCGAAGATGAGTTTTCAACACATTTTCAAATCGATTGACGCTCTGAATAACTT
Organism: Quercus cerris; assembly: GCA_963669245.1. NCBI lineage: Eukaryota > Viridiplantae > Streptophyta > Magnoliopsida > Fagales > Fagaceae > Quercus > Quercus cerris. Next base: position 77,368,607 of record OY770007.1, read on the forward strand.
GCAGCGAAAGCACTTTTTACCCAAAACTTCATTTCGAGATGATTGATCCCGCATAATAAGAAAACTATTTTCTAGCCAAATTCGTGAGCGAAACGTTTGACTTCCATTTTTACTCCCTCCTATCGGCACATAATTGGAATCCGTAATTCGGGCAACACGGTGGGACATATTGAAACGACAGTAACTCTCTTGATTTCCAGTCAAAAAATACAAATTCTGTGTTCAAATTTAAGTTCAGAATGTGCACTTTATAAAACATTCAGGCTGCGTCTAAAAATTCCTAACTGTTTAAAAGTTTTCTTCAAAACGGTTACCGAGGTTGAGTTTTCAACACATATTCTAATCGATTTACGCTCTGAATAACTTGCAGCGAAAGTTTTTTTTTTCTGAAAACTTCATTTCGACATGATTGATCCCACGATATAAGAAAAATATTTCCAAGCCAAATTCGTAAGCGAAACGTTTGACTTCCAGTTTTACTCCCTCGTATCGGCACATAATTGGAATCCATAATTCGGGTAACACGGTGAGACATTTTAAACGACAATAACTCTCTTGATTTCCAATGAAAATATACAAATTTTGAGTTCACATTGAAGCTCAGAATTTGTACTTTTTGAAACATTAAGGCCGCGTCTTGAAAATTCTAAACGTTCAAAAGTTATCTTCGATACAATTACCGAACATGAGTTTTCAACACATTTGCAAATCGCTTGATGCTCTGAATAACTTGCAGCGAAAGTACTTTTTACCCAAAACTTCATTTCAAGATGATTGATCCCGCGATATAAAAAAAATATTTCCTAGCCAAATTCGTGAGCGAAACGTATGACTTCCATTTTTACTCCCTCCTATCGGCACATAATTGGAATCCGTAATTCAGGTAACACGGTGGGACATATTGAAACGACAATAACTCTCTTGATTTCCAATGAAAAAATACAAATTTTGAGTTCACATTCAAGCTCAGAATTCGTACTTTTTGAAACATTAAGGCCGCGTCTTGAAAATTCTAACCGTTCAAAAGTTATCTTCGAGACAGTTACCGAAGATGAGTTTTCAACACATTTGCAAATCGCTTGACGCTCTGAATAACTTGCAGCGAAAGTGCTTTTTACCCAAAACTTCATTTCAAGATGATTGATCCCGCGATATAAGAAAAATATTTTCTAGCCAAATTCGTGAGCGAAATGTATGACTTCCATTTTTACTCCCTCCTATTGGCACATAATTGGAATCCATAATTCAAGTAACACGGTGGGACATATTGAAACGACAATAACTCTCTCAATTTCCAGTCAAAAAATACAAATTTTGTGTTCAAATTCAAGCTCAAAATGTGTACTTTCTAAAACATTCAGGCCGCATCTAAAAATTCCTAACCGTTCAAAAGTTATCTTTGAGACGATTACCGAAGATGAGTTTTCAATACATTTTCAAATCGATTAACACTCGTGAATAAGTTGCAGCCAAAGTATTTTTTGCCCAAAACTTTATTTCGAGATGATTGATCCCGTGATATAAGAGAAATATTTCCAAGCCAAATTCATAAGCGACACGTTTGACTTGCAATATTACTCCCTCCTATCGGCACATAATTGGAATCCGTAATTCGGGAAACACGATGAGACATATTGAAACGACAATAACTCTGTTGATTTCCATTGAAAAAAATATAGATTTTGTGTTCAAATTAAAGCTCAGAATGTGTACTTTCTAAAACATTCAGGCCACATTTTCCTAACCATTCAATTGTTATCTTCGAAATGGTTACTGAAGATGAGTTTTCAACACATTTTCAAATCGATTAACGCTCGTAATAACTTGTAGCGAAAGTATTTTTTGCCCAAATCTTCATTTCGAGATGATCGATCCCGCGATATAAGAAAAATATTTTCAAGCCAAATTCGTGAGCGAAACGTTTGACTTCCATTTTTACTCCCTCCTATCGGCACATAAATGGAATTCGTAATTCGGGTAACACAGTGAAACATATTGAAACGAAAATAACTCTCCTGATTTCCAATGAAAAAATACAAATTTTGAGTTCAAATTCCAGCACAGAATGTGTACTTTCTGAAACATTAAGGCCACGTCTAAAAAGCCCTAACCGTTCAAAAGTTATCTTCGAGACAGTTACCAAAGATGAGTTTTCAACACATTTTCAAATCGATTGACACTCTGAATAACTTGCAGCGAAAGTACTTTTTACCCAAAACTTCATTTCGAGATGATTGATCCCACGATATAAGAAAAATATTTCCAAGCCAAATTCGTGAGCAAAATGTTTGACTTCAATTTTTACTCCCTCCTATCGGCACATAATTGGAATCCGTAATACGGGTAACGCGGTGAGACATATTGAAACGACAATAACTCTTTTGATTTCCATTCAAAAAATACAAAATTTGTTTTCAAATTCAAGCTTAGAATGTATACTTTCTGAAACAGAGAGGCCGCGTATAAAAATTCCTAACCATTCAAAAGTTTTCGTCGAAACAGTTTTCAAAGTTGAGTTTTCAACACATTTTCAAATCGATCGACGCTCAGAATAAGTTGCAGCGAAAGTATTTTTACCCAAAACCTCATTTCGAGATGATTGACCCCGAGATATAAAATGAATATTTCCGAGCCAAATTCATGAGCGACACGTTTGACTTCCATTATTACTCCCTCCTATCGGCACATAATTGGAATCCGTAATTCGGGTATCACGGTGAGACATATTGAAACGACAATAACACTCTTGATTTCCAGTCCCAAAATACAAATTTTGTATTCAAATTCAAGCTCAGAATTTGTACTTTCTAAAACATTAAGGCCGCGTCTAGAAATTCCTAACCGTTCAAAAGTTATCTTCGAGACAGTTACCGGAGATGAGTTTTCAACACATTTTCAAATCGATTGACGCTCTGAATAACTTGCAGCGAAAGTTTTTTTTTCTGAAAACTTCATTTCGACATGATTGATCCCACGATATAAGAAAAACATTTCCAAGCCAAATTCATGAGCGAAACGTATGACTTCCATTTTTACTCCCTCCTATCGGCACATAATTGGAATCCGTAATTCAGGTAACACGGTTAGACATATTGAAACGACAATAACTCTCTTGATTTCCGATGAAAAAATACAAATTTTGAGTTCACATTCAAGCTCAGAATTCATACTTTTTGAAACATTAAGGCCGCGTCTTGAAAATTCTAACCGTTCAAAAGTTATCTTCGAGACAGTTACCGAAGATGAGTTTTCAACACATTTGCAAATCGCTTGACGCTCTGAATAACTTGCAGGCGAAAGTGCTTTTTGCCCAAAACTTCATTTCAAGATGATTGATCCCGCGATATAAGAAAAATATTTTCTAGCCAAATTCGTGAGCGAAATGTATGACTTCCATTTTTACTCCCTCCTATCGGCCCTTAATCCTTTTGTATGATGTCATGTATGATATTAAGTGTGACATTGTGTTTGACATTATGTATGACTTAATATTATGTTTAATAATTTTTTTTTATTATTATCTGAAATAATGGTAACATGAATATACGTACATTATCGTATAGTCCATGAGATGCATAGTATGTGATTTATGTGAAGATTCACAAAAGATATAAATCACAAGTTCTTCGTAAACTCAGAATTATAGTTCGTAGTTGGTGATGAAATTGGGCATTTCATCTGCGAAGACTACAACATATCAACTACGATGATTTGTCTTGATCATGGAAGTGGAGACTTCTAGTTGATGTGTTAATATGTTTTAAGAGTTAAGACATATTGAACTGGACCGCTGTGAGATTTATTATTTTCCTAAAGACTATCAAATAAATAATAAATCTCATGACTTACATTTGCATGAACTCTTAATCCTGAGAGAATAATGGACCTGATCATAAGGTGTAGGTTGCTTTGATATATCAGGAGTGAGATCTAAAGTAACGGTCAAAACCTCAGTATATTGGGCAGCCACATTTAGTGTTGATGGAACATATATTCCCAAGATGGAATTCATAGTCTCTTAACGGAGATATAAAATATTCCCTTGAGATAAGTTTAATGGGTTTATTATTCAGAGAGTTAGGCCTAACCACTTTAGTAAGTAGTTACTAAAGTATATATTTATGAAATTAGTTTTCATAAATATATGATGAATAACTTAAAGGATTAAACCAGGTACTCGAGGATTAAGATGTAGTAATTTACAAAGTGGCAGTCTACATTAATGACTTTGTACTACTACGAATATTTTATGAAGGGGTTGCATGTATAATAAAGTCTTGGGATATAATTTATAAATAAGACCTAGAGTGCAACTATATTTATATAGTGGTATTAAATATAGCTAATGGTAACTTTGGACTTGTCAAGAGTTGACAGAAAAGCCCAAGGCCCATTGGAGCTAATGTCTTATTGGTCCCTTTTCGTCCCACTCCAAGCCACACACTTAAGCCCAATTGGTAAGGCCCAAAAGGCTAGCCCAATTAGATAAATTGGTTAGATACAAAGGGAAAAACGTTCAGATTTTTATATGCAAAAAACATCATTGTGAAATGGTGTGCATGTGAGTTTTTGTCACTCACTAGTCATCCCTTTGTTACCAATTGAGAGACCACACATCTTGGGCGTTAGTGGAATTGGAGTGAAGATTAAAAGTAGTCCCAAGTGCTTCAATCTTTGTTTTGAAATTCACCGCTTCAAGGTACGATCTCTTGTTCTCAAATTGTAAAATTTACTTAGTATGTGTTATCAATATCGAATGAAGTAGATCAGTTTAAAACTTATTTTCCGCTGCATTTATCTTTATTTCCACCACTCGAGATACAAGAAAAATATTTCCGAGCCAAATTCATGAGCGACACGTTTGACTTCCATTATTACTCCCTCCTATCGGCACATAATTGGAAACCGTAATTCAGGTATCACGGTGAGACATATTGAAACAAAAATAACACTCTTGATTTCCAGTCAAAAAATAAAAATTTTGTATTCAAATTCAAGCTCAGAATGTGTACTTTCTAAAACATTCTGGCCGCGTCTAAAAATTTCTAACCGTTCAAAAGTTATCTTCTAGACAGTTACCGAAAATGACTTTTCAACAAATTTTCAAATCGATTGACACTCTAAATAACTTGCAGCAAAAGTACTTTTTACCCAAAACTTCATTTCGAGATCATTGATCCCGCGATATAAGAAAAATATTTCCTAGCCAAATTTGTGAGCGAAACGTTTGACATCCATTTTTACTCCCTCCTATCGGCAAACAATTGGAATCCGAAATTTGGGTAACACGGTAGGACATATTGAAACGACAGTAACTCTCTTGATTTCCAGTCAAAAAATAAAAATTCTGTGTTCAAATTCAAGCTCAAAATGTGTACTTTCTAAAGCATTCAGGCTGCGTCTAAAAATTCCTAACCGTTTAAAAGTTTTCTTCGAAACGGTTACCGAAGTTGAGTTTTCAACACATTTTCTAATCGATTTACGCTCCGAATAACTTGCAGCGAAATTTTTTTTTTACCGAAAACTTCATTTCGACATGATTGATCCCGCGATATAAGAAAAATATTTCCAAGCCAAATTCGTGAGCGAAACGTTTGACTTCCAGTTTTACTCCCTCATATCGGCACATAATTGGAATCCATAATTCGGGTAACATAGTGAGACATTTTAAACGACAATAACTCTCTTGATTTCCAATGAAAAAATACAAATTTTGAGTTCACATTCAAGCTCAGAATGTGTACTTTCTGAAACATTAAGGCCGCGTCTAAAACGTCCTAACCGTTCAAAAGTTATCTTCGAGACAATTACCGAAGATGAATTTTCAACACATTTGCAAATCGATTGACGCTCTGAATAACCTGCAGCGAAAGTACTTTTTACCGAAAACTTCATTTCGAGATGATTGATCTCGCGATATAAGAAAAATATTTCCTAGCCAAATTCGTGAGCGAAATGTTTGACTTCCATTTTTACTCCCTCCTATCGGCACATAATTGGAATCTATAATTCGGGTATCATGGTGAGATATATTGAAACGACAATAACTCTCTTGATTTCCAGTCAAAAAATACAAATTTTGTGTTCAAATTCAAGCTTAAAATGTGCAATTTCTAAAATATTCAGGCCGCGTCTAAAAATTCCTAACCGTTCAAAAGTTATCTTCGAGACGATTACCAAAGATGAGTTTTCAATACATTTTCAAAATCGATTAACGCTCGTGAATAACTTGCATCCAAAGTATTTTTTACCCTAAACTTCATTTTGAGATGATTGTCCCCGCGATATAAGAAAAATATTTCCAAGCCAAATTTGAGAGCGAAACATTTGACTTCCATTTTTACTCCCTCCTATCGGCACAATATTGGAATCCGAAATTCGGGTAACACGGTGAGACATTTTGAAATGACAATATCTCTCTTGATTTACAATGAAAAAATACAAAATTTTTGCTGAAATTCTAGCTCAACATGTGTAGTTTCTTAAACATTGAGGCCGTGCCAAAAAATTCGTAACCGTTCAAAAATTATCTTCGAGACGATTACCGAAGATGAGTTTTCAATACATTTTTAAATCGATTAACGTTCATGAATAACTTGCAGGCAAAGTATTTTTTACCAAAAAATTCATTTCGAGATGATTGGTCCTGCAATATAAGAAAAATATTTCCAAGCCAAATTTGTGAGCCACACATTCGACTTCTATTTTTACTCCCTCCTATCGGCATATAATTGGGATCCGTAATTTGGGTAACACGGTGAAACATATTGAAACGACAATAACTATCTTTATTTCCATTGAAAGAATACAAATTTTGTGTTCAAATTCAAGTTCAGAATATGCACTTTCTAAAACATAAAGGCTGCGTCAAAAAATTCCTATACATTCAAAAGTTATCTTGGAAATGGTTTCCGAAGATGAGTTTTGAACACATTTTCAAATCGATTCACACTCTGAATAAGTTGCAGTGAAGGTATTTTTTACCCAAAACTTCTTTTCGAGATGATTGATCCCGAGATATAAGAAAAATAGTTCCAAGCAAAATTCGTGAGCGACACATTTGACTTCCATTTTTACTCCCTCCTATCGGCATATAATTGGAATCCGTAATTCGGGTAACACAGTAGGACATATTGAAACGAAAATAACTGTCCTGATTTCCATTGAAAAAATACAAATTTTGAGTTCAAATTCAAGCTCAGAATGTGTACTTTCTAAAACATTAAGGCCTCGTCTAAAAAGCCCTAACTGTTCAAAAGTTATCTTCGAGACAGTTACCGAAGATGAGTTTTCAACACATTTTCAAATCGATTGACGCTCTGAATAACTTGCAACGAAAGTACTTTTTACCCAAAACTTCATTTCGAGATGATTGATCCCACAATATAAGAAGAATATTTCCAAGCCAAATTCGTGAGCGAAATGTTTGACTTCCGTTTTTACTCCCTCCTATCGTCACATAATTGGAATCCGTAATTCGGGTAACACGGTGAGACACTTTGAAACGACAATAACTCTCTCGATTTACGTTGAAAAAATAAAAAATTTGTGTTGAAATTCAAGCTCAAAATGTGTACTTTATAAAATGTTAAGGCCGCGTCTAAAAATTCCAAACCGTTCAAAAGTTATCTTCGAAACGGTTACTGAAGATGAGTTTTCAACACATTTTCAAATCGATTAACGCTCTAAATTACTTGCAGCGAAAGTATTTTTTAACAAAAACTCCATTTCAAGATGATTGATCCCACGATATGAGAAAAATATTTCCAAGCCAAATTCGTGAGCGAAATGTTTGACTTCCATTTTTACTCCCTCCTATCGTCACATAATTGGAATTCTTAATTCGGGTAACACGGTGAGACATTTTGAAATGGCAATAACTCTCTTGATTTCCTTTAAAAAATACAAAATTTGTGTACAAATTCAAGCTCAGAATTTGTACTATCTAAAACATTCAGGCCGCGTCTAAAAATTCCTAACCGTTCAAAAGTTTTCTTTGAAACGGTTACCGAAGTTGAGTTGTCAACACATTTTCTAATCGATTTACGCTCTGAATAACTTGCAGCGAAAGGTTTTTTTACCGAAAACTTCATTTCGACATGATTGATCCCGCGATATAAGAAAAATATGTCCAAGCCAAATTCGTGAGTGAAACATTTGACTTCCAGTTTTACTCCCTCATATCGGCACATAACTGGAATCCATTATTCGAGTAACACGGTGAGACATTTTAAACGACAATAACTCTCTTGATTTCCAATGAAAAAATACAGATTTTGAGTTCACATTCAAGCTCAGAATGCGTACTTTCTGAAATATTAAGGCCGCGTCTAAAACGTCCTAACCGTTCAAAAGTTATCTTCGAGACAATTACCGAAGATGAGTTTTCAACACATTTGCAAATCGATTGACACTCTGAATAACTTGCAGCAAAAGTACATTTTACCGAAAACTTCATTTCGAGACGATTGATCCCACGATATGAGAAAAATATTTCCTAGCCAAATTCGTGAGCGAAATGTTTGACTTCCATTTTTACTCCCTCCTATCGGCACATAATTGGAATCTATAATTCGGGTATCACGGTGAGATATATTGAAACGACAATAACTCTCTTGATTTCCAGTCAAAAAATACAAATTTTGTGTTCAAATTCAAGCTTAAAATGTGCAATTTCTAAAATATTCAGGCCGCGTCTAAAAATTCCTAACCGTTCAAAAGTTATCTTCGAGACGATTACCAAAGATGAGTTTTCAATACATTTTCAAAATCGATTAACGCTCGTGAATAACTTGCATCCAAAGTATTTTTTACCCTAAACTTCATTTCGAGATGATTGTCCCCGCGATATAAGAAAAATATTTCCAAGCCAAATTTGAGAACGAAACATTTGACTTCCATTTTTACTCCCTCCTATCGGCACAATATTGGAATCCGAAATTCGGGTAACACGGTGAGACATTTTGAAATGACAATATCTCTCTTGATTTACAATGAAAAAATACAAAATTTTTGCTGAAATTCTAGCTCAACATGTGTAGTTTCTTAAACATTGAGGCCGTGCCAAAAAATTCGTAACCGTTCAAAAATTATCTTCGAGACGATTACAGAAGATGAGTTTTCAATACATTTTCAAATCGATTAACATTCGTGAATAACTTGCAGGCAAAGTATTTTTTACCAAAAAATTCATTTCGAGATGATTGGTCCTGCAATATAAGAAAAATATTTCCAAGCCAAATTTGTGAGACACACGTTCGACTTCCATTTTTACTCCCTCCTATCGGCACATAATTGGGATCCGTAATTTGGGTAACACGGTGAAACATATTGAAACGACAATAACTATCTTTATTTCCATTGAAAGAATACAAATTTTGTGTTCAAATTCAAGTTCAGAATATGCACTTTCTAAAACATACAGGCTGCGTCAAAAAATTCCTATCCGTTCAAAAGTTATCTTGGAAATGGTTTCCGAAGATGAGTTTTGAACACATTTTCAAATCGATTCACACTCTGAATAAGTTGCAGCGAAGGTATTTTTTACCCAAAACTTCTTTTCGAGATGATTGATCCCGAGATATAAGAAAAATAGTTCCAAGCAAAATTCGTGAGCGACACATTTGACTTCCATTTTTACTCCCTCCTATCGGCATATAATTGGAATCCGTAATTCGGGTAACACAGTAGGACATATTGAAACGAAAATAACTGTCCTGATTTCCATTGAAAAAATACAAATTTTGAGTTCAAATTCAAGCTCAGAATGTGTACTTTCTAAAACATTAAGGCCTCGTCTAAAAAGCCCTAACTGTTCAAAAGTTATCTTCGAGACAGTTACCGAAGATGAGTTTTCAACACATTTTCAAATCGATTGACGCTCTGAATAACTTGCAGCGAAAGTACTTTTTACCCAAAACTTCATTTCGAAATGATTGATCCCACAATATAAGAAAAATATTTCCAAGCCAAATTCGTGAGCGAAATGTTTGACTTCCGTTTTTACTCCCTCCTATCGTCACATAATTGGAATCCGTAATTCGGGTAACACGGTGAGACACTTTGAAACGACAATAACTCTCTCGATTTACGTTGAAAAAATAAAAAATTTGTGTTGAAATTCAAGCTCAAAATGTGTACTTTATAAAATGTTAAGGCCGCGTCTAAAAATTCCAAACCGTTCAAAAGTTATCTTCGAAACGGTTACCGAAGATGAGTTTTCAACACATTTTCAAATCGATTAACGCTCTGAATTACTTGCAGCGAAAGTATTTTTTAACAAAAACTCCATTTCAAGATGATTGATCCCACGATATGAGAAAAATATTTCCAAGCCAAATTCGTGAGCGAAACGTTTGACTTCCATTTTTACTCCCTCCTATCGTCACATAATTGGAATTCTTAATTCGGGTAACACGGTGAGACATTTTGAAATGGCAATAACTCTCTTGATTTCCTTTGAAAAAATACAAAATTTGTGTTCAAATTCAAGCTCAGAATGTGTACTATCTAAAACATTCAGGCCGCGTCTAAAACTTCCTAACAGTTCAAAAGTTTTCTTTGAAACGGTTACCGAAGTTGAGTTGTCAACACATTTTCTAATCGATTTACGCTCTGAATAACTTGCAGCGAAAGGTTTTTTTACCGAAAACTTCATTTTGACATGATTGATCCTGTGATATAAGAAAAATATGTCCAAGCCAAATTCGTGAGTGAAACGTTTGACTTCCAGTTTTACTCCCTCATATCGGCACATAACTGGAATCCATTATTCGAGTAACACGGTGAGACATTTTAAACGACAATAACTCTCTTGATTTCCAATGAAAAAATACAGATTTTGAGTTCACATTCAAGTTCAGAATGCGTACTTTCTGAAATATTAAGGCCGCGTCTAAAACGTCCTAACCGTTCAAAAGTTATCTTCGAGACAATTACCGAAGATGAGTTTTCAACACATTTGCAAATCGATTGACACTCTGAATAACTTGCAGCAAAAGTACGTTTTACCGAAAACTTCATTTCGAGATGATTGATCCCACGATATGAGAAAAATATTTCCTAGCCAAATTCATGAGCGAAACGTTTGACTTCCATTTTTACTCCCTCCTATCGTCACATAATTGGAATTCTTAATTCGGGTAACACGGTGAGACATTCTGAAATGACAATAACTCTTTTGATTTCCTTTGAAAAAATACAAAATTTGTGTTCAAATTCAAGCTCAGGATATGTACTTCCTAAAACATTCTGGCCGCATCTAAAAATTCCAAACCGTTCAAAAGTTTTCTTCGAAACGGTTACCGAAGTTGACTTTTCAACAGATCTTCAAATCGATTGACGCTTCGAATAACTTGCAGCGAAAGTATTTTTTACCAAAAACTTCATTTCGAGATGATCGATACCACTATATAAGAAAAATGTTTCCAAGCCAAGTTCGTGAGTGAAACGTTTGACTTCCATTTTTACTCCCTCCTATCGGCACATAATTGGAATCCATAATTCGGGTAACATGGTGAGACATGTTGAAACGACAATAACTCTCTTGATTTCCAGTCAAAAAATACAAATTTTGTGTTCAAATTCAAGCTCAGAATGTGTACTTTCTAAAACATTATGGCCACACCTAAAAATTCCTAACCGTTCAAAAGTTATCTTCGAGACGGTTACCGAAGATGAGTTTTCAACACATTTTCTAATCGATTAATGCTCGTGAATAACATGCAGCCAAAGTATGTTTTACCCAAAACTTCATTTTGAGATGATTGGTCCCGCGATATAAGAAAAATATTTCCAAGCCAAATTTGTGAGGGAAACGTTCGACTTCCATTTTTACTCCCTCCTATCGGCACAAAATTGGAATCCGTAATCCGGGTAACATGGTGAGACATTTTGAAACGACAATATCTCTCTTGATTTGCATTGAAAAAATACAAAATTTTTGTTCAAATTCAAGCTCAGAATGTGTACTTCCTAACTGTTCAAAAGTAATCTACGAGACGATTACCGAAGATGAGTCTTCAATATATTTTAAAATCGATTAACGTTCGTGAATAACTTGCAGGCAAAGTTTTTTTTACCCGAAACTTCATTTCGAGATGATTGGTCCCGCGAAAAAAGAAAAATGTTTCGAAGCCAAATTCGTGAGCAAGACGTTCGACTTCCATTTTTACTTCCTCCTATTGGCACGTAATTGGAGTCCGTAATTTGGGTAACTCGGTGAGACATATTGAAACGACAATAACTCTCTTGATTTCCATTGAAAACAAACAAATTTTGAGTTGAAATTCAAGCTCAGAATGTGTACTTTCTAAAACATTCAAGTCACGTCTAAAAATTCCTAACCATTCAAAAGTTATCTTCGAAGCGGTTACCGAAGATGAGTTTTTAGCATATTTTCAAATCAATTGACGCTCTTAATAACTTGCAGCGAAAGTATTTTTTACCCAAAACTTCATTTCGAGATGATCGATCCCAAGGTATAAGAAAAATATTTCCAGGCCAAATTCGTGAGCGACACGTTTGACTTCCATTTTTACTCCCTCCTATCGGCACATAATTGGAATCCGTAATTCGGGTAACACGGTGAGAGATTGAAATGCCAATAATTCTCTTGATTTCCCATTAAAAAATACAAATTTTGTGTTCAAATTCAAGCTCAGAATGCGTACTTCCTAGAACATTTAGGCCGCGCCTAAAAATTCCTAACCGTTCAAAAGTTATCTTCGAGATGATTACCGAAGATGAGTTTTCAATACATTTTCAAATAGATTAACGCTTGTGAATAACTTGCAGCCAAAGTATTTTTTTACCCAAAACTTCATTTCGAGATGATTGGTCCCGCGATACAGGAAAAATATTTCCAAGCCAAATTCGTGAGCGAAATGTTCGACTTCCATTTTTACTCCATCCCATCGGCACATAACTCGAATTCGAAATTCGGCTAACACGGTGAGATATTTTGAAATGACAACAACTCTCTTGATTTGCAATGAAAAAATACAAAATTTTTGTTCAAATTGAAGCTCATAATTTTTACTTTCTAAAACATTGAGGCCGCGCCAAAAAATTCCTAACCGTTCAAAAGTTGTCTTTCAAACGGTTACTGAAGATGAGTTTTCAATACACTTTTAAATCGATTAACGCTCGTGAATAACTTGCATGCAAAATGTTTTTTACCCAAAACTTCATTTCGAGATGATTGGTCCCGCAATATAAGAAAAATGTTTCCAAGCCAAATTCGTGAGCAAGACGTTCGAATTCTATTTTTATTCCCTCCTATCAGCACATAATTGGAATCTGTAATTTGGGTAACATGGTGAGACATACGGAAACCACAATAACTATCTTCATTTCCATTGAAAAAATACAAATTTTGTGTTCAAATTCAAGCTCAAAATGTGCACTTTCTAAAACATTGAGGCTGCGGCTAAAAATTCCTAATAGTTCAAAAGTTGTCTTGGAAACAGTTACCGAAGATGAGTTTTCAACAAATTTTCAAATCGATTCATGCTCTGAATAACTTGCAGCGAAAGTATTTTTTACCCAAAACTTCTTTTCGAGATGACTGATCCCAAGCTATAAGAAAAATATTTCCAACCCAAATTCGCGAGCAACATGTTTGACTTCCATTTTTACTACCACCTATCGGCACATAATTGGAGTCCGTAATTCGGGTAACACGGTGAGACATATTGAAATGACTATAACTCTCTTGATTTCTGGTCAAAAATTACAAATTTAGCGTTCAAATTCAAGCTCAGAATATGTACTTCCTAAAACATTCAGGCCGCACCTAAAAATTCCTAACCATTCAAAAGTTATGTTCGAGACGATTACCGAAGATGAGTTTTCAACACATTTTCAAATAGATTAACGCTCGTGAATAAGTTGCAGCCAAAGTATGTTTTACCCAAAATTCATTTCGAGATGATTGGTCCCGATATATAGGGAAAATATTTCCAAGCCAAATTCGTGAGCGAAAGGTTCGACTTCTATTTTTACTCCGTCCCATCGGCACATAATTGGAATCCGTAATTTGGATAACACGGTGAGATATTTTGAAATGACAACAACTCTCTTGATTTGCAATGAAAAAATACAAAATCTGCGTTCAAATCGAAGCTCAGAATTTGTAATCTCTAAAACATTGAGGCCGCGCCAAAAAATGCCTAACCGTTCAAAAGTTATCTTTCAAACGGTTACTGAAGATGAGTTTTCAATACATTTTTAAATCGATTAACACTCGTGAATAACTTGCAGGCAAAGTATTTTTTACCCAAAACTTCATTTCAAGATGATTGGTCCCGCAATATAAGAAAATTGTTTCCAAGCCAAATTCGTGAGCGAGACGTTCGAATTCCATTTTTACTCCCTCCTATCGGCACATAATTGGAATCTGTAATTTGGGTAACACGGTGACACATAAGGAAACGACAATAACTATCTTCATTTCCATTGAAAAAATACAAATTTTGTGTTCAAATTCAAGCTCAAAATGTGGACATTCTAAAACATTGAGGCTGCGGCTAAAAATTCTTGATCCTTCAAAAGTTGTCTTGGAAACGGTTACCGAAGATGAGTTTTCAACACATTTTCAAATCGATTCATGCTCTGAATAACTTGCAGCGAAAGTATTTTTTACCCAAAACTTCTTTTCGAGATGATTGATCCCAAGATATAAGAAAAATATTTCCAACCCAAATTCGTGAGCGACACGTTTGACTTCCATTTTTACTCCCACCTATCGGCACATAATTGGAGTCCGTAATTCGGGTAACACGGTGAGACATATTGAAATGACTATAACTCTCTTGATTTCGGGTCAAAAAATTACAAATTTTGCGTTTAAATTCAAGCTCAGAATGCGTACTTTCTAAAACATTCATGCCGCACCTAAAAATTCCAAACCATTCAAAATTTATCTTCGAGACGATTACCGAAGATGAGTTTTCAACACATTTTCAAATAGATTAACGCTCGTGAATAAGTTGCAGCCAAAGTATGTTTTACCAAAACTTCATTTCGAGATGATTGGTCCCGCGATATAGGGAAAATATTTCCAAGCCAAATTCGTGAGCGAAAGGTTCGACTTCCATTTTTACTCCGTCCCATCGGCACATAATTGGAATCCGTAATTTCGCAAACACAGTGATATATTTTGAAATGACAACAACTCCCTTGATTTGCAATGAAAAAATACAAAATTTGTGTTCAAATTGAAGCTCATAATTTTTACTGTCTAAAACAATCAGGCCGCGCCAAAAAATTCCTAACCGATCAAAAGTTGTCTTTCAAACGGTTACTGAAGATGAGTTTTCAATACATTTCAAAATCGATTAACGCTCGGGAATAACTTGCAGGCAAAGTATTTTTTATCCAAAACTTCATTTTGAGATGATTGGTCCCACAATATAAGAAAAATGTTTCCAAGCCAAATTCGTGAGCGAGACATTCGAATTCCATTTTTACTCCCTCCTATCGGCACATAATTGGAATCTGTAATTCGGGTAACACGGTGAGACATAAGGAAACGACAATAACTATCTTCATTTCCATTGAAAAAATACAAATTTTGTGTTCAAATTCAAGCTCAAAATGTGCACTTTCTAAAACAATGAGGCTGCGGCTAAAAATTCCTAATTGTTCAAAAGTTGTCTTGGAAACAGTTACCGAAGATGAGTTTTCAATACATTTTCAAATCGATTCATGCTCTGAATAAGTTGCAGCGAAAGTATTTTTTACCCAAAACTTCTTTTCGAGATGATTGATCCCAAGATATAAGAAAAATATTTCCAACCCAAATTCGTGAGTGACACGTTTGACTTCCATTTTTACTCCCACCTATCGGCACATAATTGGAGTCCGTAATTCGGGTAACACGGTGAGGCATATTGAAATGACTATAACTCTCTTGATTTCTGGTCAAAAAATTACAAATTTTGCGTTTAAATTCAAGCTCAGAATGCGTACTTCCTAAAACATTCACGCCGCACCTAAAAATTGCTAACCGTTCAAAAGTTATCTTCGAGACGATTACCGAAGAAGAGTTTTCAACACATTTTTAAATAGATTAACGCTCGTGAATAAGTTGCAGCCAAAGTATGTTTTACCCAAAACTTAATTTCGAGATGATTGGTCCCGTGATATAGGGAAAATATTTCCAAGCCAAATTCGTGAGCAAAAGGTTCGACTTCCATTTTTACTCCGTCCCATCGGCACATAATTGGAATCTGTAATTTGGCTAACACGGTGAGATATTTTGAAATGACAACATCTCCCTTGATTTGCAATGAAAAAATACAAAATATGTGTTCAAATTGAAGCTCAGAATTTGTACTTTCTAACACGTTGAGGACGCGCCAAAAAATTCCTAACCGTTCGAAAGTTGTCTTTCAAACGGTTACTGAAGATGAGTTTTCAATACATTTTTAAATCGATTAACGCTCGTGAATAACTTGCAAGCAAAGTATGTTTTACCCAAAACTTCATTTCGAGATGATTGGTCCCCCAATATAAAAAAAAATGTTCCCAAGCCAAATTTGTGAGCGAGACATTCGAATTCCATTTTTACTCCCTCCTATCGGCACATAATTGGAATCTGTAATTCGGGTAACACGGTGAGACATAAGGAAACGACAATAACTATCTTCATTTCCATTGAAAAAATACAAATTTTGTGTTCAAATTCAAGCTCAAAATGTGCACTTTCTAAAACAATGAGGCTGCGGCTAAAAATTCCTAATTGTTCAAAAGTTGTCTTGGAAACGGTTACCGAAGATGAGTTTTCAATACATTTTCAAATCGATTCATGCTCTGAATAAGTTGCAGCGAAAGTATTTTTTACCCAAAACTTCTTTTCGAGATGATTGATCCCAAGATATAAGAAAAATATTTCCAACCCAAATTCGTGAGCGACACGTTTGACTTCCATTTTTACTCCCACCTATCGGCACATAATTGGAGTCCGTAATTCGGGTAACACGGTGAGACATATTGAAATGACTATAACTCTCTTGATTTCGGGTCAAAAAATTACAAATTTTGCGTTTAAATTCAAGCTCAGAATGCGTACTTCCTAAAACATTCATGCTGCACCAAAAAATTGCTAACCGTTCAAAAGTTATCTTCGAGACGATTACCGAAGAAGAGTTTTCAACACATTTTTAAATAGATTAACGCTCGTGAATAAGTTGCAGCCAAAGTATGTTTTACCCAAAACTTCATTTCGAGATGATTGGTCCCCCAATATAAAAAAAATGTTTCCAAGCCAAATTCGTGAGCGAGACGTTCGAATTCTATTTTTACTCCCTCCTATCGGCATATAATTGGAATCTGTAATTTGGGTAACACGGTGAGACATAAGGAAACGACAATAACTATCTTCATTTCCCTTGAAAAAATACAAATTTTGTGTTCAAATTCAAGCTCAAACTGTGCACTTTCTAAAACATTGAGGCTGCGGCTAAAAATTCTTGATCGTTCAAAAGTTGTCTTGGAAACGGTTACCGAAGATGAGTTTTCAACACATTTTCAAATCGATTCATGCTCTGAATAACTTGCAGCGAAAGTATTTTTTACCCAAAACTTCTTTTCGAGATGATTGATCCCAAGATATAAGAAAAATATTTCCAACCCAAATTCGTGAGCGACACGTTTGACTTCCATTTTTACTCCCACCTATCGGCACATAATTGGAGTCCGTGATTCGGGTAACACGGTGAGACATATTGAAATGACTATAACTCTTTTGATTTCTGGTCAAAAAATTACAAATTTTGCGTTTAAATTCAAGCTCAGTATGCGTACTTCCTAAAACATTCATGCCGCACCTAAAAATTCCTAACCATTCAAAAGTTATCTTCGAGACGATTACCGAAGATGAGTTTTCAACACATTTTCAAATAGATTAACGCTCGTGAATAAGTTGCAGCCAAAGTATGTTTTACCAAAACTTCATTTCGAGATGATTGGTCCCGCGATATAGGGAAAATATTTCCAAGCCAAATTCGTGAGTGAAAGGTTCGACTTCCATTTTTACTCCGTCCCATCGGCACATAATTGGAATCCGCAATTTCGCAAACACGGTGAGATATTTTGAAATGACAACAACTCCCTTGATTTGCAATGAAAAAAATACAAAATTTGTGTTCAAATTGAAGCTTATAATTTTTACTTTCTAAAACAATGAGGCCGCGCCAAAAAATTCCTAACCGATCAAAAGTTGTCTTTCAAACGGTTACTGAAGATGAGTTTTCAATACATTTTAAAATCGATTAACGCTCGGGAATAACTTGCAGGCAAAGTATTTTTTATCCAAAACTTCATTTTGAGATGATTGGTCCCACAATATAAGAAAAATGTTTCCAAGCCAAATTCGTGAGCGAGACATTCGAATTCCATTTTTACTCCCTCCTATCGGCACATAATTGGAATCTGTAATTCGGGTAACACGGTGAGACATAAGGAAACGACAATAACTATCATCATTTCCATTGAAAAAATACAAATTTTGTGTTCAAATTCAAGCTCAAAATGTGCACTTTCTAAAACAATGAGGCTGCGGCTAAAAATTCCTAATAGTTCAAAAGTTGTCTTGGACATGGTTACCGAAGATCAGTTTTCAACACATTTTCAAATCGATTCATGCTCTGAATAACTTGCAACGAAAGTATTTTTTACCCAAAACTTCTTTTCGAGATGATTGAATCCAAGATATAAGAAAAATATTTCAAACCCAAATTCGTGAGCGACACGTTTGACTTCCATTTTTACTCCCACCTATCGGCACATATTGGAGTCCGTAATTCGGGTAACACGGAGAGACATATTGAAATGACTATAACTCTTTTGATTTCTGGTCAAAAATTAAAAATTTTGTGTTCAAATTCAAGCACAGAATGCGTACTTCCTAAAACATTCAGGCCATTCCTAAAAATTCCTAACCATTCAAAAGTTATCTTCGAGACGATTACCGAAGATGAATTTTCAACACATTTTCAAATAGATTAACACTCGTGAATAAGTTGCAGCCAAAGTATGTTTTACCCAAAACTTCATTTCGAGATGATTGGTCCCGCGATATAGGGAAAATATTTCCAAGCCAAATTCGTGAGCGAAAGGTTCGATTTCCATTTTTACTCCGTCCCATCAGCACATAATTGGAATCCGTAATTTGGCTAACACGGTGAGATATTTTGAAATGACAACAACTCTCTTGATTTGCAATGAAAAAATAAAAATTTGTGTTCAAATTGAAGCTCAGAATTTGTACTTTCTAAAATATTGAGGCCGCGCCAAAAAATTCCTAACCGTTCAAAAGTTGTCTTTCAATCGGTTACTGAAGATGAGTTTTCAATACATTTTTAAATCGATTAACGCTCGTGAATAACATACAGGCAAAGTATTTTTTACCCAAAACTTCATTTCGAGATGATTGGTCCCGCAATATAAGAAAAATGTTTCCAAGCCAAATTCGTGAGCAAGACGTTCGAATTCCATTTTTACTCCCTCCTATCGGCACATAATTCGAATCCGTAATTTGGGTAACACGGTGAGACATAAGGAAACGACAATAACTATCTTCATTTCCATTGAAAAAATACAAATTTTGTGTTCAAATTCAAGCTCAAAATGTGCACTTTCTAAAACATTAAGGATGCGGCTAAAAATTCCAAATAGTTCAAAAGTTGTCCTAGAAACGGTTACCGAGGATGTGTTTTCAACATATTTTCAAATCGATTCATGCTCTGAATTACTTGCAGCGAAAGTATTTTTTACCCAAAACTTCTTTTCGAGATGATTGATCCCAAGATATAAGAAAAATATTTCCAACCCAAATTCGTGAGCGACACGTTTGACTTCCATTTTTACTCCCACCTATCGGCACATAATTGGAGTCCGTGATTCGGGTAACACGGTGAGACATATTGAAATGACTATAACTCTTTTGATTTCTGGTCAAAAAATTACAAATTTTGCGTTTAAATTCAAGCTCAGTATGCGTACTTCCTAAAACATTCAGGCCGCACCAAAAAATTCCTAACCATTCAAAAGTGATGGTCAAGACGATTACCGAAGATGAGTTTTCAACACATTTTCAAATAGATTAACGCTCGTGAATAAGTTGCAGCCAAAGTTTGTTTTACCCAAACTTCATTTCGAGATGATTGGTCCCGCGATATAGGGAAAATATTTCCAAGCCAAATTCGTGAGCGAAAGGTTCGACTTCCATTATTACTCCGTCCCATCGGCACATAATTGGAATCCGTAATTTGGCTAACACGGTGAGATATTTTGAAATGACAACAACTCTCTTGATTTGCAATGAAAAAATACAAAATATGTGTTCAAATTGAAGCTCAGAATTTGTACTTTCTAACATGTTCAGGACGCGCCAAAAAATTCCTAACCGTTCAAAAGTTGTCTTTCAAACGGTTACTGAAGATGATTTTTCAATACATTTTTAAATCGATTAACGCTCGTGAATAACTTGCAGGCAAAGTATGTTTTACCAAAAACTTCATTTCGAGATGATTGGTCCCGCAATATAAGAAAAATGTTTCCAAGCCAAATTCGTGAGCGAGACGTTCGAATTCCATTTTTACTCCCTCCTATCGGTACATAATTGGAATCTATAATTTGGGTAACACGGTGAGACATAAGGGAACGACAATAAGTATCTTCATTTCCATTGAAAAAATACAAATTTTGTGTTCAAATTCAAGCTCAAAATGTGCACTTTCTAAAACAATGAGGCTGCGGCTAAAAATTCCTAATTGTTCAAAAGTTGTCTTGGAAACGGTTACCGAAGATGAGTTTTCAACACATTTTCAAATCGATTCATGCTCTGAATAAGTTGCAGCGAAAGTATTTTTTACCCAAAAATTCTTTTCGAGATGATTGATCCGAAGATATAAGAAAAATATTTCCAACCCAAATTCGTGAGCGACACGTTTGACTTCCATTTTTTCTCCCACCTATCGGCACATAATTGGAGTCCGTAATTCGGGTAACACGGTGAGACATATTGAAATGACTATAACTCTCTTGATTTCTGGTCAAAAAATTACAAATTTTGCGTTTAAATTCAAGCTCAGAATGCGTACTTCCTAAAACATTCATGCCGCACCTAAAAATTGCTAACCGTTCAAAAGTTATCTTCGAGACGATTACCGAAGAAGAGTTTTCAACACATTTTCAAATAGATTAACGCTCGTGAATAAGTTGCAGCCAAAGTATGTTTTACCCAAAACTTCATTTTGAGATGATTGGTCCCGCGATATAGGGAAAATATTTCCAA
This sequence comes from Quercus cerris, assembly GCA_963669245.1. Classification (NCBI taxonomy): domain Eukaryota; kingdom Viridiplantae; phylum Streptophyta; class Magnoliopsida; order Fagales; family Fagaceae; genus Quercus; species Quercus cerris. Next base: position 77,389,908 of record OY770007.1, read on the forward strand.
GCCAAATTCGTGAGCAAAAGGTTCGACTTCCATTTTTACTCCGTCCCATCGGCACATAATTGGAATCCGTAATTTGGCTAACACGTTGAGATATTTTGAAATGACAACAACTCTCTTGATTTGCAATGAAAAAATAAAAATTTGTGTTCAAATTGAAGCTCAGAATTTGTACTTTCTAAAATATTGAGGCCGCGCCAAAAAATTCCTAACCGTTCAAAAGTTGTCTTTCAAACGGTTACTGAAGATGAGTTTTCAATACATTTTTAAATCGATTAACGCTCGTGAATAACATACAGGCAAAGTATTTTTTACCCAAAACTTCATTTCGAGATGATTGGTCCCGCAATATAAGAAAAATGTTTCCAAGCCAAATTTGTGAGCAAGACATTCGAATTCCATTTTTACTCCCTCCTATCGGCACATAATTGGAATCTGTAATTTGGGTAACACGGTGACACATACGGAAACAACAATCACTCTCTTCATTTCCATTGAAAAAATACAAATTTTGTGTTCAAATTCAAGCTCAAAATGTGCACTTTCTAAAACATTGAGGCTGCGGCTAAAAATTCCTAAAAGTTCAAAAGTTGTCTCGGAAATGGTTACCGAAGATGAGTTTTCAACACATTTACAAATCGATTCATGCTCTGAATAACTTGCAGCGAAAGTATTTTTTACCCAAAACTTCTTTTCGAGATGATTGAATCGAAGATATAAGAAAAATATTTCCAACCCAAATTCGTGAGCGGCACGTTTGACTTCCATTTTTACTCCAACCTATCGGCACATATTGGAGTCCGTAATTCGGTTAACATGGTGAGACGTATTGAAATGACTATAACTCTTTTGATTTCTGGTCAAAAATTACAAATTTTGTGTTCAAATTCAAGCACAGAATGCGTACTTCCTAAAACATTCAAGCCACTCCTAAAAATTCCTGACCATTCAAAATTTATCTTCGAGACGATTACCGAAGATGAGTTCTCAACACATTTTCAAATAGATTAACGCTTGTGAATAAGTTGCAGCCAAAGTATGTTTTACCCAAAACTTCATTTCGAGATGATTGGTCCCGCGATATAGGGAAAATATTTCCAAGCCAAATTCGTGAGCGAAAGGTTCGACTTCCATTATTACTCCGTCCCATCGGCACATAATTGGAATCCGTAATTTGGCTAACACGGTGAGATATTTTGAAATGACAACAACTCTCTTGATTTGCAATGAAAAAATACAAAATATGTGTTCAAATTGAAGCTCAGAATTTGTACTTTCTAACATGTTCAGGACGCGCCAAAAAATTCCTAACCGTTCAAAAGTTGTCTTTCAAACGGTTACTGAAGATGATTTTTCAATACATTTTTAAATCGATTAACGCTCGTGAATAACTTGCAGGCAAAGTATGTTTTACCAAAAACTTCATTTCGAGATGATTGGTCCCGCAATATAAGAAAAATGTTTCCAAGCCAAATTCGTGAGCGAGACGTTCGAATTCCATTTTTACTCCCTCCTATCGGTACATAATTGGAATCTATAATTTGGGTAACACGGTGAGACATAAGGGAACGACAATAACTATCTTCATTTCCATTGAAAAAATACAAATTTTGTGTTCAAATTCAAGCTCAAAATGTGCACTTTCTAAAACAATGAGGCTGCGGCTAAAAATTCCTAATTGTTCAAAAGTTGTCTTGGAAACGGTTACCGAAGATGAGTTTTCAACACATTTTCAAATCGATTCATGCTCTGAATAAGTTGCAGCGAAAGTATTTTTTACCCAAAAATTCTTGTCGAGATGATTGATCCCAAGATATAAGAAAAATATTTCCAACCCAAATTCGTGAGCGACACGTTTGACTTCCATTTTTACTCCCACCTATCGGCACATAATTGGAGTCCGTAATTCGGGTAACACGGTGAGACATATTGAAATGACTATAACTCTCTTGATTTCTGGTCAAAAAATTACAAATTTTGCGTTTAAATTCAAGCTCAGAATGCGTACTTCCTAAAACATTCATGCCGCACCTAAAAATTGCTAACCGTTCAAGAGTTATCTTCGAGACGATTACTGAAGATGAGTTTTCAACGCATTTTCAAATAGATTAACGCTTGTGAATAAGTTGCAGCCAAAGTATGTTTTACCCAAAACTTCGTTTCGAGATGATTGGTCCCGCGATATAGGGAAAATATTTCCAAGCCAAATTCGTGAGCGAAAGGTTCGACTTCCATTTCTACTCCGTCCCATCAGCACATAATTGGAATCCGTAATTTGGCTAACATGGTGAGATATTTTGAAATAACAACAACTCTCTTGATTTGCAATGAAAATATAAAAATTTGTGTTCAAATTGAAGCTCAGAATTTGTACTTTCTAAAACATTGAGGCCGCGCTAAAAAATTCCTAACCGTTCAAAAGTTGTCTTTCAAACGGTTACTGAAGATGTGTTTTCAATACATTTTTAAATCGATTAACACTCGTGAATAACTTACAGGCAAAGTATTTTTTACCCAAAACTTCATTTCCAGATGATTGGTCCCGCAATATAAGAAAAATGTTTCCAAGCCAAATTCGTGACCAAGACGTTCGAATTCCATTTTTACTCCCTCCTATCGGCACATAATTGGAATCTGTAATTTGGGTAACACGGTGAGACATAAGGAAACGACAATAACTATCTTCATTTCCATTGAAAAAATACAAATTTTGTATTCAAATTCAAGCTCAAAATGTGTGCTTTCTAAAATATTAAGGCTGCGGCTAAAAATTCCTAATAGTTCAAAAGTTGTCTTGGAAACGGTTACCGAGGATGAGTTTTCAACATATTTTCAAAACGATTCATGCTCTGAATAACTTGCAGCGAAAGTATTTTTTACCCAAAACTTCTTTTCGAGATGATTGATCCCAAGATATAAGAAAAATATTTCCAACCCAGATTCGTGAGCGACACGTTTGACTTCCATTTTTACTCCCACCTATCGGCACATAATTGGAGTCCGTAATTCGGGTAACACGGTGAGACATATTGAAATGACTATAACTCTCTTGATTTCTGGTCAAAAAATTGCAAATTTTGCGTTTAAATTCAAGCTCAGTATGCGTACTTCCTAAAACATTCAGGCCACACCTAAAAATTCCTAACCATTCAAAAGTTATGGTCAAGACGATTACCGAAGATGAGTTTTCAACACATTTTCAAATAGATTAACGCTCGTGAATAAGTTGCAGCCAAAGTATGTTTTACCCAAACTTCATTTCGAGATGATTGGTCCCGCGATATAGGAAAAATATTTCCAAGCCAAATTCGTGAGCGAAAGGTTCGACTTCCATTTTTACTCCGTCCGATTGGCATATATTTGGAATCCGTAATTTGGCTAACACGGTGAGATATTTTGAAATGACAACAACTCTCCTGATTTGCAATGAAAAAATACAAAATATGTGTTCAAATTGAAGCTCAGAATTTGTACTTTCTAACACATTGAGGACGCGCGAAAAAATTCCTAACCGTTCAAAAGTTGTCTTTCAAACGGTTACTGAAGATGAGTTTTCAATACATTTTTAAATCGATTAACGCTCGTGAAAAACTTGCAAGCAAAGTATTTTTTACCCAAAACTTCATTTCGAGATGATTGGTCCCGCAATATAAGATAATTGTTTCCAAGCCAAATTCGTGAGCGAGATGTTCGAATTCCATTTTTACTCCCTCCTATCGGCACATAATTGGAATCTGTAATTTGGGTAACACGGTGACACATAAGGAAACGACAATAACTATCTTCATTTCCATTGAAAAAATACAAATTTTGTGTTCAAATTCAAGCTCAAAATGTGCACATTCTAAAACATTGAGGCTGCGGCTAAAAATTCTTGATCCTTCAAAAGTTGTCTTGGAAACGGTTACCGAAGATGAGTTTTCAACACATTTTCAAATCGATTCATGCTCTGAATAAGTTGCAGCGAAAGTATTTTTTTCCCAAAACTTATTTTCGAGATGATTGATCCCAAGATATAAGAAAAATATTTCCAACCCAAATTCGTGAGCGACACGTTTGACTTCCATTTTTACTCCCACCTATCGGCACATAATTGGAGTCCGTAATTCGGGTAACACGGTGAGACATATTAAAATGACTATAACTCTCTTGATTTCTGGTCAAAAAATTACAAATTTTGCGTTGAAATTCAAGCTCAGAATGCGTACTTCCTAAAACATTCATGCCACACCTAAAAATTGCTAACCGTTCAAAAGTTATCTTCGAGACGATTACCGAAGAAGAGTTTTCAACACATTTTCAAATAGATTAACGCTCGTGAATAAGTTGCAGCCAAAGTATGTTTTACCCTAAACTTCATTTCGAGATGATTGGTCCCGCGATATAGGGAAAATATTTCCAAGCCAAATTTGTGAGCAAAAGGTTCGACTTCCATTTTTACTCCGTCCCATCGGCACATAATTGGAATCCGTAATTTGGCTAACACGGTGAGATATTTTGAAATGACAACAACTCCCTTGATTTGCAATGAAAAAACACAAAATATGTGTTCAAATTGAAGCTCAAAATTTGTACTTTCTAACACGTTAAGGCCGCGCCAAAAAATGCCTAACCGTTCAAAAGTTGTCTTTCAAACGGTTACTGAAGATGAGTTTTCAATACATTTTTAAATCGATTAACGCTCGTGAATAACTTGCAGGCAAAGTATTTTTTACCCAAAACTTCATTTCGAGATGATTGGTCCCGCAATATAAGAAAAATGTTTACAAGCCAAATTTGTGAGCAAGACGTTCGAATTCCATTTTTACTCCCTCTTATCGGCACATAATTGGAATCTGTAATTTGGGTAACACGGTGACACATACGGAAACAACAATCACTCTCTTCATTTCCATTGAAAACATACAAATTTTGTGTTCAAATTCAAGCTCAAAATGTGCACTTTCTAAAACATTGAGGCTGCGGCTAAAAATTCCTAATAGTTCAAAAGTTGTCTCGGAAACGGTTACCGAAGATGAGTCTTCAACACATTTACAAATCGATTCATGCTCTGAATAACTTGCAGCGAAAGTATTTTTTACCCAAAACTTCTTTTCGAGATGATTGAATCCAAGATATAAGAAAAATATTTCCAACCCAAATTCGTGAGCGGCACGTTTGACTTCCATTTTTACTCCCACCTATCGGCACATATTGGAGTCCGTAATTCGGTTAACATGGTGAGACATATTGAAATGACTATAACTCTTTTGATTTCTGGTCAAAAATTACAAATTTTGTGTTCAAATTCAAGCACAGAATGCGTACTTCCTAAAACATTCAAGCCACTCCAAAAAATTCTTGACCATTCAAAATTTATCTTCGAGACGATTACCGAAGATGAGTTTTCAACGCATTTTCAAATAGATTAACGCTTGTGAATAAGTTGCAGCCAAAGTATGTTTTACCCAAAACTTCGTTTCGAGATGATTGGTCCCGCGATATAGGGAAAATATTTCCAAGCCAAATTCGTGAGCGAAAGGTTCGACTTCCATTTCTACTCCGTCCCATCAGCACATAATTGGAATCCGTAATTTGGCTAACATGGTGAGATATTTTGAAATAACAACAACTCTCTTGATTTGCAATGAAAAAATAAAAATTTGTGTTCAAATTGAAGCTCAGAATTTGTACTTTCTAAAACATTGAGGCCGCGCTAAAAAATTCCTAACCGTTCAAAAGTTGTCTTTCAAACGGTTACTGAAGATGTGTTTTCAATACATTTTTAAATCGATTAACACTCGTGAATAACTTACAGGCAAAGTATTTTTTACCCAAAACTTCATTTCCAGATGATTGGTCCCGCAATATAAGAAAAATGTTTCCAAGCCAAATTCGTGACCAAGACGTTCGAATTCCATTTTTACTCCCTCCTATCGGCACATAATTGGAATCTGTAATTTGGGTAACACGGTGAGACATAAGGAAACGACAATAACTATCTTCATTTCCATTGAAAAAATACAAATTTTGTACTCAAATTCAAGCTCAAAATGTGTGCTTTCTAAAACATTAAGGCTGCGGCTAAAAATTCCTAATAGTTCAAAAGTTGTCTTGGAAACGGTTACCGAGGATGAGTTTTCAACATATTTTCAAAACGATTCATGCTCTGAATAACTTGCAGCGAAAGTATTTTTTACCTAAAACTTCTTTTCGAGATGATTGATCCCAAGATATAAGAAAAATATTTCCAACCCAGATTCGTGAGCGACACGTTTGACTTCCATTTTTACTCCCACCTATCGGCACATAATTGGAGTCCGTAATTCGGGTAACACGGTGAGACATATTGAAACGACTATAACTCTCTTGACTTCTGGTCAAAAAATTACAAATTTTGCGTTTAAATTCAAGCTCAGAATGCGTACTTCCTAAAACATTCATGCCGCACCTAAAAATTGCTAACCGTTCAAAAGTTATCTTCGAGACGATTACCGAAGAAGAGTTTTCAACACATTTTCAAATAGATTAACGCTCGTGAATAAGTTACAGCCAAAGTATGTTTTACCCTAAACTTCATTTCGAGATGCTTGGTCCCGCGATATAGGGAAAATATTTCCAAGCCAAATTCGTGAGCAAAAGGTTCGACTTCCATTTTTACTCCGTCCCATCGGCACATAATTGGAATCCGTAATTTGGCTAACACGGTGAGATATTTTGAAATGACAACAACTCCCTTGATTTGCAATGAAAAAACACAAAATATGTGTTCAAATTGAAACTCATAATTTGTACTTTCTAACACGTTAAGGCCGCGCCAAAAAATGCCTAACCGTTCAAAAGTTATGGTCAAGACGATTACCGAAGATGAGTTTTCAACACATTTTCAAATAGATTAACGCTCGTGAATAAGTTGCAGCCAAAGTATGTTTTACCCAAACTTCATTTCGAGATGATTGGTCCCGCGATATAGGGAAAATATTTCCAAGCCAAATTCATAAGCGAAAGGTTCGACTTCCATTTTTACTCCGTCCCATTGGCATATAATTGGAATCCGTAATTTGGCTAACACGGTGAGATATTTTGAAATGACAACAACTCTCCTGATTTGCAATGAAAAAATACAAAATATGTGTTCAAATTGAAGTTCAGAATTTGTACTTTCTAACACATTGAGGACGCGCCAAAAAATTCCTAACCGTTCAAAAGTTGTCTTTCAAACGGTTACTGAAGATGAGTTTTTAATACATTTTTAAATCGATTAACGCTCGTGAATAACTTGCAGGCAAAGTATTTTTTACCCAAAACTTCATTTCGAGATGATTGGTCCCGCAATATAAGAAAATTGTTTCCAAGCCAAATTCGTGAGTGAGATGTTCGAATTCCATTTTTACTCCCTCCTATCGGCACATAATTGGAATCTGTAATTTGGGTAACACGGTGAGACATAAGGAAACGACAATAACTATCGTCATTTCCATTGAAAAAATACAAATTTTGTGTTCAAATTCAAGCTCAAAATGTGCACTTTCTAAAACAATGAGGCTACGGCTAAAAATTCCGAATAGTTCAAAAGTTGTCTTGGAAATGGTTGCCGAAGATGAGTTTTCAACACATTTTCAAATCGATTCATGCTCTGCATAACTTGCACCGAAAGTATTTTTTACCCAAAACTTATTTTCGAGATGATTGATCCCAAGATATAAGAAAAATATTTCCAACCCAAATTCCTGAGCGACACGTTTGACTTCCATTTTTACTCCCACCTATCGGCATATAATTGGAGTCCGTAATTCGGGTAACATGGTGAGACATATTTAAATGACTATAACTCTCTTGATTTCTGGTCAAAAATTACAAATTTTGTGTTCAAATTCAAGCTCAAAATGCGTACTTCCTAAAACATTCAGGCCCCACCTAAAAATTGCTAACCGTTCAAAAGTTATCTGCGAGACGATTACCGAAGAAGAGTTTTCAACACATTTTCAAATAGACTAACGCTCGTGAATAAGTTGCCGCCAAAGTATGTTTTACCCAAAACTTCATTTCAAGACGATTGGTCCCGCGATATAGGGAAAATATTTCCAAGCCAAATTCGTGAGCGAAAGGTTCGACTTCCATTTTTACTCCATCCCATCGGCACATAATTGGAATCCGTAATTTGGTTAACACGGTGAGATATTTTGAAATGACAACAACTCTCTTGATTTGCAATGAAAAAATACAAAATTTGTGTTCAAATTGAAGCTCATAATTTGTACTTTCTAAAACATTAAGGCCGCACCAAAAAATGCCTAACCGTTCAAAAGTTGTCTTTCAAACGGTTACTGAAGATGAGTTTTCAATACATTTTTAAATCGATTAACGCTCGTGAATAACTTGCAGGCAAAGTATTTTTTACCCAAAACTTCATTTCGAGATGATTGGTCCCGCAATATAAGAAAAATGTTTCCAAGCCAAATTCGTGAGCAAGACGTTCGAATTCCATTTTTACTCCCTCCTATCGGCACATCATTGGAATCTGTAATTTGGGTAACAGGGTGAGACATAAGGAAACGACAATAACTATCTTCATTTCCATTGAAAACATACAAATTTTGTGTTCAAATTCAAGCTCAAAATGTGTACTTTCTAAAACATTAAGGCTGCGGCTAAAAATTCCTAATAGTTCAAAAGTTGTCTTGGAAACGGTTACCGAGGATGAGTTTTCAACATATTTTCAAATCGATTCATGCTCTGAATAACTTGCAGCGAAAGTTTTTTTTACCCAAAACTTCTTTTTGAGATGATTGATCCCAAGATATAAGAAAATATTTCCAACCCAAATTCGCGATCGACAAGTTTGACTTCCATTTTTACTCCCACCTATCGGCACATAATTGGAGTCCGTAATTCGGGTAACACGGTGAGTCATATTGAAATGACTATAACTCTCCTGATTTCTGGTCAAAAATTACAAATTTAGCATTCAAATTCAAGCTCAGAATGTGTACTTCCTAAAACATTCAGGCCGCACCTAAAAATTCCTAACCATTCAAAAGTTATCTTCGAGACGATTACTGAAGAAGAGTTTTCAACAAATTTTCAAATAGATTAACGCTCATGAATAAGTTGCAGCCAAAGTATGTTTTACCCAAAACTTTATTTCCAGATGATTGGTCCCGTGATATAGGGAAAATATTTCCAATCCAAATTCATGAGCGAAAGGTTCGACTTCCATTTTTACTCCGTCCCATCGGCACATAATAGGAATCCGTAATTTGGCTAACACGGTGAGATATTTTGAAATGACAACAACTCTCTTGATTTACACTGAAAAAATACAAAATTTGTGTTCAAATTGAAGCTCAGAATTTGTACTTTCTAAAATATTGACGCCGCGCCAAAAAATGCCTAACCGTTCAAAAGCTGTCTTTCAAACGGTTACTGAAGATGAGTTTTCAATACATTTTTAAATCGATTAACGCTCGTGAATAACTTGCAGGCGAAGTATTTTTTACCCAAAACTTCTTTCCGAGATGATTGGTCCCGCAATATAAGAAAAATGTTTCCACGCCAAATTCGTGAGCAAGACGTTTGAATTCCATTTTTACTCCCTCCTATCGGCACATAATTGGAATCTGTAATTTGGGTAACACGGTGAGACATAAGGAAACGACAATAACTATCTTCATTTCCATTGAAAAAATACAAATTTTGTGTTCAAATTCAAGCTCAAAATGTGCACTTTCTAAAACATTGAGGCTGCGGCTAAAAATTCCTAATAGTTCAAAAGTTGTCTTGGAAACGGTTACCGAAGATGAGTTTTCAACAAATTTTCAAATCGATCCATGCTCTGCATAACTTGCACCGAAAGTATTTTTTACCCAAAACTTATTTTCGAGATGATTGATCCCAAGATATAAGAAAAATATTTCCAACCCAAATTCGTGAGCGACACGTTTGACTTCCATTTTTACTCCCACCTATCGGCACATATTGGAGTCCGTAATTCGGGTAACATGGTGAGACATATTGAAATGACTATAACTCTTTTGATTTCTGGTCAAAAATTACAAATTTTGTGTTCAAATTGAAGCTCAGAATGCGTACTTCCTAAAACATTGAGGCCACACCTAAAAATTCCTAACCATTCAAAAGTTATCTTCGAGACGATTACCGAAGATGAGTTTTCACCACATTTTCAAATAGATTAACGCTCGTGAATAAGTTGCAGCCAAAGTATGTTTTACCCAAAACTTCATTTCGAGATGATTGGTCCCGCGATATAGGGAAAATATTTCCAAGCCAAATTCGTGAGCAAAAGGTTCGACTTCCATTTTTACTCCGTCCCATCGGCACATAATTGGAATCCGTAATTTGGCTAACACGTTGAGATATTTTGAAATGACAACAACTCTCTTGATTTGCAATGAAAAAATACAAAATTTGGGTTCAAATTGAAGCTCATAATTTGTACTTTCTAAAACATTAAGGCCGCGCCAAAAAATGCCTAACCGTTCAAAAGTTGTCTTTCAAACGGTTACTGAAGATGAGTTTTCAATACATTTTTAAATCGATTAACGCTCGTGAATAACTTGCAGGAAAAGTATTTTTTACCCAAAACTTCATTTCGAGATGATTGGTCCCGCAATATAAGAAAAATGTTTCCAAGCCAAATTTGTGAGCAAGACGTTTGAATTCCATTTTTACTCCCTCATATCGGCACATAATTGGAATCTGTAATTTGGGTAACACGGTGACACATACGGAAACAACAATCACTCTCTTCATTTCCATTGAAAAAATACAAATTTTGTGTTCAAATTCAAGCTCAAAATGTGCACTTTCTAAAACATTGAGGCTGCGGCTAAAAATTCCTAATAGTTCAAAAGTTGTCTTTCAAACGGTTACTGAAGATGAGATTTCAATACATTTTTAAATCGATTAACGCTCGTGAATAACTTGCAGGCAAAGTATTTTTTACCCAAAACTTCTTTCCGAGATGATTGGTCCCGGAATATAAGAAAAATATTTCCAAGCCAAATTCGTGAAGGAGACGTTCGACTTCCATTTGCACTCCCTCTTATCGACTCATAATTGGAATCCGTGATTTGGGTAACACGGTGAGAAATTATGAAATGACAATATCTCTCTTGATTTGTGTTGAAAAAATTCATAATTTTTGTTCAAATTCAAGCTCAGAATGTGTACTTTCTAAAACATCAAGGCCGCGTCTAAAAATTCATAACCGTTCAAAAGTATTCTTCGAAACGGTTACCGAAGTTGACTTTTCAATTCACTTTGAAATCAATTGGTGCTCTGAATAACTTGCAGTGAAAGTATTTTTTACCCAAAACTTCATTTCCAAATGATCGATCCCGAGGTATAAGAAAAATATTTCCATGCGAAATTCGTGAGCGACACGTTTGACTTCTATTTTTACTCCCTTCTATCGGCACATAATTGGAATCTGTAATTCGGGCAACACGGTTGGACATACTGAAACGACAATAACTCTCTTGATTTCTAGTAAAAAAATATAAATTTTGTGTTCAAATTGAAGCTTGGAATGCGTAATTTCTAAAACATTAAGGTCGCGCCTAAAAATTCCAAACCGTTCAAAAGTTATCTTCGAGACGATTACCGAAGATGAGTTTTCAACACATTTTCAAATAGATTAACGCTCGTGAATAACTTGTAGGCAAAATATTTTTTACCCAAAACTTCATTTCGAGATGATTGGTCCAGCGATATAAGAAAAATATTTCCAAGCCAAATTCGTGACCGAGATGTTCCACTTCCATTTTTACTCCGTCCCATCGGCACATAATTGGAATCCGTAATTTGGCTAACACGGTAAGATATTTTGAAATGACAACAACTCTCTTGATTTCCAATGAAAAAATACAAAATTTATGGTCAAATTGAAGCTCAGAATTTGTACTTTCTAAAACATTCAGGCCGCACCAAAAAATTCCTAACCGTTCAAAAGTTGTCTTTCAAACGGTTTCTGAAGATAAGTTTTCAATACATTTTTAAATCGATAAACACTCGTGAATAACTTGCAGGCAAAGTATTTTTTACCCAAAACTTCATTTCGAGATGATTGGTCCCGCAATATAAGAAAAATATTTCCAAGCCAAATTCGTGAGCGAGACGTTCGACTTCCATTTTTACTCCCTCCTATCGGCACATAATTGGAATCCGTAATTTGGGTAACACGGTGAGACATACGGAAACGACAATAACTATCTTCCTTTCCATTGAAAAAATACAAATTTTGTGTTCAAATTCAAGCTCAAAATGTGTACTTTCTAAAACATTGAGGCTGCGGCTAAAAATTCCTAACAGTTCAAAAGTTGTCTTGGAAACGGTTACCGAAGATGAGTTTTCAACACATTTTCAAATCGATTTGTGATCTGAATAACTTGCAACGAAAGTATTTTTTACCCAAAACTTCTTCTCGAGATGATTGATCCCAAGATATAAGAAAAATATTTCCAAGCCAAATTCGTGAGCAACACGTTTGACTTCCATTTTTAGTACCTCCTATCGGCACATAATTGGAATCCGTAATTCGGGTAACACGATGAGACATTTTGAAACGACAATATCTCTCTTGATTTAAATTGAAAAAATAAAAAAATTTTGTTCAAATTCAAGCTTTGAATGTGTACTTTCTAAAACATTAAGGCCGCGCAAAAAAAATTGTAACCATTGAAAAGTTATCTTCGAGACGATTACCGAAGATTAGTTTTCAATACATTTTCAATTCGATTAACACTCGTGAATGACTTGCATGCAAAGTATTTTTTACCCAAAAATCATTTCGAGATGATTGGTCCCACGATATAAGAAAAATATTTCCAAGCCAAATTCGTGAGTGAGATGTTCGACTTCCATTTTTACTCCCTCCTATAGGCATATAATTGGTATCCGTATTTCGGTAACACGGTGAGACATTTTGAATCGACAATAACTCTCTCGATTTGTACTGACAAAAATACAAAATTAGCGTTAAAATTCAAGCTCAGAATGTGTACTTTCTAAAACATTCAGGCCGCACGTAAAAATTCCAAACCGTTCTAAAGTTATATTCGAGACGATTACCGAAGATGAGTTTTCAACACATTTTCAAATCGATTAACGCTCGTTAATAACTTGCATTCAAAGTATTTTTTACCCAAAACTTCATTTCGAGATGATTGGTCCTGCGATATAAGAAAAACATTTCCAAGCCAACTTTGTGAGCGTAACTTTCGACTTCCATATGCACTCCCTCTTATCGACACATAATTGGAATCCGTGATTTGGGTAACAAGGGGAGACATTATGAAACAACAATATCTCTCTTGATTTGCATTGAAAAAATTCAAAATTTTTGTTCAAATTCAAGCAAAGAATGTGTACTTTCTAAAACATTCAGGCCGCGTCTAAAAATTCCTAACCGTTCAAAAGTTTTCTTTGAAACGGTTACCGGAGTTCACTTTTCAACGCATTTTCAAATCGATTGACGCTCTGAATAACTTGCAGCGAAAGTATTTTTTACCCAAAACTTCATTTCGAGATGATCATTACCATGATATAAGAAAAATATTTCCAAGCCAAATTCGTGAGTGAAACGTTTGACTACCATTTTTACTCCCTCCTATCGACACATAATTGGAATCCATAATTCGGGTAACACGGTGACACATACTGAAATGACAATAACTTTCCTGATTTTCGGTCAAAAAATACAAATTTTGTGTTCAAATTCAAGCCCAAAATGCGTACTTCCTAAAACATTCAGGCCGCGCCTAAAAATTCATAACCGTTCAAAAGTTATCTTCGAGACGATTACCGAAGATGAGTTTTCAACACATTTTCAAATAGATTAATGCTCGTGAAGAAGTTGCAACCAAAGTATTTTTACCCAAAACTTCATTTCAAGATGATTGGTCCCGCGATATAGGAAAAATATTTCCAAGCCAAATTCGTGAGCGAAAGGTTTGACTTCCATTTTCACTCCGTCCCATCGGCACATAATTGGAATCCGTAATTCGGCTAACACGGTGAGATATTTTGAAATGACAACAACTCTCTTGATTTGCAATGAAAAAATACAAAATTTGTGTTCAAATTAAAGCTCAGAATTTGTACTTTCTAAAACATTGAAGCCGCGCCAAAAAATTCCTAACCGTTCAAAAGTTGTCTTTCAAACGGTTACTGAAGATGAGTTTTAAATAAATTTTTAAATTGATTAACACTCGTGAATAACTTGTAGGCAAAGTATTTTTTACTCAAAAATTCACTTCGAGATGATTGGTCCCGCAATATAAGAAAAATATTTCCAAGCCAAATTCGTGAACGAGACGTTCGACTTCCATTTGCACTCCCTCTTATCGACACATAATTGGAATCCGTGATTTGGGTAACACGGTGAGAAATTATGAAACGACAATATCTCTCTTGATTTGCATTGAAAAAATTCATAATTTTTGTTCAAATTCAAGCTCAGAATGTGTACTTTCTAAAACATCAAGGCCGCGTCTAAAAATTCATAACCGTTCAAAAGTATTCTTCGAAACGGTTACCGAAGTTGACTTTTCAATTCATTTTCTAATCAATTGACGCTCTGAATAACCTGCAGCGAAAGTATTTTTTACCCAAAACTTCATTTCCAGATGATCGATCCCGAGGTATAAGAAAAATATTTCCAAGCGAAATTCGTGAGCGACACGTTTGACTTCCATTTTTACTCCCTTCTATCGGCACATAATTGGAATCTGTAATTCGGGCAACACGGTGAGACATACTGAAACAACAATAACTCTCTTGATTTCTAGTAAAAAAAATATAAATTTTGTGTTAAATTCAAGCTTGGAATGCATACTTTCTAAAACATTAAGGTCGCGCCTAAAAATTCCTAACCGTTCAAAAGTTATCTTCGAGATGATTACCGAAGATGAGTTTTCAACACATTTTCAAATAGATTAACGCTCGTGAATAACTTGTAGGCAAAGTATTTTGTACCCAAAACTTCATTTCGAGATGATTGTTCCAGCGATATAAGAAAAATATTTCCAAGCCAAATTCGTGAGCGAGATGTTCCACTTCCATTTTTACTCCGTCCCATCGGCACATAATTGGAATCCGTAATTCGGCTAACACGGTGAGATATTTTGAAATGACAACAACTCTCTTGATTTGCAGTGAAAAAATACAAAATTTGTGTTCAAATTGAAGCTCAGAATTTTTACTTTCTAAAACATTAAGGCTGCGCCAAAAAATTCCTAACCGTTCAAAAGTTGTCTTTCAAACGGTTTCTGAAGACGAGTTTTCAATACATTTTTAAATCAATAAAAGCTCGTGAATAACTTGCAAGCAAAGTATTTTTTACCCAAAACTTCATTTCGAGATGATTGGTCCCACAACATAAGAAAAATATTTCCAAGCCAAATTCCTGAGCGAGACGTTCGACTTCCATTTTTACTCCCTCCTATCGGCACATAATTGGAATCCGTAATTTGGGTAACACGGTGAGACATACGGAAACGACAATAACTATCTTCATTTCCATTGAAAAAATACAAATTTTGTGTTCAAGTTGAAGCTCAAAATGTGTACTTTCTAAAACAATGAGGCTGCGGCTAAAAATTCCTAACAGTTCAAAAGTTGTCTTGGAAACCATTATCGATGTTGAGTTTTCAACGCATTTTCAAATCAATTCACGCTCTGAATAACTTGCAACGAAAGTATTTTTTACCCAAAACTTCTTTTCAAGATGATTGATCTCAAGATATAAGAAAAATATTTCCAAGCTAAATTCGTGAGCGACACGTTTGACTTCCACTTTTAGTCCCTCCTATCGGCAGATAATTGGAATCCGTAATTTGGGTAATACGATGAGACATTTTGAAACGACAATATCTCTCTTGATTTAAATTGAAAAAATACAAAATTTTTGTTCAAATTCAAGCTTTGAATGTGTACTTTCTAAAACATTAATGCCGCGCAAAAAAAATTGTAACCGTTGAAAAGTTATCTTCGAGACGATTACCGAAGATTAGTTTTCAATACGTTTTCAAATCGATTAACGCTCGTGAATGACTTGCATGCAAAGTATTTTTTACCCAAAAATCATTTCGAGATGATTGGTCCCACGATATAAGAAAAATATTTCCAAGCCAAATTCGTGAGCGAGATGTTCGACTTTCATTTTTACTCCCTCCTATCAGCATATAATTGGTATCCATATTTCGGTAACACGGTGAGGCATTTTGAAACAACAATAACTCTCTCTATTTGCACGGACAAAAATACAAAATTAGCGTTCAAATTCAATCTCAGAATGTGTACTTTCTAAAACATTCAGGCCGCACGTAAAAATTCCAAACCGTTCTAAAGTTATATTCAAGACAATTACCGAAGATGAGTTTTCAACACATTTTCAAATCGACTAACGCTCGTTAATAACTTGCATTCAAAGTATTTTTTACCCAAAACTTCATTTCGAGATGATTGGTCCCGCAATATAAGAAAAACATTTCCAAGCCAAATTTGTAAGCGAAACTTTCGACTTCCATATGCACTCCCTCTTATCGACACATAATTGGAATCCGTGATTTGGGTAACAAGGGGAGACATTATGAAACGACAATATCTCTCTTGATTTGCATTGAAAAAATTCAAAATTTTTGTTCAAATTCAAGCTCAGAATGTGTACTTTCTAAAACATTAAGGTTGCGTCTAAAAATTCCTAACCGTTCTAAAGTTTTCTTCGAAACGGTTACCGAAGTTGACTTTTCAACGCATTTTCAAATCGATTGACGCTCTGAATAACTTGCAGTGAAAGTATTTTTTACCCAAAACTTCATTTCGAGATGATTGTTACCACGATATAAGAAAAATATTTCCAAGCCAAATTCGTGAGCGAAACGTTTGACTTCCTTTTTTACTCCCTCCTATCGGCACATAATTGGAATCTGTAATTCGGGTAACATGGTGAGATATATTGAAACGACAATAACTCTCTTGATTTCCCGTCAAAAAATACAAATTTTGTGTTCAAATTCATGCTCAGAATGCGTACTTTCTAAAACATTAAGGCCGCACATAAAAATTCCTAACCGTTCAAAAGTTATCTTCGAGACAATTACTGAAGATGAGTTTTCAACACATTTTCAAATCGATTAACGCTCGTGAATAAATTGCAGGCAAAGTATTTTTTACCCAAAACTTTATTTCGAGATGATTGGTCTCGCGATATAAGAAAAATATTTCCAAGCCAAATTCGTGAGCGAGACGTTCAACTTCCATTTCTACTCCCTCCTATTGGCATATAATTGGAATTTGTAATTCGGTTAACACGGTTAGACATATTGAAACGACAATAACTCTCTTGATTTCCAGTCAAAAAATTCAAATTTTGTGTTCAAATTCGAGCTCAGAATGTGTACTTTCTAAACCATTAAGGTCGCGTCTAAAAATTCCTAACCGTCCAAAAGTTTTCTTCAAAACAGTTACCGAAGTTGACTTTTCAACACATTTTCAAATCGATTGATGATCTGAATTACTTTCAGCGAAAGTATTTTTTATCCAAAACTTCATTTCGAGATGATCGATCCAATGATATATGAAAAATATTTCCAAGCCAAATTCGTGAGCGAAACGTTTGACTTCCATCTTTACTCCCTCCTATCGGCACATAATTGGAATCCGTAATTCGGGTAACACGGTGAGACATATTGAAACGACGATATCTCTCTTGATTTGCATTGAAAAAATACAAAATTTTTGATCAAATTCAAGCTCAGAATGAGTACTTCCTAACCGTTCAAAAGTTATCTTTGAGACGATTACCAAAGATGAGTTTACAATGCATTTTAAAATCAATTAACGCTCGTGAATAACTTGTACGCAAAGTATTTTTTACCCAAAACTTCATTTTGAGGTGATTGGTCCCGCAATATAAGAAAAATATTTCCAAGCCAAATTCGTGACCGAGACGTTCGACTTCCATTTTTACTCCCTCCTATTGGCACGTAATTGGAATCCGTAATTTGGGTAACACGGTGAGACATTTTGAAACGACAATAACTCTCTTGATTTCCATTGAAAAAATATAAATTTTGAGTTGAAATTCAAGCTGTGAATGTGTACTTTCTAAAACATTCAAGTCGCATCAAAAAATTCCTAACCGTTCAAAAGCTATATTCGAAACGGTTACCGAAGATGAGTTTTAGCACATTTTCAAATCAATTGACGCTGTGAATAACTTGCAGCGAAAGTATTTTTTACCCAAAACTTCATTTTGAGATGATCGATCCCCAGATATAAGAAAAATATTTCCAAGCCAAATTCGTGAGCAAGACATTCGACTTACATTTCTACTCCCTCCTATCGGCATATAATTGGAATTCGTAATTCGGGTAACACGGTGAGACATATTGAAACGACAATAACTCTCTTGATTTCCAGTCAAAAAATTCAAATTTTGTGTTCAAATTCAAGCTTAGAATGCGTACTTTCTAAAACATTAAGGCCGCGCCTAAAAATTCCTAACTGTTGAAAAGTTATATTCGAGACGATTACCGAAGATGAGTTTTCAACACATTTTCAAATCGATTAATGCTCGTTAATAACTTGCATTCAAAGTATTTTTTACCCAAAACTTCATTTCGAGATGATTGGTCCCGCGATATAAGAAAAACATTTCCAAGCCAAATTTGTAAGCGAAACTTTCGACTTCCATATGCACTCCCTCTTATCGACACATAATTGGAATCCGTGATTTGGGTAACAAGGGGAGACATTATGAAACGACAATATCTCTCTTGATTTGCATTGAAAAAATTCAAAATTTTTGTTCAAATTCAAGCTCAGAATGTGTACTTTCTAAAACATTAAGGTTGCATCTAAAAATTCCTAACCGTTCTAAAGTTTTCTTCGAAACGGTTACCGAAGTTGACTTTTCAACGCATTTTCAAATCGATTGACGCTCTGAATAACTTGTAGTGAAAGTATTTTTTACCCAAAACTTCATTTCGAGATGATCGTTACCACGATATAAGAAAAATATTTCCAAGCCAAATTCGTGAGCGAAACGTTTGACTTCCTTTTTTACTCCCTCCTATCGGCACATAATTGGAATCTGTAATTCGGGTAACATGGTGAGATATATTGAAACGACAATAACTCTCTTGATTTCCCGTCAAAAAATACAAATTTTGTGTTCAAATTCATGCTCAGAATGCGTACTTTCTAAAACATTAAGGCCGCACATAAAAATTCCTAACCGTTCAAAAGTTATCTTCCAGACAATTACTGAAGATGAGTTTTCAACACATTTTCAAATCGATTAACGCTCGTGAATAAATTGCAGGCAAAGTATTTTTTACCCAAAACTTTATTTCGAGATGATTGGTCTCGCGATATAAGAAAAATATTTCCAAGCCAAATTCGTGAGCGAGACGTTCAACTTCCATTTCTACTCCCTCCTATTGGCATATAATTGGAATTTGTAATTCGGTTAACACGGTTAGACATATTGAAACGACAATAACTCTCTTGATTTCCAGTCAAAAAATTCAAATTTTGTGTTCAAATTCGAGCTCAGAATGTGTACTTTCTAAACCATTAAGGTCGCGTCTAAAAATTCCTAACCGTCCAAAAGTTTTCTTCAAAACAGTTACCGAAGTTGACTTTTCAACACATTTTCAAATCGATTGATGATCTGAATTACTTTCAGCGAAAGTATTTTTTACCCAAAACTTCATTTCGAGATGATCGATCCAATGATATAAGAAAAATATTTCCAAGCCAAATTCGTGAGCGAAACGTTTGACTTCCATCTTTACTCCCTCCTATCGGCACATAATTGGAATCCGTAATTCGGGTAACACGGTGAGACATATTGAAACGACGATATCTCTCTTGATTTGCATTGAAAAAATACAAAATTTTTGCTCAAATTCAAGCTCAGAATGAGTACTTCCTAACCGTTCAAAAGTTATCTTTGAGACGATTACCAAAGATGAGTTTACAATGCATTTTAAAATCAATTAACGCTCGTGAATAACTTGTAGGCAAAGTATTTTTTACCCAAAACTTCATTTTGAGGTGATTGGTCCCGCAATATAAGAAAAATATTTCCAAGCCAAATTCGTGACCGAGACGTTCGACTTCCATTTTTACTCCCTCCTATTGGCACGTAATTGGAATCCGTAATTTGGGTAACACGGTGAGACATTTTGAAACGACAATAACTCTCTTGATTTCCATTGAAAAAATATAAATTTTGAGTTGAAATTCAAGCTCTGAATGTGTACTTTCTAAAACATTCAAGTCGCATCAAAAAATTCCTAACCGTTCAAAAGCTATCTTCGAAACGGTTACCGAAGATGAGTTTTAGCACATTTTCAAATCAATTGACGCTGTGAATAACTTGCAGCGAAAGTATTTTTTACCCAAAACTTCATTTTGAGATGATCGATCCCTAGATATAAGAAAAATATTTCCAAGCCAAATTCGTGAGCAAGACATTCGACTTACATTTCTACTCCCTCCTATCGGCATATAATTGGAATTCGTAATTCGGATAACACGGTGAGACATATTGAAACGACAATAACTCTCTTGATTTCCAGTCAAAAAATTCAAATTTTGTGTTCAAATTCAAGCTCAAAATGTGTACTTTCTAAAACATTGAGGCCGCGTCTAAAAATTCCTAACCGTCCAAAAGTTTTCTTCAAAACGGTTACCGAAGTTGACTTTTCAACACATTTTCAAATCGATTGTCGCTCTGAATTACTTGCAGCGAAAGTATTTTTTACCCAAAAATTCATTTCGAGATGATCGATCCCATGATATAAGAAAAATATTTCCAAGCCAAATTCTCGAGTGAAACGTTTGACTTCCATTTTTACTCCCTCCTATCGGCACATAATTGGAATCCGTAATTCGGGTAACACGGTGAGACATATTGAAACGACAATAACTCTCTTGATTTCCAGTCAAAAAAATACAAATTGTGTGTTCAAATTCAAGCTCAGAATGTGTACTCTCTAAAACATTCAGGCCTCGCCTAAAAATTCCTAACCGTTCAAACGTTATCTTCAAGACGATTTTCGAAGATGAGTTTTCAACACATTTTGAAATCGATTAACGCTCGTGAATAACTTGAATCCAAATTATTTTTTACCCTAAACCTCATTTCGAGATGATTGGTACCGTGATATAAGGAAAATATTTCCAAGCCAAATTTGTGAGTGAAACGTTCGACTTCCATAGATACTCCTTCCTTTCGGCACATAATTGGAATACGTAATTCGGGTAACACGGTGAGACATTTTGAAACGACAATATCTCTCTTGATTTACATTGAAAAAATACGAAATTTTTGTTCAAATTCAAGCTTTCAATGTGTACTTTCTAAAACATTAAGGCCGCGCAAAAAAATTTGTAACCGTTGAAAAGTTATCTTCGAGACGATTACCGAGGATTAGTTTTCAATACATTTTCAAATCGATTAACGCTCGTGAATGACTTGCATGCAAATTATTTTTTACCCAAAAATCATTTCGAGATGATTGGTCCCGCAATATAAGAAAAATATTTCCAAGCCAAATTCGTGAGCGAGACGTTTGACTTCCATTTTTACCCCCTCCTATCGTCACATAATTGGAATCCGTAATTTGGGTAACACGGTGAGACATATTGAAACGACAATAACTGTCTTGATTTCTAGTAAAAAAATACAAATTTTGTGTTCAAATTCAAGCTTAGAATGCGTACTTTCTAAAACATTAAGGCCGCGCCTAAAAATTCCTAACTGTTGAAAAGTTATATTCGAGACGATTACCGAAGATGAGTTTTCAACACATTTTCAAATCGATTAATGCTCGTTAATAACTTGCATCCAAAGTATTTTTTACCCAAAACTTCATTTCGAGATGATTGGTCCCGCGATATAAGAAAAACATTTCCAAGCCAAATTTGTAAGCGAAACTTTCGACTTCCATATGCACTCCCTCTTATCGACACATAATTGGAATCCGTGATTTGGGTAACAAGGGGAGACATTATGAAACGACAATATCTCTCTTGATTTGCATTGAAAAAATTCAAAATTTTTGTTCAAATTCAAGCTCAGAATGTGTACGTTCTAAAACATTAAGGTTGCATCTAAAAATTCCTAACCGTTCTAAAGTTTTCTTCGAAACGGTTACCGAAGTTGACTTTTCAACGCATTTTCAAATCGATTGACGCTCTGAATAACTTGCAGTGAAAGTATTTTTTACCCAAAACTTCATTTCGAGATGATCGTTACCACGATATAAGAAAAATATTTCCAAGCCAAATTCGTGAGCGAAACGTTTGACTTCCTTTTTTACTCCCTCCTATCGGCACATAATTGGAATCTGTAATTCGGGTAACATGGTGAGATATATTGAAACGACAATAACTCTCTTGATTTCCCGTCAAAAAATACAAATTTTGTGTTCAAATTCATGCTCAGAATGCGTACTTTCTAAAACATTAAGGCCGCACATAAAAATTCCTAACCATTCAAAAGTTATCTTCGAGACAATTACTGAAGATGAGTTTTCAACACATTTTCAAATCGATTAACGCTCGTGAATAAATTGCAGGCAAAGTATTTTTTACCCAAAACTTTATTTCGAGATGATTGGTCTCGCGATATAAGAAAAATATTTCCAAGCCAAATTCGTGAGCGAGACGTTCAACTTCCATTTCTACTCCCTCCTATTGGCATATAATTGGAATTTGTAATTCGGTTAACACGGTTAGACATATTGAAACGACAATAACTCTCTTGATTTCCAGTCAAAAAATTCAAATTTTGTGTTCAAATTCGAGCTCAGAATGTGTACTTTCTAAACCATTAAGGTCGCGTCTAAAAATTCCTAACCGTCCAAAAGTTTTCTTCAAAACAGTTACCAAAGTTGACTTTTCAACACATTTTCAAATCGATTGATGATCTGAATTACTTTCAGCGAAAGTATTTTTTACCCAAAACTTCATTTCGAGATGATCGATCCAATGATATAAGAAAAATATTTCCAAGCCAAATTCGTGAGCGAAACGTTTGACTTCCATCTTTACTCCCTCCTATCGGCACATAATTGGAATCCGTAATTCGGGTAACACGGTGAGACATATTGAAACGACGATATCTCTCTTGATTTGCATTGAAAAAATACAAAATTTTTGCTCAAATTCAAGCTCAGAATGAGTACTTCCTAACCGTTCAAAAGTTATCTTTGAGACGATTACCAAAGATGAGTTTACAATGCATTTTAAAATCAATTAACGCTCGTGAATAACTTGTAGGCAAAGTATTTTTTACCCAAAACTTCATTTTGAGGTGATTGGTCCCGCAATATAAGAAAAATATTTCCAAGCCAAATTCGTGACCGAGACGTTCGACTTCCATTTTTACTCCCTCCTATTGGCACGTAATTGGAATCCGTAATTTGGGTAACACGGTGAGACATTTTGAAACGACAATAACTCTCTTGATTTCCATTGAAAAAATATAAATTTTGAGTTGAAATTCAAGCTCTGAATGTGTACTTTCTAAAACATTCAAGTCGCATCAAAAAATTCCTAACCGTTCAAAAGCTATCTTCGAAACGGTTACCGAAGATGAGTTTTAGCACATTTTCAAATCAATTGACGCTGTGAATAACTTGCAGCGAAAGTATTTTTTACCCAAAACTTCATTTTGAGATGATCGATCCCTAGATATAAGAAAAATATTTCCAAGCCAAATTCGTGAGCAAGACATTCGACTTCCATTTATACTCCCTCCTATCGGCATATAATTGGAATTCGTAATTCGGGTAACACGGTGAGACATATTGAAACGACAATAACTCTCTTGATTTCCAGTCAAAAAATTCAAATTTTGTGTTCAAATTCGAGCTCAAAATGTGCACTTTCTAAAACATTGAGGCCGCGTCTAAAAATTCCTAACCGTCCAAAAGTTTTCTTCAAAACGGTTACCGAAGTTGACTTTTCAACACATTTTCAAATCGATTGACGCTCTGAATTACTTGCAGCGAAAGTATTTTTTACCCAAAAATTCATTTCGAGATGATCGATCCCATGATATAAGAAAAATATTTCCAAGCCAAATTCTCGAGTGAAACGTTTGACTTCCATTTTTACTCCCTCCTATCGGCACATAATTGGAATCCGTAATTCGGGTAACACGGTGAGACATATTGAAACGACAATAACTCTCTTGATTTCTAGTCAAAAAAATACAAATTGTGTGTTCAAATTCAAGCTCAGAATGTGTACTCTCTAAAACATTCAGGCCTCGCCTAAAAATTCCTAACCGTTCAAACGTTATCTTCAAGACGATTTCCGAAGATGAGTTTTCAACACATTTTGAAATCGATTAACGCTCGTGAATAACTTGAATCCAAATTATTTTTTACCCTAAACCTCATTTCGAGATGATTGGTACCGTGATATAAGGAAAATATTTCCAAGCCAAATTTGTGAGTGAAACGTTCGACTTCCATATATACTCCTTCCTTTCGGCACATAATTGGAATACGTAATTCGGGTAACACGGTGAGACATTTTGAAACGACAATATCTCTCTTGATTTACATTGAAAAAATACGAAATTTTTGTTCAAATTCAAGCTTTCAATGTGTACTTTCTAAAACATTAAGGCCGCGCAAAAAAATTTGTAACCGTTGAAAAGTTATCTTCGAGACGATTACCGAGGATTAGTTTTCAATACATTTTCAAATCGATTAACGCTCGTGAATGACTTGCATGCAAATTATTTTTTACCCAAAAATCATTTCGAGATGATTGGTCCCGCAATATAAGAAAAATATTTCCAAGCCAAATTCGTGAGCGAGACGTTTGACTTCCATTTTTACCCCCTCCTATCGGCACATAATTGGAATCCGTGATTTGGGAAACACGGTGAGACATTTTGAAAAGACAATATCTCTCTTGATTTGCATTGAAAAAATTCAAAATTTTTGTTCAAATTCAAGCTCAGAATGTGTACTTTCTAAAACAATAAAGCCGCATCTAAAAATTCCTAACCGTTCAAAAGTTTTCTTCGAAACGGTTACCGAAGTTGACTTTTCAACGCATTTTCAATTCGATTGACGCTCTGAATAACTTGCAGCGAAGGTATTTTTTACCCAAAACTTCATTTCAAAATGATCGATACCACGATATAAGAAAAATATTTCCAAGCCAAATTCGTGAGCAAAACGTTTGACTTCCATTTTTACTCACTCCTATCGGCACATAATTGGAATCCGTAATTCGAGTAACATAGTGAGACATTTTGAAACGACAATAACTCTTTTGATTTCCAGTCAAAAAATAAAAATTTTGTGTTCAAATTCATGCTCAGAATGCGTACTTTCTAAAACATTAAGGCAGCACCAAAAAATTCCTAACCCTTAAAAAGTTATCTTCGAGACAATTACTGAAGATGTGTTTTCAACACATTTTCAAATCGCATAATGCTCGTGAATAACTTGCAGGCAAAGTTTTTTTTACCCAAAACTTCATTTTGAGACGATTGGTCCCGCGATATAAGAAAAATATTTCCAAGCCAAATTCGAGAGGGAGACGTTCGAGTTCCATTTCTACTCCCTCTTATCGGCATGTAATTGGAATTCGTAATTCAGGTAACACGATGAGACATATTGAAATGACAATAACTCTCTAGATTTCCAGTCAAAAAATTCAAATTTAGTGTTCAAATTTGAGTTTAGAATGTGTACTTTCTAAAACATTAAGGCCGCGTCTAAGAATTCCTAACCGTCCAAAAGTTTTCTTCAAAACGGTTACTGAAGTTGACTTTTGAACACATTTTCAAATCGATTGATGCTCTGAATTACTTGCAGCGAAAGTATTTTTTACCCAGAACTTCATTTTGAGATGATCAATCCCGTGATATTAGAAAAATATTTCCAAGCCAAATTCGTGAGCGAAACGTTTGACTTCCATTTTTACTCCCTCCTATCGGCACATAATTGGAATCCGTAATTCGGGTAACACGGTGAGACATATTGAAACGACAATAACTCTCCTGATTTCCAGTCAGAAAATATAAATTTTGTGTTCAAATTCAAGCTCAGAATGTGTACTTTCTAAAACGTTCAGGCCGCGTCTAAAAATTCCTAACCGTTCAGAAGTTATCTTCAAGGCAATTTACGAAGATGAGTTTTCATCACATTTTCAAATCGATTAACGCTCGTGAATAACTAGCATCCAAAGTGTTGTTTACCCTAAACTTCATTTCGATATGATTGGTCATGCGATACAAGAAAAATATTTCCAAGCCAAATTCGTGAGCGAGACGTTCGACTTCCATTTTTACTCCCTCCTATCGGCACATAATTGGAATTCGTAATTTGGGTAAAACGGTGAGACATATTGAAACGACAATAACTGTCTTTATTTCCATTGAAAAAATAAAAATTTTGTGTTCAAATTCATGCTCAAAATGTGTACTCTCTAAAATGTTCAGGCCGCGCCTAAAAATTCCTAACCGTTCAAAAGTAATCTTCGAGACGATTACCGAAGATGAGTTTTCAACACATTTTCAAATCGATTAACGCTCGTGAATAACTTGCAGGCAATGTATTTTTTTCCCAGAACTTCATTTCGAGATGGTTGGTCCCGTGATATAAGAAAAATATTTCCAAGCCAAATTCTTGAGCAAAACATTTGACTTCCATTTTTACTCACCCCTACCGGCACATAATTGGAATCCGTAATTCGGTTAACATAGTGAGACATATTGAAACGACAATAACTCTCTTGATTTCCAGTCAAAAAATACAAATTTTGTATTCAAATTCATGCTCAGAATGCGTACTTTCTAAAATATTAAGGCAGCGCCCAAAAATTCCTAACCGTTCAAAAGTTATCTTCGAGACAATTACTGAAGATGTGTTTTCAACACATTTTCAAATCGAAAAACGCTCGTGAATAACTTGCAGGCAGAGTATTTTTTACCCAAAACTTCATTTTGAGACGATTGGTCCCACGATATAAGAAGAATATTTCCAGGCCAAATTCATGAGCGAGACGTTCGACTTCCATTTCTACTTCCTCCTATCGGCACATAATTGGAATCCGTAATTCAGGTAACACGGTGAGACATATTGAAACGACAATAACTCTCTTGATTTCCAGTCAAAAAATACAAATTTTGTGTTCAAATTCTAGCTCAAAATGTGTACTTTCTAAAACGTTCAGGCACGCCTAAAAATTCCTAACCGTTCAAAAGTAATCTTCGAGACGATTATCGAAGATGAGTTTTCAACACATTTTCAAATCGATTAACGCTCGTGAATAACTTGGAGTGAAAGTATTTTTTACCCAAAACCTCTTTTCGAGATGATTGATCCCGAGATATAAGAAAATATTTCCAAGCCAAATTCATGAGCGACACGTTTGACTTCCATTTTTACTCCCTCCTATCGGCACATAATTGGAATCCGTAATTCGGGTAACGTAGTAAGACACATTGAAACGACAATAACTCTCTTGATTTCCAGTCAAAAAATACAAATTTTGTGTTCAAAATCATGCTCAGAATGCGTACTTTCTAAAACATTGAGGCAGCGCCTAAAAATTCCTAACCGTCCAAAAGTTAACTTCGAGACAATTACTGAAGATGTGTTTTCAACACATTTTCAAATCGAATAACACTCGTGAATAACTTGCAGGCAAAGTACTTTTTACCCAAAACTTCATTTCGAGACGATTTGTCCCGCGATATAAGAAAAATATTTCCAGGCCAAATTCGTGAGTGAGACGTTCGACTTATGTTTCTACTCCCTCCTATCGGCACATAATTGGAATTCGTAATTCGGGTAACATGGTGAGACATATTGAAATGACAATAACTCTCTTGATTTCCAGTAAAAAAAAAAAACAAATTTTGTGTTCAAATTCAAGCTTAGAATGTGTACTTTCTAAAACAGTAAGGCCGCGCCTAAAAATTCCTAACCGTTCAAAAGTAATCTTTGAGACGATTACCGAAGATGAGTTTTCAAGTCATTTTCAAATCGATTAATGCTCGTGAATAACCTGCAGCGAAAGTATTTTTTACCCAAAACTTATTTTCGAGATGATTGATCGCGAGATATAAGAAAATATTTCCAAGCCAAATTCGTGAGCAAAACGTTTGACTTCCATTTTTACTCACTCCTATCGGCGCATAATTGGAATCCGTAATTCGGGTAACGTAGTGAGACACATTGAAACGACAATAACTCTCTTGATTTCCAGTCAAAAAATACAAATTTTGTGTTGAAATTCATGCTCAGAATGCGTACTTTCTAAAACATTGAGGCAGCGCCTAAAAATTCCTAACCGTCCAAAAGTTATCTTTGAGACAATTACTGAAGATGTGTTTTCAACACATTTTCAAATCGGATAACGCTTGTGAATAACTTGCAGGCAAAGTATTTTTTACCCAAAACTTCATTTCGAGACGATTGGCCCCGCGATATAAGAAAAATATTTCCAGGCCAAATTTGTCAATGAGACGTTCGACTTCCATTTCTACTCCCTCCTATCGGCATATAATTGGAATTCGTAATTCAGGTAATGCGATGAGACATATTGAAATGACAATAACTCTCTTGATTTCCAGTCAAAAAATTCAAATTTTGTGTTCAAATTCGAGCTCAGAATGTGTACTTTCTAAAACACTAGGGCCGCGTCTAAAAATTCCTAACCATCCAATAGTTTTATTCAAAACGGTTACTTAAGTTGACTTTTCAACACATTTTCAAATCGACTAACACTCTGAATAACTTGCAGCGAAAGTATTTTTTAACCAAATTCGTGAAATCGATTAACACTCTGAAATGATTAACACATTTTCAAATCGATTAACACTTGAGATGATTGATCCCGCGATATACGAAAAATATTTCGAAGCCAAATTTGTGAGTGACACGTTTCACTACCATTTTTACTCCCTCCTATCGTCACATAATTGGAATCCGTAATTCGGGTAACGTAGTAAGACACATTGAAACGACAATAACTCTCTTGATTTCCAGTCAAAAAATACAAATTTTGTGTTCAAAATCATGCTCAGAATGCGTACTTTCTAAAACATTGAGGCAGCGCCTAAAAATTCCTAACCGTCCAAAAGTTAACTTCGAGACAATTACTGAAGATGTGTTTTCAACACATTTTCAAATCGAATAACACTCGTGAATAACTTGCAGGCAAAGTACTTTTTACCCAAAACTTCATTTCGAGACGATTTGTCCCGCGATATAAGAAAAATATTTCCAGGCCAAATTCGTGAGTGAGACGTTCGACTTATGTTTCTACTCCCTCCTATCGGCACATAATTGGAATTCGTAATTCGGGTAACATGGTGAGACATATTGAAATGACAATAACTCTCTTGATTTCCAGTAAAAAAAAAAAAACAAATTTTATGTTCAAATTCAAGCTTAGAATGTGTACTTTCTAAAACAGTAAGGTCGCGCCTAAAAATTCCTAACCGTTCAAAAGTAATCTTTGAGACGATTACCGAAGATGAGTTTTCAAGTCATTTTCAAATCGATTAATGCTCGTGAATAACCTGCAGCGAAAGTATTTTTTACCCAAAACTTATTTTCGAGATGATTGATCGCGAGATATAAGAAAATATTTCCAAGCCAAATTCGTGAGCAAAACGTTTGACTTCCATTTTTACTCACTCCTATCGGCGCATAATTGGAATCCGTAATTCGGGTAACGTAGTGAGACACATTGAAACGACAATAACTCTCTTGATTTCCAGTCAAAAAATACAAATTTTGTGTTGAAATTCATGCTCAGAATGCGTACTTTCTAAAACATTGAGGCAGCGCCTAAAAATTCCTAACCGTCCAAAAGTTATCTTTGAGACAATTACTGAAGATGTGTTTTCAACACATTTTCAAATCGGATAACGCTTGTGAATAACTTGCAGGCAAAGTATTTTTTACCCAAAACTTCATTTCGAGACGATTGGCCCCGCGATATAAGAAAAATATTTCCAGGCCAAATTTGTCAATGAGACGTTCGACTTCCATTTCTACTCCCTCCTATCGGCATATAATTGGAATTCGTAATTCAGGTAATGCGATGAGACATATTGAAATGACAATAACTCTCTTGATTTCCAGTCAAAAAATTCAAATTTTGTGTTCAAATTCGAGCTCAGAATGTGTACTTTCTAAAACACTAGGGCCGCGTCTAAAAATTCCTAACCATCCAATAGTTTTATTCAAAACGGTTACTTAAGTTGACTTTTCAACACATTTTCAAATCGACTAACACTCTGAATAACTTGCAGCGAAAGTATTTTTTAACCAAATTCGTGAAATCGATTAACACTCTGAAATGATTAACACATTTTCAAATCGATTAACACTTGAGATGATTGATCCTGCGATATACGAAAAATATTTCGAAGCCAAATTTGTGAGTGACACGTTTCACTACCATTTTTACTCCCTCCTATCGTCACATAATTGGAATCCGTAATTCGGGTAACACGGTGAGACAAATTGAAACGACAATAACTTTCTCGATTTCCAGTCAAAAAATACAAATTTCAAGTTTAAATTCAAGCTCAGAATGTGTACATTCTAAAACATTCAGGCCTTGTCCAAAAATTCCTAACCGTTCAAAAGTTAAATTCAAGAGGATTACCGAAGATGAGTTTTCAACAGATTTTCAAATCGATTAACGCTCGTGAATAAGTTGCAGCCAAAGTATTTTTTACCCAAGACTTCATTTCGAGATGATTGAGCCCGAGATATAAGAAAAATATTTCCAAGCCAAATTCATGAGCGACACGTTTGACTTCCATTTTTACTCCCTCCTATCAGCACATAAGTGGAATCCGTAATTCGGATAACACGGTGAGAAATATTGAAACGACAATAACTCTCTTGATTTCCAGTCAAAAAATACATATTTTTTCTCAAATTCAAGCTTAGAATCTGTATTTTATAAGACATTCAGGCCACATCTAAAAATTCCTAAACGTTCAAACGTTATCTTCGAGGAAATTACCGAAGATGAGTTTTCAATACATTTTCAAATCAATTAACGCTCGTGAATAACTTGCAACGAAAGTATTTTTTGCCCAAAACACCATTTCGAGATGATTGATCCCGCGATATAAGAAAAATATTTCCAAGCGAAATTTGTGAGCGACACGTTTGACTTCCATTTTCACTCCCTCCTATCGGCAAATAATTGGAATCCGTAATTCGGGAAACACGGTGAGACATATTGAAACGACAATAACTCTCTTGATTTCAAGTAAAAAAATACAAAATTTCTGTTCAAATTCACGCTCAGAATCTTTACTTTCTAAAACATTTGCGCCGTGTCTAAAAATTACTAATCGTTCAAAAGTTATCTTCGAAACGATTACCGAAGATGAGTTTTCCACACAATTTCAAATCGATTAACGCTTTAAATAACTTGCAGCGAAAGTATTTTTTGATCAAAACCTCATTTCGAGATGATTGATCTTGCGATATAAGAAAAATATTTCCAAGCCAAATTCGTGAGCGAAACGTTTGAATCCCATTTTCACTCCCTCCAATCGGCAAATAATTGGAATCCGTAATTCGGGTAACACGGTGAGACATATTGAAACGACAATAACTGTTTTGATTTCCAGTCAAAAAATACAAATTTTGTGTTCAAATTCAAGCTCAGAATGTGTACTTTCTAAAAGAATCAGGCCACATCTAAAAATTCCAAACCGTTCAAAAGTTGTCTTCGAGAAAATTACTAAAGCTGAGTTTTCAATACATTTTCAAATCGATTAACGCTCGTGATTAACTTGCAGGCAAAGTATTTTTTACCCAAAACATCATTTTGAGATGATTGGTCCCGCGATATAAGAAACATATTTCCGAGCCAAATTCATGAGCGAGACGTTCAACTTCCTTTCTTACTCCTCCCTATCGGCATATAGTTGGAATCCGTAATTCGGGTAACACGGTGAGACATTTTGAAATGACAATAACTCTCTTGATTTGGATAGAAAAAATACAAAATTTTTGTTCAAATTCAAGCTCAGAATGTTTACTTTCTAAAACATTCAGGCCACGTCTAAAAATTCCTAACCATTCAAAAGTTTTCTTCGAGACGGTTACCGAAAATGAGTTTTCAACACATTTTCAAATCGATTAACGCTCTGAATAACATGCAGCGAAAGCATTTTTTGCCCAAAACATCATTTTGAGATGATTGATCCCGCAATATAAGAAAAATATTTCCAAGCGAAACTCGTGGGCGACACGTTTGACTGCCATTTTCACTCCCTTCTATCGGCACATAATTTGAATCCGTAATTCGGGAAACACGGTGAGACATATTGAAACGACAATAACTCTTTTGATTTCAAGTCAAAAAATACAAATTTTGTGTTCAAATTCAAGCTCAGAATGTGTACTTTCTAAAACATTCTGGCCACATCTAAAAATTCCTAGCCGTTCAAAAGTTGTCTTCGAAAAAATTATTGAAGCTGAGTTTTCAATACATTTTCAAATCAATTAACGCTCGTGATTAACTTGCAGGCAAAGTATTTTTTACCCAAAACTTCATTTCGAGATGATTGGTCCCGTGATATAAGAAAAATATTTCCGAGCCAAATTCGTGAGCGAGACGTTCGACTTCCTTTTTTACTCCTCCCTATCGGCATATAGTTGGAATCCGTAATTCGGGTAACACGGTGAGACGTTTTGAAATGACAATAACTCTCTTGATTTGCATTGAAAAAATACAAAATTTGTGTTCAAATTCGAGCTCAGAATGTTTACTTTCTAAAACATTCAGGCCGCGTCTAAATATTCCTAACCGTTCAAAAGTTTTCTTCGAGACGGTTACCGAAGATGAGTTTTCAACACATTTTCATATCGATTAACGCTCTTGAACGGTTTTTAGACCCCTTAAACACACAGATTGCGTAGCCTAGATTAATTAGCCAAGTTGTTACTTAGTCAAATTAAGCAATTCTAGGTTAAAACAATCTAACAATCATATCAAGAATAATAATGCAGCGGAAAATAAATAACACAAGATATGATCACCCAGGAAACCACACGGTAAAAACCTGGGGAGGATTTGACCCACCGATCCTCAAGGCTAACCTGAATTCACTATGAAAGAATTGAAGTTCGTACAAAAGGACTACAAGCTCCCCGCTCGACTTCCTAATGCTACCCACCAGTAGAACTTCCTGACACGACCACGCGCAGGCTCCGAATCCACGGACTACTTCTTTCTTGAATTCCTCAATCAGCTACAAGCTCCCCGCTTGCTTTTCTTTTAAGTTCCAATGGTTGCAACAGTAATGATCTTCAAGATGTTGAAATAATCTCCACCATGAAAACCCTAAGTTTTGTGTAAAGGAAAGCTCCTCAAAGATCTCACACGAGATTCACACAAAACAGCAATGTATGAGCAACAATACAATATGGACAACCTTCAAAAACGTGGCTAAGGTTTTGTTTATATACCTAGGGTAAAAACATAAAACCCTAAACGTTTAATGAAGTAGGGCTGAGTTGGAAATTCTGCAGAAAATTCAACTTGTGCGATTTTCGATCGATCGAGTCTATTCTTCGATCGATCGAGCCAGGCCGAGAGTCCCAAGTACTTCTGCAGCCACTCGATTCCAACTGTACAATATTAAACCAACTTTGAGAAAGTCTAAATAAGACTAAATACAATGTTTTGATCATGGTTTGCCAACATTACAAATTAGAGTTCTAAATACATAAAATCCTAAGACCTTAGAACTTAACAGCTCTGAATAACTTGCAGCGAAAGTATTTTTTTACCCAAAACTCCATTCCGAGATGATTGATCTCGTAATATAAGAAAAATTTTTCCAAGCCAAATTCTTGAGCGAAACGTTTGACTTCCACTTTTACTCCCTCCTATCGTCACATAATTGGAATCCGTAATTCGAGTAACACGGTGAGACATATTGAAACGACAATAACTCACTTGATTTCCAATCAAAAAATACAAATTTCATGTTCAAATTCAAGCTCAGAATGTGTAATTTCTAAAACATTCAGGCCACATCTAAAAATTCCAAACCGTTCAAAAGTTTTCTTCGAGACATTTACCGAAGATGAGTTTTCAACACATTTTCAAATCGATTAACGCTCGTGAATAACATGCAGCGAAAGCATTTTTTTCCCAAAACATCATTTTGAGATTATTGATCCCGCAATATAAGAAAAATATTTCCAAGCGAAACTCGTGGGCGACACGTTTGACAACCATTTTCACTCCCTTCTATCGGCACATAATTGGAATCCGTAATTCGGGAAACACGGAGAGACATATTGAAATGACAATAACTCTTTTGATTTCAAGTCAAAAAATACAAATTTTGTGTTCAAATTTAAGCTCAGAATGTGTACTTTCTAAAACATTATGGCCACATCTAAAAATTCCTAGCCGTTCAAAAGTTGTCTTCGAGAAAATTACCGAACCTGAGTTTTCAATACATTTTCAAATCGATTAACGCTCGTGATTAACTTGCAGGCAAAGTATTTTTTACCCAAAACTTCATTTCGAGATGATTGGTCCCGCGATATAAGAAAAATATTTCCGAACCAAATTCGTGAGCGAGACGTTCGACTTTCTTTTTTACTCCTCCCTATCGGCATATAGTTGGAATCCGTAATTCGGGTAACACGATGAGACGTTTTGAAATGACAATAACTCTCTTGATTTGCATTGAAAAAATACAAAATTTGTGTTCAAATTCAAGCTCAGAATGTTTACTTTATAAAACATTCAGGCCGCGTCTAAAAAATCCTAACCGTTCAAAAGTTTTCTTCGAGACGGTTACCAAAGATGAGTTTTCAACACATTTTCAAATCGATTAACGCTATGAATAACTTGCAGCGAAAGTATTTTTTTAACCAAAACTCCGTTTCGAGGTGATTGGTCCCCTAATATAGGAAAAATATTTCCAAGGCAAATTCTTGAGCGAAACGTTTGACTTCCACTTTTACTCCCTCCTATCGTCACATAATTGGAATCCGTAATTCGAGTAACACGGTGAGACATATTGAAACGACAATAACTCACTTGATTTCCAATCAAAAAATACAAATTTCATGTTCAAATTCAAGCTCAGAATGTGTAATTTCTAAAACATTCAGGCCACATCTAAAAATTCCAAACCGTTCAAAAGTTTTCTTCGAGACATTTACCGAAGATGAGTTTTCAACACATTTTCAAATCGATTAACGCTCGTGAATAACATGCAGCGAAAGCATTTTTTTCCCAAAACATCATTTTGAGATTATTGATCCCGCAATATAAGAAAAATATTTCCAAGCGAAACTCGTGGGCGACACGTTTGACTACCATTTTCACTCCCTTCTATCGGCACATAATTGGAATCCGTAATTCGAGAAACACGGAGAGACATATTGAAACGACAATAACTCTTTTGATTTCAAGTCAAAAAATACAAATTTTGTGTTCAAATTTAAGCTCAGAATGTGTACTTTCTAAAACATTATGGCCACATCTAAAAATTCCTAGCCGTTCAAAAGTTGTCTTCGAGAAAATTACCGAAGCTGAGTTTTCAATACATTTTCAAATCGATTAACGCTCGTGATTAACTTGCAGGCAAAGTATTTTTTACCCAAAACTTCATTTCGAGATGATTGGTCCCGCGATATAAGAAAAATATTTCCGAACCAAATTCGTGAGCGAGACGTTCGACTTTCTTTTTTACTCCTCCCTATCGGCATATACTTGGAATCCGTAATTCGGGTAACACGGTGAGACGTTTTGAAATGACAATAACTCTCTTGATTTGCATTGAAAAAATACAAAATTTGTGTTCAAATTCAAGCTCAGAATGTTTACTTTATAAAACATTCAGGCCGCGTCTAAAAAATCCTAACCGTTCAAAAGTTTTCTTCGAGACGGTTACCGAAGATGAGTTTTCAACACATTTTCAAATCGATTAACGCTATGAATAACTTGCAGTGAAAGTATTTTTTTAACCAAAACTCCGTTTCGAGGTGATTGGTCCCGTAATATAGGAAAAATATTTCCAAGGCAAATTCTTGAGCGAAACGTTTGACTTCCACTTTTACTCCCTCCTATCGTCACATAATTGGAATCCGTAATTCGAGTAACACGGTGAGACATATTGAAACGATAATAACTCACTTGATTTCCAGTCAAAAAATACAAATTTCATGTTCCAATTCAAGCTCAGAATGTGTAATTTGTAAAACATTCCGGCCACGTATAAAAATTCCTAACCGTTTAAAAGTTTTCTTCGAGACGTTTACCGAAGATGAGTTTTCAACACATTTTCAAATCGATTAACGCTCGTGAATAACATGCAGCGAAAGTATTTTTTGCCCAAAACATCATTTTGAGATGATTGATCCCGCAATATCAGAAAAAAATTCCCAAGCGAAACTCGTGGGCGACATGTTTGACTACCATTTTCACTCCCCTCTATCGGCACATAATTGGAATCCGTAATTTGGGAAACACGGTGAGACATATTGAAACGACAATAACTCTTTTGATTTCAAGTCAAAAAATAAAAATTTTGTATTCAAATTCAAGCTCAGAATGTGTACTTTCCAAAACATTCTGGCCACATCTAAAAATTCCTAGCCGTTCAAAAGTTGCCTTCGAGAAAATTGCTGAAGCTGAGTTTTCAATACATTTTCAAATCGATTAACGCTCGTCATTAACTTGCAGGCAAAGTATTTTTTACTCAAAACTTCATTTCGAGATGATTGGTCCCGCGATATAAGAAAAATATTTCCGAGCCAAATTCGTGAGCGAGACGATCGACTTCCTTTTTTACTCCTCCCTATCGGCATATAATTGGAATCCGTAATTCGGGTAACACGGTGAGACGTTTTGAAATGACAATAACTCTCTTGAGTTGCATTGAAAAAATACAAAATTTTGTTCAAATTCAAGCTCAAAATTTTTACTTTCTAAAACATTCAGGCCGCGTCTAAAAATTCCTAACCGTTCAAAAGTTTTCTTCGAGACGGTTACCGTAGATGAGTTTTCAACACATTTTCAAATCGATTAACGCTCTGAATAACTTGCAGCGAAAGTATTTTTTTAACCAAAACTCCATTCCGAGATGATTGATCCCGTAATATAAGAAAAATATTTCCAAGCCAAATTCTTGAGCGAAACGTTTGACTTCCACTTTTACTCCCTCCTATCGTCACATAATTGGAATCCGTAATTCGAGTAACACGGTGAGACATATTGAAACGACAATAACTCACTTGATTTCCAGTCAAAAAAATACAAATTTCATGTTCAAATTCAAGCTCAGAATGTGTAATTTCTAAAACATTCAGGCCACGTCTAAAAATTCCTAGCCGTTCAAAAGTTTTCTTCGAGACGTTTGCCGAAGATGAGTTTTCAACACATTTTCAAATCGATTAACGCTCGTGAAAAACATGCAGCGAAAGCATTTTTTGCCCAAAACATCATTTTCAGATGATTGATCCCGTAGTATAAAAAAAATATTTCCAAGCGAAACTCGTGGGCGACCCGTTTGACTACCATTTTCACTCCCCTCTATTGGCACATAATAGGAATCCATAATTCGAGAAACACGGTGAGACATATTGAAACGACAATAACTCTTTTGATTTCAAGTCAAAAAATACAAATTTTGTGTTCAAATTCAAGCTCAGAATGTGTACTTTCTAAAACATTCTGGCCACATCTAAAAATTCCTAGCAGTTCAAAAGTTGTCTTCGAGAAAATTACCGAAGCCGAGTTTTCAATACATTTTCAAATCGATTAACGCTCGTGATTAACTTGCAGGCAAAGTATTTTTTACCCAAAACTTCATTTCGAGATGATTGGTCCCGCGATGTAAGAAAAATATTTCCGAGCCAAATTCGTGAGCGAGACGTTCGACTTCCTTTTTTACTCCTCCCTATCGGCATATACTTGGAATCCGTAATTCGGGTAACACGGTGAGACGTTTTGAAATGACAATAACTCTCTTGATTTGCATTGAAAAAATACAAAATTTGTGTTCAAATTCAAGCTCAGAATGTTTACTTTATAAAACATTCAGGCCGCGTCTAAAAAATCCTAACCGTTCAAAAGTTTTCTTCGAGACGGTTACCGAAGATGAGTTTTCAACACATTTTCAAATCGATTAACGCTATGAATAACTTGCAGTGAAAGTATTTTTTTAACCAAAACTCCGTTTCGAGGTGATTGGTCCCGTAATATAGGAAAAATATTTCCAAGGCAAATTCTTGAGCGAAACGTTTGACTTCCACTTTTACTCCCTCCTATCGTCACATAATTGGAATCCGTAATTCGAGTAACACGGTGAGACATATTGAAACGATAATAACTCACTTGATTTCCAGTCAAAAAATACAAATTTCATGTTCCAATTCAAGCTCAGAATGTGTAATTTGTAAAACATTCCGGCCACGTATAAAAATTCCTAACCGTTTAAAAGTTTTCTTCGAGACGTTTACCGAAGATGAGTTTTCAACACATTTTCAAATCGATTAACGCTCGTGAATAACATGCAGCAAAAGTATTTTTTGCCCAAAACATCATTTTGAGATGATTGATCCCGCAATATCAGAAAAAAATTCCCAAGCGAAACTCGTGGGCGACATGTTTGACTACCATTTTCACTCCCCTCTATCGGCACATAATTGGAATCCGTAATTTGGGAAACACGGTGAGACATATTGAAACGACAATAACTCTTTTGATTTCAAGTCAAAAAATAAAAATTTTGTATTCAAATTCAAGCTCAGAATGTGTACTTTCGAAAACATTCTGGCCACATCTAAAAATTCCTAGCCGTTCAAAAGTTGCCTTCGAGAAAATTGCAGAAGCTGAGTTTTCAATACATTTTCAAATCGATTAACGCTCGTGATTAACTTGCAGGCAAAGTATTTTTTACTCAAAACTTCATTTCGAGATGATTGGTCCCGCGATATAAGAAAAATATTTCCGAGCCAAATTCGTGAGCGAGACGATCGACTTCCTTTTCTACTCCTCCCTATCGGCATATAATTGGAATCCGTAATTCGGGTAACACGGTGAGACGTTTTGAAATGACAACAACTCTCTTGAGTTGCATTGAAAAAATACAAAATTTTGTTCAAATTCAAGCTCAAAATTTTTACTTTCTAAAACATTCAGGCCGCGTCTAAAAATTCCTAACCGTTCAAAAGTTTTCTTCGAGACGGTTACCGTAGATGAGTTTTCAACACATTTTCAAATCGATTAACGCTCTGAATAACTTGCAGCGAAAGTATTTTTTTAACCAAAACTCCATTCCGAGATGATTGATCCCGTAATATAAGAAAAATATTTCCAAGCCAAATTCTTGAGCGAAACGTTTGACTTCCACTTTTACTCCCTCCTATCGTCACATAATTGGAATCCGTAATTCGAGTAACACGGTGAGACATATTGAAACGACAATAACTCACTTGATTTCCAGTCAAAAAAATACAAATTTCATGTTCAAATTCAAGCTCAGAATGTGTAATTTCTAAAACATTCAGGCCACGTCTAAAAATTCCTAGCCGTTCAAAAGTTTTCTTCGAGACGTTTGCCGAAGATGAGTTTTCAACACATTTTCAAATCGATTAACGCTCGTGAAAAACATGCAGCGAAAGCATTTTTTGCCCAAAACATCATTTTCAGATGATTGATCCCGTAGTATAAAAAAAATATTTCCAAGCGAAACTCGTGGGCGACCCGTTTGACTACCATTTTCACTCCCCTCTATTGGCACATAATAGGAATCCATAATTCGAGAAACACGGTGAGACATATTGAAACGACAATAACTCTTTTGATTTCAAGTCAAAAAATACAAATTTTGTGTTCAAATTCAAGCTCAGAATGTGTACTTTCTAAAACATTCTGGCCACATCTAAAAATTCCTAGCAGTTCAAAAGTTGTCTTCGAGAAAATTACCGAAGCCGAGTTTTCAATACATTTTCAAATCGATTAACGCTCGTGATTAACTTGCAGGCAAAGTATTTTTTACCCAAAACTTCATTTCGAGATGATTGGTCCCGCGATGTAAGAAAAATATTTCCGAGCCAAATTCGTGAGCGAGACGTTCGACTTCCTTTTTTACTCCTCCCTATCGGCATATACTTGGAATCCGTAATTCGGGTAACACGGTGAGACGTTTTGAAATGACAATAACTCTCTTGATTTGCATTGAAAAAATACAAAATTTGTGTTCAAATTCAAGCTCAGAATGTTTACTTTATAAAACATTCAGGCCGCGTCTAAAAAATCCTAACCGTTCAAAAGTTTTCTTCGAGACGGTTACCGAAGATGAGTTTTCAACACATTTTCAAATCGATTAACGCTATGAATAACTTGCAGTGAAAGTATTTTTTTAACCAAAACTCCGTTTCGAGGTGATTGGTCCCGTAATATAGGAAAAATATTTCCAAGGCAAATTCTTGAGCGAAACGTTTGACTTCCACTTTTACTCCCTCCTATCGTCACATAATTGGAATCCGTAATTCGAGTAACACGGTGAGACATATTGAAACGATAATAACTCACTTGATTTCCAGTCAAAAAATACAAATTTCATGTTCCAATTCAAGCTCAGAATGTGTAATTTGTAAAACATTCCGGCCACGTATAAAAATTCCTAACCGTTTAAAAGTTTTCTTCGAGACGTTTACCGAAGATGAGTTTTCAACACATTTTCAAATCGATTAACGCTCGTGAATAACATGCAGCAAAAGTATTTTTTGCCCAAAACATCATTTTGAGATGATTGATCCCGCAATATCAGAAAAAAATTCCCAAGCGAAACTCGTGGGCGACATGTTTGACTACCATTTTCACTCCCCTCTATCGGCACATAATTGGAATCCGTAATTTGGGAAACACGGTGAGACATATTGAAACGACAATAACTCTTTTGATTTCAAGTCAAAAAATAAAAATTTTGTATTCAAATTCAAGCTCAGAATGTGTACTTTCCAAAACATTCTGGCCACATCTAAAAATTCCTAGCCGTTCAAAAGTTGCCTTCGAGAAAATTGCAGAAGCTGAGTTTTCAATACATTTTCAAATCGATTAACGCTCGTGATTAACTTGCAGGCAAAGTATTTTTTACTCAAAACTTCATTTCGAGATGATTGGTCCCGCGATATAAGAAAAATATTTCCGAGCCAAATTCGTGAGCGAGACGATCGACTTCCTTTTTTACTCCTCCCTATCGGCATATAATTGGAATCCGTAATTCGGGTAACACGGTGAGACGTTTTGAAATGACAACAACTCTCTTGAGTTGCATTGAAAAAATACAAAATTTTGTTCAAATTCAAGCTCAAAATTTTTACTTTCTAAAACATTCAGGCCGCGTCTAAAAATTCCTAACCGTTCAAAAGTTTTCTTCGAGACGGTTACCGTAGATGAGTTTTCAACACATTTTCAAATCGATTAACGCTCTGAATAACTTGCAGCGAAAGTATTTTTTTAACCAAAACTCCATTCCGAGATGATTGATCCCGTAATATAAGAAAAATATTTCCAAGCCAAATTCTTGAGCGAAACGTTTGACTTCCACTTTTACTCCCTCCTATCGTCACATAATTGGAATCCGTAATTCGAGTAACACGGTGAGACATATTGAAACGACAATAACTCACTTGATTTCCAGTCAAAAAAATACAAATTTCATGTTCAAATTCAAGCTCAGAATGTGTAATTTCTAAAACATTCAGGCCACGTCTAAAAATTCCTAGCCGTTCAAAAGTTTTCTTCGAGACGTTTGCCGAAGATGAGTTTTCAACACATTTTCAAATCGATTAACGCTCGTGAAAAACATGCAGCGAAAGCATTTTTTGCCCAAAACATCATTTTCAGATGATTGATCCCGTAGTATAAAAAAAATATTTCCAAGCGAAACTCGTGGGCGACCCGTTTGACTACCATTTTCACTCCCCTCTATCGGCACATAATAGGAATCCATAATTCGAGAAACACGGTGAGACATATTGAAACGACAATAACTCTTTTGATTTCAAGTCAAAAAATACAAATTTTGTGTTCAAATTCAAGCTCAGAATGTGTACTTTCTAAAACATTCTGGCCACATCTAAAAATTCCTAGCAGTTCAAAAGTTGTCTTCGAGAAAATTACCGAAGCCGAGTTTTCAATACATTTTCAAAT
This sequence comes from Quercus cerris, assembly GCA_963669245.1. Classification (NCBI taxonomy): domain Eukaryota; kingdom Viridiplantae; phylum Streptophyta; class Magnoliopsida; order Fagales; family Fagaceae; genus Quercus; species Quercus cerris. Next base: position 77,432,133 of record OY770007.1, read on the forward strand.
CGATTAACGCTCGTGATTAACTTGCAGGAAAAGTATTTTTTACCCAAAACTTCATTTCGAGATGATTGGTCCCGCGATGTAAGAAAAATATTTCCGTGCCAAATTCGTGAGCGAGACGTTCGACTTCCTTTTTTACTCCTCCTTATCGGCATATAGTTGGAATCCGTAATTCGGGTAACACGGTGAGACGTTTTGAAATGACAATAACTCTCTTGATTTGCATTAAAAAAATACAAAATTTGTGTTCAAATTCAAGCTCAGAATGTTTACTTTCTAAAACATTCAGGCCGCGTCTAAAAATTCCTAACCGTTCAAAAGTTTTCTTCGAGACGGTTACAGAAGATGAGTTTTCAACACATTTTCAAATTGATTAACGCTCTGAATAACTTGCAGCGAAAGTATTTTTTTAACCAAAACTCCATTCCGAGATGATTGATCCCCTAATATAAGAAAAGTATTTCCAAGCCAAATTCTTGAGCGAAACGTTTGACTTCCACTTTTACTCCCTCCTATCGTAACATAATTGGAATCCGTAATTCGAGTAACACGGTGAGACATATTGAAACGACAATAACTCACTTGATTTCCAATCAAAAAATACAAATTTCATGTTCAAATTCAAGCTCAGAATGTGTAATTTCTAAAATATACAGGCCACGTTTAAAATTCCTAACCGTTCAAAAGTTTTCTTCAAGTCGTTTACCGAAGATGAGTTTTCAACACATTTTCAAATCGATTAACGCTCGTGAATAACATGCAGCGAAAGCATTTTTTGCCCAAAACATCATTTTGAGATGATTGATCCCGCAATATAAGAAAAATATTCCCAAGAGAAACTCGTGGGCGACACGTTTGACTACCATTTTCACTCCCTTCTATCGGTACATAATTGGAATCCGTAATTCGGGAAACACGTAGAGACATATTGAAATGACAATAACTCTTTTGATTTCAGGTCAAAAAATACAAATTTTGTGTTCAAATTCAAGCTCAGAATGTGTACTTTCTAAAACATTCTGGCCACATCTAAAAATTCCAAGCCGTTCAAAAGTTGTCTTCGAGAAAAATACCGAAGCTGAGTTTTCAATACATTTTCAAATCGATTAACACTCGTGATTAACTTGCAGGCAAAGTATTTTTTACCCAAAACTTCATTACGAGATGATTGGTCCCGCGATATAAGAAAAATATTTCCGAGCCAAATTCGTGAGCGAGACGTTCGACTTCCTTTTTTACTCCTCCCTATCGGCATATAGTTGGAATCCGTAATTCAGGTAACACGGTGAGACATTTTGAAATGACAATAACTCTCTTGATTTGCATTGAAAAAATACAAAATTTGTGTTCAAATTCAAGCTCAGAATGTTTACTTTCTAAAACATTCAGGCCGCGTCTAAAAATTCCTAACCGTTCAAAAGTTTTCTTCGAGACGGTTACCGAAGATGAGTTTTCAACACATTTTCAAATCGATTAACGCTATGAATAACTTGTAGCGAAAGTATTTTTTTAACCAAAACTCCGTTTCGAGGTGACTGGTCCCGTAATATAAGAAAAATATTTCCAAGGCAAATTCTTGAGCGAAACGTTTGACTTCCACTTTTACTCCCTCCTATCGTCACATAAATGGAATCCGTAATTCGAGTAACACGGTGAGACATATTGAAACGATAATAACTCACTTGATTTCCAGTCAAAAAATACAAATTTCATGTTCCAATTCAAGCTCAGAATGTGTAATTTGTAAAACATTCCGGCCACGTATAAAAATTCCTAACCGTTTAAAAGTTTTCTTCGAGACGTTTACCGAAGATGAGTTTTCAACACATTTTCAAATCGATTAACGCTCGTGAATAACATGCAGCGAAAGTATTTTTTGCCCAAAACATCATTTTGAGATGATTGATCCCGCAATATAAGAAAAATATTCCCAAGCGAAACTCGTGGGCGACACGTTTGACTACCATTTTCACTCCCTTCTATCGGCATATAATTGGAATCCGTAATTCGGGAAACACGGTGAGACAAATTGAAACGACAATAACTCTTTTGATTTCAAGTCAAAAAATACAAATTTTGTGTTCAAATTCTAGCTCAGAATGTGTACTTTCCAAAACATTCTGGCCACATCTAAAAATTCCTAGCCGTTCAAAAGTTGCCTTCGAGAAAATTGCCGAAGCTGAGTTTTCAATACATTTTCAAATCCATTCACGCTCGTGATTAACTTGCAGGCAAAGTATTTTTTACCCAAAAATTCATTTCGAGATGATTGGTCCCGCGATATAAGAAAAATATTTCCGAACCAAATTCCTGAGCGAGACGTTCGACTTCCTTTTTTACTCCTCCCTATCGGCGTATACTTGGAATCCGTAATTCAGGTAACACGGTGAGACGTTTTGAAATGACAATAACTCTCTTGAGTTGCATTGAAAAAATACAAAATTTGTGTTCAAATTTAAGCTCAAAATTTTTACTTTCTAAAACATTCAGGCCGCGTCTAAAAATTCCTAACCGTTCAAAAGTTTTCTTCGAGACGGTTACCGTAGATGAGTTTTCAACACATTTTCAAATCGATTAACGCTCTGAATAACTTGCAGCGAAAGTATTTTTTTAACCAAAACTCCATTCCGAGATGATTGATCCCGTAATATAAGAAAAATATTTCCGAGCCAAATTCTTGAGCGAAACGTTTGACTTCCACTTTTGCTCCCTCCTATCGTCACATAATTGGAATCCGTAATTCACGTAACACGGTGAGACATATTGAAACGACAATAACTCACTTGATTTCCAGTCAAAAAATACAAATTTCATGTTCAAATTCAAGCTCAGAATGTGTAATTTCTAAAACATTCAGGCCACGTCTAAAAATTCCTAACCGTTCAAAAGTTTTCTTCGAGACGTTTGCTGCAGATGAGTTTCCAACACATTTTCAAATCGATTAACGCTCGTGAAAAATATGCAGCGAAAGCATTTTTTGCCCAAAACATCATTTTCAGATGATTGATCTCGTAGAATAAGAAAAATATTTCCAAGCGAAACTCGTGGGCGACACGTTTGACTACCATTTTCACTCCCCTCTATCGGCACATAATAGGAATCCGTAATTCGAGAAACACGGTGAGACATATTGAAACGACAATAACTCTTTTGATTTCAAGTCAAAAATACAAATTTTGTGTTCAAATTCAAGCTCAGAATGTGTACTTTCTAAAACATTCTGGCCACATCTAAAAATTCCTAGCCGTTCAAAAGTTATCTTCGAGAAAATTACCGAAGCTGAGTTTTCAATACATTTTCAAATCGATTAACGCTCGTGATTAACTTGCAGGCAAAGTATTTTTTACCCAAAACTTCATTTCGAGATGATTGGTCCCGCGATGTAAGAAAAATATTTTCGAGCCAAATTCGTGAGCGAGACGTTCGACTTCCTTTTTTACTCCTCCCTATCCGCATATAGTTGGAATCCGTAATTCGGGTAACACGGTGAGACGTTTTGAAATGACAATAACTCTCTTGATTTGCATTGAAAAAATAAAAAATTTGTGTTCAAATTCAAGCTCAGAATGTTTACTTTCTAAAACATTCAGGCCGCGTCTAAAAATTCCTAACCGTTCAAAAGTTTTCTTCGAGACGGTTACCGAAGATGAGTTTTCAACACATTTTCAAATCGATTAACGCTCTGAATAACTTGCAGCGAAAGTATTTTTTTAACCAAAACTCCATTCCGATATGATTGATCCCCTAATATAAGAAAAATATTTCCAAGCCAAATTCTTGAGCGAAACGTTTGACTTCCACTTTTACTCCCTCCTATCGTCACATAATTGGAATCCGTAATTCGAGTAACACGGTGAGACATATTGAAACGACATTAACTCACTTGATTTCCAATCAAAAAATACAAATTTCATGTTCAAATTCAAGCTCAGAATGTGTAATTTCTAAAATATTCAGGCCACGTCTAAAAATTCCTAACCGTTCAAAAGTTTTCTTCAAGACGTTTACCGAAGATGAGTTTTCAACACATTTTCAAATCAATTAACGCTCGTGAATAACATGCAGCGAAAGCATTTTTTGCCCAAAACATCATTTTGAGATGATTGATCCCGCAATATACGAAAAATATTCCCATGAGAAACTCGTGGGCGACACGTTTGACTACCATTTTCACTCCCTTCTATCGGTACATAATTGGAATCCGTAATTCGGGAAACACGTAGAGACATATTGAAATGACAATAACTCTTTTGATTTCAAGTCAAAAAATACAAATTTTGTGTTCAAATTCAAGCTCAGAATGTGTACTTTCTAAAACATTCTGGCCACATCTAAAAATTCCTAGCCGTTCAAAAGTTGTCTTCGAGAAAAGTACCGAAACTGAGTTTTCAATACATTTTCAAATCGATTAACGCTCGTGATTAACTTGCAGGCAAAGTATTTTTTACCCAAAACTTCATTTCGAGATGATTGGTCCCGCGATATAAGAAAAATATTTTCGAGCCAAATTCGTGAGCGAGACGTTCGACTTCCTTTTTTACTCCTCCCTATCGGCATGTAGCTGGAATCCGTAATTCGGGTAACACGGTGAGACATTTTGAAATGACAATAACTCTCTTGATTTGCATTGAAAAAATACAAAATTTGTGTTCAAATTCAAGCTCAGAATGTTTACTTTCTAAAACATTCAAGCCGCGTCTAAAAATTCCTAACCGTTCAAAAGTTTTCTTCGAGACGGTTACCGAAGATGAGTTTTCAACACATTTTCAAATCGATTAACGCTCTGAATAACTTGCAGCGAAAGTATTTTTTTAACCAAAACTCCATTCTGAGATGATTGATCCCGTAATATAAGAAAAATATTTCCAAGCCAAATTCTTGAGCGAAACGTTTGACTTCCACTTTTACTCCCTCCTATCGTCACATAATTGGAATCCGTAATTCGAGTAACACGGTGAGACATATTGAAACGACAATTACTCACTTGATTTCCAGTCAAAAAATACAAATTTCATGTTCAAATTCAAGCTCAGAATGTGTAATTTCTAAAACATTTAGGCCACGTCTAAAAATTCCTAACCGTTCAAAAGTTTTCTTCGAGACGTTTACCAAAGATGAGTTTTCAACACATTTTCAAATCGATTAACGCTCGTGAATAACATGCAGCGAAAGCATTTTTTGCCCAAAACATCATTTTCAGATGATTGATCCCGCAATATAAGAAAAATATTTCCAAGCGAAACTCGTGGGCGACACGTTTGACTACCATTTTCACTCCCTTCTATCGACACATAATTGGAATCCGTAATTCGGGAAACACGGTAAGACATATTGAAACGACAATAACTCTTTTGATTTCAAGTCAAAAAATACAAATTTTGTGTTCAAATTCAAGCTCAGAATGTGTACTTTCTAAAACATTCTGGCAACATTTAAAAATTCCTTGCCGTTCAAAAGTTGTCTTCGAGAAAATTACCGATGCTGAGTTTTCAATACATTTTCAAATCGATTAACGCTCGTGATTAACTTGCAGGCAAAGTATTTTTTACCCAAAACTTTATTTCGAGGGGATTGATCCCACGAGATAAGAAAAATATTTCCAAGCCAAATTCGTGAGCGAAACGTTTGACTTCCATTTTTACTCCCTCCTATCGGCACTTAATTTAAATCCGTAATTCGGGTAACACGGTTAGACATGTTGAAACCACAATAACTCTCTTAATTTCCAGTAAAAAAATACAAATTTTTTGTTCAAATTCAAGCTCAGAATGCGTACTTTCTAAAACATTAAGGCCGCGCCTAAAAATTCCTAACCGTTTAAAAGTTATCGTCAAGACAATTTCTGAAGATCAGTTTTGCAAAACATTTTCAAATCGATTAACGCTCGTGAATAACTTGCATCCAAAGTATTTTTTACCCTAAACTTCATTTCAAGATGATTGGTTCCGTGATATAAAAAAATATTTCCAAGCCAAATTCGTGAGCGAGATGTTTGACTTCCATTTTTACTCCCTCCTATCGGCATATAATTGGAATTCGTATTTCGGGTAACACGGTGACACATTTTCAATAACTCTCTTGATTTTTCATTGAAAAAATACAATTTTAGCGTTCAAATTCAAGCTCAGAATGTGTACTTTCTAAAACATCCAGGCCGCGCGTAAAAATTCCTAACCGTTCAAAAGTTATATTCGAGACGATTACCGAAGATGAGTTTTCAACACATTTTCAATTCGATTAACGCTCGTTAATAACTTGCATCCAGAGTATTTTTTACCCAAAACTTCATTTTGAGATGATTGGTTCCACGATATAAGAAAAAAATTTCCAAGCCAAATTTATGAGCGAAACTTTCGACTTCCATTTTCACTCCCTCTTATCGACACATAATTGGAATCCGTGATTTGGGTAACACGGTGAGATATATTGAAACGACAATATCTCTCTTGATTTGCATTGAAAAAATTCAAAATTTTTGTTCAAATTCATGGTCAGAATGTGTGCTTTCTAAAACATTCAGGCTGCGTCTAAAAATTCCTAACCATTCAAAAGTTTTCTTCAAAACGGTTACCGAAGTTGACTTTTCAATGCATTTTCAAATCGATTAACGCTCGTGAATAACTTGCTGCCAAAGTATTTTTTACCAAAAACTTCATTTCGAGATGATTGGTCCCACGATATAAGAAAAATATTTTCAAGCCAAATTCATGAGCGAGATGTTCGACTTCCATTTTTACTCCCTCCTATCGGCATATAATTGGAATTCGTATTTCGGGAAACACGGTGAGACATTTTGAAGCGGCAATAACTCTCTTGATTTGCATTGAAAAACTACAAAATTAGCGTTCAAATTCAAGCTCAGAATGTTTACTATCTAAAATATTCAAAGCACATCCAAAAAATCCTAACCGTTCTAAAGTTATCTTTGAAACGGTTACCGAAGATGAGTTTTCTGCACATTTTCAAATCACTTGACACTCTGTATAACTTGCAGCGAAAGTATTTTTTACCCAAAACTTCATTTCGAGATGATCGATCCTGAGGTATAAGAAAAATATTTCCAAGCCAAATTCATGAGCGACACATTTGACTTCGATTTTTACACCCTCCTATCGGCACATAATTGGAATCCGTAATTCGGGTAACACGGTGAGACATATTGAAATGATAATAACTCTCTTGATTTCCAATCGAAAAATACAAATTTTGTGTTCAAATTCAAGCTCTGAATGCATACTTTCTAAAACATTCAGGCCGCGCCAAAAAATTCCTAACCGTTCAAAAGTTTTCTTCGAAAGTGTTTTTTACCCAAAACTTCATTTCAAGATGACCGATACCACGATATAAGAAAAATATTTCCAAGACAAATTCGTAAGCGAATGTTTGACTTCCATTTTTACTCCCTCCTATCGGCACATAATTGGAATCCGTAATTCGGGTAACATGGTAAGACATATTGAAAAGACAATAACTCTGGATTTCCAGTCAAAAAATACAAATTTTGAGTTCAAATTCAAGCTCAGAATGTGTTCTTTCTAAAACATTCAAGCCACATCTAAAAATTCCAAACCTTTCAAAAGTTATCTTCGAGAAAATTACCGAAGATGAGTTTTCAATACATTTTCAAATCAATTAACGCTTGTGATTAACTTGCAGGCAAAGTATATTTTACCCAAAACTTCATTTCGAGATGATTGGTCCCGCGATAGAAGAAAAATATTTCCAAGCCAAATTCATGAGCGAGACGTTCGACTTTCATTTTTACTCCCTCCTATCGGCATATTTTTGGAATCCGTAATTCGGGTAACACAATGAGATATTTTGAAACGACAATAACTCTCTTGATTTGCATTGAAAAAATACAAAATTTGTGTTCAAATTCAAGCTCAGAATGTGTACTTTCTAAAATATTCAGGTCGCGTCTAAAAATTCCTAACCTTTCCAAAGTAATCCTCGAGAAAATTACCGAAGATGAGTTTTCCACACATTTTCAAATCGATTAACGCTCTGAATAACTTGCAGTGAAAGTATTTTTTAACCAAAACTCCATTTCGAGATGATTGATCCTGCGATATAAGAAAAATATTTCCATGCCAAATTCGTGAGCAACACGTTTGACTACCATTTTTACTCCCTCCTATTGTCACATAATTGGAATCCGTAATTCGGGTAACACGGTGAGACATATTGAAACGACAATAACTCTCTTGATTTCCAGTCAAAACATACAAATTTCATGTTTAAATTCAAGCTTAGAATGTGCACATTCCATAATATTCAGGCCTCGTCTAAAAATTCCTAACCGTTCAAATGTTATCTTTGAGACGATTACCGAAGATGAGTTTTCAACACATTTTCAAATCGATTAACGCTCGTGAATAACTTGCAGCCAAAGTATTTTTTACCGAAGACTTCATTTCAAGATGATTGATCTCGAGATATAAGAAAAATATTTCCAAGCCAAATTCGTGAGCGACACGTTTGACACCATTTTTACTCCCTCCTATTGGCACATAATTGGTATCCGTAATTCGGATAACACGGTGAGACATATTGAAACGACATTAACTCTCTTGATTTCCAGTCAAAAAATACAAATTTTGTTTTCAAATTCAAGCTCAGAATGTTTACTTTCTAAAACATTCAGGCCACATCTAAAAATTCTTGACCGTTCAAAAGTTATCATTGAGGAAATTACCGAAGATGAGTTTTCAGAACATTTTCAAATATATTAACGCTCGTCATTAACTTGCAGGCAAATTATTTTTTACCAAAAACTTCATCGAGATGATTGTTCCCGCGATATAAAAAAAATATTTCCAAGCAAAATTCGTGAGCGAGACGTTCGACTTCCATTTTTACTCCCTCCTATCGGCATATTGTTGGAATCCGTAATTCGGGTAACATGGTGAGAAATTTTTGAAACGACAACAACTCTCTTGATTTGCATTGAAAAAACACAAAATTTGTGTTCAAATTCAAGCTCAGAATGTGTACTTTCTAAAACATTCAGGCCGCGTCTTAAAATTCCTAACCGTTCAAAATTTTTCTTCAAGACGGTTACCGAAGATGAGTTTTCTACACATTTTCAAATCGATTAACGTTCTGAATAACTTGCAGTGAAAGTATTATTTAACCAAAACTCCATTTCGAGATGATTGATCCTGCGATATAAGAAAAATATTTCCATGCCAAATTCGTGAGCGACACCTTTGACTACCAGTTTTACTCCCCCCTATCGTCACATAATTGGAATCCGTAATTCGGGTAACACGGTGAGACATATTGAAACGACAATAACTCTCGTGATTTCCAGTCAAAAAATACAAATTTCATGTTTAAATTCAAGCTCAGAATGTGTACATTCTAAAACATTCAGGCCTCATCTAAAAATTCCTAATCGTTCAAAAGTTATCTTCGAGACGATTACCGAATATGAGTTTTCAACACATTTTCAACTCGAATAACGCTCATGAATAACTTGCAGCCAAAGTATTTTTTACCCAAGAATTCATTTCGAGATGATTGATCCTGAGATATAAGAAAAATATTTCCAAGCCAAATTTGTGAGCGACACGTTTGACTTCCATTTTTACTCCCTCCAATCAGCACATAATTGGAATCCGTAATTCGGATAACAAGGTGAGACATATTGAAACGACAATAACTCTCTTGATTTCCAGTCAAAAAAATACAAATTTAGTGTTCAATTCCAAGCTTAGAATGTGTACATTCTATAACATTCGGGCCGCGTCTGAAAATTCCTAACCATTCAAAAGTTATATTCGAGACGATTACCGAAGATGGGTTTTGAACACATTTTCAAATCCATAAACGCTCGTGAATAACTTGCATCCAAAGTATTTTTTTCCCAAAACTTCATTTCGAGATGATTGATCCTGAGATAGAAGAAAAATATTTCCAAGCCAAATTCGTGAGCAACACGTTTGACTTCCATTTTTCTTCCCTCCCATCGGCACATAATTGGAATCCGTAATTTGGATAACATGGTGACACATATTGAAACGACAATAACTCTCTTGATTTCTAGTCAAAAAATACAAATTTGGTGTTCAAATTTCTAGCTCAGAATGTGTAATTTCTAAAACATTCAGGCCGCATCTAAAAATTCCTAACCTTTCAAAAGTTATCTTTAAGACTGTTACCGAAGATGAGTTTGCAACACATTTTCAAATCGATTAACACTCTGAATAACTTGCAGCAAAAGTATTTTTTAACCAAAACTCCATTTCGAGATGATTGATCCCGCGATATATGAAAAATATTTCGAAGCCAAATTCGTGAGTGACACGTTTGACTACCATTTTTACTCCCTCCTATCGTCACATAATTGGAATCCGTAATTCGGGTAACACAGTGAGACGTATTGAAACGACAATAACTCTCTCGATTTCCAGTCAAAAAATACAAATTTCAAGTTTAAATTCAACCTCAGAATGTGTACATTCTAAAACATTCAGGCCTCGTCTAAAAATTCCAAACCGTTCAAAAGTTAAATTCAAGACGATTACCGAAGATGAGTTTTCAACACATTTTCAAATCGATTAACGCTCGTGAATTACTTGCAGCCAAATTATTTTTTACCCAAGACTTCATTTCAAGATGATTGATCCCGAGATATAAGAAAAATATTTCCAAGCCAAATTCGTGAGCGACACGTTTGACTTCCATTTTTACTCCCTCCTATCGGCACATAATTGGAATCTGTAATTCGGATAACACGGTGAGAAATATTGAAACGACAATAACTCTCTTGATTTCCAGTTAAAAAATACATATTTTTGGTTCAAATTCAAGCTCAGAATGTGTACTTTCTAGGACATTCAGGCCACATCTAAAAATTCCTAAACGTTCAAAAGTTATATTCAAGGAAATTACCGAAGATGAGTTTTCAACACATTTTCAAATCGATTAATGCTCGTGAATAACTTGCAGCGAAAGTATTTTTAAATCAAAACACCATTTCGAGATGGTTGATCCCGTGATATAAGAAAAATATTTCCTAGCGAAATTCGTGAGCACCACGTTTGACTACCATTTTCACTCCCTCCTATCGACACATAATTGGAATCCGTAATTCGGGAAACACGGTGAGACATATTGAAACAACAATAACTCTCTTGATTTCCAGTAAAAAAAATACAAAATTTATGTTCAAATTCAAGCTCAAAATCTTTACTTTCTAAAACAATTAGGCCGTGTCTAAAAATTCCTGAGTGTTCAATAGTTATCTTCTAAATGGTTACCGAAGATCAATTTTCCACACAATTTCAAATTGATTAACGCTCTGAATAACTTGCAGCGAAAGTATTTTTTGATCAAAACCTCATTTCGAGATAATTGATCCCATGATATAAGAAAAATATTTCCAAGCCAAATTTGTGAGCGAAACGTTTGACTTCCATTTTTACTCCCTCCTATCGGCACATAATTGGAATCCGTAATTCGGGTAACACGGTAAGACAGATTGAAACGACAATAACACTTTTGATTTCCAGTCAAAAAATACAAATTTTGTGTTCAAATTCATGCTCAGAATGTGTACTTTCTAAAACATTCAGGCCACACCTAAAAATTCCTAACCGTTCAAAAGTTGTCATCGAGAAAATTACCGAAGCTGGGTTGTCAATACATTTTCAAATCGATTAAAGCTCGTGATTAACTTGCAGGCAAAGTATTTTTTACCCAGAACTTCATTTCGATATGATTGGTCTTGCGATATAAGAAAAATATTTCCAAGCCAAATTCGTGAGCAAGACGTTCGACTTCCTTTTTTACTCATCCCTATCAGCATAGAGTTGGAATCCGTAATTCGGGCAACACGGTAAGACATTTTGAAATGACAATAACTCTCTTGATTTGCATTGAAAAATTACAAAACTTGTGTTCAAATTCAAGTTCAGAATGTTTACTTTCAAAAACATTCAGGCCACGTCTAAAAATTCCTAACCAATCAAAAGTTATCTTCGAGACGATTACCGAAGATGAGTTTTCAACAAATTTTCAAATCGATTAACACTCTGAATAACTTGCAGCGAAAGTATTTTTTAACCATAACTCCATTTCGAGATGACTGATCCTGCGATATAAGAAAAATATTTCCAAGCGAAATTCGTGAGCGGCACGTTTGACTACCAGTTTCACTCCCTCCTATCGGCACATAATTGGAATCCGTAATTTGAGAAACACGGTGAGACATATTGAAATGACAATAACATTCTTGATTTCCAGTGAAAAAATACAAATTTTGTGTTCAAATTCAAGCTCAGAATGTGTACCTTCTAAAACATTCAGGCCGCGTCTAAAAATTCCCAACCATTCAAAAGTTATCTTCGGGATGATTATCGAAGATGAGTTTTCAACACATTCTTAAATCGATTAACGCTCGGGAATAACTTGCAGCCAAAGTATTTTTTACCCAAAACTTCATTTCAAGATGATTGATACCGAGATATAGGAAAAATATTTCAAAGCCAAATTCGTGAGCGACACGTTTAACATCCATTTTTACTCCCTCCTATCGGCACATAATTGCAATCCGTAATTAGGGTAACACGGTGAGACATATTTAAACAACAATAACTCCCTTGATTTCCCGTCAAAAAATACAAATCTTGTGTTCAAATTCAAGCTCAGAATGTGCACTTTGTAAAACATTTAGGCCGCGTATAAAAATTCCTAACCGTTCAAAAGTTTTCTTCGAGAAAATTACCGAAGATGAGTTTTCAATACATTTTCAAATCGATTAACGGTCGTGAATAACTTGCATCCAAAGTAATTTTTTCCCAAAACTTCATTTCAAGATGATTGATCCCGAGATAGAAGAAAAATATTTCCAAGCCAAATTCGTGAGCGACACGTTTGACTTCCATTTTTTCTCCCTCCCATCGGCACATAATTGGAATCCGTAATTCGGATAACACGGTGAGACATATGGAAACGACAATAACTTTCTTGATTTCTAGTCAAAAAATACAAATTTGTTGTTCAAATTTCTAGCTCAGAATGTGTAATTTCTAAAATATTCAGGCCGCATCTAAAAATTCCTAACCTTTTAAAAGTTATCTTCGAGATTGTTACCGACGATGAGTTTGCAACACATTTTCAAATCGATTAACACTCTGAATAACTTGCAGCGAAAGTATATTTTAACCAAAACTCCATTTCGAGATGATGGATCCCGCGATATACGAAAAATATTTCGAAGCCAAATTCGTGAGTGACACGTTTGACTACCATTTTTACTCCCTCCTATCGTCACATAATTGGAATCCGTAATTCGGGTAACACAGTGAGACATATTGAAACGACAATAACTCTCTTGATTTCCATTCAAAAAATACAACTTTCAAGTTTAAATTCAAGCTTAGAATGTGTACATTCTAAAACATTCAGGCCTTGTCTAAAAATTCCAAACTGTTCAAAAGTTAAATTCAAGACGATTACCGAAGATGAGTTTTCAACACATTTTCAAATCGATTAACGCTTGTGAATAACTTGCAGCCAAAGTATTTTTTACCCAAGACTTCATTTTGAGATGATTGATCCAGAGATATAAGAAAAATATTTCCAAGCCAAATTCGTGAGCGACACATTTGACTTCCATTTTTACTCCCTCCTATCGGCACATAATTGGAATCCGTAATTCGGATAACACGGTGAGAAATATTGAAACGACAATAACTCTCTTGATTTCCAGTCAAAAAATACATATTTTTTTGTTCAAATTCAAGCTCAGAATGTGTACTTTCTAAGACATTCAGGCCACATCTAAAAATTCCTAAACGTTCAAAAGTTATCTTCGAGGAAATTACCGAAGATTAGTTTTCAACACATTTTCAAATCGATTAATGCTCGTGAATAACTTGCAGCGAAAGTATTTTTTACTCAAAACACCATTTCGAGATGATTGATCCCGCGATATAAGAAAAATATTTCCAAGCAAAATTCGTGAGCGACACGTTTGACTACCATTTTCACTCCCTCCTATCGACACATAATTGGAATCCGTAATTCGGGAAACACGGTGAGACATATTGAAACAACAATAACTCTCTTGATTTCCAGTAAAAAAAAATACAAAATTTATGTTCAAATTCAAGCTCAAAATCTTTACTTTCTAAAACAATTATGCCGTGTCTAAAAATTCCTAATTGTTCAAATGTTATCTTCGAAACGGTTACCAAAGATGAGTTTTCCACACAATTTCAAATCGATTAACGCTCTGAATAACTTGCAGCAAAAGTATTTTTTGATCAAAACCTCATTTCGAGAGGATTGATCCCATGATATAAAAAAAATATTTCCAAGCCAAATTCGTGAGCAAAACGTTTGACTTCCATTTTTACTCCCTCCTATCAGCACATAATTGGAATCCGTAATTCGGGTAACACGGTTAGACATTTTGAAACGACAATAACACTTTTGATTTCCAGTCAAAAAATACAAATTTTGTGTTCAAATTCAAGCTCAGAATGTGTACTTTCTAAAACATTCAGGCCACATCGAAAAATTCCTAACCGTTCAAAAGTTGTCTTCGAGAAAATTACCGAAGCTGGGTTTTCAATACATTTTCAAATCGTTTAACGCTCGTGATTAACTTGCAGGCAAAGTATTTTTTTACCTAGAATTTCATTTCGATATGATTGGTCTTGCGATATAAGAAAAATATTTCCAAGCCAAATTCGTGAGTGAGACGTTCGACTTCCTTTTTCACTCCTCCCTATCAGCATAGAGTTGGAATCCGTAATTTGGGCAACACGGTGAGACATTTTGAAATGACAATAACTCTCTTGATTTGCATTGAAAAATTACAAAACTTGTGTTCAAATTTAAGTTCAGAATGTTTACTTTCAAAAACATTAAGGCCGCGTCTAAAAATTCCTAACCAATCAAAAGTTATCTTCGAGACGATTACCGAAGATGAGTTTTCAACAAATTTTCAAATCGATTAACGCTCTGAATAACTTGCAGCGAAAGTATTTTTTAACCATAACTCCATTTCAAGATGATTGATCTCGCGATATAAGAAAAATATTTCCAAGCGAAATTCGTCAGCGACACATTTGACTACCAGTTTCACTCCTTTCTATCGACACATAATTGGAATCCGTAATTTGAGAAACACGGTGAGACATATTGAAACGACAATAACTCTCTTGATTTCCAGTCAAAAAATACAAACTTTGTGTTCAAATTCAAGGTCAGAATGTGTACATTCTAAAACATTCAGGCCACGTCTAAAAATTCCCAACCGTTCAAAAGTTATCTTCGGGACGATTACCGAAGATGAGTTTTCAACACATTTTCAAATCGATTAACGCTCGGGAATAACTTGCAACCAAAGTATTTTTTATCCAAAACTTCATTTCGAGATGATTGGTCCCGCAATATAAGAATAATATTTCCAAGCCAAATTCGTGAGCGAGACGTTCGACTTCCATTTTGACTCCCTCCTATCGGCATATAATTCAGGTAACACGGCGAGACATTTTGAAACGACAATAATTATCTTGATTTGCATTGAAAGAATACAAAATTTGTATTCAAATTCAAGCTCAGAATGTGTACTTCCTAAAACATGAAGGCCGCGTCTAAAAATTCCTAACCATTCAAAAGTTTTCTTCGAGACAGTTACCGAAGATGAGTTTTCATAACATTTTCAAATTGATTAATGCTTTGAATAACTTGCAGCGAAAGTATTTTTTAACCAAAACTCCATTTCGAGATGATTGATTCCATGATATAAGAAAAATATTTCCAAGCCAAATTCGTGAGCGAAACGTTTGACTTCCACTTTTACTCCCTCCTATCGTCACATAATTGGAATCCATAATTCGGGTAACAGGGTGAGACATATTGAAACGACAATAACTCTCTTGATTTCCATTGAAAAAATACAAAATTTGTGTTCAAATTGAAGCTCAGAATGTGTACTTTCTAAAACATTCAGGCCGCGTCGAAAAATTCCTAACCGTTCAAAAGTTATCTTCGAGACGATGACCGAAGATGAGTTTACAATACTTTTTCAAATCAATTAACGCTCGTGAATAACTTGCAGCCAATGTATTTTTTACCCAAAACTTCATTTTGAGATGATCGATCCCACGGTAAAAGAAAAATAATTCTGAGCCAAATTCGTGAGCGCAATGTTTGACTTCCATTTTTACTCCCTCCTATCGGCACATAATTGGAATCCGTAATTCGGGTAACACAGTGAGACATATTGAAACAACAACAACTCTTGTGATTTCCATTGAAAAAATACAAATTTTGAGTTCAAATTTAAGCTCAGAATGTGTACTTTCGAAAACATTAAGGCCGCGACAAAAAATTCCGAACTGTTCAAAAGTTATCTTCGAAACGGTCACCGAAGAAGAGTTTCCATCACATTTTCAAATAGATTGACGCTCTGAATAACTTGCAGCAAAAGTATTTTTTACCCAAAACTTCATTTCGAGACGATTGATCCCGAGATACTAGAAAAGTATTTCCAAGCCAAATTCGAGAGCGACACGTTTGACTTCTGTTTTTACTCAATCCTATCGGTGTATAATTGGTGTCAGTAATTCGGGTGACACAGTGAGACATATTGAAACGACAATAACTCCCTAGACTTCCATTGAAAAAATACAAATTTTAAGTTCAAATTCAAGCTCAGAATGTGTACTTTCTAAAACATTCTGGCCACGTTTAAAAATTCCTAACCGCTCAAAAGTTATCTTTGAAACGATTACCGAAGAGGAGTTTTCAACACATTTTCAAATTAATTGACGCTTTGAATAACTTGCAGCGGAAGTATGTTTTACCCAAAACATCATTTCGAGATGATTGATCCCGAGATAGAAGAAAAATATTTCCAAGCCAAATTCGTGAGCGACACGTTTGACTTTCATTTTTTCTCCCTCCCATTGGCACATAATTGGAATCCGTATTTTGGATAACACGGTGAGACATATTGAAACGACAATAACTCTCTTGATTTCTAGTCAAAAAATAAAAATTTGGTGTTCAAATTTCTAGCTCAGAATGTGTAATTTCTAAAACATTCAGGCCGCATCTAAAAATTCCTAATCTTTCAAAAGTTATCTTTGAGACTGTTACCGAAGATGAGTTTGCAACACATTTTCAAATCGATTAACACTCTGAATAACTTGCAGCGAAAGTATTTTTTAACCAAAACTCCATTTCGAGATGATTGATCCCGCGACATACGAAAAATATTTCAAAGCCAAATTTGTGAGTGACAGGTTTGACTACCATTTTTACTCCCTCCTATCGTCACATAATTGGAATCCGTAATTCGGGTAACATAGTGAGACATATTGAAACGACAATAACTCTCTCGATTTCCAATCAAAAAATACAAATTTCAAGTTTAAATTCAAGCTCAGAATGTGTACATTCTAAAACATTCAGGCCTCGTCTAAAAATTCCAAACTGTTCAAAAGTTAAATTCAAGACGATTACCGAAGATGAGTTTTCAACACATTTTCAAATCGAGTAACGCTTGTCAATAACTTGCAGCCAAAGTATTTTTTACCCAAGACTTCATTTTGAGATGATTGATCCAGAGATATAAGAAAAATATTTCCAAGCCAAATTCGTGAGCGACACGTTTGACTTCCATTTTTACTCCCTCCTATCGGCACATAATTGGAATCCGTAATTCGGATAACGCGGTGAGAAATATTGAAACGACAATAACTCTCTTGATTTCCAGTCATAAAATACATATTTTTTGTTCAAATTCAAGCTCAGAATGTGTACTTTCTAAGACATTCAGGCCACATCTAAAAATTCCTAAACGTTCAAAAGTTATCTTCGAGGAAATTACCGAAGATGAGTTTTCAACACATTTTCAAATCGATTAATGCCCGTGAATAACTTGCAGCGAAAGTATTTTTTACTCAAAACACCATTTCGAGATGATTGATCCCGCGATATAAGAAAAATATTTCCAAGCGAAATTCGTGAGCGACACGTTTGACTACGATTTTCACTCCCTCCTATCGACACATAATTGGAATCTGTAATTCGGAAAACACGGTGAGACATATTGAAACAACAATAAGTCTCTTGATTTCCAGTAAAAAAAATACAAAATTTATGTTCAAATTCAAGCTCAAAATCTTTACTTTCTAAAACAATTATGCCGTGTCTAAAAATTCCTAATTGTTCAAATGTTATCTTCGAAACGGTTACCAAAGATGAGTTTTCCACACAATTTCAAATCGATTAACGCTCTGAATAACTTGCAGCAAAAGTATTTTTTGATCAAAACCTCATTTCGAGAGGATTGATCCCATGATATAAAAAAAATATTTCCAAGCCAAATTCGTGAGCGAAACGTTTGACTTCCATTTTTACTCCCTCCTATCAGCACATAATTGGAATTTGTAATTCGGGTAACACGGTTAGACATATTGAAACGACAATAACTCTTTTGATTTCCAATCAAAAAATACAAATTTTGTGTTCAAATTCAAGCTCAGAATGTGTACTTTCTAAAACATTCAGGCCACATCTAAAAATTCCTAACCGTTCAAAAGTTGTCTTCGAGAAAATTACCGAAGATGGGTTTTCAATACATTTTCAAATCGTTTAACGCTCGTGATTAACTTGCAGGCAAAGTATTTTTTAACCAGAATTTCATTTCGATATGATTGGTCTTGCGATATAAGTAAAATATTTCCAAGCCAAATTCATGAGCAAGACGTTCGACTTCCTTTTTTACTCATCCCTATCAGTATAGAGTTGGAATCCGTAATTCGGGTAACACGGTGAGACATTTTGAAATGACAATAACTCTCTTTATTTGCATTGAATAATTACAAAACTTGTGTTCAAATTCAAGCTCAGAATGTTTACTTTCTAAAACATTTAGGCCGCGTCTAAAAATTCCCAACCGATCAAAAGTTATCTTCGAGACGGTTACCGAAGATGAGTTTTCAACAAATTTTCAAATCGATTAACGCTCTGAATAACTTGCAGCGAAAGTATTTTTTAACCATAACTCCATTTCGAGATGATTGATCCTGCGATATAAGAAAAATATTTCCAAGAGAAATTCGTGAGCGGCACGTTTGACGACCAGTTTCACTCCCTCCTATCGACACATAATTGGAATCCGTAATTCGAGAAACACGGTGAGACATATTGAAACGACAATAACTCTCTTGATTTCCAGTGAAAAAATACAAATTTTGCGTTCAAATTCAAGGTCAGAATGTGTACGTTCTAAAACATTCAGGCCGCGTCTAAAAATTCCCAACCATTCAAAAGTTATCTTCGGGACGATTACTGAAGATGAGTTTTCAACACATTCTCAAATCGATTAACGCTCGGGAATAACTTGCAGCCAAAGTATTTTTTACCCAAAACTTCATTTCGAGATGATTGATACCGAGATATAGGAAAAATATTTCAAAGCCAAATTCGTGAGCGACACGTTTCACATCCATTTTTACTCCCTCCTATCGACACATAATTGGAATCCGTAATTAGGGTAACACGGTGAGACATATTTAAACAACAATAACTCCCTTGATTTCCCATCAAAAAATACAAATCTTGTGTTCAAATTCAAGCTCAGAATGTGTACTTTGTAAAACATTTAGGCCGTGTCTAAAAATTCCTAACCGTTCAAAAGTTTTCTTCGAGAAAATTACCGAAGATGAGTTTTCAATACATTTTCAAATCGATTAACGGTCGTGAATAACTTGCATCGAAAGTATTTTTTTCCCAAAACTTCATTTCGAGATGACTGATCTTGAGATAGAAGAAAAATATTTCCAAGCCAAATTCGTGAGCGACACGTTTGACTTCCATTTTTTCTCCCTCCCATCGGTACATAATTGGAATCCGTAATTCGGATAACACGGTGAGACATATGGAAACGACAATAACTCTCTTGATTTTTAGTCAAAAAATACAAATTTGGTGTTCAAATTTCTAGCTCAGAATGTGTAATTTCTAAAACATTCAGGCCGCATCTAAAAATTCCTAGCCTTTTAAAAGTTATCTTCGAGACTGTTACCGAAGATGAGTTTGCAACACATTTTCAAATCGATTAACGCTCTGAATAACTTGCAGCGAAAGTATATTTTCACCAAAACTCCATTTCGAGATGATTGATCCCGCGATATACGAAAAATATTTCGAAGCCAAATTCGTGAGTGACACGTTTGACTACCATTTTTACTCCCTCCTATCATCACATAATTGGAATCCGTAATTCGGGTAACACAGTGGGACATATTGAAACGACAATAACTCTCTTGATTTCCAGTCAAAAAATACAAATTTCAAGTTTAAATTCAAGCTTAGAATGTGTACATTCTAAAACATTCAGGCCTCGTCTAAAAATTCCTAACTGTTCAAAAGTTAAATTCAAGACGATTACCGAAGATGAGTTTTCAACACATTTTCAAATCGATTAACGCTTGTGAGTAACTTGCAGCCAAAGTATTTTTTACCCAAGACTTCATTTTGAGATGATTGATCCAGAGATATAAGAAAAATATTTCCAAGCCAAATTCGTGAGCGACACGTTTGGCTTCCATTTTTACTCCCTCCTATCGGCACATAATTGGAATCCGTAATTCGGATAACATAGTGAGAAATATTGAAAGGACAATAACTCCCTTGATTTCCAGTCAAAAAATACATATATTTTCTTCAAATTCAAGCACAGAATGTGTACTTTCTAAGACATTCAAGCCACATCTAAAAATTCCTAAACGTTCAAAAGTTATCTTCGTGGAAATTACCGAAGATGAGTTTTCAACACATTTTCAAATCGATTAATGCTCGTGAATAACTTGCAGCGAAAGTATTTTTTAGTCAAAACAGCATTTCGAGATGATTGATCCCGCGATATAAGAAAAATATTTCCAAGTGAAATTCGAGAGCGACACGTTTGACTACGATTTTCACTCCCTCCTATCGGCACATAATTGGAATCCGTAATTCGGGAAACACGGTGAGACATATTGAAACAACAATAACTCTCTTGATTTCCAGTAAAAAAATACAAAATTTCTGTTCAAATTGAAGCTCAAAATCTTTACTTTCTAAAAAAATTAGGCCGTGTCTAAAAATTCCTAACTGTTCAAAAGTTATCTTCGAAACGGTTACCGAAGATGAGTTTTCCACACAATTTCAAATCGATTAACGCTCTGAATAATTTGCAGCGAAAGTATTTTTTGATCAAAACCTCATTTTGAGATAATTGATCCCACGACAGAAGAAAAATATTTCCAAGCCAAATTCGTGAGCGAAACGTTTGACTTCCATTTTTACTTCCTCCTGTCGGCACATAATTGGAATCCGTAATTCGGGTAACACGGTTAGACATATTGAAACGACAATAACGCTTTTGATTTCCAGTCAAAAAATACAAATTTTGTGTTCAAATTCAAGCTCAGAATGTGTACTTTCTAAAACATTCAGGCCACACCTAAAAATTCCTAACCGTTCAAAAGTTGTCATCGAGAAAATTACCGAAGCTGGGTTTTCAATACATTTTCAAATCGATTAAAGCTCGTGATTAACTTGCAGGCAAAGTATTTTTTACCCAGAACTTCATTTCGAGATGATTGGCCTCGCGATATAAGAAAAATATTTCCAAGCCAAATTCGTGAGCAAGACGTTCGACTTCCTTTTTTACTCATCCCTATCAGCATAGAGTTGGAATCCGTAATTCGGGTAACACGGTGAGACATTTTGAAATGACAATAACTCTCTTGATTTGCATTGAAAAATTACAAAACTTGTGTTCAAATTCAAGCTCAGAATGTTTACTTTCTAAAACATTCAGGCTGCGTCTAAAAATTCCTAACCGATCAAAAGTTATCTTCGAGACGGTTAACGAAGATGAGTTTTCAAGAAATTTTCAAATTGATTAACGCTCTGAATAACTTGCAGCGAAAGTATTTTTTAACCATAACTCCATTTCGAGATGATTGATCCTGCAATATAAGAAAAATATTTCCAAGCAAAATTCGTGAGCGGCACGTTTGACTACCAATTTCACTCCCTCCTCTCGGCACATAATTGGAATCCGTAATTCGAGAAACATGGTGAGACATACTGAAACGACAATAACTCTCCTGATTTCCAGTGAAAAAATACAAATTTTGCGTTCAAATTCAAGGTCAGAATGTGTACGTTCTAAAACATTCAGGCCGCGTCTAAAAATTCCCAACCATTCAAAAGTTATCTTCGGGACGATTACTGAAGATGAGTTTTCAACACATTCTCAGATCGATTAACGCTCGTGAATAACTTGCAGCCAAAGTATTTTTTACCCAAAACTTCATTTCGAGATGATTGATACCGAGATATAGGAAAAATATTTCAAAGCCAAATTCGTGAGCGACACGTTTCACATCCATTTTTACTCCCTCCTATCGACACATAATTGGAATCCGTAATTAGGGTAACACGGTGAGACATATTTAAACAACAATAACTCCCTTGATTTCCCGTCAAAAAATACAAATCTTGTGTTCAAATTCAAGCTCAAAATGTGTACTTTGTAAAACATTTAGGCCGTGTCTAAAAATTCCTAACCGTTCAAAAGTTTTCTTCGTGAAAATTACAGAAGATGAGTTTTCAATACATTTTCAAATCGATTAACGGTCGTGAATAACTTGCATCCAAAGTATTTTTTTTCCCAAAACTTCATTTCGATGAGAAACGTTTGACTTCCATGATATAAGAAAAATATTTCCAAGCCAAATTCGTGAGCGAAACATTTGGCTTCCATTTTTACTCCCTCCTGTCGGCACATAATTGGAATCCGTAATTCGGGTAACACGGTTAGACATGTTGAAACGACAATAACGCTTTTGATTTCCAGTCAAAAAATACAAATTTTGTGTTCAAATTCAAGCTCAGAATGTGTACTTTCTAAAACATTTAGGCCACGTCTAAAAATTTAGAACCGTTCAAAAGTTATCTTTGAAATGGTCACCAAAGATGAGTTTTCAACACATTTTCAAATCGATTGACGCTTTGAATAACTTGCAGCGAAAGTATTTTTTGCCCAACACTTCATTTCGAGATGATTGATCCCGAGATATATGAAAAATATTTCCAAGCCAAATTCGTGAGCAACACGTTTGACTTCCATTTGTAGTCCCTCATATCGACACATAATTGGAGTCCGTAATATGGGTAACACGGTGAGACATATTAAAATGACAATAACTCTCTTGATTTCCTTTGAAAAAATACAAATTCTGAATTCAAATTCAAGCTCAGAATGTGTATTTTCTAAAGCATTCAGGCCACGTCTAAAAATTCCGAACCGTTCAAAAGTTCTCTTCGGAACGGTTACCGAAGATGAGTTTTCAACACATTTTCAAATCGATTAACGCTCGTGAATAACTTGCAGCCAAAGCATTTTTTACCCAAAACTTCATTTCGAGATGATTGATCCCGAAATATAAGTAAAATATTTCCAAGCTAAATTCGTGAGCGAAATGTTTGACTTCCATTTTTAATCCCTCCCATCGGCACATAATTGGAGTTCATAATTCGGTAACAAGGTGAGACATTTTAAACGACAATAACTCTCTTGATTTCCATTGAAAAAATACAAAATTTGAGTTCAAATTCAAGCTTAGAATGTGTACTTTCCAAAACATTCAGGCTGCCTCTAAAAATTTCTAACCGTTTAAAAGTTATCTTTGAAACGGTTACTGAATATGAGTTTTCAACACATTTTCAAATCGATTAACGCTATGAATAACTTGCAGAGAAAGAATTTTTTACCAAAAACTTCATTTCGAGATGATTGATCCCGTGATATAAGAGAAATATTTCCAAGCCAAATTCATGAGCGAAACGTTTGACTTCCATTTTTATTCCCCTATCGGCACATAATTGGAATTCATAATTCGGGTAACACGGTGAGACATATTGAAACGGCAATAACTCTCTTGATTTTCATTGCAAAATACAAATTTTGAGTTCAACTTCAAACTCAGAATGTGTACTTTCTAAAACATTCAGGCCCCGTCTAAAAAGTCCTAACCGTTCAATAGTTATCTTCGAAACGGTTACCGAAGATGCGTTTTCAACACATTTTCAAATCGATTAGCGCTCTAAATAACTTGCAGCGAAAGAATTTTTTACCCAAAACATCATTTCGAGATGATTGATCCCGAGATATAAGATAAGCATTTTCAAGCCAAATTCGTGAGCAACACATCTGACTTCCATTTTTACTCCCTCCTATCAGCACAAAATTGGAATCCGTAATTCGGGTAAAACGGTGAGACATATTGAAACGACAATAACTGTCATGATTTCCCGTCAAAAAAATACAAATTTAGTGTTGAAATACAAGCTTAGAATGTGTACTTTCTAAAACATTCATGTTGCGTCTAAAAATTCCAAACTGTTCAAAAGTTATCTTCGAAACGGTTACTAAGGATGAGTTTTCAACACATTTTCAAATCGATTGACGCTCCGAATAACTTGCTGCGAAAGTATTTTTTACCCAAAACTTCATTTCGAGATGATTGATTCCGCGATATAAGAAAAATATTTCCAAGCCAAATTCGTGAGCGAAACGTTTGACTTCCATTTTTACCCCATCCAATCGGCACATAATTGGAATCCGTAATTTGAGTAACAGGGTGAGACATATTGAAATGGCAATAACTCTCTTGATTTCCATGGAAAAAATACAGAATTTGTGTTCAAATTCAAGCTCAGAATTTGTATTTTCTAAAACATTAAGGCCATGTCTGAAAATTCCTAAACGTTCAAAACTTTTCTTGGAAACGGTTACCGATGTTGAGTTTTCAACTCATTTTCAAATCGATTAACGCTCTGAATAACTTGTAGCGAAAGAATTTTTTGCCCAAAACTTCATTTCGAGATTAATGATCCAGCGATATAAGAAAAATATTTCCAAGTCAAATTCGTGAGCGAAACATTTGACTTCCATTTTTACTCCCTCCAATTGGCACATAATTGGAATTCGTACTTCAAGTAACAGGGAGAGGCATATTGAAACGACAATACCTCTCTTGATTTCCATTGAAAAAATACAAAATTTGTGGTCAAATTCAAGCTCAGAATTTGTACTTTCTAAAACATTCAGGCCGTGTCTGAAAATTCCAAACCGTTCAAAAGTCTTTTTCCAAATGGTTACCGAAGTTGAGTTTTCAACACATTTTCAAATCGATTAATGCTCTGAATAACTTGCTGCGAAAGTATTTTTTTCCCAAAACTTCATTTCGAGATGATTGATACTGCGACATAGGAAAAATATTTCCAAGCCAAATTCATGAGAGAAACGTTTGCTTCCATTTTTAGTCCCTCCAATTGGCATATAATTGGAATCCGTAATTCGGGTAACAGGGTGAGACATATTGAAACGATAATAACTCTCTTGATTTCCATTAAAAAAATAAAAAAATTTGTGTTCAAATTCAAGCTCAGAATGTGTACTTTCTAAAACATTCAGGCCATGTCTAAAAATTCCTAACCATTCAAAAGTTATCTTACGGTTACCGAAGATGAGTTTTCAACACATTTTGAAATCAATTAACGCTCAGAATAACTTACAGTGAAAGTATTTTTTACCAAAAACTTCATTTCGAGAAGATTGATCCCGAGATATAAGAAAAAATATTTCCAAGCCAAATTCGTGAGCGACACGTTTGACTTCCTTTATTACTCCCTTCTATCGGCACATAATCGGAATCCGCAATTCGGGTGACACAGTGAGACATATTAAAACGACAATAGCTCTCTTGATTTCTAGTCAAAAAATAAAAATTTTGAGTTCAAATTCAAGCTCAGAATGTCTACTTTCTAAAACATTAAGGCCCCGTTTAAAAATTCCTAACCGTTCAAAAGTTATCTTTAAAACGGTTCCCGTAGATGAGTTTTCAACACATTTTCAAATCGATTAACACTCTGAATAACTTGCTGCAAAAGTATTTTTTACCCAAAACTTCAAGTTGAGATGATTGAGCTAGAGACATAAGAAAAATATTTCCAAGCCAAATTCGTGAGCAACACGTTCGACTTCCATTATTACTCCCTCCTATTGGCACATAATTGCAATCCATAATTCGGGTAATAGGGTGAGACATATTGAAACAACAATAACTCTCTTGATTTCCATTGAAAAAATACAAAATTTGTGTTCAAATTCAAGCTTTGAATGTGTACTTTCTAAAACATTTAGGCCACGTCTAAAAATTCCTAACCATTCAAAAGTTATCTTAGGAACGGTTACCGAATATGAGTTTTCAACAAATTTTCAAATCGATTGAAGCTCTGAATAACTTGCTGCGAAAGTATTTTTTACCCAGAATTTCATTTCAAGATGATTGATCCTGCGATAAAAGAAATATATTTCCAAGTCAAATTCATGAGCGAAACGTTTGACTTCCATTTTTACTCCCTTCAATCGGCAAATAATTGGAATCCATAATTCGAGTAACAGGGTGAGACATATTGAAACGACAATAACTCTCTTGATTTCCATTGTCAAAATACAAAATTTGTGTTCAAATTCAAGCTCAAAATGTGTACTTTCTAAAACTTTCAGGCAGCGTCAAAAATTCCTAACCGTTTAAAAGTTAACTTCGAAACGGTTACTGAACATGAGTTTTCAACACATTTTCAAGTCGATTAACGCTCTGAATAACTTGCAGCGAAAGTATTTTTTACCCACAACTTCATTTCGAGATGATTGATCCCGAGATATATGAAAAACATTTCCAAGCCAAATTCGTGAGCAACAAGTTTGACTTCCATTTTTACTCCCTTCAATCGGCACATAATTGGAATCCGTAATTCGAGTAACAGGGTGAGACATATTGAAACGACAATAACTCTCTTGATTTCCATTGTCAAAATACAAAATTTGTGTTCAAATTCAAGCTCAAAATGTGTACTTTCTAAAACTTTCAGGCAGCGTCAAAAATTCCTAACCGTTTAAAAGTTAACTTCGTAACGGTTACTGAGCATGAGTTTTCAACACATTTTGAAGTCGATTAACGCTCTGAATAACTTGCAGCGAAAGTATTTTTTACCCAAAACTTCATTTCGAGATGATTGATCCCGAGATATAAGAAAAAATATTTCCAAGCCAAATTCGTGAGCGACACGTTTGACTTCCTTTATTACTCCCTTCTATCGGCACATAATCGGAATCCGCAATTCGGGTGACACAGTGAGACATATTAAAACGACAATAGCTCTCTTGATTTCTAGTCAAAAAATAAAAATTTTGAGTTCAAATTCAAGCTCAGAATGTCTACTTTCTAAAACATTAAGGCCCCGTTTAAAAATTCCTAACCGTTCAAAAGTTATCTTTAAAACGGTTCCCGTAGATGAGTTTTCAACACATTTTCAAATCGATTAACACTCTGAATAACTTGCTGCAAAAGTATTTTTTACCCAAAACTTCAAGTTGAGATGATTGAGCTAGAGACATAAGAAAAATATTTCCAAGCCAAATTCGTGAGCAACACGTTCGACTTCCATTATTACTCCCTCCTATTGGCACATAATTGCAATCCATAATTCGGGTAATAGGGTGAGACATATTGAAACAACAATAACTCTCTTGATTTCCATTGAAAAAATACAAAATTTGTGTTCAAATTCAAGCTTTGAATGTGTACTTTCTAAAACATTTAGGCCACGTCTAAAAATTCCTAACCATTCAAAAGTTATCTTAGGAACGGTTACCGAATATGAGTTTTCAACAAATTTTCAAATCGATTGAAGCTCTGAATAACTTGCTGCGAAAGTATTTTTTACCCAGAATTTCATTTCGAGATGATTGATCCTGCGATAAAAGAAATATATTTCCAAGTCAAATTCATGAGCGAAACGTTTGACTTCCATTTTTACTCCCTTCAATCGGCAAATAATTGGAATCCATAATTCGAGTAACAGGGTGAGACATATTGAAACGACAATAACTCTCTTGATTTCCATTGTCAAAATACAAAATTTGTGTTCAAATTCAAGCTCAAAATGTGTACTTTCTAAAACTTTCAGGCAGCGTCAAAAATTCCTAACCGTTTAAAAGTTAACTTCGAAACGGTTACTGAACATGAGTTTTCAACACATTTTCAAGTCGATTAACGCTCTGAATAACTTGCAGCGAAAGTATTTTTTACCCACAACTTCATTTCGAGATGATTGATCCCGAGATATATGAAAAACATTTCCAAGCCAAATTCGTGAGCAACAAGTTTGACTTCCATTTTTACTCCCTTCAATCGGCACATAATTGGAATCCGTAATTCGAGTAACAGGGTGAGACATATTGAAACGACAATAACTCTCTTGATTTCCATTGTCAAAATACAAAATTTGTGTTCAAATTCAAGCTCAAAATGTGTACTTTCTAAAACTTTCAGGCAGCGTCAAAAATTCCTAACCGTTTAAAAGTTAACTTCGTAACGGTTACTGAGCATGAGTTTTCAACACATTTTGAAGTCGATTAACGCTCTGAATAACTTGCAGCGAAAGTATTTTTTACCCAAAACTTCATTTCGAGATGATTGATCCCGAGATATATGAAAAACATTTCCAAGCGAAATTCCTGAGCAACAAGTTTGACTTCCATTATTACTCCCTCCTATCAGCACATAATTGGAATCCGTAATTCGTGTAAAACAGTGAAACATATTGAAACGACAATAACTCTCTTGATTTCCAGTCAACAAATACAAATTTAGTGTTGAAATTCAAGCCCAGAATGTGCACTTTCTAAAACGTTAATGCCACGTCTAAAAAATCCTAACCGTTCAAAAGTTGTCTTCGAAACGGTTACCGAATATGAGTTTTCCACACATTTTCAAATCGATTGACGCTCTGAATAACTTGCAGAGAAAGTATTTTTTACCCAAAAATTTAGTTCGAGATAATTGATCCCGAGACATAAGAAAAATATTTCCACGCCAAATTCGTGAGCGACACGTTTGACTTCCATTATTACTCCCTCCTATTGGCACATAATTGGAATCCATAATTCGGGTAACAGGGTGAGACATATTGAAATGACAATGACTCTCTTGATTTCCATTGAAAAATTACAAATTTTGAATTCAAATTCAAGCTCAGAATGTGTACTTTCTAAAACATTAAGGCCCCGTCTAAAAATTCCTAACCGTTCAAAAGTTCTCTTTAAAACGGTTTCCGAAGATGAGTTTTCAACACATTTTCAAATCGATTAACACTCTGAATAACTTGCAGCGAAAGTATTTTTTACCCAAAACTTCATGTCGAGATGATTCATCCCGAGATATAAGAAAAATATTTCCAAGCCAAATTCATGAGCAAAATGTTTGACTTCCATTTTTACTCCCTCCTATTGGCACATAATTGGAATCTGTATTTCGGGTAAAACGGTAAGACATTTTGAAACGACAATAACTCTTTCGATTTCCAGTGAAAAAATACAAAATTTGTATTAGTATTTAAGCTCAGAGCGTGTACTTTCTGAAACATTCAGGTCATGTGTAAAAATTCCTTACCGTTCAAAAGTTATCTACGAGACGGTTACCAAAGATGAGTTTTCAATACATTTTGAAATCGATTAACGCTCGTGAATAACATTCAGCCAAAGTATTTTTTTACCCAAAACTTGAATTCGAGATGATTGATCTTGAGATATAAGAAAAATATTTCCAAGCCAAATTCGTGAGCGAAATGTTTGACTACCATTTTTACTCCCTCCTATCGGCACATAATTGGAATCTGTATTTCGGGTAACACGGTGAGACATTTTGAAACGACAATAACACTCTTGATTTCCATTGAAAAAATAAAAAATTTGTGTTGAAATTCAAGCTCAAAATGTGCACTTTCTAAAACATTCGGGCCGCGTCTAAAAATTCCTAACCGTTTAAAAGTTCTCTTCTAGAAGGTCACTGAAGATGAGTTTTCTACACATTTTCAAATCGATTAACGCTCTTGAATAACTTGCAGCCAAAATATTTTTTACCCAAAACTTCATTTCGAGGTGATTGATCCCGTGATATAAGAAAAATATTTCCAAGCCTAATTCGTGAGTGAAACGTTTCACTTCCGTTTTTAATCCCTCCTTTCGGCACATAATTGGAATCTGTAATTCGGGTAACACGGTGAGATGTTTTGAAACAAAAATAACTCTCTTGATTTACGTTGAAAAAATACAAAATTTGTGTTCACATTCAAGCTCAGAATGTATAATTTCTAAAACATGAAGGCCGCGTCTAAAAATTCCTAACCGTTGAAATGTTATCTTCCAAACGGTTACCGATGTTGAGTTTTCAACACATTTTCAAATCGATTAACGTTCTGAGTAACTTGCAGCCAAAGCTTTTTTTACCCAAAACATCATTTCGAGATGATTGATCCCGAGATATTAGAAAAACATTTTCAAGCCAAATTCGTGAGCGACACGTCTGACTTCCATTTTTACTCCCTCCTATCGGCACATAATTGGAATCCGTAATTTGGGTAACACTGTGAGACATATTGAAACGACAGCAACTCTTTTGATTTCCTGTCAAAATATACAAATTTTGGGTTCAATATTCAAGCTCAGAATGTGCACTTTCTAAAACATTATGGCTGCGTCTAAAAATTCCTAACCGTTCAAAAGTTATCTTCGAGACGATTACCGAAGATGAGTTTTCAACACATTTTCAAATCGATAAATGCTCTGAATAACTTACAGCGACAGTACTTTTTACCCAAAACTTCATTTCGAGATGATTGATCCCAAGATATAAGAAAAATATTTCCAAGCCAAATTCGTGAGCGCATTTAAATTCCATTTTTACTCCCTCATATCGGCACATAATTGGAATCTGTAATTCGGGTAACACGGTGAGACGTTTTGAAACAAAAATAACTCTCTTGATTTGCGTTGAAAAAATAAAAATTTGTGTTCACATTCAAGCTCAAAATGTATACTTTCTAAAACATGGAGGCCGCGTCTAAAAATTCCTAACCGTTGAAATGTTATCTTCCAAACGGTTACCGATGTTGAGTTTTCATCACATTTTCAAATCGATTAACGTTCTGAGTAACTTGCAGCGAAAGACTTTTTTACCCAAAACATCATTTCGAGATGATTGATCCCGAGATATAAGATAAAAATTTTCAAGCCAAATTCGTGAGCGACACGTCTGACTTCCATTTTTACTCCCTCCTATCGGCACATAATTGGAATCCGTAATTTGGGTAACATTGTGAGACATATTGAAATGACAGCAACTCTTTTGATTTCCTGTCAAAAAATAAAAATTTTGTGTTCAAATTCAAGCTCAGAATGTGCACTTTCTAAAACATTATGGCCGCGTTTAAAAATTCCTAACCGTTCAAAAGTTCTCTTCGAGACGATTACCGAAGATGAGTTTTCAACACATTTTCAAATCGATAAACGCTCTGAATAACTTACAGCGACAGTATTTTTTACCCAAAACTTCATTTCCAGATGATTGATCCCGAGATATAAGAAAAATATTTCCAAGCCAAATTCGTGAGCGCATTTAAATTCCATTTTTACTCCCTCTTATCGGCACATAATTGGAATCTGTAATTCGGGTAACACGGTGAGACGTTTTGAAACAAAAATAACTCTCCTGATTTGCGTTGAAAAAATAAAAAATTTGTATTCACATTCAAGCTCAGAATGTATACTTTCTAAAAGATGAAGGCTGCGTCTAAAAATTCCTAACCGTTGAAATGTTATCTTCCAAACGGTTACCGATGTTGAGTTTTCAACACATTTTCAAATCGATTAACGTTCTGAGTAACTTGCAGCGAAAGCATTTTTTACCCAAGACACCATTTCGAGATGATTGATCCTGAGATATAAGAGAAACATTTTCAAGCCAAATTCGTGAGCGACACGTTTGACTTCCATTTTTACCCCCTCCTATCGGCACATAATTGGAATCCGTAATTCGGGTAACACTGTGAGACATATTGAAACGACAGCAACTCTTTTGAGTTCCTGTCAAAAAATACAAATTTTGTGTTCAAATTCAAGCTCAGAATGTGCACTTTCTAAAACATTATGGCCGCGTCTAAAAATTCCTAACCGTTCAAAAGTTATCTTCGAGACGATTACCGAAGATGAGTTTTCAACACATTTTCAAATCGATAAACGCTCTGAATAACTTACAGTGACAGTATTTTTTACCCAAAACTTCATTTCGAGATTATTGATCCCGTGATATAAGAAAAATATATCCAAGCCAAATTCGTGAGCGCGTTTAAATTCCATTTTTACTCCCTCCTATCGGCACGTAATTGGAATCCGTAATTCGGGTAACATAGTGAGACATATTGAAATGAAAATGACTTATTTGGTTTCTTGTCAAAAAATACAAATTTTGTGTTCGAATTTAGGCTCAAAATGTGCACTTTCTAAAACATTATGGCCACGTCTAAGAATTCCTAACCGTTCAAAAGTTATCTTCGAGACGATTACCGAAGATGAGTTTTCAACACTTTTTCAAATTGATTAACCCTCTGAATAACTTGTAGCGAAAGTATTTTTACCCAAAACTTCATTTCGAGATGATTGAGCCCTAGATATCAGAAAAATATTTTCAAGCCAAATTCGTGAGCGACACGTTTGACTTACATTTTTACTCCCTCCAATCGGCACATAATTGGAATTCGTAATTCGGGTAACCCAGTGGGACATCTTGAACTGACAATAACTCTCTTGATTTCCAGTGAAAAAATACAAAATTTGTATTCGTATTCAAGCTCAAAGTGTGTACTTTCTGAAACATTCAGGTCATGTGTAAAAATTCCTTACTGTTCAAAAGTTATCTTCGAGACGGTTACCGAAGATGAGTTTTCAATACATTTTGAAATCGATTAACGCTCGTGAATAACATTCAGCCAAAGTATTTTTTTCCCAAAACTTGAATTCGAGATGATTGATCCTAAGATATAAGAAAAATATTTGCAAGATAAATTATTGAGCGAAATGTTTGACTTCCATTTTTACTCCCTCCTATCGGCACATAATTGGAATCTGTATTTCTGGTAACACGGTGAGACATTTTGAAACGACAATAACTCTCTTGATTTTCATTGAAAAAATAAAAAATTTGTGTTCAAATTCAAGCTCAGAATGTGTACTTTCTAAAACATTTGGGCCGCGTCTAAAAATACCTAACCGTTCAAAAGTTATCTTCGAGAAGGTCACCGAAGATGAGTTTTCAACAGATTTTCAAATCGATTAACGCTCTTGAATGACTTGCAGCCAAAGTATTTTTTACCCAAAACTTCATTTCGAGGTGATTGATCCCGTGATATAAGAAAAATATTTCCAAGCCAAATTCATAAGCGAAACGTTTGACTTACGTTTTTAATCCCTCCTTTCGGCACATAATTGTAAGCTGTAATTCGGGTAACACGGTGAGACGTTTTGAAACAAAAATAACTCTCTTGATTTGCGTTGAAAAAATACAAAATTTGTGTTCACATTCAAGCTCAGAATGTATACTTTCTAAAACATGAAGGCCGCGTCTAAAAATTCCTAACCGTTGAAATGTTATCTTCCATACGGTTACCGATGTTGAGTTTTCAACACATTTTCAAATCGATTAACGTTCTGAGTAACTTGCAGCGAAAGCATTTTTTACCCAAAACATCATTTCGATATGATTGATCCCAAGATATAAGAAAAACATTTTCAACCCAAATTCGTGAGCGACACGTTTGACTTCCATTTTTACTCCCTCCTATCGGCACATAATTGGAATCCGTAATTCGGGTAACACTGTGAGACATATTGAAACGACAGCAACTCTTTTGAGTTCCTGTCAAAAAATACAAATTTTGTGTTCAAATTCAAGCTCAGAATGTGCACTTTCTAAAACATTATGGCCGCATCTAAAAATTCCTAACCGTTCAAAAGTTATCTTTGAGACGATTACCGAAGATGAGTTTTCAACACATTTTCAAATCGATAAATGCTCTAAATAACTTACAGCGACAGTATTTTTTACCAAAAACTTCATTTCGAGATGATTGATCCCGTGATATAAGAAAAATATTTCCAAGAAAAATTCGTGTGCGCGTTTAAATTCTATTTTTACTCCCTCCTATCGACACGTAATTGGAATCCGTAATTTGGGTAACATGGTGAGACATATTGAAACAAAAATCACTCACTTGGTTTCTTGTCAAAAAATACAAATTTTGTGTTCGAATTTAGGCTCAGAATGTGCACTTTCTAAAACATTATGGCCGCGTCTAGGAATTCCTAACCGTTCAAAAGTTATCTTCGAGACGATTACCGAAGATGAGTTTTCAACACATTTTCAAATCGATTAACGCTCTGAATAACTTGCAGTGAAAGTATTTTTTACCCAAAACTTCATTTCAAGATGATTGATCCCGAGATATCAGAAAAATATTTTCAAGCCAAATTCGTGAGCGACACGTTTGACTTCCATTTTTACTCCCTCCAATCGGCACATAATTGGAATCCGTAATTCGGGTAACCCGGTGAGACATCTTGAACTGACAATAACTCTCTTGATTTCCAGTGAAAAAATACAAAATTTGTATTCGTATTCAAGCTCAGAGTGTGTACTTTCTGAAACATTCAGGTCACGTGTAAAAATTCCTAACCGTTCAAAAGTTATCTTCGAGACAGTTACCGAAGATGAGTTTTCAATACATTTTGAAATCGATTAATGCTCGTGAATAACATTCAGCCAAAGTATTTTTTACCCAAAACTTGAATTCGAGATGATTGATCCCAAGATATAAGAAAAATATTTCCAAGATAAATTATTGAGCGAAACGTTTGACTTCCATTTTTACTCCCTCCTATCGGCACATAATTAGAATCCGTATTTTGGGAAACACGGTGAGACATTTTGAAACGGCGATTACTCTCTTGATTTCCATTGAAAAAATACAAAATTTCTGTTCCAACACAAGCTCAGAATGTGTACTTTCCAAAAAATTTGCGCCGCATCTAAAAATTCCTAACCATTCAAAAGTTATCTTCGAGACGATTATCGAAGATGAGTTTTCAACACATTTTCAAATCGATTAACGCTCGTGAATAACATGCAGCTAAAGTATTTTTTACCCAAAACTTCAATTCGAGATGATTGATCACGAGATAGAAGAAAAATATTTCCAAGCCAAATTCTTAAGCGAAACGTTTGACTTCCATTTTTACTCCCTCCTTTCGACACATAATTTGAATCCGTATTTCGGGTAACACGGTGAGACATTTTGATACGAAAATAACTCTCTTGACTTCCATTGAAAAAATACAAAATTTTGTTCAAATTCAACCTCAGAATGTGTACTTTCTATAACATTTGGGCGACGTATAAAAATTCCTAACCGTTCAAAAGTTATCTTCGAAACGGTTACCGAAGATGAGTTTTCAACACATTCTGAAATCGATTAACGCTCTGAATAACTTGCAGCGAAAGTATTTTTTACCCAAAACTTCAATTCCAGATGACTAAACCCGAGATATAAGAAAAATATTTCCAAGCCAAATTCGTGAGCGACAAGTTTGACTTCCATTTTTACTCCGTCCTATCGGCACATAATTGGAATCCGTAATTCGAGTAATATGGTGAGACATATTGAAACGACAATAACTCTCTTGATTTCCAGTGAAAAAAATATAAAATTTTTATTTATATTCAAGCTTAGAGTGTGTACTTTCCAAAACATTCAGGTCACGTCTGAAAATTCCTTACCGTTCAAAAGTTATCTTCGAGACGGTTACTGAAGATGAGTTTTCAACACATTTTCAAATCGATTGATGCTCGAGAATAACTTGCAACTAAAGTATTTTTTACCCAAAACTCATTTCGACATGATTGATCCTGCGACATAAGAAAAATATTTCGAAGCCAAATTCGTGAGCAAAATGATTGACTTCCATTTTTACTCCCTCCTATCAGCACATAATTGGAATCCGTATTTCGGGTAAGACGGTGAGACATTTTGAAACTACAATAACTCTCTCGATTTCCATTGAAAAAATAAAAATTTGCGTTCAAATTCAATTTCAGAATGTGCACTTTCTAAAACACTCGGGCTGCGTCTAAAAATTCCTAACCATTCAAAAGTTATCTTCAAAACGGTTACCGAAGATGAGTTTTCAACACATTTTCAAATCGATTAACGCTCGTGAATAACTTGCAACCAAAGTATTTTTCACCCAAAACTTCAATTCAAATGATTTATCCTGCGATATAAGAAAAATATTTCCAACCCAAATTCGTGAGCGTAATGTTTGACTTCCATTTTTACTCCCTCCTATCGCCACATAATTGGAATCCATATTTCGAGTAACACAGTGAGACATTTTGAAACGACAAGAACTCTCTTGATTTCTTAAGAAAAAATAAAAAATTTGTGTACAAACTCAAGTTCAGAATGTGTATTTTCTAAAACATTCATGCCGCGTCTAAAAATTCCTAACTGTTCAAAAGTTATCTTCAAAACGGATAACGAAGATGAGTTTTCAACAGATTTTCAAATGGATCAACACTCGTGAATAACTTGCAACCAAAGTATTTTTTTCCCAAAACTTCATTTCGAGATGATTTATCCTGCAATATAAGAAAAATATTTCCATGCCAAATTCGTGAGCGAAACGTTTGACTTCCATTTTTACTCCCTCCCATCGACACATAATTGGAATCCGTATTTCGGGTAACACGGTGAGACAATTTGATACAAAAATAACTCTCTTGATTTCCATTGGAAAAATGCAAAATTTGTGTTCAAATTCAACCTCAGAATGTGTACTATCTAAACCATTCGGGCTGCGTCCAAAAATTCATAACCGTTCAAAAGTTATCATCGAAACGGTTACCGAAGATGAGTTTTCAACAAATTTTGAAATCGATTAACGCTCTGAATAAATTGCAGCGAAAGTATTTTTTACCCAAAACTTCATTTCAAGATTACTGCTCCCAAGATATAAGAAAAATATTTCCAAGCCAAATTCGTGAGCGACACGTTTGACTTCCACTTTTACTCCCTCCTATCGGCACATAATTGGAATCCGTAATTCGAGTAATACGTTGAGACATATTGAAACGAGAATAACTCTTTTGATTTCCAGTGAAAAAATACAAAATTTGCATTCATATTCAAGCTCAGAGTGTGTACTTTCCAAAACATTCCGGTCACGTCTGAAAATTCCTTACCGTTCAAAAGTTATCTTCGAGACGGTTACCGAAGATGAGTTTTCCACACATTTTCAATTCGATTAACGCTCGAGAATAACTTGCAACTAAAGTATTTTTTTCCCAAAACTTCATTTCGAGATGATTGATCCCGCGATATAAGAAAAGTATTCCATGCCAAATTCGTGAGCGAAACGTTTGACTTCCATTTTTACTCCCTCCTATCGGCACATAATTGGAATCCGTTTTTCGGGTAAGACGGTGAGACATTTTGAAACTACAATAACTCTATTGATTTCCATTGAAAAAAATAAAAATTTGCGTTCAAATTCAAGCTCAGAATGTGCACTTTCTAAAACATTCGGGCCACGTCTAAAAATTCCAAACCGTTCAATAGTTATCTTCAAAACGGTTACCGAAGAAGAGTTTTCAACACATTTTGCAATCGATTAACGCTCATGAATAACTTGCAACCAAAGTATTTTTCACCCAAAACTTCAATTCGAGACGATTTATCCTGCGATATAAGAAAAATATTTCCATCCCAAATTTGTCAAAGTAACGTTTCGCTTCCATTTCTACTCCCTCCTATCGGCACATAATTGGAATCCGTATTTCGGGTTACACGGTGAGACATTTTGAGACGACAAGAACTGTCTTGATTTTCGATGAAAAAATATAAAATTTGTGTACAAATTCAAGCTCAGAATGTGTACTTTATAAAATATTCAGGCCGCGTCTAAAAATTCCTAACCGTTCAAAAGTTATCTTCAAAGCGGTTACCGAAGATGAGATTTCAACACATTTGGAAATCGATCAACGCTTGTGAATAACTTGCAGCGAAAGTATTTTTTACCCAAAACTTCATTTCGAGAGGACTGATCCCGAGACATAAGAAAAATATTTCCTAGCCAAATTCGTGAGCGACACATTTGACTTCCATTTTTACTCCATCCTATCGGCACAAAATTGGAATCCGTAATTCGGGTAATACGGTGAGACATATTGAAACAACAATAACTCTCTTGATTTCTAGTGAAAAAATACAAAATTTGCATTCATATTCAAGCTCAGAGTGTGTACTTTCGAAAACATTCAGGTCACGTCTAAAAATTCCTTACCGTTCAAAAGTTATCTTCGAGACGGTTACCGAATATGAGTTTTCAACACATTTTCAATTCGATTGACGCTCGAGAATAACTTGCAGCTAAACTATTTTTTACCGAAAACTTCATTTTGAGATGATTGATCCCACGATATAAGAAAAATATTTCCAAGCCAAATTTGTGAGCGAAACGTTTGACTTCCATTTTTACTCCCTCCTATCGGCATATAATTGGAATCCATATTTCAAGTAAGACGGTGAGACATTTTGAAACCACAATAACTCTCATGATTTCCATTGAAAAAATAAAAATTTGTGTTCAAATTCAAGCTTAGAATGTGTGCTTTCTAAAACTTTTGGGCTGCGTCTGAAAATTCCTAACCGTTCAAAAGTTATCTTCAAAACGGTTACCATAGATGAGTTTTCAACACATTTTCAAATCGATTAACGCTTGTGAATAACTTGCAACCAAAGTATTTTTCACCCAAAACTTCAATTGGAGATGATTTATCCCATGAAATAAGAAAAATATTTCCAACCCAAATTCATGAAAGTAACGTTTGACTTTCATTTTTACTCCCTCCTATCGACACATAATTGGAATCCGTATTTCGGGTAACACGGTGAGACATTTTGATACGAAAATAACTCTCTTGATTTTCATTGAAAAAATATAAAATTTATGTTCAAATTCAACCTCAGAATGTGAACTTTCTAGAACATTCGTGCCACGTCTAAAAATTCCGAACCGTTCAAAAGTTATCTTCGAAAGGGTTACCGAAGATGAGTTTTCAACACATTTTGAAATCGATTAACGCTCTGAATAACTTGCAGCGAAAGTATTTTTTACCCAAAACTTCAATTCGAGATGACTAATCCCGAGATATAAGGAAAATATATCCAAGCCAAATTTGGGAGCGACACGTTTGACTTCCATTTTTACTCCCTCCTATCGGCACATAATTGGAATCCGTAATTCGTGTAATACGGTGTGACATATTGAAACGACAATAACTCTCTTGATTTCTAGTGAAAAAATACAAAATTTATATTCATATTCAAGCTCAGAGTGTGTACTTTCCAAAACATTAAGGTCACGTCTGAAAATTCCTTACCGTTCAAAAGTTATCTTCGAGACGGTTACCGAAGATGAGTTTTCAACACATTTTCAAATCGATTAATGCTCGAGAATAACTTGCGACTAAAGTATTTTTTACCCAAAACATCATTTTGAGATGATTGATCCCGTGACACAAGAAAAATGTTTTGAATTCAAATTCGTGAGCAATACGTTCGACTTCCATTTTTACTCCCGCATCTCGACACATAATTGGAATCTGTATTTCGGGTAAGACGGTGAGACATTTTGGAACTTCAATAACTCTCTTGATTTCCATTGAGAAAATAAAAATTTGCATTCAAATTCAAGCTCAGAATGTGTACTTTCTAAAACATTTGGGCCGCGTCTAAAAATTCCTAACCGTTCAAAAGTTATCTTCAAAACGGTTACTGAAGATGAGTTTTCAACACATTTTCAAATCGATTAACGCTCGTGAATAACTTGCAGCCAAAGTATTTTTTACCGATCACTTTAATTTGAGATGATTGATCCCGAGATATAAGAAAAATATTTCCAAGCCAAATTCGTGAGCGTAACGTTTGACTTCCATTTTTACTCTCTCCTATCGGCACATAATTGGAATCCATATTTCGGGTAACAGGGTGAGACATTTTCAAATAACAAGAACTTTCTTGATTTTCGATGAAAATATACAAAATTTGTGTTCAAATTCAAGCTCAGAATGTGTACGTTCTAAAACATTTGGGCCACGTCTAAAAATTCCTCTCTGTTTAAAAGTTATATTCAAAACGTTTACCGAAGATGACTTTTCAACACATTTTCAAATCGATTAACGCTCGTGAATAACTTGCAACCAAAGTATTTTTTACCCAAAACTTCATTTCTAGATGATTTATCCTGTGATATAAGAAAAATATTTCAAGCCAAATTCATGAGCGAAACGTTTGACTTCCATTTTTACTCCCTCCTGTCGGCACATAATTGGAATCCGTATTTCGGGTAACACGGTGAGACATTTTGAAACGACAATAACTCTCTTGATTTCCATTGAAAAAATTAAAATTTGTTCTCAAATTCATGCTCAGAATGTGTACTTTAGAGAACATTAGGGCCACGTCTAAAAATTCCAAACCGTTCAAAAGTTATCTTCGAGATGATTACCAAAGATGAGTTTTCAACACATTTTCAGATCGATTAACGCTCGTAAATAACTTGCAGCCAAAGTATTTTTTACCGAAAACTTCAATTCGAGATGATTGATCCCGAGATATAAGAAAAATATTTCCACGCCAAATTCGTGGGTGTAACATTTGACTTCCATTTTTACACCTTCCTATCGGCATATAATTGGAATCCATATTTCGGCTAACACAGTGAGACATTTTGAAACGACAATGACTCTCTTGATTTCCATTGTAAAAATTAAAATTTTTGTTCAAATTCAAGTTCAGATTGTGTACTTTCTAAATCAGTCGGGCCACATCTAAAAATTCCTATCCGTTCAAAAGTTATCTTCAAAACGTTTTCCGAAGATGAGTTTTCAACACATTTTCAAATCGATTAACGCTTGTGAATAACTTGCAACCAAAGTATTTTTTACCCAAAACTTCATTTCGTGATGATTTATCCTGTGATATAAGAAAAATATTTCCAAGCCAAATTCGTGAGCGAAACGTTTGACTTCCATTTTTACTCCCTCCTATCGGCACATAATTGGAATCTGTATTTCGGGTAACACGGTGAGACATTTTCAAAGGACAAAAACTCTCTTGATTTCCATTGAAAAAATAAAAATTTGTGTTCAAATTCAAGCTAAGAATGTGTACTTCCTAAAACATTCGGGCCACGTGTAAAAATTCCTAACCGTTCAAAAGTTATCTTCGAGACGGTTACCGAGGATGAATTTTCAGCACGTTTTCAAATCTATTAACGCTCGTGAATAACTTGCAACGAAAGTATTTTTTGCCCAAAACTTCATTTATAGATGATTGATCCAGCGATACAAGAATAATCTTTCCAAGTCAAATTCGTGAGCAAAACGGTTGACTTCGATTTTTACTCTCTCCTATCGGCACATAATTGGAATACGCATTTCGGGTAACACAGTGAGACATATTGAAGCGACGATAACTCTCTTGATTTCCATTGAAAAAATACTAAATTTGTGTCCAAATTAAAGCCCAGAATGTGTACTTTCTAAACCATTTGGGCCGCATCTAAAAATTCCTAACCGTTCAAAAGTTATCTTCGAGATGATTACTGAAGATGAGTTTTCAACACATATTCAAATCGATTAACGCTCGAGAATAACTTGCAGCCAAAGTATTTTTTACCCAAAACTTCAATTCGAGATGATTGATCCCGAGATATAAGAAAAATATTTCCAAGCCAAATTCGTGAGCGAAACGTTTGACT
Organism: Quercus cerris; assembly: GCA_963669245.1. Lineage (NCBI taxonomy): Eukaryota > Viridiplantae > Streptophyta > Magnoliopsida > Fagales > Fagaceae > Quercus > Quercus cerris. Next base: position 77,473,939 of record OY770007.1, read on the forward strand.
TCCATTTTTACTCCCTCCTATCGACACATAATTGGAATCCGTATTTCAGGTAACACGGTGAGATAATTTGATACGAAAATAACTCTCTTGATTTCCATTGAAAAAATGCAAAATTTGTGTTCAAATTCAACCTCAGAATGTGTACTTTCTAAAACATTCGGGCCGCGTCTAAAAATTCCTAACCGTTCAAAAGTTATCTTCGAAACGGTTACTGAAGATGAGTTTTCAACACATTTTGAAATCGATTAACGATCTGTATAAATTGCAGCGAAAGTATTTTTTACCCAAAACTTCATTTCGAGATGACTAATCCCGAGATAAATGAAAAATATTTCCAAGCCAAATTCGTGAGCGAGACGTTTGACTTCCATTTTTACTCTCTCCTATCGGCACATAATTGGAATCAATAATTCGAGTAATACGGTGAGACATATTGAAACGACAATAACACTCTTGATTTCCAGTGAAAAAATACAAGATTTGCATTGATATTCAAGCTCAGAGTGTGTACATTCCAAAACATTGAAGTCACGTCTGAAAATTCCTTACCGTTCAAAAGTTATCTTCAAGACGGTTACCGAAGATGAGATTTCCACACATTTTCAGATCGATTAACGCTCGAGAATAACTTGCAACAAAAGTATTTTTTACCCAAAACTTCATTTCGAGATGATTGATCCCGCGATATAAGAAAAATATTTCCAAGCCAAATTCATGAGCGAAACGTTTGACTTCCATTTTTATTCCCTCCTATCGGCAGATAATTGGAATCCGTATTTCGGGTAAGACGGTGAGACATTTTGAAACTACAATAACTCTCTTGATTCCCGTTGAAAAAATAAAAATTTGCGTTCAAATTCAAGCTCAAAATGTGTACTTTCTAAAACATTCGGGCCGCCTCTAAAAATTCCTAACCGTTCAAAAGTTATCTTCAAAACGGTCATTTTCAAATCGATTAACACTCGTTAACAACTTGCAACCAAAGTATTTTGCACCCAAAACTTCAATTCGAGATGATTTATCCTGTGATATAAGAAAAATATTTCCAACCCAAATTCATGAAAGTAACGTTTGACTTCCATTTTTACACCCTCCTACCGGCACATAATTGGAATCCGTATTTCGGGTAACACAGTGAGACATTTTGAAACGACAAGAACTCTCTTGATTTCCGATGAAAAAATATAAAATTTGTGTACAAATTCAAGCTCAGAATGTGCACTTTCTAAAATATTTGGGCCGCGTCTAAAAATTCCTAACCGTTCAAAAGTTATCTTCAAAATAGTTACCAAAGATGAGATTTCAACACATTTGGAAATCGATCAACGCTCGGGAATAACTTGCGGCGAAAGTATTATTTACCCAAAATTTCATTTCGAGATGACTGATCCCGAGACATAAGTAAAATATTTCCTAGCGAAATTCGTGAGCGACACGTCTGACTTCCATTTATACTCCCCCCTATCGGCACATAATTGGAATCCGTAATTCGGGTAAAACGGTGAAATGACAATAACTCTCTTGATTTCCAGTGAAAAAATACAAAATTTGTATTCATATTCAAGCTCAGGTGTATACTTTCTAAAACATTCAGGTCACATCTAAAAATTCCTTAACACGGTGAGACATTTTGAAACGACAAGAACTCTCTTGATTTCCGATGAAAAAATATAAAATTTGTGTACAACTTCAAGCTCAGAATGTGCACTTTCTAAAATATTTGGGCCACGTCTAAAAATTCCAAACCGTTCAAAAGTTATCTTCAAAACAGTTACCGAAGATAAGATTTCGACACATTTGGAAATCGATCAACGCTCGGGAATAACTTGCGGGGAAAGTATTATTTACCCAAAACTTCATTTCGAGATGACTGATCCCGAGACATAAGTAAAATATTTCCTAGCAAAATTCGTGAGCGACACGTCTGACTTCCATTTATACTCCCCCCTATCGGCACATAATTGGAATCCGTAATTCGGGTAAAACGGTGAAATGACAATAACTCTCTTGATTTCCAGTGAAAAAATACAAAATTTGTATTCTTATTCAAGCTCAGGGTGTATACTTTCTAAAACATTCAGGTCACATCTAAAAATTCCTTACCGTTCAAAAGTTATGTTCGAGACGGTTACCGAAGATGAGTTTTCAACACATTTTCAAATCGATTAACGCTCAAGAATAACTTGCAACTAAAGTATTTTTTACCCAAAACTTCATTTCGAGATGATTGATCCCGCGATATATGAAAAATATTTCCAAGCCAAATTCATGAGCGAAACGTTTGACTTCCATTTTTACTCCCTCCTGGCGCCACATAATTGGAATCCGCATTTCAGGTAACACGGTGATATATTTTGAAACGACGATAACTCTCTTGATTTCCATTGAAGAAATACAAAATTTGTGGCCAAATTTAAGCTCAGAATGTGTACTTTCTAAAATATTCGTGCCTCGTCTAAAAATTCCTAACCGTTCAAAAGTTATCTTCGAGACGATTACCGAAGATGAGTTTTCAACGCATTTTCAAATCGATTAACGCTCGGGAATAACTTGCTGCCAAAGTATTTTTTACCTAAAACTTCAATTCGAGATGATTGATCCCGAGATAGAAGAATAATATTTCCAAGCCAAATTCTTGAGCGAAACGTTTGACTTCCATTTTTACTCCCTCCTATCGGCACATAATTGGAATCAATAATTCGAGTAATACGGTGAGACATATTGAAACGACAATAACACTCTTGATTTCCAGTGAAAAAATACAAGATTTGCATTGATATTCAAGCTCAGAGTGTGTACATTCCAAAACATTCAGGTCACGTTTGAAAATTCCTTATCGTTCAAAAGTTATCTTCAAGACGGTTACCGAAGATGAGATTTCCGCACATTTTCAGATCGATTAACGCTCGAGAATAACTTGCAACAAAAGAATTTTTTACCCAAAACTTCATTTCGAGATGATTGATCCCGCGATATAAGAAAAATATTTCCAAGCCAAATTCATGAGCGAAACGTTTGACTTCCATTTTTATTCACTCCTATCGGCAGATAATTGGAATCCGTATTTCGGGTAAGACGGTGAGACATTTTGAAACTACAATAACTCTCTTGATTTCCGTTGAAAAAATAAAAATTTGCGTTCAAATTCAAGCTCAGAATGTGTACTTTCTAAAACATTCGGGCCGCCTCTAAAAATTCCTAACCGTTCAAAAGTTATCTTCAAAACGGTCATTTTCAAATCGATTAACACTCGTTAACAACTTGCAACCAAAGTATTTTGCACCCAAAACTTCAATTCGAGATGATTTATCCTGTGATATAAGAAAAATATTTCCAACCCAAATTCATGAAAGTAACGTTTGACTTCCATTTTTACACCCTCCTACCGGCACATAATTGGAATCCGTATTTCGGGTAACACGGTGAGACATTTTGAAACGACAAGAACTCTCTTGATTTCCGATGAAACAATATAAAAATTTTGTACAAATTCAAGCTCAGAATGTGCACTTTCTAAAATATTTGGGCCGCGTCTAAAAATTCCTAACCGTTCAAAAGTTATCTTCAAAATAGTTACCGAAGATGAGATTTCAACACATTTGGAAATCGATCAATGCTCGGGAATAACTTGCGGCGAAAGTATTATTTACCCAAAATTTCATTTCGAGATGACTGATCCCGAGACATAAGTAAAATATTTCCTAGCAAAATTCGTGAGCGACACGTCTGACTTCCATTTATACTCCCCCCTATCGGCACATAATTGGAATCCGTAATTCGGGTAAAACGGTGAAATGACAATAACTCTCTTGATTTCCAGTGAAAAAATACAAAATTTGTATTCATATTCAAGCTCAGGGTGTATACTTTCTAAAACATTCAGGTCACATCTAAAAATTCCTCAACACGGTGAGACATTTTGAAACGACAAGAACTCTCTTGATTTCCGATGAAAAAATATAAAATTTGTGTACAAATTCAAGCTCAGAATGTGCACTTTCTAAAATATTTGGGCCACGTCTAAAAATTCCTAACCGTTCAAAAGTTATCTTCAAAACAGTTACCGAAGATGAGATTTCGACACATTTGGAAATCGATCAACGCTCGGGAATAACTTGCAGGGAAAGTATTATTTACCCAAAACTTCATTTCGAGATGACTGATCCCGAGACATAAGTAAAATATTTCCTAGCAAAATTCGTGAGCGACACGTCTGACTTCCATTTATACTCCCCCCTATCGGCACATAATTGGAATCCGTAATTCGGGTAAAACGATGAAATGACAATAACTCTCTTGATTTCCAGTGAAAAAATACAAAATTTGTATTCTTATTCAAGCTCAGGGTGTATACTTTCTAAAACATTCAGGTCACATCTAAAAATTCCTTACCGTTCAAAAGTTATCTTCGAGACGGTTACCGAAGATGAGTTTTCAACACATTTTCAAATCGATTAACGCTCAAGAATAACTTGCAACTAAAGTATTTTTTACCCAAAACTTCATTTCGAGATGATTGATCCTGCGATATATGAAAAATATTTCCAAGCCAAATTCGTGAGCGAAACGTTTGACTTCCATTTTTACTCCCTCCTGGCGCCACATAATTGGAATCCGCATTTCAGGTAACACGGTGATATATTTTGAAACGACGATAACTCTCTTGATTTCCATTGAAGAAATACAAAATTTGTGGCCAAATTTAAGCGCAGAATGTGTACTTTCTAAAATATTCGTGCCTCGTCTAAAAATTCCTAACCGTTCAAAAGTTATCTTCGAGACGATTACCGAAGATGAGTTTTCAACACATTTTCAAATCGATTAACGCTCGGGAATAACTTGCTGCCAAAGTATTTTTTACCCAAAACTTCAATTCGAGATGATTGATCCCGAGATAGAAGAATAATATTTCCAAGCCAAATTCTTGAGCGAAACGTTTGACTTCCATTTTTACTCCCTCCTATCGGCACATAATTGGAATCCGTATTTCGGGTAACACGGTGAGACATTTTGATACGAAAATAACTCTCTTGATTTCCACTGAAAAAAGACAAAATTTGTGTTCAAATTCAACCTAAGAACGTGTACTTTCTAGAACATTCGGGCCACGTCTAAAAATTCCTAACCGTTCAAAAGTTATCTTCGAAACGGTTACCGAAGATGAGTTTTCAACACATTTTGAAATCAATTAACGCTCTGAATAACTTGCAGCGAAAGTATTTTTTACCCAAAACTTCAATTCGAGATGACTAATCCCGAGATGTAAAAAAAATATTTCGAAGCCAAATTCGTCAGCGACACGTTTGACTTCCATTTTTACTCCCTCCTATCGGCACATAATTGGAATCCATAATTCGAGTAATACGGTGCGACATATTGAAATGACAATAACTCTCTTGATTTCTAGTGAAAAAATACAGAATTTGTATTCATATTCAAGCTTAGAGTGTGTACTTTCCAAAACATTCAGGTCGCCTCTGAAAATTCCTTACCATTCAAAAGTTATCTTCGAGGCGGTTACTGAAAATGAGTTTTCAACACATTTTAAAATCGATTATCGCTCAAGAATAACTTGCAACTAAAGTATTTTTTACCCAAAAATTCAATTCGAGATGACTAATCCCGAGATATAAAAAAAATATTTCGAAGCCAAATTCGTCAGCGACACGTTTGACTTCCATTTTTACTCCCTCCTATCGGCACATAATTGGAATCCATAATTCGAGTAATACGGTGAGACATATTGAAACGACAATAACTCTCTTGATTTCCAGTGAAAAAATACAGAATTTGTGTTCATATTCAAGCTTAGAGTGTGTACTTTCCAAAACATTCAGGTCACCTCTGAAAATTCCTTACCATTCAAAAGTTATCTTCGAGGCGGTTACTGAAAATGAGTTTTCAACACATTTTAAAATCGATTATCGCTCAAGAATAACTTGCAACTAAAGTATTTTTTTACCCAAAACTACATTTCGAGATGACTGATCCCGTGACACAAGAAAAATATTTCGAAGCCAAATTTGTGAGCAAAACGTTTGACTTCCATTTTTACTCCCTCCTATCGGCACATAATTGGAATCCGTATCTCGGGTAAGACGGTGAGACATTTTGAAACTACAATAACTCCCTTGATTTCCATTGAAAAAATAAAAATTTACGTTCAAATTCAAGCTCAGAATGTGTACTTTCTAAAACATTCGGGCCACGTCTAAACATTCCTAACTGTTCAAAAGTTATCTTCGAGACGATTACCGAAGATGAGTTTTCAGCACATTTTTAGATCGATTAACGCTCGTGAATAACTTGCAGCCAAAGTACTTTGTACCGAAAACTTCAATTAGAGATGATTGATCCCGAGAGATAAAAAAAATATTTCAAAGCCAAATTCGTGAGCGTAACGTTTGACTTCCATTTTTACACCCTCCTATCGGCATATAATTGGAATCCGTATTTTGGGTAACACGGTGAGACATTTTGAAACAACAAGAACTCTCTTGATTTTCGATGAAAATATACAAAATCTGTGTTCAAAATCAAGCTGAGAATCTGTACTTTCTAAAACATTCGGGCCACGTCTAAAAATTCCTAACCGTTCAAAAGTTATCTTCAAAACGGTTACTGAAGATGAGTTTTCAACACATTTTCAAATCGATTAACGCTCGTGAATAACTTGCAACCAAAGTATTTTTTACCCAAAACTTCATTTCCAGATAATTTATCCTATGATATAAGAAAAATATTTCCAAGCCAAATTCGTGAGCGAAAAGTTTGACTTTCATTTTTAGTCCCTCCTATCGTCATAAAATTGGAATCCGTATTTCAGGTAACACGGTGAGACATTTTCAAACGACAATAACTCTCTTGATTTCCATTGAAATAATAAAAATTTGCGTTCAAATTCAAGCTCAGAATGTGTACTTTCTAGAACATTCGGGCCGCGTTTAAAAATTCCTAACCGTTCAAAAGTTATCTTCGAAACGGTTACCGAGGATGAGTTTTCACCGCATTTTCAATTCTATTAACACTTGTGAATAACTTGCAATGAAAGTGTTTTTTGCCCAAAAATTCATTTCGAGATGATTGATCCTACAATATAAGAAAAATATTTCCAAGCCAAATTCGTGAGCGAAACGGTTGATTTCCATTTTTACTCCCTCCTATCGGCACATAAATGGAATCCGTAATTTGGGTAAGACGGTGAGACATTTTGAAACGACAATCACTCTCCTGATATGCATTGAAAAAATAAAAAATTTGTGTTCAAATTCAAGCTCAAAATGTGCACTTTCTAAAACATCTAGGCCGAGTGCAAAAATTCCCAACCATTCAAAATTTATCTTCAAAACGGTTGCCAATGTTAAGTTTTCAACACATTTTCAAATCGACTAACGCTCTGAATAACTTGCAGTGAAAGTATTTTTTGCCCAAAACTTCATTTCGAGATGATTAATCCTGAGATATAGGAAAAATATTTTCAAGCCAAATTCGTGAGCGACACGTTTGACTTCCATTTTTACAGCCTCCTATCGGCACAAAATTGGAATCCGTAATTCGGGTAACGTAGTGAGACATTTTCAAAGGACAATAACACTCTTGATATGCATTTTAAAAATACAAAATTTATGTTCAAATTCAAGCTCAGACTGTGCACTTTCTAAAACATTCAGGCCAAGTCTAAAAATTACTTACCGTTCAAAAGTTATCTTCGAAACGGATACCGAAGTTGAGTTTTCAACACATTTTCAAATCGATTAACACTCTGAATAACTTGCAGCGAAAGTATTTTTTCCCCAAAACAGCATTTCAAGATGATTAATCCCGAGATATAAGAAAAATATTTTCAAGCCAAATTCGAGAGCGACACGTTTGACTTCCATTTTTACTCCCTCCTACTGGCACATAATTGGAGTCCGAAATTCGGGTAACACGGTGAGACATATTGAAACGACAATAACTCTCTTGAGTTTCAGTGAAAAATTACAAAATTTGTGTTCAAACTCAAGCTCAGAATGTGCACTTTCTAAAACATTCAGGCCGCGTCCAAAAATTCCTAACCGTTCAAAAGTTATCTTCAAAACGGTTACCGAAGATGTGTTTTCAACACATTTTCGGATCGATTAACGCTCGGGAATAAATTGCAGCCAAAGTATTTTTTACCCAAAACTTCAATTCGAGATGATTGATCCCGAGATATAAGAAAAATATTTCCAAGCCAAATTCGTGAGCAACACGTTTGACTTCCATTTTTACTCCCTCCTATCGGCACATAATTGGAATCTGTAATTCGAGTAATACGGTGAGGCATATTGAAACGAAAATAACTCTCTTGATTTCCAATGAAGAATACAAAATTTGCATTCATATTCAAGCTCAGAGTGTGTACTTTCTAAAACATTCAGGTCACGTCTAAAGATTCCTTACCGTTCAAAAGTTATCTTCGAGACGGTTACCGAAGACGAGTTTTCAACACATTTTCAATTCGATTAACGCTCGGGAATAACTTGCAACTAAAGTATTTTTTACACAAAACAACATTTCGAGATGACGGATCCCGTGACACAAGAAAAATACTTCGAAGCCAAATTCGTGAGCGAAACGTTTGAGTTCCGTTTTTACTCCCTCCTATCGACACATAATTGGAATCCGTATCTCGGGTAAGACGGTGAGACATTTTGAAACTACAATCACTCCCTTGATTTCCATTGAAAAAATAAAAATTTGCGTTCAAATTCAAGCTCAGAATGTGTACTTTGTAAAACATTCGGGCCGCGTCTAAACATTCCTAACCGTTCCAAAGTTATCTTCGAGACGATTACCGAAGATGAGTTTTCAACACATTTTCAGATCGATTAACGCTCGTGAATAACTTGCAGCCAAAGTACTTTTTACCGAAAACTTCATTTTGAGATGATTGATCCCGAGAGATAAAAAAAATATTTCAAAGCCAAATTCGTGAGCGTAACGTTTGACTTCCATTTTTACACCCTCCTATCGGCATATAATTGGAATCCGTATTTCGGGTAACACGGTGAGACATTTTGAAACAACAAGAACTCTCTTGATTTTTGATGAAAATATGCAAAATTTGTGTTCAAAATCAAGCTGAGAATCTGTACTTTCTAAAACATTCGGGCCACGTCTAAAAATTCCTAACCGTTCAAAAGTTATCTTCAAAACGGTTACTGAAGATGAGTTTTCAACACATTTTCAAATCAATTAACACTCATGAATAACTTGCAACCAAAGTATTTTTTACCCAAAACTTCATTTCCAGATGAATTATCCTATGATATAAGAAAAATATTTCCAAGCCAAATTCGTGAGCGAAAAGTTTGACTTTCATTTTTACTCCTTCCGATCGTCACAAAATTGGAATCCGTATTTCAGGTAACACGGTGAGACATTTTCAAACGACAATAACTCTCTTGATTTCAATTGAAAAAATAAAAACTTGCATTCAAATTCAAGCTCAGAATGTGTACTTTCTAAAACATTCGGGCCGCGTATAAAAATTCCTAACCGTTCAAAAGTTATCTTCGAGACGGTTACCGGGGATGAGTTTTCAGCGCATTTTCAATTCTATTAACACTCGTGAATAACTTTCAATGAAAGTGTTTTTTGCCCAAAAATTCATTTCGAGATGATTGATCCCACAATATAAGAAAAATATTTCCAAGCCAAATTCGTGAGCGAAACGGTTGACTTCCATTTTTACTCCCTCCTATCGGCACATAAATGGAATCCGTAATTTGGGTAAGACGGTGAGACATTTTGAAACGACAATAACTCTCCTGATATGCATTGAAAAACTACAAAATTTATGTTCAAATTCAAGCTCAGAATGTGCACTTTCTAAAACATCTAGGCCGAGTGCAAAAATTCCCAACCATTCAAAATTTATCTTCAAAACGATTGCCAAAGTTAAGTTTTCAACACATTTTCAAATTGACTAACGCTCTGAATAACTTGCAGTGAAAGTATTTTTTGCCCAAAACTTCATTTCGAGATGATTAATCCTGAGATATAGGAAAAATATTTTCAAGCCAAATTCGTGAGTGACACGTTTGACTTCCATTTTTACACCCTCCTATCGGCACAAAATTGGAATCCGTAATTCAGGTAACACAGTGAGACATTTTCAAAGGACAATAACACTCCTGATATGCATTTTAAAAATACAAAATTTATGTTCAAATTCAAGCTCAGACTGTGCACTTTCTAAAACATTCAGGCCAAGTCTAAAAATTACTTACCGTTCAAAAGTTATCTTCGAAATGGATACCGAAGTTGAGTTTTCAACACATTTTCAAATCGACTAACGCTCTGAATAACTTGCAGCGAAAGTATTTTTTCCCCAAAACAACATTTCGAGATGATTAATCCCGAGATATAAGAAAAATATTTTCAAGCCAAATTCGAGAGCGACACGTTTGACTTCCATTTCTACTCCCTTCTACTGGCACATAATTGGAATCTGAAATTCGGGTAACACGGTGAGACATATTGAAACGACAATAACTCTCTTGAGTTTCAGTGAAAAATTACAAAATTTGTGTTCAAATTCAAGCTCAGAATGTGCACTTTCTAAAACATTCAGGCCGCGTCCAAAAATTCCTAACCGTTCAAAAGTTATCTTCAAAACGGTTACCGAAGATGTGTTTTCAACACATTTTCGGATCGATTAACGCTCGGGAATAAATTGCAGCCAAAGTATTTTTTACCCAAAACATCAGTTCGAGATGATTGATCCCGAGATATAAGAAAAATATTTCCAAGCCAAATTCGTGAGCAACACGTTTGACTTCCATTTTTACTCCCTCCTATCTGCACATAATTGGAATCCGTAATTCGAGTAATACGATGAGGCATATTGAAACGAAAATAACTCTCTTGATTTCCAATGAAGAATAAAAAATTTGCATTCATATTCAAGCTCAGAGTGTGTACTTTCTAAAACATTCAGGTCACGTCTAAAGATTCCTTACCGTTCAAAAGTTATCTTCGAGACGGTTACCAAAGACGAGTTTTCAACACATTTTCAATTCGATTAACGCTCGGGAATAACTTGCAACTAAAGTATTTTTTACCCAAAACTACATTTCGAGATGACTGATCCCGTGACACAAGAAAAATACTTCGAAGCCAAATTCGTGAGCGAAACGTTTCAGTTCCATTTTTACTCCCTCCTATCGACACATAATTGGAATCCGTATCTCGGGTAAGACGGTGAGACATTTTGAAATGATTTCCATTGAAAAAATAAAAATTTACGTTCAAATTCAAGCTCAGAATGTGTACTTTCTAAAACATTCGGGCCGCGTCTAAACATTCCTAACCGTTCAAAAGTTATCTTCGAGACGATTACCGAAGATGAGTTTTCAACACATTTTCAGATCGATTAACGCTCGTGAATAACTTGCAGCCAAAGTACTTTTTACCGAAAACTTCATTTCGAGATGATTGATCCCGAGACATAAAAAAAATATTTCAAAGCCAAATTCGTGAGCGTAACGTTTGACTTCCTTTTTTACACCCTCCTATCGGCATATAATTGGAATCCGTATTTCGGGTAACACGGTGAGACATTTTGAAACAACAAGAACTCTCTCGATTTTCGATGAAAATATGCAAAATTTGTGTTCAAAATCAAGCTGAGAATCTGTACTTTCTAAAACATTTGGGCCATGTCTAAAAATTCCTAACCGTTCAAAAGTTATCTCCAAAACGGTTACTGAAGATGAGTTTTCAACACACTTTCAAATCGATTAACGCTCGTGAATAACTTGCAACCAAAGTACTTTTTACCCAAAACTTCATTTCCAGATGATTTATCCTATGATATTAGAAAAATATTTCCAAGCCAAATTCGTGAGCGAAAAGTTTGACTTTCATTTTTACTCCTTCCTATCGTCACAAAATTGGAATCCGTATTTCAGGTAACACGGTGAGACATTTTCAAACGATAATAACTCTCTTGATTTCAATTGAAAAAATAAAAACTTGCGTTCAAAGTCAAGCTCAGAATGCGTACTTTCTAAAACATTCGGGCCGCGTCTAAAAATTCCTAACCGTTCAAAAGTTATCTTCGAGACGGTTACCGGGGATGAGGTTTCAGCGCATTTTCAATTCTATTAACACTCGTGAATAACTTGCAATGAAAGTGTTTTTTGCCCAAAACTTCATTTCGAGATGATTGATCCCACAATATAAGAAAAATATTTCCAAGCCAAATTCGTGAGCGAAACGGTTGACTTCCATTTTTACTCCCTCCTATCGGCACATAAATGGAATCCGTAATTTGGGAAAGACGGTGAGACATTTTGAAATGACAATAACTCTCCTGATATGCATTGAAAAAATACAAAATTTGCGTTCTAATTTAACTCAAAATGTGCACTTTCAAAAACATCTAGGCCGAGTGCAAAAATTCCCAACCATTCAAAAGTTATCTTCAAAACGGTTGCCAAAGTTAAGTTTTCAACACATTTTCAAATCGACTAACGCTCTAAATAACTTGCAGTGAAAGTATTTTTTGCCCAAAACTTCATTTCGAGATGATTAATCCTGAGATATAGGAAAAATATTTTCAAGCCAAATTCGTGAGCGACACGTTTGACTTCCATTTATACACCCTTCTATCGGCACGAAATTGGAATCCGTAATTCGGGTAACACGGTGAGACATTTTCAAAGGACAATAACACTCCTGATATGCATTTTAAAAATACAAAATTTATGTTCAAATTCAAGCTCAGACTGTGCACTTTCTAAAACATTCAGGCCAAGTCTAAAAATTCCTTACCGTTCAAAAGTTATCTTCGAAACGGATACCGAAGTTGAGTTTTCAACACATTTTCAAATCGATTAACATTCTGAATAACTTGCAGCGAAAGTATTTTTTCCCCAAAACAACATTTCGAGATGATTAATCCCGAGATATAAGAAAAATATTTTCAAGCCAAATTCGAGAGCAACACATTTGACTTCCATTTTTATTCCTTCCTATCGGCACATAATTGGAATCCGTAATTCGAGTAATACGGTGAGGCATATTGAAACGAAAATAACTCTCTTGATTTCCAATGAAGAATACAAAATTTGCATTCATATTCAAGCTCAGAGTGTGTACTTTCTAAAACATTCAGGTCACGTCTAAAGATTCCTTACCGTTCAAAAGTTATCTTCGAGACGGTTACCGAAGACGAGTTTTCAACACATTTTCAATTCGATTAACGCTCGGGAATAACTTACAACTAAAGTATTTTTTACCCAAAACTACATTTTGAGATGACTGATCACGTGACACAAGAAAAATATTTCGAAGCCAAATTCGTGAGCGAAACGTTTCAGTTCCATTTTTACTCCCTCCTATCGACACATAATTGGAATCCGTATCTCGGGTAAGACGGTGAGACATTTTGAAACTACAATAACTCTCTTCATTTCCATTGAAAAAATAAAAATTTGCGATCAAATTCAAGCTCAGAATGTGTACTTTCTAAAACATTCGGGCCGCGTCTAAACATTCCTAACCGTTCAAAAGTCATCTTCGAGACGATTACCGAAGATGAGTTTTCAACACATTTTCAGATCGATTAACGCTCGTGAATAACTTGCAGCCAAAGTACTTTTTACCGAAAACTTCAATTCAAGATGATTGATCCCGAGAGATAAAAAATATATTTCAAAGTCAAATTCGTGAGCGTAACATTTGACTTCCATTTTTACACCCTCCTATCGGCATATAATTGGAATCCGTATTTCGGGTAACACGGTGAGACATTTTGAAACAACAAGAACTCTCTTGATTTTCGATGAAAATATACAAAATTTGTGTTCAAAATCAAGCTGCGAATCTGTACTTTCTAAAACATTCGGGCCACGTCTAAAAATTCCTAACCGTTCAAAAGTTATCTTCAAAACGGTTACTGAAGATAAGTTTTCAACACATTTTCGAATCGATTAACGCTCGTGAATAACTTACAACCAAAGTATTTTTTACCCAAAACTTCATTTCCAGATGATTTATCCTATGATATAAGAAAAATATTTCCAATCCAAATTCGTGAGCGAAAAGTTTGACTTTCATTTTTAGTCCCTCCTATCGTCACAAAATTGGAATCCGTATTTCAGGTAACACGGTGAGACATTTTCAAACTACAATAACTCTCTTGATTTCAATTGAAAACATAAAAATTTGCATTCAAATTCAAGCTCAGAATGTGTACTTTCTAAAACATTCGGGCTGCGTCTAAAAATTCCTAACCGTTCAAAAGTTATCTTCGAGACGGTTACCGAGGATGAGTTTTCAGCGCATTTTCAATTCTATTAACACTCGTGAATAACTTGCAACGAAAGTGTTTTTTGCCCAAAACTTCATTTCGAGAAGATTGATCCACAATATAAGAAAAATATTTCCAAGCCAAATTCGTGAGCGAAACGGTTGACATCCATTTTTACTCCCTCCTATCGGCACATAAATGGAATCCGTAATTTGGGTAAGACGGTGAGACATTTTGAAACGACAATAACTCTCCTGATATGCATTGAAAAAATACAAAATTTGTGTTCAAATTCAAGCTCAGAATGTGCACTTTCTAAAACATGTAGGCCGAGTGCAAAAATTCTCAACCATTCAAAAGTTATCTTCAAAACGGTTGCCAAAGTTAAGTTTTCAACACATTTTCAAATCGACTAACGCTCTGAATAACTTGCAGTGAAAGTATTTTTTGCCCAAAACTTCATTTCGAGATGATTAATCCTGAGATATAGGAAAAATATTTTCAAGCCAAATTCGTGAGTGACACGTTTGACTTCCATTTTTACACCCTCCTATCGGCACAAAATTGGAATCCGTAATTCGGGTAACACGGTGAGACATTTTCAAAGGACAATAACACTCCTGATATGCATTTTAAAAATACAAAATTTATGTTCAAATTCAAGCTCAGACTGTGCACTTTCTAAAACATTCAGGCCAAGTCTAAAAATTCTTAACCGTTCAAAAGTTATCTTCGAAACGGATACCGAAGTTGAGTTTTCAACACATTTTCAAATCGATTAACACTCTGAATAACTTGCAGCGAAAGTATTTTTTCCCCAAAACAACATTTCGAGATGATTAATCCCGAGATATAAGAAAAATATTTTTAAGCCAAATTTGAGAGCGACATGTTTGACTTCAATTTCTACTCCCTCCTACTGGCACATAATTGGAATCCGAAATTCGGGTAACACGGTGAGACATATTGAAACGACAATAACTCTCTTGAGTTTCAGTGAAAAAATACAAAATTTGTGTTCAAATTCAAGCACAGAATGTGCACTATCTAAAACATTCAGTCCGCGTCCAAAAATTCCTAACCATTCAAAAGTTATCTTCAAAACGGTTACGGAAGATGTGTTTTCAACACATTTTCGGATCGATTAACGCTCGGGAATAAATTGCAGCCAAAGTATTTTTTAACCAAAACTTCAATTCGAGATGATTGATGCCGAGATTTAAGAAAAATATTTCCTAGCCAAATCCGTGAGCAACACGTTTGACTTCCATTTTTACTCCCTCCTATCGGCACATAATTGGAATCCGTAATTCGAGTAATACGGTGAGGCATATTGAAACGAAAATAACTCTCTTGATTTCCAATGAAGATTACAAAATTTGCATTCATATTCAAGCTCAGAGTGTGTACTTTCTAAAACATTCAGGTCACGTCTAAAGATTCCTTACCATTCAAAAGTTATCTTCGAGACGGTTACTGAAGACGAGTTTTCAACACATTTTCAATTCGATTAACGCACGGGAATAACTTGCAACTAAAGTATTTTTTACCCAAAACTACATTTCGAGATGACTAATCCCGTGACACAAGAAAAATATTTCGAAGCCAAATTCGTGAGCGAAACGTTTGAGTTCCATTTTTACTCCCTCCTATCGACACATAATTGGAATCCGTATCTCAGGTAAGACGGTGAGACATTTTGAAACTACAATAACTCTCTTGATTTCCGTTGAAAAAATAAAAATTTGTGTTCAAATTCAAGCTCAGAATGTGTACTTTCTAAAACATTCGGGCCGCGTCTAAACATTCCTAACCGTTCAAAAGTTATCTTCGAGACGATTACCGAAGATGAGTTTTCAACACATTTTCAGATCGATTAACGCTCGTGAATAACTTGCAGCCAAAGTATTTTTTACCCAAAACTTCAATTTGAGATGATTGATCCCGAGACATAAGTAAAATATTTCCAAGCCAAATTCGTGAGCAACACGTTTGACTTCCATTTTTACTCCCTCCTATCGGCACATAATTGGAATCCGTAATTCGAGTAATACGGTGACGCATATTGAAACGAAAATAACTCTCTTTATTTCCAATGAAGATTACAAAATTTGCATTCATATTCAAGCTCAGAGTGTGTACTTTCTAAAACATTCAGGTCACGTCTAAAGATTCCTTACCATTCAAAAGTTATCTTCGAGACGGTTACCGAAGACGAGTTTTCAAGACATTTTCAATTCGATTAACGCTCGGGAATAACTTGGAACTAAAGTATTTATTACCCAAAACTACATTTCGAGATGACTGATCCCGTGACACAAGAAAAATATTTCGAAGCCAAATTCGTGAGTGAAACGTTTGAGTTCCACTTTTACTCCCTCCTATCGACACATGATTAGAATCTGTATCTCGGGTAAGACGGTGAGACATTTTGAAACTACAATAACTCTCTTGATTGCCATTGAAAAAATAAAAAATTTGCATTCAAATTCAAGCTCAGAATGTACTTTCTAAAACATTCGGGCCGCGTCTAAACATTCCTAACCGTTCAAAAGTTATCTTCAAAACGGTTACCGAAGATGTGTTTCCAACACATTTTCGGATCGATTAACGCTCGGGAATAAATTGCAGCCAAAGTATTTTTTACCCAAAACTTCAATTCGAGATGATTGATCCCGAGACATAAGTAAAATATTTCCAAGCCAAATTCGTGAGCAACACGTTTGACTTCCATTTTTACTCCCTCCTATCGGCACATAATTGGAATCCGTAATTCGAGTAATACGGTAAGGCATATTGAAACGAAAATAACTCTCTTGATTTCCAATGAAGATTACAAAATTTGCATTCATATTCAAGCTCAGAGTGTGTACTTTCTAAAACATTCAGGTCACGTCTAAAGATTCCTTACCGTTCAAAAGTTATCTTCGAGACGGTTACCGAAGACGAGTTTTCAACACATTTTCAATTCGATTAACGCTCGGGAATAACTTGCAACTAAAGTATTTTTTACCCAAAACTACATTTCGAGATGACTAATCCCGTGACACAAGAAAAATATTTCGAAGCCAAATTCGTGAGCGAAACGTTTGAGTTCCATTTTTACTCCCTCCTATCGACACATAATTGGAATCCGTATCTCGGGTAAGACGGTGAGACATTTTGAAACTACAATGACTCTCTTGATTTCCATTGAAAAAATAAAAATTTGCGTTCAAATTCAAGCTCAGAATGTGTACTTTCTAAAACATTCGGGCCGCGTCTATACATTCCTAACCGTTCCAAAGTTATCTTCGAGACGATTACCGAAGATGAGTTTTCAACACATTTTCAGATCGATTAACACTCGTGAATAACTTGCAGCCAAAATACTTTTTACCGAAAACTTCATTTCAAAGCCAAATTCGTGAGCGTAACGTTTGACTTCCATTTTTACACCCTCCTATCGGCATATAATTGGAATCCGTATTTCGGGTAACACGGTGAGACATTTTGAAACAACAAGAACTCTCTTGATTTTCGATGAAAATACGCAAAATTTGTGTTCAAAATCAAGCTGAGAATCAGTACTTTCTAAAACATTCGGGCCACGTCTAAAAATTCCTAACCGTTCAAAAGTTATCTTCAAAACGGTTACTGAAGATGAGTTTTCGACACATTTTCAAATCGATTAATGCTCGTGAATAACTTGCAACCAAAGTATTTTTTACCCAAAACTTCATTTCCAGATGATTTATCCTATGATGTAAGAAAAATATTTCCAAGCCAAATTCGTGAGCGAAAAGTTTGACTTTCATTTTTACTCCTTCCTATCGTCACAAAATTGGAATCCTTATTTCAGGTAACACGGTGAGACATTCTCAAACGACAATAACTCTCTTGATTTTAATTGAAAAAATAAAAACGTGCGTTCAAATTCAAGCTCAGAATGTGTACTTTCTAAAACATTCGGGCCGCGTCTAAAAATTCCTAACCGTTCAAAAGTTATCTTCGAGACGGTTAAAGGGGATGAGATTTCAGCGCATTTTCAATTCTATTAACACTCGTGAATAACTTGCAATGAAAGTGTTTTTTGCCCAAAACTTCATTTCAAGATGATTCATTCCACAATATAAGAAAAATATTTCCAAGCCAAATTCGTGAGCGAAACGGTTGACTTCCATTTTTACTCCCTCCTATCGGCACATAAATGGAATCCGTAATTTGGGTAAGACGGTGAGACATTTTCAAACCACAATAACTCTCCTGATATGCATTGAAAAAATACAAAATTTGTGTTCAAATTCAAGCTCAGAATGTGCACTTTCTAAAACATCTAGGCCGAGTGCAAAAATTCCCAACCATTCAAAAGTTATCTTCAAAACGGTTGCCAAAGTTAAGTTTTCAACACATTTTCAAATCGACTAACGCTGTGAATAACTTGCAGTGAAAGTATTTTTTGCCCAGAACTTCCTTTCGAGATGATTAATCCTGAGATATAGGAAAAATATTTTCAAGCCAAATTCGTGAGCGACACGTTTGACTTCCATTTTTACACCCTCCTATCGGCACAAAATTGGAATCTGTAATTCGGGTAACACGGTGAGACATTTTCAAAGGACAATAACACTCCTGATATGCATTTTACAAATACAAAATTTATGTTCAAATTCAAGCTCAGACTGTGCACTTTCTAAAACATTCAGGCCAATTCTAAAAATTCCTTACCGTTCAAAAGTTATCTTCGAAACGGATACCGAAGTTGAGTTTTCAATACATTTTCAAATCGACTAACACTCTGAATAACTTGCAGCGAAAGTATTTTTTCCCCAAAACAACATTTCGAGATGACTAATCCCGAGATATAAGAAAAATATTTTCAAGCCAAATTCGAGAGTGACACGTTTCACTTCCATTTCTACTGCCTCCTACTGGCACATAATTGGAATCCGAAATTCGGGTAACACGGTGAGACATATTGAAACAACAATAACTCTCTTGAGTTTCAGTGAAAAAATACAAAATTTGTGTTCAAATTCAAGCTCAGAATGTGCACTTTCTAAAACATTCAGGCCGCGTCCAAAAATTCCTAACCGTTCAAAAGTTATCTTCATAACGGTTACCGAGGATGTGTTTTCAACACATTTTCGGATCGATTAACGCTCGGGAATAAATTGCAGCCAAAGTATTTTTTACCCAAAACTTCAATTCGAGATGATTGATCCCGAGATATAAAAAAAATATTTCCAAGCCAAATTCGTGATCAACACGTTTGACTTCCATTTTTACTCCCTCCTATCGCCACATAATTGGAATCCGTAATTCGAGTAATACGGTGAGGCATATTGAAACGAAAATAACTCTCTTGATTTCCAATGAAGAATACAAAATTTGCATTCATATTCAAGCTCAGAGTGTGTACTTTCTAAAACATTCAGGCCACGTCTAAAGATTCCTTACCGTTCAAAAGTTATCTTCGAGACGGTTACCGAAGACGAGTTTTCAACACATTTTCAATTCGATTAACGCTCGGAAATAACTTGCAACTAAAGTATTTTTTACCCAAAACTACATTTCGAGATGACTGATCCCGTGACACAAGAAAAATATTTCGAAGCCAAATTCGTGAGCGAAACGTTTGAGTTCCATTTTTACTCCCTCCTATCGACACATAATTGGAATCCGTATCTCGGTTAAGACGGTGAGACATTTTGAAACTACAATAACTCTCTTGATTTCCATTGAAAAAATAAAAATTTGCGTTCAAATTCAAGCTCAGAATGTGTACTTTCTAAAACATTCGGGCCGCGTCTAAACATTCCTAACTGTTCAAAAGTTATCTTCGAGACGATTACCGAAGATGAGTTTTCAACACATTTTCAGATCGATTAACGCTCGTGAATAACTTGCAGCCAAAGTACTTTTTACCGAAAACTTCAATTCGAGATGATTGATCCCAAGAGATAAAAAAAGTATTTCAAAGCCAAATTCGTGAGCGTAACGTTTGACTTCCATTTTAACACCCTCCTATCGGCATATAATTGGAATCCGTATTTTGGGTAACACGGTGAGACATTTTGAAACAACAAGAACTCTCTTGATTTTCGATGAAAATATGCAAAATTTGTGTTCAAAATCAAGCTGAGAATCTGTTCTTTCTAAAACATTCGGGCCACGTCTAAAAATTCCTAACCATTCAAAGTTATCTTCAAAACGGTCACTGAAGATGAGTTTTCAACACATTTTCAAATCGATTAACTCTCGTGAATAACTTGCAACCAAAGTATTTTTTACCCAAAACTTCATTTCCAGATGATTTATCCTATGATATAAGAAAAATATTTCCAAGCCAAATTCGTGAGCGAAAAGTTTGACTTTCATTTTTACTCCTTCCTATCGTCAAAAAATTGGAATCCGTATTTCAGGTAACACGGTGAGACATTTTCAAACGACAATAACTCTCTTGATTTCAATTGAAAAAATAAAAACTTGCGTTCAAATTCAAGCTCAGAATGTGTACTTTCTAAAACATTCGGGCCACGTCTAAAAATTCCTAACCGTTCAAAAGTTATCTTCGAGACGGTTACCGAGGATGAGTTTTCAGCGCATTTTCAATTCTATTAACACTCGTGACTAACTTGCAATGAAAGTGTTTTTTGCCCAAAACTTCATTTCGAGATGATTGATCCCACAATATAAGAAAAATATTTCTGAGCCAAATTCGTGAGCGAAACGGTTGACTTCCATTTTTACTCCCTCCTATCGGCACATAAATGGAATCCGTAATTTGGGTAAGACAGTGAGACATTTTGAAACGACAATAACTCTCCTGATATGCATTGAAAAAATACAAAATTTGTGTTCAAATTCAAGCTCAGAATGTGCACTTTCTAAAACATCTAGGCCGAGTGCAAAAATTCCCAACCATTCAAAAGTTATCTTCAAAACGGTTGGCAAAGTTAAGTTTTCAACACATTTTCAAGTCGACTAACGCTCTGAATAACTTGCAGTGAAAGTATTTTTTGTCCAAAACTTCATTTCGAGATGATTAATCCTGAGATATAGGAAAAATATTTTCAAGCCAAATTCGTGAGCGACACGTTTGACTTCCATTTTTACACCCTCCTATCGGCACAAAATTGGAATCCGTAATTCGGATAACACGGTGAGACATTTTCAAAGGACAATAACACTCCTGATATGCATTTTAAAAATACAAAATTTATGTTCAAATTCAAGCTCAGACTGTGCACTTTCTAAAACATTCAGGCCATGTCTAAAAATTCATTACCGTTCAAAAGTTATCTTCGAAACGGATACCGAAGTTGAGTTTTCAACACATTTTCAAATCGATTAACACTCTGAATAACTTGCAGCGAAAGTATTTTTTTCCCCAAAACAACATTTCAAGATGATTAATCCCGAGATATAAGAAAAATATTTTCATGCCAAATTCGAGAGGGACACGTTTGACTTCCATTTCTACTCCTTCCTACTGGCACATAATTGGAATCCGAAATTCGGGTAACACGGTGAGACATATTGAAACGAAAATAACTCTCTTGAGTTTCAGTGAAAAAATACAAAATTTGTGTTCAAATTCAAGCTCAGAATGTGCACTTTCTAAAACTTTCAGGCCGCATCCAAAAATTCCTAACCGTTGAAAAGTTATCCTCAAAACGGTTACCGAAGATGTGTTTTCAACACATTTTCTGATCGATTAACGCTCGGGAATAAATTGCAGCCAAAGTATTTTTTACCCAAAACTTCAATTCGAGATGATTGATCTCGAGATATAAGAAAAATATTTCCAAGCCAAATTCGTCAGCAACACGTTTGACTTCCATTTTTACTCCTTCCTATCGGCACATAATTGGAATCCGTAATTCGAGTAATACGGTGAGGCATATTGAAACAAAAATAACTCTCTTGATTTCCAATGAAGAATACAAAATTTGCATTCATATTCAAGCTCAGAGTGTGTACTTTCTAAAACATTCGGGTCACGTCTAAAGATTCCTTACCGTTCAAAAGTTATCTTCGAGACGGTTACCGAAGGCGAGTTTTCAACACATTTTCAATTCGATTAACGCTCGGGAATAACTTGCAACTAAAGTATTTTTTACCCAAAACTACATTTCGAGATGACTGATCCCGTGACACAAGAAAAATATTTCGAAGCCAAATTCGTGAGCGAAACGTTTGAGTTCCAATTTTACTCCCTCCTATCGACACATAATTGGAATCCGTATCTCGGGTAAGACGGTGAGACATTTTGAAACTACAATAAATCTCTTGATTTCCATTGAAAAAATAAAAATTTGCATTCAAATTCAAGCTAAGAATGTGTACTTTCTAAAACATTCGGGCCGCGTCTAAACATTCCTAACCGTTCAAAAGTTATCTTCGAGACGATTACCGAAGATCAGTTTTCAACACATTTTCAGATCGATTAACGCTCGTGAATAACTTGCAGCCAAAGTACTTTTTACCGAAAACTTCAATTCAGGATGATTGATCCCGAGAGATAAAAAAAAATATTTCAAAGCCAAATTCGTTAGCGTAACGTTTGACTTCCATTTTTACACCCTCCTATCGGCATATAATTGGAATCCGTATTTTCGGTAACACGGTGAGACATTTTGAAACAACAAGAACTCTCTTGATTTTCGATGAAAATATACAAAATTTGTGTTCAAAATCAAGCTGAGAATCTGTACTTTCTAAAACATTTGGGCCACGTCTAAAAATTCCTAACCGTTCAAAAGTTATCTTCAAAACGGTTACTGAAGATGAGTTTTTAACATATTTTCAAATCGATTAACGCTCGTGAATAACTTGCAACCAAAAGTATTTTTTACCCAAAACTTCATTTCCAGATGATTTATCCTACGATATAAGAAAATATTTCCAAGCCAAATTCGTGAGCGAAAAGTTTGACTTTCATTTTTACTCCCTCGTATCGTCACAAAATTGGAATCCGTATTTCAGGTAACACGGTGAGACATTTTCAAACGACAATAACTCTCTTGATTTCAATTGAAAAAATAAAAATTTGAGTTCAAATTCAAGCTCAGAATGTGTACTTTCTAAAACATTCGGGCCGCGTCTAAAAATTCCTAACCGTTCAAAAGTTATCTTCGAGACGGTTACCGAGGATGAGTTTTCAGCGCATTTTCAATTCTGTTAACACTCGTGAATAACTTGCAACGAAAGTGTTTTTTGCCTAAAACTTCATTTCAAGATGATTGATCCACAATATAAGAAAAATATTTCCAAGCCAAATTCGTGAGCGAAACGGTTGACTTCCATTTTTACTCCCTCCTATCGGCACATAAATGGAATTCGTAATTTGGGTAAGACGGTGAGACATTTTGAAACGACAATCACTCTCCTGATATGCATTGAAAAAATACAAAATTTGCGTTCAAATTCAATCTCAGATTGTGCACTTTCTAAAACATCTAGGCCGAGTGCAAAAATTCCCAACCATTCAAAAGTTATCTTCAAAACGGTTGCCAAAGTTAAGTTTTCAACACATTTTCAAATCGACTAACGCTCTGAATAACCTGCAGTGAAAGTATTTTTTGCCCAAAACTTCATTTCGAGATGATTAATCCTGAGATATAGGAAAAATATTTTCGAGCCAAATTCGTGAGCGACACGTTTGACTTCCATTTTACACCCTCCTATCGGCACAAAATTGGAATCCGTAATTCGGGTAACACGGTGAGACATTTTCAAAGGAGAATAACACTCCTGATATGCATTTTAAAAATACAAAATTTATGTTCAAATTCAAGCTCAGACTGTGCACTTTCTAAAACATTCAGGCCAAGTCTAAAAATTCCTTACCGTTCAAAAGTTATCTTCAAAACGGATACCGAAGTTGAGTTTTCAACACATTTTCAAATCGATTAACACTCTGAATAACTTGCAGCGAAAGTATTTTTTCCGCAAAACAACATGTCGAGATGATTAATCCCGAGATATAAGAAAAATATTCTCAAGCTAAATTCGAGAGCGACACGTTTGACTTCCATTTCTACTCCCTCCTACTGGCACATAATTGGAATCCGAAATTCGAGTAACACGGTGAGACATATTGAAACGACAATAACTCTCTTGAGTTTCAGTGAAAAATTACAAAATTTGTGTTCAAATTCAAACTCAGAATGTGCACTTTCTAAAACATTCAGGCCCCGTCCAAAAATTCCTAACCTTTCAAAAGTTATCTTCGAAACGGTTACCGAGGATGTGTTTTCAACACATTTTCGGATCGATTAACGCTCGGGAATAAAATGCAGCCAAAGTATTTTTTACCCAAAACTTCAATTCGAGATGATTGATCCCGAGATATAAGAAAAATATTTCCAAGCCAAATTCGTGAGCAACACGTTTGACTTCGATTTTTACTCCCTCCTATCGGCACATAATTGGAATCCGTAATTCGAGTAATACGGTGAGGCATATTGAAACGAAAATAACTCTCTTGATTTCCAATGAAGAATACAAAATTTGCATTCATATTCAAGCTCAGAGTGTGTACTTTCTAAAACATTCAGGTCACGTCTAAAGATTCCTTACCGTTCAAAAGTTATCTTCGAGACGGTTACCGAAGACGAGTTTTCAACACATTTTCAATTCGATTAACGCTCGGGAATAACTTGCAACTAAAGTATTTTTTACCCAAAACTACATTTCGAGATGACCGATCCCGTGACACAAGAAAAATATTTCGAAGCCAAATTCGTGAGCGAAACGTTTGAGTTCCATTTTTACTACCTCCTATCGACACATAATTGGAATCCGTATCTCGGGTAAGATGGTGAGACATTTTGAAACTACAATAACTCTCTTGATTTCCATTGAAAAAATAAAAATTTGCGTTCAAATTCAAGCTCAGAATGTGTAATTTCTAAAACATTCGGGCCGCGTCTAAACATTCCTAACCGTTCAAAAGTTATCTTCGAGAAGATTACCGAAAATGAGTTTTCAACACATTTTCAGATCGATTAACGCTCGTGAATAACTTGCAGCCAAAGTACTTTTTACCGAAAACTTCAATTCGAGATGATTGATCCCGAGAGATAAAAAAAATATTTCAAAGCCAAATTCGTGAGCGTAACGTTTGACTTCCATTTTTACACCCTCCTATCGGCATATAATTGGAATCCATATTTCAGGTAACACGGTGAGACATTTTGAAACAACAAGAACTCTCTTGATTTTCGATGAAAATATACAAAATTTTTGTTCAAAATCAAGCTGAGAATCTCTACTTTCTAAAACATTCGGGCCACGTCTAAAAATTCCTAACCGTTCAAAAGTTATCTTCAAAACGGTTACTGAAGATGAGTTTTCAACACATTTTCAAATCGATTAACGCTCGTGAATAACTTGCAACCAAAGTATTTTTTACCCAAAACTTCATTTCCAGATGATTTATCCTATGATATAAGAAAAATATTTCCAAGCCAAATTCGTGGGTGAAAAGTTTGACTTTCATTTTTACACCCTCCTATCGGCATATAATTGGAATCCGTATTTCGGGTAACATGGTGAGACATTTTGAAACAACCAGAACTCTCTTGATTTTCGATGGAAATATACAAAATTTGTGTTCAAAATCAAGTTGAGAATCTGTACTTTCTAAAACATTCGGGCCACGTCTAAAAATTCCTAACCGTTCAAAAGTTATCTTCAAAACGGTTACTGAAGATGAGTTTTCAACACATTTTCAAATCGACTAACGCTCATGAATAACTTGCAACCAAAGTATTTTTTACCCAAAACTTCATTTCTAGATGATTTATCCTATGATATAAGAAAAATATTTCCAAGCCAAATTCGTGAGCGAAAAGTTTAACCTTCATTTTTACTCCCTCCTATCGTCACAAAATTGGAATCCGTATTTCAGGTAACACGGTGAGACATTTTCAAACGACAATAACTCTCTTGATTTCCATTGAAAAAATAAAAATTTGCGTTCTAATTCAAGCTCAGAATGCGTACTTTCTAAAACATTCGGGCCGCGTCTAAAAATTCCTAACCGTTCAAAAGTTATCTTCGAGACGGTTACCGAGGATGAGTTTTCAGCACATTTTCATTTCTATTAACACTCGTGAATAACTTGCAACGAAAGTGTTTTTTGCCCAAAACTTCATTTCGAGATGATTGATCCCACAATATAAGAAAAATATTTCCAAGCCAAATTCGTGAGCGAAACGGTTGACTTCCATTTTTACTCCCTCCTATCGGCACTTAAATGGAATCCGTAATTTGGGTAAGACGGTGAGACATTTTGAAACGACAATAACTCTCCTGATATGCATTGAAAAAATACAAAATTTGTGTTCAAATTCAAGCTCAGAATGTGCACTTTCTAAAACATCTAGGCCGAGTGCAAAAATTCCCAACCATTCAAAAGTTATCTTCAAAACGGTTGCCAAAGTTAAGTTTTCAACACATTTTCAAATCGATTAACGCTGAATAACTTGCAGTGAAAGTATTTTTTGCCCAAAACTTCATTTCGAGATGATTAATCCTGAGGTATAGGAAAAATATTTTCAAGCCAAATTCATGAGCGACACGTTTGACTTCCATTTTTACACCCTCCTATCGGCATAAACTTGGAATTCGTAATTCGGGTAACACGGTGAGACATTTTGAAAGGACAATAACACTCCTGATATGCATTTTAAAAACACAAAATTTATGTTGAAATTCAAGCTCAGACTGTGCACTTTCTAAAACATTCAGGCCATGTCTAAAAATTCCTTACCGTTCAAAATTTATCTTCGAAACGGATACCGAAGTTGAGTTTTCAACACATTTTCAAATCGATTAACACTCTGAATTACTTGCAGCGATAGTATTTTTTCCCCAAAACTACATTTCGAGATGATTAATCCTGAGATATAAGAAAAATATTTTCAAGCCAAATTCGAGAGCGACACGTTTGACTTCCATTTCTACTTCCTCCTACCGGCACATAATTGGAATCCGAAATTCGGATAACACGGTGAGACATATTGAAACGACAATAACTCTCTTGAGTTTCAGTGAAAAAATACAAAATTTGTGTTCAAATTCAAGCTCAGAATGTGCACTTTCTAAAACATTCAGGCCGCGTCCAAAAATTCCTGACCGTTCAAAAGTTATCTTCAAAACGGTTACCGAAGATGTGTTTTCAACACATTTTCGGATCGATTAACACTCGGGAATAAGTTGCAGCCAAAGTATTTTTTACCCAAAACTTCAATTCGAGATGATTGATCCCGCGATATAAGAAAAATATTTCCAAGCCAAATTCGTGAGCGACACGTTTGACTTCCATTTTTACTCCCTACTATCGGCACATAATTGGAATCCGTAATTCGAGTAATACGGTGAGACATATGGAAACGAAAATAACTCTCTTGATTTCCAGTGAAAAATAAAAAATTTGCATTCATATTCAAGCTCAGAGTGTGTACTTTCTAAAACATTCAGGTCACGTCTAAAAATTCCTTACCGATCAAAAGTTATCTTCGAGACGGTTACCGAAGATGAGTTTTCAACACATTTTCAATTCGATTAACGCTTGGGAATAAGTTGCAACTAAAGTATTTTTTACCGAAAACTTCATTTCGAGATGATTGATCCCGCGATATAGGAAAAATATTTTCAAGCCAAATTTGTGAGCGAAACGTTTGAGTTCCATTTTTACTCCCTCCTATCGGCACATAATTGGAATCCGTATTTCGGGTAAGACGGTGAGACATTTTGAAACTACAGTAACTCTCTTGATTTGCATTGAAAAAATAAAAATTTGTTTTCAAATTCAGGCCCAGAATGTGTACTTTCTAAAACATTAAGGCTGCCTCTGAAAATTCCTAACCGTTCAAAAGTTATCTTCAAAACGGTTACCGAAGATGAGTTTTCAACACATTTTCAAATCGATTAACCCTTGTGAATAACTTGAAACCAAAGTATTTTTCACCCAAAACTTCAACTGGAGATGATTTATCCTGCGACATAAGAAAAATATTTCCAACCCAAATTTGTGAAAGTAACATTTGACTTTCATTTTTACTCCCTCCTATCGGCACATAATTGGAATCCGTATTTCGGGTAACACGGTGAGACATTTTGAAATGACAAGAACTCTCTTGATTTTCGATGAAAAAATATAAATTTTTGTAGTAATTCAAGCTCAGAATGTGTACTTTCTAAAATATTCGGGCCGCGTCTAAAAATTCCTAACAATTCAAAAGTAATCTTCGAGACGGTTACCGAAGATGAGTTGTCAACACATTTCCAAATCGATTAACGCTTGAGAATAATTTGCAACTAAAGTATTTTTTACCCAAAACTTCATTTCGAGATGATTGATCCCACAATATGAGAAAAATATTTCCAAGCCAAGTTCGTGAGCGAAACGGTTGACTTCCGTTTTTACTCCCTCCTATCGGCACATAAATGGAATCTGTAATTTGGGTAACACGGTGAGACATTTTGAAACGACAATAACTCTCTTGATATGCATTGAAAAAATATAAAATTTGTGTTCAAATTCAAGCTCAGAATGTGCACTTTCTAAAACATTCAGGCCGAGTCCAAAAATTCCCAACCATTCAAAAGTTATCTTTAAAATGGTTGCCAAAGTTAAGTTTTTAGCACATTTTCAAATCGATTAACGCTCTGAATAACTTGCAGTGAAAGTATTTTTTGAACAAAAATTCATTTCGAGATGATTAATCCTGAGATATAAGAAAAATATTTTCTAGCCAAATTCGTGAGCGACACGTTTGACTTCCATTTTTACACCCTCCTATCGTCACATAATTGGAATCCGTAATTCGGGTAACACGGTGAGACATTTTGAAACGACAATAACTCTCCTGATACGCATTGAAAAAATACAAAATTTATGTTAAAATTCAAGCTCAGACTGTGCACTTTCTAAAACATTCAGGCCAAGTCTAAAAATTCCTGACCGTTCAAAAGTTATCTTCGAAATGGTTACCGAAGTTGAGTTTTCAACACATTTTCAAATCGATTAACACACTGAATAACTTGCAGCGAAAGTATTTTTTGCCCCAAACTACGTTTCGAGATGATTAATCCCGAGATATAAGAAAAATATTTTCAAGCCAAATTCGTGAGTGACACGTTTGACTTCCATTTTTACTCCCTCCTACCGGCACATAATTGGAATCCGTAATTCAAGATGATTAATCTCTTGATTTTCAGTGAAAAGATACAAAATTTGTGTTCAAATTCAAGCTCAGAATGTGTACTTTCTAAAACATTCGGGCCTCGTCTAAAAATTTCTATCCGTTCAAAATTTATCTTCAAAACGTTTACCGAAGATAAGTTTTCAACACATTTTCAAATCGATTAACGCTCGTGAATAACTTGCAACCAAAGTATTTTTTACCCAGAACTTCATTTTGTGATGATTTATCCTGTGATATATGAAAAATATTTCCAAGCCAAATTCGTGAGCGAAACGTTTGACTTCCATTTTTACACCCTCCTGTCACCACATAATTGGAATCCGCATTTCGGGTAACACGGTGAGATATTTTGAAACGACGATAACTCTCTTGATTTCCATTGAAAAAATACAAAATTTGTGTTCAAATTCAAGCTCAGAATGTGTACTTTCTAAAACATTCGGGCTGCGTCTAAAAATTCCAAACCGTTCAAAAGTTAGCTTCGAGATGGTTACCGAGGATGAGTTTTCAGCACATTCTCAATTCTATTAACACCTGTGAATAACCTGCAACGAAAGTATTTTTTGCCCAAAACTTCATTTCAAGATGATTGATCCCACAATATGAGAAAAATATTTCCAAGCCAAGTTCGTGAGCGAAATGGTTGACTTCCGTTTTCACTCCCTCCTATCGGCACATAAATTGAATCCGTAATTTGGGTAACACGGTGAGACATTTTGAAACGACAATAACTCTCCTGATATGCATTGAAAAAATATAAAATCTGTGTTCAAATTCAAGCTCAGAATGTGCACTTTCTAAAACATTCAGGCCGAGTCCAAAAATTCCCAACCATTCAAAAGTTATCTTCAAAATGGTTGCCAAAGTTAAGTTTTCAGCACATTTTCAAATCGATTAACGCTCTGAATAACTTCAGTGAAAGTATTTTTTGCCCAAAAATTCATTTTGAGATAATTAATCCTGAGATATAAGAAAAATATTTTCTAGCCAAATTCGTGAGCGACACGTTTGACTTCCATTTTTACAACCTCCTATTGTCAAATAATTGGAATCCGTAATTCGGGTAACACGGTGAGACATTTTGAAACGAAAATAACTCTCCTGATACACATTGAAAAAATAAAAAATTTATGTTTTAATTCAAGCTCAGACTGTGCACTTTCTAAAACATTCAGGCCAAGTCTAAAAATTCCTGACCATTCAAAAGTTATCTTCGAAATGGTTACCGAAGTTGAGTTTTGAACACATTTTTAAATCGATTAACACACTGAATAACTTGCAGCGAAAGTATTTTTTGCCCAAAACTACATTTCGAGATGATTAATCCCGAGATATAAGAAAAATATTTTCAAGCCAAATTCGTGAGCGGCACGTTTGACTTCCATTTTTACTCCCTCCTACCGGCATATAATTGGAATCCGTAATTCAAGATGATTAATCTCTTGATTTTCAGTGAAAAGATACAAAATTTGTGTTCAAATTCAAGCTCAGAATGTGCACTTTCTAAAACATTCAGGCCGCGTCTAAAAATTCCTAACCGTTCAAAAGTTTTCTTCAAAACGGTTACCGAAGATGAGTTTTCAACACATTTTCGGATCGATTAACGCTCGGGAATAACTTCAGCCAAAGTATTTTTTACCCAAAACTTCAATTCGAGATGATTGATCCTGAGATATAAGAAAAATATTTCCAAGCCAAATTCGTGAGCGTAACGTTTGACTTCCATTTTTACTCCCTCCAATCGACATATAATTGGAATCCGTAATTTGGGTAACACGGTGAGACATTTTGAAACGACAATAACCCTCAAGATTTCTAGGGAAAAAATACAAAATTTGTATTCATATTCAAGCTCAAAGTGCGTACTTTCTAAAACATTTAGATCACGTCTAAAAATTCCTTATCGTTCAAAAGTTATCTTCGAGACGATTACTGAAGATGAGTTTTCAACACATTTTCAAATCGATTAATGCCCAAGAATAGCTTGCAACCTAGGTATTTTTTACCTAGAACTTCATTTCGAGAGGATTGATCCCGCGATATAAGAAAAATGTTTCCAGGCCAAATTTGAGAGCGAAACGTTTGACTTTCATTTTTACTCCCTCGTATCGGCACATAATTGGAATCCCTATTTCGGATAACACGGAGAGACATTTTGAAACGGCAATAACTCTCTTGATTTCAATTGAAAAAATAAAATTTGTGTTGAAATTCATGCTCAGAATGTGTACTTTCTAAAACATTCGGGCTGCGTCTAAAAATTTCTAACCGTTCAAAAGTTTTTCTTCGAGACGATTACCGAAGATAAGTTTTCAACACATTTTCAAATCGATTAACGGTCCTGAATAACTTGTAGCCAAAGTATTTTTTACCCAAAGCTTCAATTCGAGAAGATTGATCCCGAGATATCAGAAAAATATTTCCAAGCCAAATTCATGTGCGACACGTTTGACTTCCATTTTCACACCCTCCTATCGGCACATAATTGGAATCCGTATTTCAGGTAAGACGGTGAGACATGTTGAAACTACAATAACTCTCTTGATTTCCATTGAAAAAATAAAAATTTGCATTCAAATTCATGCTCAGAATGTGTACTTTGTAAAACATTCGGGCTGCGTCTAAAAATTCCTAACTGTTCAAAAGTTATCTTCAAAACGGTTACTGAAAGTGAGTTTTCATCACATTTTCAAATCGATTAATGCTCGTGAATAACTTGCAACCAAAGTATTTTTCACCCAAAACTTCAATTCGAGATGATTTATCCTGTGATATAAGAAAAATATTTCCAACCCAAATTCGTGAAAGTAATGTTTAACTTCCATTTTTACTCCCTCCTATAGGCACATAATTGGAATCTGTATTTCGGGTAACACGATGAGGCATTTTGAAACGACAAAAACTCTCTTGATTTCCGATGAAAAAATATAAAATTTGTGTACAAATTCAAGCTCAAAGTGTGTACTTTCTAAAACATTCAGGTCACGTCTAAAAATTCCTTACCGTTCAAAAGTTATCTTCGAGACGATTACCGAAGATGAGTTTTCAACACAGTTTCAAATCGATTAACGCTCGAGAATAACTTGCAACTAAAGTATTTTTTACCCAAAAATTCATTTCGAGATGACTGACCCCGCGATATAAGAAAGATATTTCCAAGCCAAATTCGTGAGCGAAACGTTTGACTTCTATTTTTACTCCCTCGTGTCGCCACATAATTGGAATCCGCATGCTGGGTAACACGGTGAGATATTTTGAAACGACGATAACTCTCTTGATTTCCATTGAAAAAATACAAAATTTGTGTCCAAATTCAAGCTCAGAATGTGTACTTTCTAAAACATTTGCACCGCGTCTAAAAGTTCCTAACCGTTCAAAAGTTATCTTCAAGACGATTACCGAAGATGAGTTTTCAACACATTTTCAAATCGATTAACGCTCGTGAATAACTTGCAGCCAAAGTATTTTTTACCCAAAACTTCAATTCGAGATGATTGATCCCGAGATAGAAGGAAAATATTTCCAAGCCTAATTCTTGAGCAAAATGTTTGACTTCCATTTTTAATCCCTCTTATCGACACATAATTGGAATCCATATTTCGGGTAACACGGTGAGACATTTTGATGCGAAAATAACGCTCTTGATTCCCATTGAAAAAATACAAAATTTGTGTTCAAATTCAACCTCAGAATGTGTACTTTCTAGAACATTCGAGCCACGTCTAAAAATTCCTAACCATTCAAAAGTTATCTTCGAAACGGTTACCGAAGATGAGTTTTCAACACAGTTTGAAATCGATTAACGCTCTGGATAACTTGCAGCGAAAGTATTTTTCACCCAAAACTTCAATTCAAGATGACTAATCTCGAGATATAAGAAAAATATTTCGAAGCCAAATTCGTCAGCGACATGTTTGACTTTCATTTTTACTCCCTCCTATCGGCACATAATCGGAATCCGTAATTCGATTAATACGGTGAGACATATTGCAATGACAATAACTCTCTTGATTTCCAGTGAAAAAATACAAAATTTGTATTCATATTTAAGCTCAGAGTGTGTACTTTCCAAAACATTTAGGTCACGTCTGAAAATTCCTTACCGTTCAAAAGTTATCTTCGAGACGGTTATCGAAAATGAGTTTTCAACACATTTTCAAATCGATTATCGCTCGAGAATAACTTGCAACTAAAGTATTTTTTATCCAAAACTACATTTCAAGATGATTGATCCCGCGACACAAGAAAAATATTTCAAAACCAAATTCGTGAGCAAAACGTTTGACTTCTATTTTTACTCCCTCCTATCGGCACATAATTGGAATCCATCTTTCGGGTAACACGGTGAGACATTTTGAAACTACAATAACTCTTTTAATTTCCATTGAAAAAATAAAAATTTGCGTTCAAATTCAAGCTCAGAATGTGTACTTTCTAAAACATTGGGGCCACGTCTAAAAATTCCTAACCATTCAAAAGTTATCTTCAAAATGATTACCGAAGATAAGTTTTCAACACATTTTCATATCGATTAACGCTCGTGAATAACTTGCAACCAAAGTATTTTTCACCCAAAACTTCAATTTGAGATGATTTATCCTGCGATATAAGAAAAATTTTTACAACCAAAATTCGTGAGCGTAACGTTTGACTTCCATTTTTACTCCCCCCTATCGGCATATAATTGGAATCCGTATTTCGGGTAACACGGTGAGACATTTTGAAACGACAAGAACTCTCTTGATTTCCGATGAAAAAATACAAAATTTGTATACAAACTCAAGCTCAGAATGTGTACTTTCTAAAACATTCGTGCCGCGTCTAAAAATTCCTAGCCGTTCAAAAGTGATCTTCAAAACGGTTACCGAAGATGAGTTTTCAACAGATTTTCAAATCGATCAACATTCGTGAATAACTTGAAACCAAAGTATTTTTTGCCCAAAACTTCATTTCGAGATGATTTATCCTGTGATATAAGAAAAATATTTCCAAGCCAAATTTGTGAGCGAAACGTTTGACTTCCATTTTTACTCCCTCCTATCGACACATAATTGGAATCCGTATTTCGGGTAACACGGTGAGAAAATTTGATACGAAAATAACTCTCTTTATTTCCATTGAAAAAATACAAAATTTGTGTTCAAATTCAACCTCAGAATTTGTACTTTCTAAAACATTTGGGCCGCGTCTAAAAATTCCTAACCGTTCAAAAGTTATCTTCGAAACGGTTACCGAAGATGCGTTTTCAACACATTTTGAAATCGATTAACGCTCTGAATAAATTGCTGCGAAAGTATTTTTTTACCTAAAACTTCATTTCGAAATGGCTGATCCCGAGATATAAGAAAAATATTTCCAAGCCAAATTCGTGAGCGACACGTTTGACTTCCATTTTTACTCCCTCCTATCGGCACGTAATTTGAATCCGTAATACGAGTAATACAGTGAGACATATTGAAACGACAATAACTCTCTTGATTTCCAGTGAAAAAATACAAAATTCACATTCATATTCAAGCTCAGAGTGTCTACCTTCTAGAACAATCAGGTCACGCCTAAAATTTCCTTACCGTTCAAAAGTTATCTTCTAGGCGGTTACCGAAGATGAGTTTTCAACACATTTTCAAATCATTAACGCTCGTGAATAACTTGCGACCAAAGTATTTTTTACCTAAAAATTCATTTCGAGATGATTTATCCTGTGATATAAGAAAAATATTTCCCAGCCAAATTCGTGAGCAAAAAGTTTGACTTCTATTTTTATTCCCTCCTATCGACACATAATTGGAATCCGTATTTCGGGTAACATGGTGAGACATTTTGGAACGACAATAACTATCTTGATTTTCATTGAATAAATTAAAATTTGCATTCAAATTCATGCTCAAAATGTGTGCTTTATAGAACATTCGAGCCGCGTCTAAAAATTCGTAACCGTTCAAAAGTTATCTTCGAGACGATTACCAAAGATGAGTTTTCAACACATTTTCAAATCGATTAACGCTCAGGAATAACTTGCAGCCAAAGTACATTTTACCGAAAACTTCAATTCGAAATGATTGATCCCGAGATATAAGAAAAATATTTCCAAGCCAAATTCGTGAGCGTAACGTTTGACTTCCGTTTTTACACCCTCCTATCGGCATATAATTGGAATCCATATTTCGGGTAACATAGTGAGACATTTTGAATCAACAAGAACTCTCTTGATTTTCGATGAAAATATACAAAATTTGTGTTCAAAATCAAGCTGAGAATGTGTAATTTCTAAAACATTCTGGCCACGTCTAAATATTCCTAACCGTTCAAAAGTTATCTTTAAAACGATTACCGAAGATGAGTTTTCAACACATTTTCAAATCGATTAACGCTCGCGAATAACTTGCAACCGAAGTATTTTTTACTCAAAACTTCATTTCCAGATGATTTATCCTGTGATATAAGTAAAATATTTCCAAGCCAAATTCGTGATTGAAACGTTTGCCTTTCATTTTTACTCCCTCCTATCGGCACATAATTGGAATCCGTATTTCAGGTAACACGGTGAGACATTTTCAAACAATAATAACTCTCTTGATTTCCATTGAAAAAATAATAATTTGTGTTCAAATTCAAGCTCAGAATTTGTACTTTCTAAAACATTCGGGCCGCGTCTAAAAATTCCTTACCGTTCAAAAGTTATCTTCGAGACGGTTACCGAGGATGAGTTTTCAACACATTTTCAATTCTATTAACACTCGTGAATAACTTGCAACGAAAGTATTTTTTGCCTAAAACTTCATTTCGAAATGGCTGATCCCGAGATATAAGAAAAATATTTCCAAGCCAAATTCGTGAGCGACACGTTTGACTTCCATTTTTACTCCCTCCTATCGGCACGTAATTTGAATCCGTAATACGAGTAATACAGTGAGACATATTGAAACGACAATAACTCTCTTGATTTCCAGTGAAAAAATACAAAATTCACATTCATATTCAAGCTCAGAGTGTCTACCTTCTAGAACAATCAGGTCACGCCTAAAATTTCCTTACCGTTCAAAAGTTATCTTCTAGGCGGTTACCGAAGATGAGTTTTCAACACATTTTCAAATCATTAACGCTCGTGAATAACTTGCGACCAAAGTATTTTTTACCCAAAAATTCATTTCGAGATGATTTATCCTGTGATATAAGAAAAATATTTCCCAGCCAAATTCGTGAGCAAAAAGTTTGACTTCCATTTTTACTCCCTCCTATCGGCACATAATTGGAATCCGTATTTCGGGTAACATGGTGAGACATTTTGGAATGACAATAACTCTCTTGATTTTCATTGAAAAAATTAAAATTTGCATTCAAATTCATGCTCAGAATGTGTGCTTTATAGAACATTCAAGCCGCGTCTAAAAATTCGTAACCGTTCAAAAGTTATCTTCGAGACGATTACCGAAGATGAGTTTTCAACACATTTTCAGATCGATTAACGCTCAGGAATAACTTGCAGCCAAAGTACATTTTACCGAAAAATTCAATTCGAAATGATTGATCCCGAGATATAAGAAAAATATTTCCAAGCCAAATTCGTGAGCGTAACGTTTGACTTCCGTTTTTACACCCTCCTATCGGCACATAATTGGAATCCATATTTCGGGTAACATAGTGAGACATTTTGAATCAACAAGAACTCTCTTGATTTTCGATGAAAATATACAAAATTTGTGTTCACGTCTAAATATACAAAATATACAAAAATTATCTTCGAGACGGTTACCGAGGATGAGTTTTCAACACATTTTCAATTCTATTAACACTCGTGAATAACTTGCAACGAAAGTATTTTTTGCCTAAAACTTCATTTCGAGATGATTGATCCCACAATATAAGAAAAATATTTCCAAGCCAAATTCGTGAGCGAAACGGTTGACTTCCATTTGTGCTCCCCCCTATCGACACATAAATGGAATCCGTAATTTGGGTAAGACGGTGAGACATTTTGAAACGACAATAACTCTCCTGATATGCATTGAAAAAGTACAAAATTTGTGTTCAAATTCAAGCTCAAAATGTGCACTTTCTAAAACATTCAGGCCGAGTCCAAAAATTCCCAACCATTCAAAAGTTATCTTCAAAACGGTTGCCAAAGTTAAGTTTTCAACACATTTTCAAATCGATTAACACTCTGAATAACTTGCAATGAAAGTATTTTTTGCCCAAAACTTCATTTCGAGATGATTAATCCTGAGATATAAGAAAAATATTTTCAAGCCAAATTCGTGAGCGACACGTTTGACTTCCATTTTTACACCCTCCTATCGCCACATAATTGGAATCCGTAATTCGGGTAACACGGTAAGACATTTTGAAACGACAATAACTCTCCTGATATGCATTAAAAAAATACAAAATTTATGTTCAAATTCAAGCTCAAACTGTGCACTTTCTAAAACATTCAGGCCATGTCTAAAAATTCCTGAAGTTCAAAAGTTATCTTCGAAACGGTTACCGAAGTTGAGTTTTCAACACATTTTCAAACCGATTAACACTTTGAATAGCTTGCAGCGAAAGTATTTTTTGCCCAAAAATACATTTCGAGATGATTAATCCCGAGATATAAGAAAAATATTTTCAAACCAAATTCGTGAGCGACACGTTTGACTTCCATTTTTACTCCCTCGTATCGGCACATAATTGGAATCCGTAATTCGGGTAACACGGTGAGACATATTGAAACGACAATAACTCTGTTGATTTTGAGTGAAAAAATACAAAATTTGTGTTCAAATTCAAGCTCAGAATGTGCACTTTCTAAAACATTTAGGCCGCGTCTAAAAATTCCTAACCGTTCAAAAGTTATCTTCAAAACGGTTAGCGAAGATGAGTTTTCAACACATTTTCGGATCGATTAACCCTCGGGAATAACTTGCAGCCAAAGTATTTTTTACCCAAAACTTCAATTCGAGATGATTTATTACGAGGTATAAGAAAAATATTTCCAAGCCAAATTCGTGAGCGTAACGTTTGACTTCCATTTTTACTCCCTCCAATCGACACCTAATTGGAATCCGTAATTCGAGTAACACGGTGAGACATTTTGAATCGACAATAACTCTCTAGATTTCCAGGGAAAAAATACAAAATTTGTATTCAAATTCAAGCTCAGAGTGTGTACTTTCTAAACATTCAGGTCACCTCTAAAAATTCCTTACCGTTCAAAAGTTATCTTCGAGACGATTACCAAAGATGAGTTTTCAACACATTTTCAAATCGATTAACGCTCAAGAATAACTTGCAACCAAAGTATTTTTTACCCAGAACTTCATTTCGAGATGATTGATCCCGCGATATAAGAAAAATGTTTCCAGGCCAAATTTGAGAGTTAAACGTTTGACTTTCATTTTTACTCCCTCCTATCGGCACATAATTGGAATCCGTATTTTGGGTAACACGGTGAGACATTTTGAAACGGCAATAACTGTCTCGATTTCAATTGAAGAAATAAAATTTGTGTTCAAATTCATGCTCAGTATATGTACTTTCTAAAACATTCGGGTGGCGTCTAAAAATTCCTAACCGTTCAAAAGTTTTTCTTCGAGACGATTACTGAAGATGAGTTTTCAATGCATTTTCAGATCGAATAACACTCGTGAATAACTTGCAGCCAAAGTATTTTTTACCCAAAGCTTCAATTTGAGAAGATTGATCCCAAGATATCAGAAAAATATTTCCAAGCCAAATTCATGTGCGACACGTTTGACTTCCACTTTTACACCCTCCTATCGGCACATAATTGGAATCCGTAATTCAGGTCACACTGTGGGACATATTGAAACAACAATAACTCCCTTGATTTCCAATGAAAAAATACAAAATTTGTATTCATATTCAAGCTCAGAGTGTTTACTTTCTAAAACATTCGGGTCACGTCTAAAAATTCCTTACCGTTCAGAAGTTATCTTCGAGATGGTTACCGAAGATAGTTTTCAACACATTTTCAAATCGATTACCGCACGTGAAAAACTTGCAACCAAAGTATTTTTTACCCAAAACTTCATTTCGAGATGATTGATCCCACGATGTAAGAAAAATATTTTCAAGCCAAATTCGTTAGCGAAACGTTTGACTTCCATTTTTACTCCCTCCCATTGGCACATAATTGCAATCTGTATTTCGAGCAACAGGGCGAGACATTTTGAAACGAAAATAAATCTCTTGATTTCCATTGAAAAAACAAAAATTTGTGTTCAATTTCAAGCTTAGAATGTGCACTTTCTAAAACATTCAGCCCGCGTCCAAAAATTCCTACACCTTCAAAAGTTATCTTCGAGACGATTACCGAAGATGAGTTTTAAACACATTTTCAGAACGATTAACGCTCGTGAATAACTGGCAGCCAAAGTATTTTTTACCAAAAACTTCAATTCGAGATGATTGATCCCGAGATATAAGAAAAATATAGCCAAGCCAAATACGTGAGCGTAACGTTTGACTTCCATTTTTACTCCCTCCTATCGGCACATAAGTGGAATCCGTAATTCGGGTAACACGGTGAGATATTTTGAAACGACAATAACTCTCCAGATTTGCGTTGAAAAAATACAAAATTTGTGTTCAAATTTAAGCTCAGAATGTGCACTTTCTAAAACATTAAGGCCGTGTCCAAATATTCCTAAACGTTCAAGAGTTATCTTCAAAATGGTTACCGAAGTTGAGTTTTCAACACATTTTAAAATCGATTAACACTCTGAATAACTTGCAGCAAAAGCAATTTTTACCCAAAAATTCATTTCGAGATGATTGATCCCGAGATAT
This sequence comes from Quercus cerris, assembly GCA_963669245.1. Lineage (NCBI taxonomy): Eukaryota > Viridiplantae > Streptophyta > Magnoliopsida > Fagales > Fagaceae > Quercus > Quercus cerris. The sequence continues at coordinate 77,514,217 of OY770007.1, forward strand.
AATAAAAATATTTTCAAGCCAAATTCATGAGCGACACGTTTGACTTCCATTTTTACTCCCTCTTATCGGCATATAATTCGAGACGGTTACCGATGATAACTTTTCAACACATTTTCAAATCGATTAACGCTCGTGAAAAACATGCAACCAAAGTATTTTTTACCCAAAACTTCATTTTGAGATGATTGAACCCGCGATATTAGAAAAATATTTCCAAGCCAAATTCGTGAGCAACACGTTTGACTTCCAATTTTACTCCCGCCTATCGACACATAATTGAAATTCATAATTCGGGTAACACGGTGAGACATATGATAACGACAATAACTCTCTTGATTTCCAATGAAAAAATACAAAATTTGGATTCATATTCATGCTCAAAGTGTGTACTTTCTAAAACATTTAGGTCACGTCTAAAACTTCCTTTCCGTTCAAAAGTTATCTTCGAGACGGTCACCAAAGGTGCATTTTCGACACATTTTCAAATCGATTAACACTCGTGAATAACTTGCAACCAAAGTATTTTTTACCCAAAACTTCATTTTGAGACGATTGATCCCGCGATATAAGACAAATATTTCCAAGCCAAATTCGTGAGCAAAACATTTGACTTCCATTTTTACTCTCTCCTATCGGCACATAATTGGAATCCGTATTTTGGGTAACACGGTGAGACAAATTGAAATGACAATAACTTTCCTGATTTCCAATGAAAAAATAAAAAATTTGGATTCATATTCAAGCTCAGAGTGTGTACTTTCTAAAACATTAAGGTCACGTCTAAAAATTCCTTACCGTTCAAAAGTTATCTTCGAGACGATTACCGAAGGTGCGTTTTTGACACATTTTCAAATTGATTAACGCTCGTGAATAACTTGCAACCAAAGTACTTTTTACCCAAAACTTCATTTTGAGACGATTGATCCCGCGATATAAGAGAAATGTTTCCAAGCCAAATTCGTTAGCAAAACGTTTGACTTCCATTTTTACTCCCTCCTATCGGCACATAATTGGAATCCGTATTTTGGGAAACACGGTGAGACATATTGAAATGACAATAACTCTCCTGATTTCCAATGAAAAAATACAAAATTTGGATTCATATTCAAGCTCAGAGTGTGTACTTTCTAAAACATTAAGGTCACGTCTAAAAATTCCTTACCATTCAAAAGTTATCTTCGAGACGGTTACCGAAGGTGTGTTTTCGACACATTTTCAAATCGATTAAAGCTCGTGAATAACTTGCAACCAAAGTATTTTTTACCAAAAACTTCATTTCGAGACGATTGATCCCGCGATATAAGAGAAATGTTTCCAAGCCAAATTCGTGAGCAAAACGTTTGACTTCCATTTTTACTCCCTCCTATCGACACATAATTCGAATCCGTAATTCGAGTAACACGGTGAGACATATTGAAACAACAATAACTCTCCTGATTTCCAATGAAAAAATATAAAATTTGAATTCATATTCATGCTCAGAGTGTGTAGTTTCTAAAACATTCTGGTCACATCTAAAAATTCCATACTGTTTAAAAGTTATATTCCAGACGGTTACCGAATATGAGTGTTCAACACATTTTCAAAATGATTAACGCCCGTGAATAACTTGCAACCAAAGTATTTTTTACCCAAAACTTCAATTTAAGATGATTGATCCCGCAATATAAGAAAAATATTTCCAAGCCAAATTCGTGACTGACACGTTTGACTTCCATTTTTACTCCCTCTTATCGACACATAATTGGAATCAGTAATCTGGGGTAACACGGTGAGACATGTTGAAACGACAACAACTCTCCTGATTTTCAATGAAAAAATACAAAATTTGTATTCATATTCAAGCTCAGAGTGTGCACTTTCTAAAACATTCACGCCACATATAAAAATTCCTTACCGTTCAAAAGTTATCATCAAAACGGTTACTGAAGATGAGTTTTCAACACATTTTCAAATCAATTAACGCTCGTGAATAACTTGCAAACAAAGTATTTTTTACCCAAAACTTCATTTCGAGATGATTGATAAGAAAAATATTTTCAAGCCAAATTCGTTAGCGAAGCGTTTCACTTCCATTTTTACTCCCTCTTATCAGCACATAATTGGAATCCGTATTCCGGGTAACATGGCGAGACATTTTGAAACGACAATAACTCTCTCGATTTCCGTTGAAAAAATAGAAAAATTTGGGTTCAAATTCAAGCTCAGAATGTGTACTTTTTAAAACATTAGGGCTGCATCTAAAAATTCCTATCCGTTCAAAACTTATCTTCGAAACAGTTACCGAAGATGAGTTTTCATCACATTTTCAAATCAATTGACGCTCTTAATAACTTGCAGCGAAAGTATTTTTTACCTAAAATTTCTTTTCGAGATGATCGATCCTGTGATATAAGAAAAATATTTTAAAGCCAAATTCGTGAGCGAAACGTTTGACTTCCATTTTTACTCCCTCCTATCAGCACATAATTGGAATCCGTAATTAGGGTAACACGTCTAAAAATTCCTAACCATTCAAAAGTTTTCTTCGAGCCGGTTATCGAAGATGAGTTTTCAACACATTTTCAAATCGATTAACGCTCTGAATAACTTCCAGCGAAAGTATTTTTTACCCAAAAATTCATTTCCAAATGATTGATCCCATGGTATAAGAAAAATATTTTGAAGCCAAATTCGTGAGCGAAACGTTTGACTTCCATTTTTACTCCCTCCTATCAGCACATAATTGGAATCCATAATTAGGGTACCACGGTGAGATATATTGGAACGAATATAACTCTCTCGATTTCTATTGAAAAAATACAAAATTTGTATATTGAAACGATTGACTTCCAAGCCTAATCCGTGAGCGTAACGTTTGACTTCCATTTTTACTCCTTCCTATCGACACATAATTGGAATCCGTAATTCGTGTAACACGGTGATACATATTGAAACAACAATAACTCTCTTGATTTCATGTAAAAAAAATTCAAATTTTTTGTTCAAATTCAAGCTTAGAATGTTTAATTTCTAAAACATTGATGCCGCGTCTAAAAAATCCTAACTGTTCAAAAGTTTCATTCAAAACGGTTACCGAAGTTGAGTTTTCAATACATTTTCAAATCAATTAACTCTCTAAATAATTTGCAGCGAAGGTATTTTTTGCCCAAAACTTAATTTTGAGATGATTGATCCTGCGATATAAGAAAAATATTTCCAAGCCAAATTTGTGAGCGAAACGTTTCACTTCCATTTTTTCTCCCTCCTATCGACGCATAATTGGAATCCGTAATCCGGGTAACACGGTGAGACATATTGAAACGACAATAACTCTCTTGATTTCAAGTCAAAAAGTACAAATTTTGTGTTCAAATTCAAGCTCAGAATGTGTACTTCCTAAAACATTCATGCCGCTTCTAAAAATTCCTAGCCGTTCAAAAGTTTTATTCGAAACGGTTACCGAAGTTGAGTTTTAATACATTTTCAAATCGATTAACGCTCTGAATAACTTGCAGTGAAAGTATTTTTCGCCCAAAACTTAATTTCGAGATGATTGATCCTGCGATATAAGAAAAATATTTCCAAGCCAAATTCGTGAGCGAAACGTTTGACTTCCATTTTTTCCCCCTCCTATTGGCGCATAATTGGAATCCGTAATTCGGGTAACACGGTGAGACATATTGAAACGACAATAACTCTCTTGATTTCAAGTCAAAAAATACAAATTTTGTGTTCAAATTCAAGCTCAGAATGTGTACTTTCTAAAACATTCATGCCGCGTCTAAAAATTCCTAACCGTTCAAAATTTTCATTCGAAACGATTACCGAAGTTGAGTTTTTAATACATTTTCAATTCGATTAACGCTCTGAATAACTTGCAGCAAAAGTATTTTTTGCCCAAAACTTCATTTCGAGATGATTGATCCTGCAATATAAGAAAAATATTTCCAAGCCAAATTCGTGAGCGAAACGTTTGACTTCCATTTTTTCTCCCTCCTATCAGCGCATAATTGGAATTCGTAATTCGGGTAACACGGTGATACATATTGAAACGACAATAACTCTCTTGATTTCAAGTCAAAAAATACAAATTTTTTGTTCAAATTCAAGCTCAGAATGTTTAATTTCTAAAACATTCATGCAATGTGTAAGTATTCCTAACCGATAAATAGTTATCTTCGAAACGGTTACCGAGGATGAGTTTTAAACACATTTTCAAATTGATTGACGCTCTGAATAACTTGCAGTGGAAGTATTTTTTACCCAAAAATTCATTTCGAGATGATTGATCCTGCGATATAAGAAAAATATTTCCAAGCCAAATTCATGAGTGAAACGTTTGACTTCCATTTTTACTCCCTCCTATCGGCACATAATTGGAATCCATAATTCGGTTAACACGGTGAGACATATTGAAACAACATTAACTGTCTTGATTTCAAGTCAAAAAATACAAATTTTGTGTTCAAATTCAAGCTAAGAATGTGTACTTTCTAAAACATTCGTGCCGCCTCTACAAATTCCTAACCGTTTAAAAGTTATCTTCGAAACAGTTACCGAAGATGAGTTTTCAACACATTTTCAAATCGATTGACACTGAATAACTTGCTGCGAAAGTATTTTTTACCCAAAATTTCATTTCGAGATGATTGATCCTGCGATATAAGAAAAATATTTCCAAGCCAAATTCGTGAGCGAAACGTTTGACTTCCATTTTTACTCCGTCCTATCGGCACATAATTGGAATCTGTGATTCGGGTAACACAGTGTGACATTTTGAATGACAATAACTCTCTTGATTTCTATTGAAAAAATACAAATTTTGAGTTCAAATTCAGGCGCAGAATGTGTACTTTCTAAAACATTCAGGCCACGTCTAAAAATTCCTAACCGTTCAAAAGTTCTCTTCGAAACGGTTACCGAAGATGAGTTTTCAACACATTTTCAAATCGATTAACGCTCTGAATAACTTCCAGCGAAAGTATTTTTTATCCAAAAATTCATTTCCAGATGATTGATCCCGTGATATAAGAAAAATAGTTTGAAGCCAAATTCGTGAGCGAAACGTTTGACTTCCACTTTTACTCCTTCCTATCGACACATAATTTGAATCCGTAATTAAGTAACACGGTGAGACATATTGAAATGAATATAGCTCTCTTGATTACTATTGAAAAAATACAAAATTTGTGTTCAAATTCAAGCTCAGAATGTGTACTTTCTAAAACATTAAGGCCGCGTCCTAAAATGCCTAACTGTTCAAGAGTTTTCTTCGAAACGATTACCGAAGTTGAGTTTTCAATACATTTTCAAATCGATTGACGTTCTGAATAACTTTTAGTGAAAGTATTTTTTACCCAAAACTGATGGATATAAAGATAAATGCAGCGGAAAATATGTTTTAAACGGATCTAGTTCATTCGATATTGATAACACGTACTAAGTAAATTTCAGAATTTGAGAACAGGAGATCGTACCTTGGAGCTTTGAATTTGAAAACAAAGATTTAATCACTTGGGAATACTTTTAATCTTCACTCCAATTCCACTAACGCCCAAGATGTGTGGTCTCTCAATTGGTAACAAAGGGATGACTAGTGAGTGACAAAAACTCACATGCACACCATTTCACAATGATGTTTTCTTTCATATGAAAATCTGAACGTTTTTCCCTTTGTATCTAACCAACTTATCTAATTGGGCTGGCCTTTTGGGCCTTACCAATTGGGCTTAAGTGTGTGGCTTGGAATGGGACCAAAATGGACCAATAAGACACTAGCTCTAATGGGCCTTGGGCTTTTCTGTCAACTCCTGACAAGTCCAAAGTTACCATTAACTATATTTAATACCATTATATAAATATAGTTTCAATCTAGGTCTTATCTATAAATTATATCTCAAGACTTTATTATACATGCAACCCCTTCATAAAATATTCGTAGTAATACAAAGTCATTAATGTAGACTGCCACTTTGTAAATTACTACATCTTAATCCTTGAGTACCCGGTTTAATCCTTTAAGTTATTCATCATATATTTATGAAAACTAATTTCATAAATATATACTTTAGTAACTACTTACTAAAGTGGTTAGGCCTAACTCTCTGACTAACAAACCCATTAAACTTATCTCAAGGGAATATTTTATATCTTCGTTAGGAGACTATGAATTCCATCTTGACAATATATGTTACATCAACACTAAATGTGGCTACCCAATATACTGAGGTTTTGACCGTTACTTTAGATCTCACTCCTGATATATCAAAGCAACCTACACCTTATGATCAGGTCCATTATTCTCTCAGGATTAAGAGTTCATGCAAATATAAGTCGTGAGATTTATTATTCATTTGACAGTCTTTAGGAGAATAATGAATCTCACAGCGGTCTAGTTCAATATGTCTTAACTCTTAAAACATATTAACACATCAACTAGAAGTCTCCACTTCCATGATCAAGACAAATCATCGTAGTTGATATGTTATAGCCTTCGCATATGAAATGCCCAATTTCATCACTGACTAAGAACTATAATTCTGAGTTTACAAATAACTTGTGATTTATATCTTCTGTGAATCTTCACATAAATCACATACTATGCATCTCATGGACTATGTGATAATATCCGAATATTCAAGTTACCATTATTTCAGATAATAATAAAAAAAATTTATTAAACATAATATTAAGTCATACATAATGTCAAACACAGTGTCACACTTAATATCATATATGGCAACATACAATAGGATTTAAGGGCGCTAATCCTAACAAAAATTTCGTTTCGAGATGATTGATCCCGCGATATAAGAAAAATACTTCCAAGCCAAATCCGTGAGCATAACATTTGACTTCCATTTTTACTCCGTCCTATCAATACATAATTGGAATCCGTAATTCGGGTAACACGGTGAGACATATTGAAACGACAATAACTCTCTTAATTTCAAGTCAAAAAATACAAATTTTGTGTTCAAATTCAAGCTCAGAATGTGTACTTTCTAAAACATTCATGCCGCGTCTAAAAATTCCTAACCGTTCAAAAGTTTCATTCGAAACGATTACCGATGTTGAGTTTTCAATACATTTTCAATTCGATTAACACTCTGAATAACTTGCAGCGAAAGTATTTTTTGCCCAAAACTTCATTTCGAGATGATTGATCCTGCGATATAAGAAAAATATTTCCAAGCCAAATTCGTGAGCGAAACATTTGACTTCCATTTTTTCTCCCTCCTACCGGAACATAATTGCAATCCATAATTTGGGTAACACAGTGAGAAATATTGAAATGACAATAACTCTCTTGATTTCAAGTCAAAAAATACAAATTTTATGTTCATATTCAAGCTCAGAATGTGTACTTTCTAAAACATTCATGCCATGTGTAAATATTCTTAACCGATCAAAAGTTATCTTCGAAACTGTTACCGAAGATAAGTTTTAAACACATTTTCAAATTCATTGCCGCTCTGAATAACTTGCAGCGGAAGTATCTTTTACCCAAAAATTCATTTCGAGATGATTGATCCTGCGATATAAGAAAAATATTTCCAAACCAAATTCGTAAGTGAAACGTTTGACTTCCATTTTTACTCCCTCCTATCGGCACATAATTGGAATCCATAATTCGGTTAACACGGTGAGACATATTGAAACAACATTAACTGTCTTGATTTCAAGTCAAAAAATCAAAAAATTTTTGTTCAAATTCAAGCTAAGAATGTGTACTTTCTAAAACATTCATGCCACCTCAACAAATTTCTAACCGTTCAAAAGTTATCTTCGAAACAGTTACCGAAGATGAGTTTTCAACATATTTTCAAATCGATTGACGCTCTGAATAACTTGCTGCGAAAGTATTTTTTAGCCAAAATTTCATTTCGAGATGATTGATCCCGCAATATAAGAAAAATATTTCCAAGCCAAATTCGTGAGCGAAATGTTTGACTTCCATTTTTACTCCCTCCTATTGGCACATAATTGGAATCCGTAATTCGGGTAACACAGTGTGACATTTTAAATGACAATAACTCTCTTGATTTCCATTGAAAAAATACAAATTTTGAGTTCAAATTCAGGCGCAGAATGTGTACTTTCTAAAACATTCAGGCCACGTCTAAAAATTCCTAACCGTTCAAAAGTTCTCTTCGAAACGGTTACCGAAGATGAGTTTTCAACACATTTTCAAATCGATTAACGCTCTGAATAACTTCCAACGAAAGTATTTTTTACCCAAAAATTCATTTCCAGATGATTGATCCCGTGATATAAGAAAAATAGTTTGAAGCCAAATTCGTGAGCGAAACGTTTGACTTCCACTTTTACTCCTTCCTATCGACATATAATTGGAATCCGTAATTAGGTAACACGGTGAGACATACTGAAATGAATATAGCTCTCTTGATTACTATTGAAAAAATACAAAATTTGTGTTCAAATTCAAGCTCAGAATGTGTACTTTCTAAAACATTAAGGCCGCGTCCTAAAATGCCTAACTGTTCAAGAGTTTTCTTCGAAACGGTTACCGAAGTTGAGTTTTCAATACATTTTCAAATCGATTGACGTTCTGAATAACTTTTAGTGAAAGTATTTTTTACCCAAAACTGATGGATATAAAGATAAATGCAGCGGAAAATATGTTTTAAACGGATCTAGTTCATTCGATATTGATAACACGTACTAAGTAAATTTCAGAATTTGAGAACAGGAGATCGTACCTTGGAGCTTTGAATTTGAAAACAAAGATTGAATCACTTGGGAATACTTTTAATCTTCACTCCAATTCCACTAACGCCCAAGATGTGTGGTCTCTCAATTGGTAACAAAGGGATGACTAGTGAGTGACAAAAACTCACATGCACACCATTTCACAATGATGTTTTCTTTCATATGAAAATCTGAATGTTTTTTCCTTTGTATCTAACCAACTTATCTAATTGGGCTGGCCTTTTGGGCCTTACCAATTGGGCTTAAGTGTGTGGCTTGGAATGGGACCAAAATGGACCAATAAGACACTAGCTCCAATGGGCCTTGGGCTTTTCTGTCAACTCTTGACAAGTCCAAAGTTACCATTAACTATATTTAATACCATTGTATAAATATAGTTTCACTCTAGGTCTTATCTATAAATTATATCTCAAGACTTTATTATACATGCAACCCCTTCATAAAATATTCATAGTAATACAAAGTTATTAATGTAGACTGCCACTTTGTAAATTACTACATCTTAATCCTTGAGTACCCGGTTTAATCCTTTAAGTTATTCACCATATATTTATGAAAACTAATTTCATAAATATATACTTTAGTAACTACTTACTAAAGTGGTTAGGCCTAACTCTCTGACTAACAAACCCATTAAACTTATCTCAAGGGAATATTTTATATCTTCGTTAGGAGACTATGAATTCCATCTTGACAATATATGTTACATCAACACTAAATGTGGCTACCCAATATACTGAGGTTTTGACCGTTACTTTAGATCTCACTCCTGATATATCAAAGCAACCTACACCTTATGATCAGGTCTATTATTCTCTTAGGATTAAGAGTTCATGCAAATATAAGTCGTGAGATTTATTATTCATTTGACAGTCTTTAGGAGAATAATGAATCTCACAGCGATCTAGTTCAATATGTCTTAACTCTTAAAACATATTAACACATCAACTAGAAGTCTCCACTTCCATGATCAAGACAAATCATCGTAGTTGATATGTTATAGTCTTCGCAGATGAAATGCCAAATTTCATCACCGACTAAGAACTATAATTCTGAGTTTACAAAGAACTTGTGATTTATATCTTCTGTAAATCTTCACATAAATCACATACTATGCATCTCATGGACTATGTGATAATATCTGAATATTAATGTTACCATTATTTCAGATAATAATAAAACAAATTTATTAAACATAATATTAAGTCATACATAATGTCAAACACAATGTCACACTTAATATCATACATGGCAACATACAATAGGATTTAAGGGTACTAATCCTAACAAAAACTTCATTTCGAGATGATTGATCCTGCGATATAAGAAAAATACTTCCAAGCCAAATCCGTGAGCATAACGTTTGACTTCCATTTTTACTCCTTCCTATCAACGCATAATTGGAATCTGTAATTCAGGTAACACGGTGAGACATATTGAAACAACAATAACTCTCTTGATTTCAAGTCAAAAAATAAAAATTTTGTGTTCAAATTCAATCTCAAAATGTGTACTTTCTAAAACACTCATAACGCGGCTAAAAATTCCTCACCGTTCAAATGTTTCATTCGAAACGGTTACCGAAGTTGAGTTTTCAATACATTTTCAAATCGATTAACGCTCTGAATAACTTGCAGTGAAAGTATTTTTTGCCCAAAACTTCATTTCGAGATGATTGATCCTGTGATATAAGAAAAATATTACCAAGCCAAAGTCATGAGCGAAACATTTGACTTCCATTTTTTCTCCCTCCTATCAGCATATAATTGGAATCTGTAATTCGAGTAACATGGTGAGACATATTGAAACGACAATAACTCTCTTGATTTCAAGTCAAAAAATACAAATTTTGTGTTCAAATTCAAGCTCAGAATGTGTGCTTTCTAAAACATTCATGTCGTGCCTACAAATTCCTAACCGTTCAAAAGTTATCTTCGAAACGGTTACCGAAGATAAGTTTTCAACACATTGTCAAATCGATTGACGCTCTGAATAACCTGCAGCGAAAGTATTTTTTGCCCAAAACTTCATTTCGAGATGATTGATCCCGCGATATAAGAAAAATACTTCCAAGCCAAATCCGTGAGCGAAACGTTTGTCTTCCATTTTTACTCCCTCCTATCGACATATAATTGGAATCCGTAATTCGGGTAACACGGTGAGACAATTTAAACGAAAATAACTCTCTTGATTTCCATTGAAAAATACAAAATTTGTGTTCAAATTCAAGCTCAGAATCTGTATTGTCTAAAACATTCAGGCCGTGTCTAAAAATTCCTAACCGTTCAAAAGTTATCTTCGAAATGGTTACCGAAGATGAGTTTCCAACACATTTTCAAATCGATTAACGCTCTGAACAACTTGCGGCGAAAGTATTTTTTTGTCCAAAACTTCATTTCAAGATGATTGATCCTGTGATATAAGAAAAATACTTCCAAGCCAAATCCGTGAGCATAACGTTTGACTTCCATTTTTACTCCTTCCTATCAACACATAATTGGAATCCGTAATTCGGGTAACACGGTGAGACATATTGAAACGACAATAACTCTCTTGATTTCAAGTCAAAAAATACAAATTTTGTGTTCAAATTCAATCTCAGAATGTGTACTTTCTAAAACACTCATAACGCGTCTAAAAATTCCTCACCGTTCAAATGTTTCATTCGAAACGGTTACCGAAGTTCAGTTTTCAATACATTTTCAAATCGATTAACGCTCTGAATAACTTGCGGCGAAAGTATTTTTTGCCCAAAACTTCATTTTGAGATGATTGATCCTGTGATATAAGAAAAATATTTCCAAGCCAAAGTCATGAGCGAAACATTTGACTTCCATTTTTTCTCCCTCCTATCGGCACAAAATTGGAATCCGTAATTCGGGTAACACGGTGAGACATATTGAAACGACAATAACTCTCTTCATTTCAAGTCAAAAAATACAAATTTTGTGTTCAAATTCAAGCTCAGAATGTGTGCTTTCTAAAACATTCATGTCGTGCCTACAAATTCCTAACCGTTCAAAAGTTATCTTCGAAACGGTTACCGAAGATAAGTTTTCAACACATTGTCAAATCGATTGACGCTCTGAATAACCTGCAGCGAAAGTATTTTTTGCTCAAAACTTCATTTCGAGATGATTGATCCCACGATATAAGAAAAATACTTCCAAGCCAAATCCGTGAGCAAAACGTTTGACTTCCATTTTTACTCCCTCCTATCGGCACATAATTGGAATCCGTAATTCGGGTAACACAGTGAGACATATTGAAACCACAATAACTCTATTGATTTCCAGCCAAAAAAATAAAAATTTCGTGTTCAAATTCAAGCTTAGAATGTGTACTTTCTAAAACATTCATGACGTGTCTAAAAATTCCTAACCGTTCAAAAGTTATCATCGAAATGATTACCGAAGATGAGTATTCAACACATTTTCAAATCGATTGACGCTCTGAATAACTTGCAGCGAAAGTATTTTTTACCCGAAACTTCATTTCGAGATGATTGATCCCACGATGTAAGAAAAATATTTCCAAGCCAAATTCGTCAACGAAAAGTTTGACTTCGATTTTTACTCCCTCATATCGGCACAAAATTGGAATATGTAATTCGGGTAACACGGTGAGACATTTTAAACGACAATAACTCTCCTGATTTCCATTGAAAAATACAAAATTTGTGTTCAAATTCAAGCTCAGAATCTGTATTGTCAAAAACATTCAGGCCGTGTCTAAAAATTCCTAACCATTCAAAAGTTATCTTCAAAACAGTTACCGAAGATGAGTTTCCAACACATTTTCAAATCGATTAACGCTCTGAACAACTTGCGGTGAAAGTATTTTTTTTCCCAAAACTTCATTTCAAGATGATTGATCCTGTGATATAAGAAAAATATTTCCAAGCCAAATTCGTGAGCGAAACGTTTGACTTCCATTTTTACTCCCTCCTATCGGCACATAATTGCAATCCGTAATTCGGGTAACACGATGAGACATATTGAAATGACAATAACACTCTTTATTTCAAGGCAGAAAATACAAATTTTGTGTTCAAATTGAAGCTCAGAATGTGTACTTTCTAAAACAATCATGCCGTGTCTAAAAATTCCTAACCGTTCAAAAGTTTTCTTGGAAATGGTTACCGAAGTTAAGTTTTCAACACATTTTCAAATCGATTTACGCTCTGAACAACTTGCAGCGAAAGTATTTTTTACCCAAAACTTCATTTCGAGATGATTGATCCCGCGATATAAGAAAAATATTTCCAAGCCAAATTCGTGAGCAAAACATTTGACTTCGATTTTTACGCCCTCCAATCGGCACAAAATTGGAATCCATAATTCGGGTAACACGGTGAGACATTTTAAACGACAATAACTCTCTTGATTTCCATTGAAAAAATACAAAACTTGTGTTCGAATTCAAGCTCAGAATCTGTGCTTTCTTAAACATTCAGGCTGTGTCTAAAAATTCCTAACCGTTCAAAAGTTATCTTCGAAACGGTTACCAAAGATGAGTTTTCAACACATATTCAAATCAATTAACGCTCTGAATAACCTGCGGCGAAAGTTTTTTTACCAAAAACTTCATTTCGAGATGATTAATCCCGCGATATAAGAAAAATATTTCCAAGGCAAATTCATGAGCGAAACGTTTGACTTCGATTTTTACTCCCTCCAATCGGCACGAAATTGGAATCCGTAATTCGGGTAACACGGTGAGTCATTTTAAACGACAATAACTCTCTTGATTTCCATTGAAAAAATACAAAATTTGTTTTCAAATTCAAGCTCAGAATCTGTTCTTTCTAAAACATTCAGGCCATGTCTAAAAATTCTTAACCGTTCGAAAGTTATCTTCGAAACGGTTACCAAAGATGAGTTTTCAACACATTTTCAAATCGATTAACGCTCTGAATAACTTGCAGCGAAGATATTTTTTTGCCCAAAACTTCATTTCAAGATGATTGATCCTGCGATTTAAGAAAAATATTTTCAAGCCAAATTCGTGAGTGAAACGTTTGACTTCCATTTTTACTCCCTCCTATCGACACATAATTGGAATCCATAACTCGGGTAACATGTAGAGACATATTGAAACGACAATGACACTCTTGATTTCCTTTGAAAAAATACAAAATTTGTGTTCAAATTCAATCTTAGTATGTGTACTTTCCAAAACATTAAGGTCGCGTCTCAAAATTCCTAACAGTTCAAAAGTTTTCTTCGAAACAGTTACCGAAGTTGAGTTTTCAACACATTTTCAAATCGATTTGCGCTCTGAATAACTTGCAGCGGAAGTATTTTTTACCCAAAACTTCATTTCGAAATGATTCTTCCCACGATATAAGAAAAATATTTCCAAGCCAAATCCGTGGGCGAAACGTTTGACTTCCATTTTTACTCCCTCATATCGGCACATAATTGGAATCCGTAATTCAGGTAACATGGTGAGACATATTGAAACGACAATAACTCACTTGTTTCCATTGAAAAAATACAAACTTTGTGTTCAAATTCAATCTTAGTATGTGTACTTTCCAAAACATTAAGGTCGCGTCTTAAAATTGCTAACCGTTGAAAACTTTTCTTCGAAACAGTTACCGAAGTTGAGTTTTCAACACATTTTCAAATCGAGTTACGCTCTGAATAACTTGTGGCGAAAGTATTTTTTACCCGAAACTTCATTTCGAGTTGATTGATCCCGTGATATAAGAAAAATATTTCCAAGACAAATTCGTGAGCGAAACGTTTGACTTCCATTTTTACTCCCTCCTATCGGCACATAATTGGAATCCGCAATTCGGATAACACTGTGAGACATATTGAAACGACAATAACTCTTTTGATTTCCCGTAAAAAAATACAAATTTTGTGTTCAAATTCAAGTTCAGATTGTGTACTTTCTAAAACATTCCTAACCGTTCAAAAGTTACCTTCGAAACGGTTAATAAAGATGAGTTTTCAACACATTTTCAAATCGATTGACGCTCTGAATAACTTGCAGTGAAAGTATTTCTTACCTAAAACTTCATTTCGAGACGATTGATCCCGCGATATAAGAAAAATATTTCCAAGCCAAATTCGTGAGTGAAACGTTTGACTTCGATTTTTACTCCCTCCTATCGGCACATATTTGGAATCCGTAGTTCGAGTAACACGGTGAGACATTTTAAACGACAATAACTCTCTTGATTTCCACTGAAAAAACACAAAATTTGTGTTCAAATTCAAGCTTAGAATCTGTACTTTCCAAAACATTCACACCATGTCGAAAACTTCCAAAGCGTTCAAGAGGTATCTTCGAAACGGTTACCGAAGATGAGTTTTCAACACAATCTCAAATCGAATAAAGCTCCAAATAACTTGCAGCGAAAGTATTTTTTGCCCAAAACTTCATTTCGAGATGATTGATCCCGCGATATAAGAAAAATATTTTCAAGCCAAATTCGTGAGCGAAACGTTTGACTTCCACTTCTACTCCCTCCTATCAGCACATAATTGGAATCCCTAATTCGGGCAACACGGTGAGACATATTGAAACGACAATAACTCTCTTGATTTCCTTTGAACGAATACAAAATTTGTGTTCGAATTCAAGCTCCGAATGTGTACTTTCTAAAACATTCAGGCCGCGTCAAAAAATTCCCGACCGTTCAAAAGTTTCATTCGAAACGGTTACCGAAGTTGAGTTTTCAACACATTTTCAAATCGATTTACGCTCTGAATAACATGCAGCGAAAGTATTTTTTACCCAAAACTTCATTTCGAGATGATTGATCCCGCGAAATAAGAAAAATATTTCCAAACCAAATTCGTGAGCGAAACGTTTGACTTCCACTTCTACTCCCTCCTATCAGCACATAATTGGAATGCATAATTCGGGTAACACGGTGAGACATATTGAAACGACAATAACTCTCTTGATTTCCATTGAAAGTATACAAAATTTGTGTTCAAATTCAAGCTTAGAATACGTACTTTGTAAAACATTCGGGACGCATCTAAAAATTCCTAACCGTTCAAAAGTTTTCTTGGAAATGGTTACCGAAGTTAAGTTTTCAACACATTTTCAAATCGATTTACGCTCTGAACAACTTGCAGCGAAAGTATTTTTTACCCAAAACTTCATTTCGAGATGATTGATCCCGCGATATAAGAAAAATATTTCCAAGCCAAATTCGTGAGCGAAACGTTAGACTTCCATTTTGACTCCCTCTTATCGGCACATAATTGGAATCCGTAATTCGAGTAACACGGTCAGACATATTGAAACGACAATAACTGTTTTGATTTCTAGTCAAAAAATACGAAATTTATGTTCAGATTCAGGAACGGATTGTGTACTTTCTAAAACATTCATGCCACGTCTAAAAATTCCTAACCGTTCAAAAGTTATCTTCGAAACGGTTACTGAGGATGAGTTTTCAACACATTTTCAAATCGATTGACGCTCTGAATAACTTGCAACGAAAGTAATTTTTACCCCAAACTTCATTTCGAGATGATTGATCCTGCGATATAAGAAAAATATTTCCAACCCAAAGTCGTGAGCGAAACGTTTGACTTCGATTTTTACTCCCTCTTATCGGCACATATTTGTAATCCATAGTTCAGGTAACGCGGTGAGACCTTTTAAATGACAATAACACTCTTGGTTTCCACTGAAAAAATACAAAATTTGTGTTCAAACTCAACCTCAGAATGTGTACTTTCTAAAATAATCATGCCGCATCTAAAAATTCCTAACCGTTCAAAAGTTTTCTTGGAAACGATTACCGAAGTTGTGTTTTCAACACATTTTCAAATCGATTTATGCTCTAAATAACTTGCGGCAAAAGTATTTTTTACCCAAATCTTCATTTCAAGATGATTGATCCCGTGATATAAGAAAAATATTTCCAAGCCAAATTCGTGAGAGAACGTTTGACTTCCATTTTTACTCCCTCTTATCGGCACATAATTGGAATCCGTAATTCAGGTAACACGAAGAGACATATTGAAATGACAATAACTCTCTTGATTTCCACTGAAAAAATACAAAATTTATGTTAAAATTCAAGCTCTGCATGTGTAATTTCTAAAACATTCAGGCCAAGTCTAAAAATTCCTAACCGTTCATAAGTTTTCTTGGAAACAGTTACTGAAGTTGAGCTTTCAACATATTTTCAAATCGATTTGCGCTCTGAATAACATGCAGCGAAAGTATTTTTTACCCAAAACTTCATTTCGAGATGATTGATCCCGTGATATAAGAAAAATATTTCCAAGCCAAATCCGTGAGCGAAACGTTTGACTTCCATTTTTACTCCCTCCTATCTGCACATAATTGGAATCCATAATTTGGGTTACACAGTGAGACATATTGAAACGAAAATAACTCTCTTGATTTCCTATGAAAAAATACAAAATTTGTGTTCAAATTGAAGCTCTGAATGTGTACTTTCTAAAATATTCAGGCTGTGTCTAAAAATTCCTAACCGTTCAAAAGTTATCTTCGAAACGGTTAACGAAGTTGAGTTTTCAACACATTTTCAAATCGAATTACGCTCTAAATAACTTGCGGCGAAAGTATTTTTTACCCAAAACTTCATTTCGATATGATTGATCCCGTGATATAAGAAAAATATTTCCAAGCCAAATCCGTGAGCGAAACGTTAGACTTCCATTTTGACTCCCTCTTATCGGCACATAATTGGAATTCGTAATTCGAGTAACAAGGTCAGACATATTGAAACGACAATAACTGTTTTGATTTCTAGTCAAAAAATACAAAATTTATGTTCAAATTCAGGAACGGATTGTGTACTTTCTAAAACATTCATGCCACGTCTAAAAATTCCCAACCGTTCAAAAGTTATCTTCGAAACGGTTACTGATGATGAGTTTTCAACGCATTTTCCAATCGATTAACGCTCTGAATAACTTGCAGTGATAGTATTTTTTACCCAAAACTTCATTTTGAAATGATTGATCCCGCGATATAAGATAAACATTTCCGAGCCAAATTCGTGAGCGAAACGTTTGACTTCCACTTCTACTCCCTCCTATCAGCACATAATTGGAATGCATAATTCGGGTAACACGGTGAGACATATTGAAACGACAATAACTCTCTCGATTTCCATTGAAAGTATACAAAATTTGTATTCAAATTCAAGCTTAGAATACGTACTTTCTAAAACATTCGGGACGCATCTAAAAATTCCTAACCGTTCAAAAGTTTTCTTGGAAATCGTTACCGAAGTTAAGTTTTCAACACATTTTCAAATCGATTTACGCTCTGAACAACTTGCAGCGAAAGTATTTTTTACCCAAAACTTCATTTCGAGATGATTGATCCCGCGATATAAGAAAAATATTTCCAAGACAAATTCGTGAGCGAAACGTTAGACTTCCATTTTGACTCCCTCTTATCGGCACATAATTGGAATCCGTAATTCGAGTAACAAGGTCAGACATATTGAAACGACAATAACTGTTTTGATTTCTAGTCAAAAAATACAAAATTTATGTTCAAATTCAGGAACGGATTGTGGACTTTCTAAAACATTCATGCCATGTCTAAAAATTCCTAACCGTTCAAAAGTTATCTTCGAAATGGTTACTGAGGATGAGTTTTCAACACATTTTCAAATCGATTGACGCTCTGAATAACTTGCAACGAAAGTATTTTTTACCCCAAACTTCATTTCGAGATGATTGATCCCGCGATATAAGAAAAATATTTCCAACCCAAAGTCGTGACCGAAACGTTTGACTTCGATTTTTACTCCCTCTTATCGGCACATATTTGTAATCCGTAGTTCAGGTAACGCGGTGAGACATTTTAAATGACAATAACACTCTTGGTTTCCACTGAAAAAATACAAAATTTGTGTTCAAACTCAACCTCAGAATGTGTACTTTCTAAAACAATCATGCCGCATCTAAAAATTCCTAACCGTTCAAAAGTTTTCTTGGAAACGATTACCAAAGTTGAGTTTTCAACACATTTTCAAATCGAATTATGCTCTAAATAACTTGCGGCAAAAGTATTTTTTACCCAAATCTTCATTTCAAGATGATTGATCCCGTGATATAAGAAAAATATTTCCAAGCCAAATTCGTGAGAGAACGTTTGACTTCCATTTTTACTCCCTCTTATCGGCACATAATTGGAATCCGTAATTCGGGTAACACGAAGAGACATATTGAAATGACAATAACTCTCTTGATTTCCACTGAAAAAATACAAAATTTCAGTTAAAATTCAAGCTCTGCATGTGTAATTTCTAAAACATTCAGGCCACGTCTATAAATTCCTAACCGTTCATAAGTTTTCTTGGAAACAGTTACCGAAGTTGAGTTTTCAACATATTTTCAAATCGATTTGCGCTCTGAATAACATGCAGCGAAAGTATTTTTTACCCAAAACATCATTTCGAGATGATTGATCCCGTGATATAAGAAAAATATTTCCAAGCCAAATACGTGAGCGAAACGTTTGACTTCCATTTTTACTCCCTCCTATCGGCACATAATTGGAATCCATAATTCGGGTTACACAGTGAGACATATTGAAACGACAATAACTCTCTTCATTTCCTTTGAAAAAATACAAAATTTGTGTTCGAATTCAAGCTCAGAACGTGTACTTTCTAAAACATTTAGGCCGCATCAAAAAATTCCCAACCCTACAAAAGTTTCATTCGAAATGGTTACCAAGCTTGAGTTTTCAACACATTTTCAAATCGATTTACGCTCTGACTAACTTGCAGCGAAAGTATTTTTTACCCAAAACTTCATTTCGAGATGATTGATCCCGCGATATAAGAAAATTATTTTCAAGCCAAATTCGTGAGCGAAACGTTTGACTTCCATTTCTACTCCCTCCCATAGGCACATAATTGGAATTCATAATTCAGGTTACACGGTGAGACATATTGAAACGACAATAACTCTCTTGATTTCCTATGAAAAAATACAAAATTTGTGTTCAAATTCAAGCTTTGAATGTGTACTTTCTAAAACATTCAGGCTGTGTCTAAAAATTCCTAACCGTTCAAAAGTTATCTTTGAAACGGTTAACGAAGTAGAGTTTTCAACACATTTTCAAATCGAATTACGCTCTAAATAACTTGCGGCGAAAGTATTTTTTACCCAAAACTTCATTTCGAGATGATTGATCCCGTGATATAAGAAAAATATTTCCAAGCCAAATCCGTGAGCGAAACGTTTGACTTCCATTTTTACTTCCTCTTATCGGCACATAATTGGAATCTGTAATTTGTGTAACACGGTGAGACATATTGAAACGACAATAATTGTATTGATTTCTAGTCAAAAAATAAAAATTTTATGTTCAAATTCGTGCTCGGATTGTGTACTTTCTAAAACATTCATGCCGCGTCTAAAAATTCCCAACCGTTCAAAAGTTATCTTCGAAACGGTTACTGATGATGAGTTTTCAACGCATTTTCCAATCGATTGACGCTCTGAATAACTTACAGTGATAGTATTTTTTACCCAAAACTTCATTTTGAAATGATTGATCCCGCGATATAAGATAAACATTTCCGAGCCAAATTCGTGAGCGAAACGTTTGACGTCCACTTCTACTCCCTCCTATCAGCACATAATTGGAATGCATAATTCGGGTAACACGGTGAGACATATTGAAACGACAATAACTCTCTCGATTTCCATTGAAAGTATACAAAATCTGTGTTCAAATTCAAGCTTAGAATACGTACTTTCTAAAACATTCGGGACGCATCTAAAAATTCCTAACCATTCAAAAGTTTTCTTGGAAATGGTTACCGAAGTTAAGTTTTCAACACATTTTCAAATTGATTTACGCTCTGAACAACTTGCAGCGAAAGTATTTTTTACCCAAAACTTCATTTCGAGATGATTGATCCCGCGATATAAGAAAAATATTTCCAAGCCAAATTCGTGAGCGAAACGTTAGACTTCCATTTTGACTCCCTCTTATCGGCACATAATTGGAATCCGTAATTCGAGTAACACGGTCAGACATATTGAAACGACAATAACTGTTTTGATTTCTAGTCAAAAAATACGAAATTTATGTTCAGATTCAGGAACGGATTGTGTACTTTCTAAAACATTCATGCCACGTCTAAAAATTCCTAACCGTTCAAAAGTTATCTTCGAAACGGTTACTGAGGATGAGTTTTCAACACATTTTCAAATCGATTGACACTCTGAATAACTTGCAACGAAAGTATTTTTTACCCCATACTTCATTTCGAGATGATTGATCCTGCGATATAAGAAAAATATTTCCAACCCAAAGTCGTGAGCGAAACGTTTGACTTCGATTTTTACTCCCTCTTATCGGCACATATTTGTAATCCATAGTTCAGGTAACGCGGTGAGACCTTTTAAATGACAATAACACTCTTGGTTTCCATTGAAAAAATACAAAATTTGTGTTCAAACTCAACCTCAGAATGTGTACTTTCTAAAATAATCATGCCGCATCTAAAAATTCCTAACCGTTCAAAAGTTTTCTTGGAAATGATTACCGAAGTTGTGTTTTCAACACATTTTCAAATCGATTTATGCTCTAAATAACTTGCGGCAAAAGTATTTTTTACCCAAATCTTCATTTCAAGATGATTGATCCCGTGATATAAGAAAAATATTTCCAAGCCAAATTCGTGAGAGAACGTTTGACTTCCATTTTTACTCCCTCTTATCGGCACATAATTGGAATCCGTAATTCGGGTAACACGAAGAGACATATTGAAATGACAATAACTCTCTTGATTTCCAATGAAAAAATACAAAATTTATGTTAAAATTCAAGCTCTGCATGTGTAATTTCTAAAACATTCAGGCCATGTCTAAAAATTCCTAACCGTTCATAAGTTTTCTTGGAAACAGTTACTGAAGTTGAGCTTTCAACATATTTTCAAATCGATTTGCGCTCTGAATAACATGCAGCGAAAGTATTTTTTACCCAAAACTTCATTTCGAGATGATTGATCCCGTGATATAAGAAAAATATTTCCAAGCCAAATCCGTGAGCGAAACGTTTGACTTCCATTTTTACTCCCACCTATCTGCACATAATTGGAATCCATAATTTGGGTTACACAGTGAGACATATTGAAACGAAAATAACTCTCCTGATTTCCTATGAAAAAATACAAAATTTGTGTTCAAATTCAAGCTCTGAATGTGTACTTTCAAAAATATTCAGGCTGTGTCTAAAAATTCCTAACCGTTCAAAAGTTATCTTCGAAACGGTTAACGAAGTTGAGTTTTCAACACATTTTCAAATCGAATTACGCTCTAAATAACTTGCGGCGAAAGTATTTTTTACCCAAAACTTCATTTCGAGATGATTGATCCCGTGATATAAGAAAAATATTTCCAAGCCAAATCCGTGAGCGAAACGTTAGACTTCCATTTTGACTCCCTCTTATCGGCACATAATTGGAATCCGTAATTCGAGTAACAAGGTCAGACATATTGAAACGACAATAACTGTTTTGATTTCTAGTCAAAAAATACAAAATTTATGTTCAAATTCAGGAACGGATTGTGTACTTTCTAAAACATTCATGCCACGTCTAAAAATTCCCAACCGTTCAAAAGTTATCTTCGAAACGGTTACTGATGATGAGTTTTCATCGCATTTTCCAATCGATTAACGCTCTGAATAACTTGCAGTGATAGTATTTTTTACCCAAAACTTCATTTTGAAATGATTGATCCCGCGATATAAGATAAACATTTCCGAGCCAAATTCGTGAGCGAAACGTTTGACTTCCACTTCTACTCCCTCCTATCAGCACATAATTGGAATGCATAATTCGGGTAACACGGTGAGACATATTGAAACGACAATAACTCTCTCGATTTCCATTGAAAGTATACAAAATTTGTGTTCAAATTCAAGCTTAGAATACGTACTTTCTAAAACATTCGGGACGCATCTAAAAATTCCTAACCGTTCAAAAGTTTTCTTGGAAATCGTTACCGAAGTTAAGTTTTCAACACATTTTCAAATCGATTTACGCTCTGAACAACTTGCAGCGAAAGTATTTTTTACCCAAAACTTCATTTCGAGATGATTGATCCCGCGATATAAGAAAAATATTTCCAAGCCAAATTCGTGAGCGAAACGTTAGACTTCCATTTTGACTCCCTCTTATCGGCACATAATTGGAATCCGTAATTCGAGTAACAAGGTCAGACATATTGAAACGACAATAACTGTTTTGATTTCTAGTCAAAAAATACAAAATTTATGTTCAAATTCAGGAACGGATTGTGTACTTTCTAAAACATTCATGCCACGTCTAAAAATTCCTAACCGTTCAAAAGTTATCTTCGAAATGGTTACTGAGGATGAGTTTTCAACACATTTTCAAATCGATTGACGCTCTGAATAACTTGCAACGAAAGTATTTTTTACCCCAAACTTCATTTCGAGATGATTGATCCCGCGATATAAGAAAAATATTTCCAACCCAAAGTCGTGAGCGAAACGTTTGACTTCGATTTTTACTCCCTCTTATCGGCACATATTTGTAATCCATAGTTCAGGTAACGCGGTGAGACCTTTTAAATGACAATAACACTCTTGGTTTCCACTGAAAAAATACAAAATTTGTGTTCAAACTCAACCTCAGAATGTGTACTTTCTAAAATAATCATGCCGCATCTAAAAATTCCTAACCGTTCAAAAGTTTTCTTGGAAACGATTACCGAAGTTGTGTTTTCAACACATTTTCAAATCGATTTATGCTCTAAATAACTTGCGGCAAAAGTATTTTTTACCCAAATCTTCATTTCAAGATGATTGATCCCGTGATATAAGAAAAATATTTCCAAGCCAAATTCGTGAGAGAACGTTTGATTTCCATTTTTACTCCCTCTTATCGGCACATAATTGGAATCCGTAATTCAGGTAACACGAAGAGACATATTGAAATGACAATAACTCTCTTGATTTCCACTGAAAAAATACAAAATTTATGTTAAAATTCAAGCTCTGCATGTGTAATTTCTAAAACATTCAGGCCAAGTCTAAAAATTCCTAACCGTTCATAAGTTTTCTTGGAAACAGTTACTGAAGTTGAGCTTTCAACATATTTTCAAATCGATTTGCGCTCTGAATAACATGCAGCGAAAGTATTTTTTACCCAAAACTTCATTTCGAGATGATTGATCCCGTGATATAAGAAAAATATTTCCAAGCCAAATCCGTGAGCGAAACGTTTGACTTCCATTTTTACTCCCTCCTATCTGCACATAATTGGAATCCATAATTTGGGTTACACAGTGAGACATATTGAAACGAAAATAACTCTCCTGATTTCCTATGAAAAAATACAAAATTTGTGTTCAAATTCAAGCTCTGAATGTGTACTTTCAAAAATATTCAGGCTGTGTCTAAAAATTCCTAACCGTTCAAAAGTTATCTTCGAAACGGTTAACGAAGTTGAGTTTTCAACACATTTTCAAATCGAATTACGCTCTAAATAACTTGCGGCGAAAGTATTTTTTACCCAAAACTTCATTTCGAGATGATTGATCCCGTGATATAAGAAAAATATTTCCAAGCCAAATCCGTGAGCGAAACGTTAGACTTCCATTTTGACTCCCTCTTATCGGCACATAATTGGAATCCGTAATTCGAGTAACAAGGTCAGACATATTGAAACGACAATAACTGTTTTGATTTCTAGTCAAAAAATACAAAATTTATGTTCAAATTCAGGAACGGATTGTGTACTTTCTAAAACATTCATGCCACGTCTAAAAATTCCCAACCGTTCAAAAGTTATCTTCGAAACGGTTACTGATGATGAGTTTTCATCGCATTTTCCAATCGATTAACGCTCTGAATAACTTGCAGTGATAGTATTTTTTACCCAAAACTTCATTTTGAAATGATTGATCCCGCGATATAAGATAAACATTTCCGAGCCAAATTCGTGAGCGAAACGTTTGACTTCCACTTCTACTCCCTCCTATCAGCACATAATTGGAATGCATAATTCGGGTAACACGGTGAGACATATTGAAACGACAATAACTCTCTCGATTTCCATTGAAAGTATACAAAATTTGTGTTCAAATTCAAGCTTAGAATACGTACTTTCTAAAACATTCGGGACGCATCTAAAAATTCCTAACCGTTCAAAAGTTTTCTTGGAAATCGTTACCGAAGTTAAGTTTTCAACACATTTTCAAATCGATTTACGCTCTGAACAACTTGCAGCGAAAGTATTTTTTACCCAAAACTTCATTTCGAGATGATTGATCCCGCGATATAAGAAAAATATTTCCAAGCCAAATTCGTGAGCGAAACGTTAGACTTCCATTTTGACTCCCTCTTATCGGCACATAATTGGAATCCGTAATTCGAGTAACAAGGTCAGACATATTGAAACGACAATAACTGTTTTGATTTCTAGTCAAAAAATACAAAATTTATGTTCAAATTCAGGAACGGATTGTGTACTTTCTAAAACATTCATGCCACGTCTAAAAATTCCTAACCGTTCAAAAGTTATCTTCGAAATGGTTACTGAGGATGAGTTTTCAACACATTTTCAAATCGATTGACGCTCTGAATAACTTGCAACGAAAGTATTTTTTACCCCAAACTTCATTTCGAGATGATTGATCCCGCGATATAAGAAAAATATTTCCAACCCAAAGTCGTGAGCGAAACGTTTGACTTCGATTTTTACTCCCTCTTATCGGCACATATTTGTAATCCATAGTTCAGGTAACGCGGTGAGACCTTTTAAATGACAATAACACTCTTGGTTTCCACTGAAAAAATACAAAATTTGTGTTCAAACTCAACCTCAGAATGTGTACTTTCTAAAATAATCATGCCGCATCTAAAAATTCCTAACCGTTCAAAAGTTTTCTTGGAAACGATTACCGAAGTTGTGTTTTCAACACATTTTCAAATCGATTTATGCTCTAAATAACTTGCGGCAAAAGTATTTTTTACCCAAATCTTCATTTCAAGATGATTGATCCCGTGATATAAGAAAAATATTTCCAAGCCAAATTCGTGAGAGAACGTTTGACTTCCATTTTTACTCCCTCTTATCGGCACATAATTGGAATCCGTAATTCAGGTAACACGAAGAGACATATTGAAATGACAATAACTCTCTTGATTTCCACTGAAAAAATACAAAATTTATGTTAAAATTCAAGCTCTGCATGTGTAATTTCTAAAACATTCAGGCCAAGTCTAAAAATTCCTAACCGTTCATAAGTTTTCTTGGAAACAGTTACTGAAGTTGAGCTTTCAACATATTTTCAAATCGATTTGCGCTCTGAATAACATGCAGCGAAAGTATTTTTTACCCAAAACTTCATTTCGAGATGATTGATCCCGTGATATAAGAAAAATATTTCCAAGCCAAATCCGTGAGCGAAACGTTTGACTTCCATTTTTACTCCCTCCTATCTGCACATAATTGGAATCCATAATTTGGGTTACACAGTGAGACATATTGAAACGAAAATAACTCTCTTGATTTCCTATGAAAAAATACAAAATTTGTGTTCAAATTGAAGCTCTGAATGTGTACTTTCTAAAATATTCAGGCTGTGTCTAAAAATTCCTAACCGTTCAAAAGTTATCTTCGAAACGGTTAACGAAGTTGAGTTTTCAACACATTTTCAAATCGAATTACGCTCTAAATAACTTGCGGCGAAAGTATTTTTTACCCAAAACTTCATTTCGATATGATTGATCCCGTGATATAAGAAAAATATTTCCAAGCCAAATCCGTGAGCGAAACGTTAGACTTCCATTTTGACTCCCTCTTATCGGCACATAATTGGAATTCGTAATTCGAGTAACAAGGTCAGACATATTGAAACGACAATAACTGTTTTGATTTCTAGTCAAAAAATACAAAATTTATGTTCAAATTCAGGAACGGATTGTGTACTTTCTAAAACATTCATGCCACGTCTAAAAATTCCCAACCGTTCAAAAGTTATCTTCGAAACGGTTACTGATGATGAGTTTTCAACGCATTTTCCAATCGATTAACGCTCTGAATAACTTGCAGTGATAGTATTTTTTACCCAAAACTTCATTTTGAAATGATTGATCCCGCGATATAAGATAAACATTTCCGAGCCAAATTCGTGAGCGAAACGTTTGACTTCCACTTCTACTCCCTCCTATCAGCACATAATTGGAATGCATAATTCGGGTAACACGGTGAGACATATTGAAACGACAATAACTCTCTCGATTTCCATTGAAAGTATACAAAATTTGTATTCAAATTCAAGCTTAGAATACGTACTTTCTAAAACATTCGGGACGCATCTAAAAATTCCTAACCGTTCAAAAGTTTTCTTGGAAATCGTTACCGAAGTTAAGTTTTCAACACATTTTCAAATCGATTTACGCTCTGAACAACTTGCAGCGAAAGTATTTTTTACCCAAAACTTCATTTCGAGATGATTGATCCCGCGATATAAGAAAAATATTTCCAAGACAAATTCGTGAGCGAAACGTTAGACTTCCATTTTGACTCCCTCTTATCGGCACATAATTGGAATCCGTAATTCGAGTAACAAGGTCAGACATATTGAAACGACAATAACTGTTTTGATTTCTAGTCAAAAAATACAAAATTTATGTTCAAATTCAGGAACGGATTGTGGACTTTCTAAAACATTCATGCCATGTCTAAAAATTCCTAACCGTTCAAAAGTTATCTTCGAAATGGTTACTGAGGATGAGTTTTCAACACATTTTCAAATCGATTGACGCTCTGAATAACTTGCAACGAAAGTATTTTTTACCCCAAACTTCATTTCGAGATGATTGATCCCGCGATATAAGAAAAATATTTCCAACCCAAAGTCGTGACCGAAACGTTTGACTTCGATTTTTACTCCCTCTTATCGGCACATATTTGTAATCCGTAGTTCAGGTAACGCGGTGAGACATTTTAAATGACAATAACACTCTTGGTTTCCACTGAAAAAATACAAAATTTGTGTTCAAACTCAACCTCAGAATGTGTACTTTCTAAAACAATCATGCCGCATCTAAAAATTCCTAACCGTTCAAAAGTTTTCTTGGAAACGATTACCAAAGTTGAGTTTTCAACACATTTTCAAATCGAATTATGCTCTAAATAACTTGCGGCAAAAGTATTTTTTACCCAAATCTTCATTTCAAGATGATTGATCCCGTGATATAAGAAAAATATTTCCAAGCCAAATTCGTGAGAGAACGTTTGACTTCCATTTTTACTCCCTCTTATCGGCACATAATTGGAATCCGTAATTCGGGTAACACGAAGAGACATATTGAAATGACAATAACTCTCTTGATTTCCACTGAAAAAATACAAAATTTCAGTTAAAATTCAAGCTCTGCATGTGTAATTTCTAAAACATTCAGGCCACGTCTATAAATTCCTAACCGTTCATAAGTTTTCTTGGAAACAGTTACCGAAGTTGAGTTTTCAACATATTTTCAAATCGATTTGCGCTCTGAATAACATGCAGCGAAAGTATTTTTTACCCAAAACTTCATTTCGAGATGATTGATCCCGTGATATAAGAAAAATATTTCCAAGCCAAATACGTGAGCGAAACGTTTGACTTCCATTTTTACTCCCTCCTATCGGCACATAATTGGAATCCATAATTCGGGTTACACAGTGAGACATATTGAAACGACAATAACTCTCTTCATTTCCTTTGAAAAAATACAAAATTTGTGTTCGAATTCAAGCTCAGAACGTGTACTTTCTAAAACATTTAGGCCGCATCAAAAAATTCCCAACCCTACAAAAGTTTCATTCGAAATGGTTACCAAGCTTGAGTTTTCAACACATTTTCAAATCGATTTACGCTCTGACTAACTTGCAGCGAAAGTATTTTTTACCCAAAACTTCATTTCGAGATGATT
The DNA here is from genome assembly GCA_963669245.1 of Quercus cerris. Lineage (NCBI taxonomy): Eukaryota > Viridiplantae > Streptophyta > Magnoliopsida > Fagales > Fagaceae > Quercus > Quercus cerris. Next base: position 77,542,873 of record OY770007.1, read on the forward strand.
GATCCCGCGATATAAGAAAATTATTTTCAAGCCAAATTCGTGAGCGAAACGTTTGACTTCCATTTCTACTCCCTCCCATAGGCACATAATTGGAATTCATAATTCAGGTTACACGGTGAGACATATTGAAACGACAATAACTCTCTTGATTTCCTATGAAAAAATACAAAATTTGTGTTCAAATTCAAGCTTTGAATGTGTACTTTCTAAAACATTCAGGCTGTGTCTAAAAATTCCTAACCGTTCAAAAGTTATCTTTGAAACGGTTAACGAAGTAGAGTTTTCAACACATTTTCAAATCGAATTACGCTCTAAATAACTTGCGGCGAAAGTATTTTTTACCCAAAACTTCATTTCGAGATGATTGATCCCGTGATATAAGAAAAATATTTCCAAGCCAAATCCGTGAGCGAAACGTTTGACTTCCATTTTTACTTCCTCTTATCGGCACATAATTGGAATCTGTAATTTGTGTAACACGGTGAGACATATTGAAACGACAATAATTGTATTGATTTCTAGTCAAAAAATAAAAATTTTATGTTCAAATTCGTGCTCGGATTGTGTACTTTCTAAAACATTCATGCCGCGTCTAAAAATTCCCAACCGTTCAAAAGTTATCTTCGAAACGGTTACTGATGATGAGTTTTCAACGCATTTTCCAATCGATTGACGCTCTGAATAACTTACAGTGATAGTATTTTTTACCCAAAACTTCATTTTGAAATGATTGATCCCGCGATATAAGATAAACATTTCCGAGCCAAATTCGTGAGCGAAACGTTTGACGTCCACTTCTACTCCCTCCTATCAGCACATAATTGGAATGCATAATTCGGGTAACACGGTGAGACATATTGAAACGACAATAACTCTCTCGATTTCCATTGAAAGTATACAAAATCTGTGTTCAAATTCAAGCTTAGAATACGTACTTTCTAAAACATTCGGGACGCATCTAAAAATTCCTAACCATTCAAAAGTTTTCTTGGAAATGGTTACCGAAGTTAAGTTTTCAACACATTTTCAAATTGATTTACGCTCTGAACAACTTGCAGCGAAAGTATTTTTTACCCAAAACTTCATTTCGAGATGATTGATCCCGCGATATAAGAAAAATATTTCCAAGCCAAATTCGTGAGTGAAACGTTAGACTTCCATTTTGACTCCCTCTTATCGGCACATAATTGGAATCCGTAATTCGAGTAACACGGTCAGACATATTGAAACGACAATAACTGTTTTGATTTCTAGTCAAAAAATACGAAATTTATGTTCAGATTCAGGAACGGATTGTGTACTTTCTAAAACATTCATGCCACGTCTAAAAATTCCTAACCGTTCAAAAGTTATCTTCGAAACGGTTACTGAGGATGAGTTTTCAACACATTTTCAAATCGATTGACGCTCTGAATAACTTGCAACGAAAGTATTTTTTACCCCATACTTCATTTCGAGATGATTGATCCTGCGATATAAGAAAAATATTTCCAACCCAAAGTCGTGAGCGAAACGTTTGACTTCGATTTTTACTCCCTCTTATCGGCACATATTTGTAATCCATAGTTCAGGTAACGCGGTGAGACCTTTTAAATGACAATAACACTCTTGGTTTCCATTGAAAAAATACAAAATTTGTGTTCAAACTCAACCTCAGAATGTGTACTTTCTAAAATAATCATGCCGCATCTAAAAATTCCTAACCGTTCAAAAGTTTTCTTGGAAATGATTACCGAAGTTGTGTTTTCAACACATTTTCAAATCGATTTATGCTCTAAATAACTTGCGGCAAAAGTATTTTTTACCCAAATCTTCATTTCAAGATGATTGATCCCGTGATATAAGAAAAATATTTCCAAGCCAAATTCGTGAGAGAACGTTTGACTTCCATTTTTACTCCCTCTTATCGGCACATAATTGGAATCCGTAATTCGGGTAACACGAAGAGACATATTGAAATGACAATAACTCTCTTGATTTCCAATGAAAAAATACAAAATTTATGTTAAAATTCAAGCTCTGCATGTGTAATTTCTAAAACATTCAGGCCATGTCTAAAAATTCCTAACCGTTCATAAGTTTTCTTGGAAACAGTTACTGAAGTTGAGCTTTCAACATATTTTCAAATCGATTTGCGCTCTGAATAACATGCAGCGAAAGTATTTTTTACCCAAAACTTCATTTCGAGATGATTGATCCCGTGATATAAGAAAAATATTTCCAAGCCAAATCCGTGAGCGAAACGTTTGACTTCCATTTTTACTCCCACCTATCTGCACATAATTGGAATCCATAATTTGGGTTACACAGTGAGACATATTGAAACGAAAATAACTCTCCTGATTTCCTATGAAAAAATACAAAATTTGTGTTCAAATTCAAGCTCTGAATGTGTACTTTCAAAAATATTCAGGCTGTGTCTAAAAATTCCTAACCGTTCAAAAGTTATCTTCGAAACGGTTAACGAAGTTGAGTTTTCAACACATTTTCAAATCGAATTACGCTCTAAATAACTTGCGGCGAAAGTATTTTTTACCCAAAACTTCATTTCGAGATGATTGATCCCGTGATATAAGAAAAATATTTCCAAGCCAAATCCGTGAGCGAAACGTTAGACTTCCATTTTGACTCCCTCTTATCGGCACATAATTGGAATCCGTAATTCGAGTAACAAGGTCAGACATATTGAAACGACAATAACTGTTTTGATTTCTAGTCAAAAAATACAAAATTTATGTTCAAATTCAGGAACGGATTGTGTACTTTCTAAAACATTCATGCCACGTCTAAAAATTCCCAACCGTTCAAAAGTTATCTTCGAAACGGTTACTGATGATGAGTTTTCATCGCATTTTCCAATCGATTAACGCTCTGAATAACTTGCAGTGATAGTATTTTTTACCCAAAACTTCATTTTGAAATGATTGATCCCGCGATATAAGATAAACATTTCCGAGCCAAATTCGTGAGCGAAACGTTTGACTTCCACTTCTACTCCCTCCTATCAGCACATAATTGGAATGCATAATTCGGGTAACACGGTGAGACATATTGAAACGACAATAACTCTCTCGATTTCCATTGAAAGTATACAAAATTTGTGTTCAAATTCAAGCTTAGAATACGTACTTTCTAAAACATTCGGGACGCATCTAAAAATTCCTAACCGTTCAAAAGTTTTCTTGGAAATCGTTACCGAAGTTAAGTTTTCAACACATTTTCAAATCGATTTACGCTCTGAACAACTTGCAGCGAAAGTATTTTTTACCCAAAACTTCATTTCGAGATGATTGATCCCGCGATATAAGAAAAATATTTCCAAGCCAAATTCGTGAGCGAAACGTTAGACTTCCATTTTGACTCCCTCTTATCGGCACATAATTGGAATCCGTAATTCGAGTAACAAGGTCAGACATATTGAAACGACAATAACTGTTTTGATTTCTAGTCAAAAAATACAAAATTTATGTTCAAATTCAGGAACGGATTGTGTACTTTCTAAAACATTCATGCCACGTCTAAAAATTCCTAACCGTTCAAAAGTTATCTTCGAAATGGTTACTGAGGATGAGTTTTCAACACATTTTCAAATCGATTGACGCTCTGAATAACTTGCAACGAAAGTATTTTTTACCCCAAACTTCATTTCGAGATGATTGATCCCGCGATATAAGAAAAATATTTCCAACCCAAAGTCGTGAGCGAAACGTTTGACTTCGATTTTTACTCCCTCTTATCGGCACATATTTGTAATCCATAGTTCAGGTAACGCGGTGAGACCTTTTAAATGACAATAACACTCTTGGTTTCCACTGAAAAAATACAAAATTTGTGTTCAAACTCAACCTCAGAATGTGTACTTTCTAAAATAATCATGCCGCATCTAAAAATTCCTAACCGTTCAAAAGTTTTCTTGGAAACGATTACCGAAGTTGTGTTTTCAACACATTTTCAAATCGATTTATGCTCTAAATAACTTGCGGCAAAAGTATTTTTTACCCAAATCTTCATTTCAAGATGATTGATCCCGTGATATAAGAAAAATATTTCCAAGCCAAATTCGTGAGAGAACGTTTGACTTCCATTTTTACTCCCTCTTATCGGCACATAATTGGAATCCGTAATTCAGGTAACACGAAGAGACATATTGAAATGACAATAACTCTCTTGATTTCCACTGAAAAAATACAAAATTTATGTTAAAATTCAAGCTCTGCATGTGTAATTTCTAAAACATTCAGGCCAAGTCTAAAAATTCCTAACCGTTCATAAGTTTTCTTGGAAACAGTTACTGAAGTTGAGCTTTCAACATATTTTCAAATCGATTTGCGCTCTGAATAACATGCAGCGAAAGTATTTTTTACCCAAAACTTCATTTCGAGATGATTGATCCCGTGATATAAGAAAAATATTTCCAAGCCAAATCCGTGAGCGAAACGTTTGACTTCCATTTTTACTCCCTCCTATCTGCACATAATTGGAATCCATAATTTGGGTTACACAGTGAGACATATTGAAACGAAAATAACTCTCTTGATTTCCTATGAAAAAATACAAAATTTGTGTTCAAATTGAAGCTCTGAATGTGTACTTTCTAAAATATTCAGGCTGTGTCTAAAAATTCCTAACCGTTCAAAAGTTATCTTCGAAACGGTTAACGAAGTTGAGTTTTCAACACATTTTCAAATCGAATTACGCTCTAAATAACTTGCGGCGAAAGTATTTTTTACCCAAAACTTCATTTCGATATGATTGATCCCGTGATATAAGAAAAATATTTCCAAGCCAAATCCGTGAGCGAAACGTTAGACTTCCATTTTGACTCCCTCTTATCGGCACATAATTGGAATTCGTAATTCGAGTAACAAGGTCAGACATATTGAAACGACAATAACTGTTTTGATTTCTAGTCAAAAAATACAAAATTTATGTTCAAATTCAGGAACGGATTGTGTACTTTCTAAAACATTCATGCCACGTCTAAAAATTCCCAACCGTTCAAAAGTTATCTTCGAAACGGTTACTGATGATGAGTTTTCAACGCATTTTCCAATCGATTAACGCTCTGAATAACTTGCAGTGATAGTATTTTTTACCCAAAACTTCATTTTGAAATGATTGATCCCGCGATATAAGATAAACATTTCCGAGCCAAATTCGTGAGCGAAACGTTTGACTTCCACTTCTACTCCCTCCTATCAGCACATAATTGGAATGCATAATTCGGGTAACACGGTGAGACATATTGAAACGACAATAACTCTCTCGATTTCCATTGAAAGTATACAAAATTTGTATTCAAATTCAAGCTTAGAATACGTACTTTCTAAAACATTCGGGACGCATCTAAAAATTCCTAACCGTTCAAAAGTTTTCTTGGAAATCGTTACCGAAGTTAAGTTTTCAACACATTTTCAAATCGATTTACGCTCTGAACAACTTGCAGCGAAAGTATTTTTTACCCAAAACTTCATTTCGAGATGATTGATCCCGCGATATAAGAAAAATATTTCCAAGACAAATTCGTGAGCGAAACGTTAGACTTCCATTTTGACTCCCTCTTATCGGCACATAATTGGAATCCGTAATTCGAGTAACAAGGTCAGACATATTGAAACGACAATAACTGTTTTGATTTCTAGTCAAAAAATACAAAATTTATGTTCAAATTCAGGAACGGATTGTGGACTTTCTAAAACATTCATGCCATGTCTAAAAATTCCTAACCGTTCAAAAGTTATCTTCGAAATGGTTACTGAGGATGAGTTTTCAACACATTTTCAAATCGATTGACGCTCTGAATAACTTGCAACGAAAGTATTTTTTACCCCAAACTTCATTTCGAGATGATTGATCCCGCGATATAAGAAAAATATTTCCAACCCAAAGTCGTGACCGAAACGTTTGACTTCGATTTTTACTCCCTCTTATCGGCACATATTTGTAATCCGTAGTTCAGGTAACGCGGTGAGACATTTTAAATGACAATAACACTCTTGGTTTCCACTGAAAAAATACAAAATTTGTGTTCAAACTCAACCTCAGAATGTGTACTTTCTAAAACAATCATGCCGCATCTAAAAATTCCTAACCGTTCAAAAGTTTTCTTGGAAACGATTACCAAAGTTGAGTTTTCAACACATTTTCAAATCGAATTATGCTCTAAATAACTTGCGGCAAAAGTATTTTTTACCCAAATCTTCATTTCAAGATGATTGATCCCGTGATATAAGAAAAATATTTCCAAGCCAAATTCGTGAGAGAACGTTTGACTTCCATTTTTACTCCCTCTTATCGGCACATAATTGGAATCCGTAATTCGGGTAACACGAAGAGACATATTGAAATGACAATAACTCTCTTGATTTCCACTGAAAAAATACAAAATTTCAGTTAAAATTCAAGCTCTGCATGTGTAATTTCTAAAACATTCAGGCCACGTCTATAAATTCCTAACCGTTCATAAGTTTTCTTGGAAACAGTTACCGAAGTTGAGTTTTCAACATATTTTCAAATCGATTTGCGCTCTGAATAACATGCAGCGAAAGTATTTTTTACCCAAAACTTCATTTCGAGATGATTGATCCCGTGATATAAGAAAAATATTTCCAAGCCAAATACGTGAGCGAAACGTTTGACTTCCATTTTTACTCCCTCCTATCGGCACATAATTGGAATCCATAATTCGGGTTACACAGTGAGACATATTGAAACGACAATAACTCTCTTCATTTCCTTTGAAAAAATACAAAATTTGTGTTCGAATTCAAGCTCAGAACGTGTACTTTCTAAAACATTTAGGCCGCATCAAAAAATTCCCAACCCTACAAAAGTTTCATTCGAAATGGTTACCAAGCTTGAGTTTTCAACACATTTTCAAATCGATTTACGCTCTGACTAACTTGCAGCGAAAGTATTTTTTACCCAAAACTTCATTTCGAGATGATTGATCCCGCGATATAAGAAAATTATTTTCAAGCCAAATTCGTGAGCGAAACGTTTGACTTCCATTTCTACTCCCTCCCATAGGCACATAATTGGAATTCATAATTCAGGTTACACGGTGAGACATATTGAAACGACAATAACTCTCTTGATTTCCTATGAAAAAATACAAAATTTGTGTTCAAATTCAAGCTTTGAATGTGTACTTTCTAAAACATTCAGGCTGTGTCTAAAAATTCCTAACCGTTCAAAAGTTATCTTTGAAACGGTTAACGAAGTAGAGTTTTCAACACATTTTCAAATCGAATTACGCTCTAAATAACTTGCGGCGAAAGTATTTTTTACCCAAAACTTCATTTCGAGATGATTGATCCCGTGATATAAGAAAAATATTTCCAAGCCAAATCCGTGAGCGAAACGTTTGACTTCCATTTTTACTTCCTCTTATCGGCACATAATTGGAATCTGTAATTTGTGTAACACGGTGAGACATATTGAAACGACAATAATTGTATTGATTTCTAGTCAAAAAATAAAAATTTTATGTTCAAATTCGTGCTCGGATTGTGTACTTTCTAAAACATTCATGCCGCGTCTAAAAATTCCCAACCGTTCAAAAGTTATCTTCGAAACGGTTACTGATGATGAGTTTTCAACGCATTTTCCAATCGATTGACGCTCTGAATAACTTACAGTGATAGTATTTTTTACCCAAAACTTCATTTTGAAATGATTGATCCCGCGATATAAGATAAACATTTCCGAGCCAAATTCGTGAGCGAAACGTTTGACGTCCACTTCTACTCCCTCCTATCAGCACATAATTGGAATGCATAATTCGGGTAACACGGTGAGACATATTGAAACGACAATAACTCTCTCGATTTCCATTGAAAGTATACAAAATCTGTGTTCAAATTCAAGCTTAGAATACGTACTTTCTAAAACATTCGGGACGCATCTAAAAATTCCTAACCATTCAAAAGTTTTCTTGGAAATGGTTACCGAAGTTAAGTTTTCAACACATTTTCAAATTGATTTACGCTCTGAACAACTTGCAGCGAAAGTATTTTTTACCCAAAACTTCATTTCGAGATGATTGATCCCGCGATATAAGAAAAATATTTCCAAGCCAAATTCGTGAGCGAAACGTTAGACTTCCATTTTGACTCCCTCTTATCGGCACATAATTGGAATCCGTAATTCGAGTAACACGGTCAGACATATTGAAACGACAATAACTGTTTTGATTTCTAGTCAAAAAATACGAAATTTATGTTCAGATTCAGGAACGGATTGTGTACTTTCTAAAACATTCATGCCACGTCTAAAAATTCCTAACCGTTCAAAAGTTATCTTCGAAACGGTTACTGAGGATGAGTTTTCAACACATTTTCAAATCGATTGACGCTCTGAATAACTTGCAACGAAAGTATTTTTTACCCCATACTTCATTTCGAGATGATTGATCCTGCGATATAAGAAAAATATTTCCAACCCAAAGTCGTGAGCGAAACGTTTGACTTCGATTTTTACTCCCTCTTATCGGCACATATTTGTAATCCATAGTTCAGGTAACGCGGTGAGACCTTTTAAATGACAATAACACTCTTGGTTTCCATTGAAAAAATACAAAATTTGTGTTCAAACTCAACCTCAGAATGTGTACTTTCTAAAATAATCATGCCGCATCTAAAAATTCCTAACCGTTCAAAAGTTTTCTTGGAAATGATTACCGAAGTTGTGTTTTCAACACATTTTCAAATCGATTTATGCTCTAAATAACTTGCGGCAAAAGTATTTTTTACCCAAATCTTCATTTCAAGATGATTGATCCCGTGATATAAGAAAAATATTTCCAAGCCAAATTCGTGAGAGAACGTTTGACTTCCATTTTTACTCCCTCTTATCGGCACATAATTGGAATCCGTAATTCGGGTAACACGAAGAGACATATTGAAATGACAATAACTCTCTTGATTTCCAATGAAAAAATACAAAATTTATGTTAAAATTCAAGCTCTGCATGTGTAATTTCTAAAACATTCAGGCCATGTCTAAAAATTCCTAACCGTTCATAAGTTTTCTTGGAAACAGTTACTGAAGTTGAGCTTTCAACATATTTTCAAATCGATTTGCGCTCTGAATAACATGCAGCGAAAGTATTTTTTACCCAAAACTTCATTTCGAGATGATTGATCCCGTGATATAAGAAAAATATTTCCAAGCCAAATCCGTGAGCGAAACGTTTGACTTCCATTTTTACTCCCACCTATCTGCACATAATTGGAATCCATAATTTGGGTTACACAGTGAGACATATTGAAACGAAAATAACTCTCCTGATTTCCTATGAAAAAATACAAAATTTGATTTCAAATTCAAGCTCTGAATGTGTACTTTCAAAAATATTCAGGCTGTGTCTAAAAATTCCTAACCGTTCAAAAGTTATCTTCGAAACGGTTAACGAAGTTGAGTTTTCAACACATTTTCAAATCGAATTACGCTCTAAATAACTTGCGGCGAAAGTATTTTTTACCCAAAACTTCATTTCGAGATGATTGATCCCGTGATATAAGAAAAATATTTCCAAGCCAAATCCGTGAGCGAAACGTTAGACTTCCATTTTGACTCCCTCTTATCGGCACATAATTGGAATCCGTAATTCGAGTAACAAGGTCAGACATATTGAAACGACAATAACTGTTTTGATTTCTAGTCAAAAAATACAAAATTTATGTTCAAATTCAGGAACGGATTGTGTACTTTCTAAAACATTCATGCCACGTCTAAAAATTCCCAACCGTTCAAAAGTTATCTTCGAAACGGTTACTGATGATGAGTTTTCATCGCATTTTCCAATCGATTAACGCTCTGAATAACTTGCAGTGATAGTATTTTTTACCCAAAACTTCATTTTGAAATGATTGATCCCGCGATATAAGATAAACATTTCCGAGCCAAATTCGTGAGCGAAACGTTTGACTTCCACTTCTACTCCCTCCTATCAGCACATAATTGGAATGCATAATTCGGGTAACACGGTGAGACATATTGAAACGACAATAACTCTCTCGATTTCCATTGAAAGTATACAAAATTTGTGTTCAAATTCAAGCTTAGAATACGTACTTTCTAAAACATTCGGGACGCATCTAAAAATTCCTAACCGTTCAAAAGTTTTCTTGGAAATCGGTACCGAAGTTAAGTTTTCAACACATTTTCAAATCGATTTACGCTCTGAACAACTTGCAGCGAAAGTATTTTTTACCCAAAACTTCATTTCGAGATGATTGATCCCGCGATATAAGAAAAATATTTCCAAGCCAAATTCGTGAGCGAAACGTTAGACTTCCATTTTGACTCCCTCTTATCGGCACATAATTGGAATCCGTAATTCGAGTAACAAGGTCAGACATATTGAAACGACAATAACTGTTTTGATTTCTAGTCAAAAAATACAAAATTTATGTTCAAATTCAGGAACGGATTGTGTACTTTCTAAAACATTCATGCCACGTCTAAAAATTCCTAACCGTTCAAAAGTTATCTTCGAAATGGTTACTGAGGATGAGTTTTCAACACATTTTCAAATCGATTGACGCTCTGAATAACTTGCAACGAAAGTATTTTTTACCCCAAACTTCATTTCGAGATGATTGATCCCGCGATATAAGAAAAATATTTCCAACCCAAAGTCGTGAGCGAAACGTTTGACTTCGATTTTTACTCCCTCTTATCGGCACATATTTGTAATCCGTAGTTCAGGTAACGCGGTGAGACATTTTAAATGACAATAACACTCTTGGTTTCCACTGAAAAAATACAAAATTTGTGTTCAAACTCAACCTCAGAATGTGTACTTTCTAAAACAATCATGCCGCATCTAAAAATTCCTAACCGTTCAAAAGTTTTCTTGGAAACGATTACCAAAGTTGAGTTTTCAACACATTTTCAAATCGAATTATGCTCTAAATAACTTGCGGCAAAAGTATTTTTTACCCAAATCTTCATTTCAAGATGATTGATCCCGTGATATAAGAAAAATATTTCCAAGCCAAATTCGTGAGAGAACGTTTGACTTCCATTTTTACTCCCTCTTATCGGCACATAATTGGAATCTGTAATTCGGGTAACACGAAGAGACATATTGAAATGACAATAACTCTCTTGATTTCCACTGAAAAAATACAAAATTTCAGTTAAAATTCAAGCTCTGCATGTGTAATTTCTAAAACATTCAGGCCACGTCTAAAAATTCCTAACCGTTCATAAGTTTTCTTGGAAACAGTTACCGAAGTTGAGTTTTCAACATATTTTCAAATCGATTTGCGCTCTGAATAACATGCAGCGAAAGTATTTTTTACCCAAAACTTCATTTCGAGATGATTGATCCCGTGATATAAGAAAAATATTTCCAAGCCAAATACGTGAGCGAAACGTTTGACTTCCATTTTTACTCCCTCCTATCGGCACATAATTGGAATCCATAATTCGGGTTACACGGTGAGACATATTGAAACGACAATAACTCTCTTCATTTCCTTTGAAAAAATACAAAATTTGTGTTCGAATTCAAGCTCAGAACGTGTACTTTCTAAAACATTTAGGCTGCATCAAAAAATTCCCAACCCTACAAAAGTTTCATTCGAAATGGTTACCAAGCTTGGGTTTTCAACACATTCTCAAATCGATTTACGCTCTGACTAACTTGCAGCGAAAGTATTTTTTACCCAAAACTTCATTTCGAGATGATTGATCCCGCGATATAAGAAAATTATTTTCAAGCCAAATTCGTGAGTGAAACGTTTGACTTCCATTTCTACTCCCTCCCATAGGCACATAATTGGAATTCATAATTCAGGTTACACGGTGAGACATATTGAAACGACAATAACTCTCTTGATTTCCTATGAAAAAATACAAAATTTGTGTTCAAATTCAAGATTTGAATGTGTACTTTCTAAAACATTCAGGCTGTGTCTAAAAATTCCTAACCGTTCAAAAGTTATCTTTGAAACGGTTAACGAAGTTGAGTTTTCAACACATTTTCAAATCGAATTACGCTCTAAATAACTTGCGGCGAAAGTATTTTTTACCCAAAACTTCATTTCGAGATGATTGATCCCGTGATATAAGAAAAATATTTCCAAGCCAAATCCGTGAGCGAAACGTTTGACTTCCATTTTTACTTCCTCTTATCGGCACATAATTGGAATCTGTAATTTGTGTAACACGGTGAGACATATTGAAACGACAATAATTGTATTGATTTCTAGTCAAAAAATAAAAATTTTATGTTCAAATTCGTGCTCGGACTGTGTACTTTCTAAAACATTCATGCCGCGTATAAAAATTCCCAACCGTTCAAAAGTTATCTTCGAAACGGTTACTGATGATGAGTTTTCAACGCATTTTCCAATCGATTGACGCTCTGAATAACTTACAGTGATAGTATTTTTTACCCAAAACTTCATTTTGAAATGATTGATCCCGCGATATAAGATAAACATTTCCGAGCCAAATTCGTGAGCGAAACGTTTGACTTCCACTTCTACTCCCTCCTATCAGCACATAATTGGAATGCATAATTCGGGTAACACGGTGAGACATATTGAAACGACAATAACTCTCTCGATTTCCATTGAAAGTATACAAAATTTGTGTTCAAATTCAAGCTTAGAATACGTACTTTCTAAAACATTCGGGACGCATCTAAAAATTCCTAACCGTTCAAAAGTTTTCTTGGAAATGGTTACCGAAGTTAAGTTTTCAACACATTTTCAAATCGATTTACGCTCTGAACAACTTGCAGCGAAAGTATTTTTTACCCAAAACTTCATTTCGAGATGATTGATCCCGTGATATAAGAAAAATATTTCCAAGCCAAATTTGTGAGCGAAACGTTAGACTTCCATTTTGAATCCCTCTTATCGGCACATAATTGGAATCCGTAATTCGAGTAACAAGGTCAGACATATTGAAACGACAAAAACTGTTTTGATTTCTAGTCAAAAAATACAAAATTTATGTTCAAATTCAGGAACGGATTGTGTACTTTCTAAAACATTCATGCCACGTCTGAAAATTCCTAACCGTTCAAAAGTTATCTTCGAAATGGTTACTGAGGATGAGTTTTCAACACATTTTCAAATCGATTGATGCTCTGAATAACTTGCAACGAAAGTATTTTTTACCCCAAACTTCATTTCGAGATGATTGATCCCGCGATATAAGAAAAATATTTCCAACCCAAAGTCGTGAGCGAAACGTTTGACTTCGATTTTTACTCCCTCTTATCGGCACATATTTGTAATCCGTAGTTCAGGTAACACGGTGAGACATTTTAAATGACAATAACTCTCTTGGTTTCCACTGAAAAAATACAAAATTTGCGTTCAAACTCAACCTCAGAATGTGTACTTTCTAAAACAATCATGCCGCATCTAAAAATTCCTAACCGTTCAAAAGTTTTCTTGGAAACGATTATCGAAGTTGAGTTTTCAACACATTTTCAAATCGATTTATGCTCTAAATAACTTGCGGCAAAAGTATTTTTTACCCAAATCTTCATTTCAAGATGATTGATCCCGTGATATAAGAAAAATATTTCCAAGCCAAATTCGTGAGAGAACGTTTGACTTCCATTTTTCCTCCCTCTTATCGTCACATAATTGGAATCCGTAATTCGGGTAACACGGAGAGACATATTGAAATGACAATAACTCTCTTGATTTCCACTGAAAAAATACAAAATTTCTGTTAAAATTCAAGCTCTGCATGTGTAATTTCTAAAACATTCAGGCCACGTCTAAAAATTCCTAACCGTTCATAAGTTTTCTTGGAAACAGTTACTGAAGTTGAGTTTTCAACATATTTTCAAATCGATTTGCTCTCTGAATAACATGCAGCGAAAGTATTTTTTACCCAAAACTTCATTTCGAGATGATTGATCCCGTGATATAAGAAAAATATTTCCAAGCCAAATCCGTGAGCGAAACGTTTGACTTCCATTTTTACTCCCTCCTATCGGCACATAATTGGAATCCATAATTCGGGTTACACGGTGAGACATATTGAAACGACAATAACTCTCTTCATTTCCTTTGAAAAAATACAAAATTTGTGTTCAAATTCAAGCTCTGAATGTGTACTTTCTTATCGGCACATAATTGGAATCCGTAATTTGTGTAACACGGTGAGACATATTGAAACGACAATAATTGTGTTGATTTCTAGTCAAAAAATAAAAAATTTATGTTCAAATTCGTGCTCGGATTGTGTACTATCTAAAACATTCATGCCGCGTCTAAAAATTCCCAACCGTTGAAAAGTTATCTTCGAAACGGTTACTGATGATGAGTTTTCAACGCATTTTCCAATCGATTGACGCTCTGAATAACATGCAGTGATAGTATTTTTTACCCAAAACTTCATTTTGAAATGATTGATCCCGCGATATAAGATAAACATTTCCGAGCCAAATTCGTGAGCGAAACGTTTGACTTTGATTTTTGCACCCTCTTATCGGCACATATTTGTAATCCGTAGTTCGGATAACACGGTGAGACATTTTAAACGATACTAACTCTCTTGGTTTCGACTGAAAAAATACAAAATTTGTGTTCAAATTCAAGCTCAGAATGTGTACTTTCTAAAACATTCATGCCGCGTCTAAAAATTTCTAACTGTTCAAAAGTTTTCTTGGAAACAGTTACCGAGGTTGAGTTTTGAACACATTTTCAAATCGATTTGTGCTCTAAATAACTTGCAGCGAAAGTATTTTTTACCCAAAACTTCATTTCAAGATGATTGATCCCGTGATACAAGAAAAATATTTCCAAGCCAAATTCGTGAGCGAAACGTTTGACTTCCATTTTTACTCCCTCTTATCGGCACGTAATTGGAATCCGTAATTCGGGTAACACGGTGAGACATATTGAAATGACAATAACTCACCTGATTTCCATTGAAAAAATACAGAATTTGCGTTCAAATTCAAGCTCAGAGTGTGTACTTTCTAAAACATTCAGGCCGCGTCTAGAAATTCCTAACCGTTGAAAATTTTTCTTGGAAACGATTACCAGAGTTGAGTTTTCAACACATTTTCAAATCGATTTACGCTCTAAATAACTTGCGGCGAAAGTATTTTTTACCCAAAACTTCATTTCGAGATGATTGATCCCGTGATATAGGAAAAATATTTCCAAGCCAAATTCGTGAGGGAAACGTTTGACTTCCATTGTTACTCCCTCTTATCGGCACATAATTGGAATCCGTAATACGGGTAACACGGTGAGACATATTGAAACGACAATAATTGTCTTGATTTATAGTCAAAAAATACAAATTTTATGTTCAAATTCAAGCAAGGATTGTGTACTTTCTAAAACATTCATCCCGCGTCTAAAAATTCCTAACCGTTCAAAAGTTATCTTCGAAACGGTTACAGAAGATGAGTTTTCAACGCATTTTCTAATCAATTGACGTTCTGAATAACTTGCGGCTAAAGTTTTTTTTACGTAAAACTTCATTTCAAAATGATTGATCCCGCGATATAAGAAAAACATTTCCAAGCCAAATTCGTGGGTGAAACGTTTGACTTCGATTTTTACACCCTTTTATCAGCACATATTTGTAATCCGTAGTTCGGATAACACGGTGAGACATTTTAAATGACAATAACTCTCTTCGGTTCCACGGAAAAAATACAAAATTTGTGTTCAAATTCAAGCTCAGAATGTGTACTTTCTAAAACATTCATGCCGCGTCTAAAAATTCATAACCGTTCGAAAGTTTTCTTGGAAACAGTTACCGAAGTTGAGTTTTGAACACATTTTCAAATCGATATGTGCTCTAAATAACTTGCGGCGAAAGTACTTTTTACCCAAAACTTCATTTCAAGATGATTGATCCCGTGATATAAGAAAAATATTTCCAAGCCAAATTCGTGAGCGAAACGTTCGACTTCCATTTTTACTCCTTCTTATCTGCACATAATTGGAATCCGTAATTCGGGTAACACGGTGAGACATATTGAAACGACAATAACTCACTTGATTTCCATTGAAAAAATACAGAATTTGTGTTCAAATTCAAGCTCAGAGTGTGTACTTTCTAAAACATTCAGGCCGCGTCTAGAAATTCCTAACCGTTCAAAATTTTTCTTGGAAACGATTACCAAAGTTGAGTTTTCAACACATTTTCAAATCGATTTACGCTCTAAATAACTTGCGGTGAAAGTATTTTTTACCCAAAACTTCATTTCGAGATGATTGATCCCGTGATATAAGAAAAAAATTTCCAAGCCAAATCCATGAGCGAAACGTTTGACTTCCATTTTTACTCCCTCTTATCGGCACATAATTGGAATCCGTAATTTGGATAACACGATGAGACATATTGAAACGACAATAATTGTGTTGATTTCTAGTCAAAAAATACAAATTTTATGTTCAAATTCATGCTCGGATTGTGTACTTTCTAAAACATTCATGCCGCGTCTAAAAATTCCCAACCGTTCAAACGTTATCTTCGAAACGGTTACTGAAGATGAGTTTTCAACGCATTTTCCAATCGATTGACGCTCTGAATAACTTGCAGTGATAGTATTTTTTACCCAAAACATCATTTTGAAATGATTGATCCTGCGATATAAGAAAAACATTTCCATGCCAAATTGTGAGCGAAACGTTTGACTTCGATTTTCGCACCCTCTTATCGGCACATATTTGTAATCCGTAGTACGGATAACATGGTGAGACATTTTAAACGATAATAACTCTCTTGGTTTCGACTGAAAAAATACAAAATTTGTGTTCAAATTCATGCTCAGAATGTGTACTTTCTAAAACATTCATGCCGCGTCTAAAAATTTCTAACCGTTCAAAAGTTTTCTTGGAAACAGTTACCGAGGTTGAGTTTTCAACACATTTTCAAATCGATTTGTGCTCTAAATAACTTGCGGCGAAAGTATTTTTTACCCAAAACTTCATTTCAAGATGATTGATCCCGTGATATAAGAAAAATATTTCCAAGCCAAATTCGTGAGCGAAACGTTTGACTTCCATTTTTACTCCCTCTTATCGGCACATAATTGGAATCCGTAATTCGGGTAACACGGTGAGACATATTAAAACGACAATAACTCACCTGATTTCCATTGAAAAAATACAGAATTTGCGTTCAAATTCAAGCTCAGAGTGTATACTTTCTAAAACATTCAGGCCGCGTCTAGAAATTCCTAACCGTTCAAAATTTTTCATGGAAATGATTACCAAAGTTGAGTTTTCAACACATTTTCAAATCGATTTACGCTCTAAATAACTTGCGGCGAAAGTATTTTTTACCCAAAACTTCATTTCGAGATGATTGATCCCGTGATATAAGAAAAATATTTCCAAGCCAAATTCGAGAGGGAAACGTTTGACTTCCATTTTTACTCCCTCTTATCGGCACATAATTGGAATCCGTAATTCGGGTAACACGGTGAGACATATTGAAACGACAATAATTGTCTTGATTTATAGTCAAAAAATACAAATTTTATGTTCAAATTCAAGCACGGATTGTGTACTTTCTAAAACATTCATCCCGCGTCTAAAAATTCCTAACCGTTCAAAAGTTATCTTCGAAACGGTTACTGAAGATGAGTTTTCAACGCATTTTCTAATCAATTGACGCTCTGAATAACTTGCGGCTAAAGTATTTTTTACGTAAAATTTCATTTCAAAATGATTGATCCCGCGATATAAGAAAAACATTTCCAAGCCAAATTCGTGGGTGAAACGTTTGACCTCGATTTTTACACCCTCTTATCGGCACATATTTGTAATCCGTAGTTCGGATAACACGGTGAGACATTTTAAATGACAATAACTCTCTTCGTTTCCACGGAAAAAATACAAAATTTGTGTTCAAATTCAAGGTCAGAATGTGTACTTTCTAAAACATTCATACCGCGTCTAAAAATTCATAACCGTTCGAAAGTTTTCTTGGAAACAGTTACCGAAGTTGAGTTTTGAACACATTTTCAAATCGATATGTGCTCTAAATAACTTGCGGCGAAAGTACTTTTTACCCAAAACTTCATTTCAAGATGATTGATCCCGTGATATAAGAAAAATATTTCCAAGCCAAATTCGTGAGCGAAACGTTTGACTTCCATTTTTATTCCTTATCTGCACATAATTGGAATCCGTAATTCGGGTAACACGGTGAGACATATTGAAACGACAATAACTCACTTGATTTCCATTGAAAAAATACAGAATTTGTGTTCAAATTCAAGCTCAGAGTGTGAACTTTCTAAAACATTATGGCCGCGTCTAGAAATTCCTAACCGTTCAAAAGATTTCTTGGAAGCGGATACCGAAGTTGAGTTTTCAACACATTTTCAAATCGATTTTCGCTCTAAATAACTTGCGGCGAAAGTATTTTTTACCCAAAACTTCATTTCAAGATGATTGATCCCGTGATATAAGAAAAATATTTCCAAGCCAAATTCGTGAGCGAAACGTTTGACTTCCATTTTTATTCCTTATCTGCACATAATTGGAATCCGTAATTCGGGTAACACGGTGAGACATATTGAAACGACAATAACTCACTTGATTTCCATTGAAAAAATACAGAATTTGTGTTCAAATTCAAGCTCAGAGTGTGAACTTTCTAAAACATTATGGCCGCGTCTAGAAATTCCTAACCGTTCAAAAGATTTCTTGGAAGCGGATACCGAAGTTGAGTTTTCAACACATTTTCAAATCGATTTTCGCTCTAAATAACTTGCGGCGAAAGTATTTTTTACCCAAAACTTCATTTCGAGATGATTGATCCCGTGATATAAGAAAAATATTTCCAAGCCAAATCCGTGAGCGAAACATTTGACTTCCATTTTTACTCCCTCTTATCGGCACAAAATTGGAATCCGTAATTTGGATAACACGATGAGACATATTGAAACGACAATAATTGTGTTGATTTCTAGTCAAAAAATACAAATTTTATGTTCAAATTCATGCTCGGATTGTGTACTTTCTAAAACATTCATGCCGCATCTAAAAATTCCCAACCGTTCAAAAGTTATCTTCGAAACGGTTACTGAAGATGAGTTTTCAACGCATTTTCCAATCGATTCACGCTCTGAATAACTTGCAGTGATTGTATTTTTTTCCCAAAACATCATTTTGAAATGATTGATCCTGCGATATAAGAAAAACATTTCCATGCCAAATTGTGAGCGAAACGTTTGACTTCGATTTTTGCACCCTCTTATCGGCACATATTTGTAATCCGTAGTTCGGATAACACGGTGAAACATTTTAAACGATAATAACTCTCTTGGTTTCGACTGAAAAAATACAAAATTTGTGTTCAAATTCAAGCTCAGAATGTGTACTTTCTAAAACATTCATTCCGCGTCTAAAAATTTCTAACCGTTCAAAAGTTTTCTTGGAAACAGTTACCGAGGTTGAGTTTTCAACACATTTTCAAATCGATTTGTGCTCTAAATAACTTGCGGCGAAAGTATTTTTTACCCAAAACTTCATTTCAAGATGATTGATCCCGTGATATAAGAAAAATATTTCCAAGCCAAATTCGTGAGCGAAACATTTGACTTCCATTTTTACTCCCTCTTATCGGCACATAATTGGAATCCGTAATTCGGGTAACACGGTGAGACATATTGAAACGACAATAACTCAGCTGATTTCCATTGAAAAAATACAGAATTTGCGTTCAAATTCAAGCTCAGAGTGTATACTTTCTTAAACATTCAGGCCGCGCCTAGAAATTCCTAACCGTTCAAAATTTTTCTTGGAAACGATTACCAAAGTTGAGTTTTCAACACATTTTCAAATCGATTTACGCTCTAAATAACTTGCGGCGAAAGTATTTTTTACCCAAAACTTCATTTCGAGATGATTGATCCCGTGATATAGGAAAAATATTTCCAAGCCAAATTCGTGAGGGAAACGTTTTACTTCCATTCTTACTCCCTCTTATCGGCACATAATTGGAATCCGCAATTCGGGTAACACGGTGAGACATATTGAAACGACAATAATTGTCTTGATTTATAGTCAAAAAATACAAATTTTATGTTCAAATTCAAGCACGGATTGTGTACTTTCTAAAACAGTCATCCCGCGTCTAAAAATTCCTAACCGTTCAAAAGTTATCTTCGAAACGGTTACTGAAGATGAGTTTTCAACGCATTTTCTAATCAATTGACGCTCTGAATAACTTGCGGCTAAAGTATTTTTTACGTAAAACTTCATTTCAAAATGATTGATCCCGCGATATAAGAAAAGCAATTCCACGCCAAATTCGTGGGTGAAACGTTTGACTTCGATTTTTACACCCTCTTATCGGCACATATTTGTAATCCGTAGTTCGGATAACAAGGTGAGACATTTTAAATGACAATAACTCTCTTCGTTTCCACGGAAAAAATACAAAATTTGTGTTCAAATTCAAGCTCAGAATGTGTACTTTCTAAAACATTCATGCCGCGTCTAAAAATTCATAACCGTTCGAAAGTTTTCTTGGAAACAGTTACCGAAGTTGAGTTTTGAACACATTTTCAAATCGATATGTGCTCTAAATAACTTGCGGCGAAAGTACTTTTTACCCAAAACTTCATTTCAAGATGATTGATCCCGTGATATAAGAAAAATATTTCCAAGCCAAATTCGTGAGCGAAACGTTTGACTTCCATTTTTACTCCTTCTTATCTGCACATAATTGGAATCCGTAATTCGGGTAACACGGTGAGACATATTGAAACGACAATAACTCACTTGATTTCCATTGAAAAAATACAGAATTTGTGTTCAAATTCAAGCTCAGAGTGTGTACTTTCTAAAACATTCAGGCCGCGTCTAGAAATTCCTAACCGTTCAAAAAATTTCTTGGAAGCGGATACCGAAGTTGAGTTTTCAACACATTTTCAAATCGATTTGCGCTCTAAATAACTTGCGGCGAAAGTATTTTTTACCCAAAACTTCATTTCGAGATGATTGATCCCGTGATATAAGAAAAATATTTCCAAGCCAAATCCGTGAGCGAAACGTTTGACTTCCATTTTTACTCCCTCTTATCGGCACATAATTGGAATCCGTAATTTGGATAACACGATGAGACATATTGAAACGACAATAATTGTGTTGATTTCTAGTCAAAAAATACAAATTTTATGTTCAAATTCATGCTCGGATTTTTTACTTTCTAAAACGTTCATGCCGCATCTAAAAATTCCCAACCGTTCAAAAGTTATCTTCGAAACGGTTACTGAAGATGAGTTTTCAACGCATTTTCCAATCGATTGACGCTCTGAATAACTTGCAGTGATAGTATTTTTTACCCAAAACATCATTTTGAAATGATTGATCCTGCGATATAAGAAAAACATTTCCATGCCAAATTGTGAGCGAAACGTTTGACTTCGATTTTCGCACCCTCTTATCGGCACATATTTGTAATCCGTAGTACGGATAACATGGTGAGACATTTTAAACGATAATAACTCTCTTGGTTTCGACTGAAAAAATACAAAATTTGTGTTCAAATTCATGCTCAGAATGTGTACTTTCTAAAACATTCATGCCGTGTCTAAAAATTTCTAACCGTTCAAAAGTTTTCTTGGAAACAGTTACCGAGGTTGAGTTTTCAACACATTTTCAAATCGATTTGTGCTCTAAATAACTTGCGGCGAAAGTATTTTTTACCCAAAACTTCATTTCAAGATGATTGATCCCGTGATATAAGAAAAATATTTCCAAGCCAAATTCGTGAGCGAAACGTTTGACTTCCATTTTTACTCCCTCTTATCGGCACATAATTGGAATCCGTAATTCGGGTAACACGGTGAGACATATTAAAACGACAATAACTCACCTGATTTCCATTGAAAAAATACAGAATTTGCGTTCAAATTCAAGCTCAGAGTGTATACTTTCTAAAACATTTAGGCCGCGTCTAGAAATTCCTAACCGTTCAAAATTTTTCATGGAAATGATTACCAAAGTTGAGTTTTCAACACATTTTCAAATCGATTTACGCTCTAAATAACTTGCGGCGAAAGTATTTTTTACCCAAAACTTCATTTCGAGATGATTGATCCCGTGATATAAGAAAAATATTTCCAAGCCAAATTCGAGAGGGAAACGTTTGACTTCCATTTTTACTCCCTCTTATCGGCACATAATTGGAATCCGTAATTCGGGTAACACGGTGAGACATATTGAAACGACAATAATTGTCTTGATTTATAGTCAAAAAATACAAATTTTATGTTCAAATTCAAGCACGGATTGTGTACTTTCTAAAACATTCATCCCGCGTCTAAAAATTCCTAACCGTTCAAAAGTTATCTTCGAAACGGTTACTGAAGATGAGTTTTCAACGCATTTTCTAATCAATTGACGCTCTGAATAACTTGCGGCTAAAGTATTTTTTACGTAAAATTTCATTTCAAAATGATTGATCCCGCGATATAAGAAAAACATTTCCAAGCCAAATTCGTGGGTGAAACGTTTGACCTCGATTTTTACACCCTCTTATCGGCACATATTTGTAATCCGTAGTTCGGATAACACGGTGAGACATTTTAAATGACAATAACTCTCTTCGTTTCCACGGAAAAAATACAAAATTTGTGTTCAAATTCAAGGTCAGAATGTGTACTTTCTAAAACATTCATACCGCGTCTAAAAATTCATAACCGTTCGAAAGTTTTCTTGGAAACAGTTACCGAAGTTGAGTTTTGAACACATTTTCAAATCGATATGTGCTCTAAATAACTTGCGGCGAAAGTACTTTTTACCCAAAACTTCATTTCAAGATGATTGATCCCGTGATATAAGAAAAATATTTCCAAGCCAAATTCGTGAGCGAAACGTTTGACTTCCATTTTTATTACTTATCTGCACATAATTGGAATCCGTAATTCGGGTAACACGGTGAGACATATTGAAACGACAATAACTCACTTGATTTCCATTGAAAAAATACAGAATTTGTGTTCAAATTCAAGCTCAGAGTGTGAACTTTCTAAAACATTATGGCCGCGTCTAGAAATTCCTAACCGTTCAAAAGATTTCTTGGAAGCGGATACCGAAGTTGAGTTTTCAACACATTTTCAAATCGATTTTCGCTCTAAATAACTTGCGGCGAAAGTATTTTTTACCCAAAACTTCATTTCGAGATGATTGATCCCGTGATATAAGAAAAATATTTCCAAGCCAAATCCGTGAGCGAAACATTTGACTTCCATTTTTACTCCCTCTTATCGGCACATAATTGGAATCCGTAATTTGGATAACACGATGAGACATATTGAAACGACAATAATTGTGTTGATTTCTAGTCAGAAAATACAAATTTTATGTTCAAATTCATGCTCGGATTGTGTACTTTCTAAAACATTCATGCCGCATCTAAAAATTCCCAACCGTTCAAAAGTTATCTTCGAAACGGTTACTGAAGATGAGTTTTCAACGCATTTTCCAATCGATTCACGCTCTGAATAACTTGCAGTGATTGTATTTTTTTCCCAAAACATCATTTTGAAATGATTGATCCTGCGATATAAGAAAAACATTTCCATGCCAAATTGTGAGCGAAACGTTTGACTTCGATTTTTGCACCCTCTTATCGGCACATATTTGTAATCCGTAGTTCGGATAACACGGTGAAACATTTTAAACGATAATAACTCTCTTGGTTTCGACTGAAAAAATACAAAATTTGTGTTCAAATTCAAGCTCAGAATGTGTACTTTCTAAAACATTCATTCCGCGTCTAAAAATTTCTAACCGTTCAAAAGTTTTCTTGGAAACAGTTACCGAGGTTGAGTTTTCAACACATTTTCAAATCGATTTGTGCTCTAAATAACTTGCGGCGAAAGTATTTTTTACCCAAAACTTCATTTCAAGATGATTGATCCCGTGATATAAGAAAAATATTTCCAAGCCAAATTCGTGAGCGAAACATTTGACTTCCATTTTTACTCCCTCTTATCGGCACATAATTGGAATCCGTAATTCGGGTAACACGGTGAGACATATTGAAACGACAATAACTCAGCTGATTTCCATTGAAAAAATACAGAATTTGCGTTCAAATTCAAGCTCAGAGTGTATACTTTCTTAAACATTCAGGCCGCGCCTAGAAATTCCTAACCGTTCAAAATTTTTCTTGGAAACGATTACCAAAGTTGAGTTTTCAACACATTTTCAAATCGATTTACGCTCTAAATAACTTGCGGCGAAAGTATTTTTTACCCAAAACTTCATTTCGAGATGATTGATCCCGTGATATAGGAAAAATATTTCCAAGCCAAATTCGTGAGGGAAACGTTTTACTTCCATTCTTACTCCCTCTTATCGGCACATAATTGGAATCCGTAATTCGGGTAACACGGTGAGACATATTGAAACGACAATAATTGTCTTGATTTATAGTCAAAAAATACAAATTTTATGTTCAAATTCAAGCACGGATTGTGTACTTTCTAAAACAGTCATCCCGCGTCTAAAAATTCCTAACCGTTCAAAAGTTATCTTCGAAACGGTTACTGAAGATGAGTTTTCAACGCATTTTCTAATCAATTGACGCTCTGAATAACTTGCGGCTAAAGTATTTTTTACGTAAAACTTCATTTCAAAATGATTGATCCCGCGATATAAGAAAAACATTTCCACGCCAAATTCGTGGGTGAAACGTTTGACTTCGATTTTTACACCCTCTTATCGGCACATATTTGTAATCCGTAGTTCGGATAACAAGGTGAGACATTTTAAATGACAATAACTCTCTTCGTTTCCACGGAAAAAATACAAAATTTGTGTTCAAATTCAAGCTCAGAATGTGTACTTTCTAAAACATTCATGCCGCGTCTAAAAATTCATAACCGTTCGAAAGTTTTCTTGGAAACAGTTACCGAAGTTGAGTTTTGAACACATTTTCAAATCGATATGTGCTCTAAATAACTTGCGGCGAAAGTACTTTTTACCCAAAACTTCATTTCAAGATGATTGATCCCGTGATATAAGAAAAATATTTCCAAGCCAAATTCGTGAGCGAAACGTTTGACTTCCATTTTTACTCCTTCTTATCTGCACATAATTGGAATCCGTAATTCGGGTAACACGGTGAGACATATTGAAACGACAATAACTCACTTGATTTCCATTGAAAAAATACAGAATTTGTGTTCAAATTCAAGCTCAGAGTGTGTACTTTCTAAAACATTCAGGCCGCGTCTAGAAATTCCTAACCGTTCAAAAAATTTCTTGGAAGCGGATACCGAAGTTGAGTTTTCAACACATTTTCAAATCGATTTGCGCTCTAAATAACTTGCGGCGAAAGTATTTTTTACCCAAAACTTCATTTCGAGATGATTGATCCCGTGATATAAGAAAAATATTTCCAAGCCAAATCCGTGAGCGAAACGTTTGACTTCCATTTTTACTCCCTCTTATCGGCACATAATTGGAATCCGTAATTTGGATAACACGATGAGACATATTGAAACGACAATAATTGTGTTGATTTCTAGTCAAAAAATACAAATTTTATGTTCAAATTCATGCTCGGATTTTTTACTTTCTAAAACGTTCATGCCGCATCTAAAAATTCCCAACCGTTCAAAAGTTATCTTCGAAACGGTTACTGAAGATGAGTTTTCAACGCATTTTCCAATCGATTGACGCTCTGAATAACTTGCAGTGATAGTATTTTTTACCCAAAACATCATTTTGAAATGATTGATCCTGCGATATAAGAAAAACATTTCCATGCCAAATTGTGAGCGAAACGTTTGACTTCGATTTTCGCACCCTCTTATCGGCACATATTTGTAATCCGTAGTACGGATAACATGGTGAGACATTTTAAACGATAATAACTCTCTTGGTTTCGACTGAAAAAATACAAAATTTGTGTTCAAATTCATGCTCAGAATGTGTACTTTCTAAAACATTCATGCCGTGTCTAAAAATTTCTAACCGTTCAAAAGTTTTCTTGGAAACAGTTACCGAGGTTGAGTTTTCAACACATTTTCAAATCGATTTGTGCTCTAAATAACTTGCGGCGAAAGTATTTTTTACCCAAAACTTCATTTCAAGATGATTGATCCCGTGATATAAGAAAAATATTTCCAAGCCAAATTCGTGAGCGAAACGTTTGACTTCCATTTTTACTCCCTCTTATCGGCACATAATTGGAATCCGTAATTCGGGTAACACGGTGAGACATATTAAAACGACAATAACTCACCTGATTTCCATTGAAAAAATACAGAATTTGCGTTCAAATTCAAGCTCAGAGTGTATACTTTCTAAAACATTTAGGCCGCGTCTAGAAATTCCTAACCGTTCAAAATTTTTCATGGAAATGATTACCAAAGTTGAGTTTTCAACACATTTTCAAATCGATTTACGCTCTAAATAACTTGCGGCGAAAGTATTTTTTACCCAAAACTTCATTTCGAGATGATTGATCCCGTGATATAAGAAAAATATTTCCAAGCCAAATTCGAGAGGGAAACGTTTGACTTCCATTTTTACTCCCTCTTATCGGCACATAATTGGAATCCGTAATTCGGGTAACACGGTGAGACATATTGAAACGACAATAATTGTCTTGATTTATAGTCAAAAAATACAAATTTTATGTTCAAATTCAAGCACGGATTGTGTACTTTCTAAAACATTCATCCCGCGTCTAAAAATTCCTAACCGTTCAAAAGTTATCTTCGAAACGGTTACTGAAGATGAGTTTTCAACGCATTTTCTAATCAATTGACGCTCTGAATAACTTGCGGCTAAAGTATTTTTTACGTAAAATTTCATTTCAAAATGATTGATCCCGCGATATAAGAAAAACATTTCCAAGCCAAATTCGTGGGTGAAACGTTTGACCTCGATTTTTACACCCTCTTATCGGCACATATTTGTAATCCGTAGTTCGGATAACACGGTGAGACATTTTAAATGACAATAACTCTCTTCGTTTCCACGGAAAAAATACAAAATTTGTGTTCAAATTCAAGGTCAGAATGTGTACTTTCTAAAACATTCATACCGCGTCTAAAAATTCATAACCGTTCGAAAGTTTTCTTGGAAACAGTTACCGAAGTTGAGTTTTGAACACATTTTCAAATCGATATGTGCTCTAAATAACTTGCGGCGAAAGTACTTTTTACCCAAAACTTCATTTCAAGATGATTGATCCCGTGATATAAGAAAAATATTTCCAAGCCAAATTCGTGAGCGAAACGTTTGACTTCCATTTTTATTACTTATCTGCACATAATTGGAATCCGTAATTCGGGTAACACGGTGAGACATATTGAAACGACAATAACTCACTTGATTTCCATTGAAAAAATACAGAATTTGTGTTCAAATTCAAGCTCAGAGTGTGAACTTTCTAAAACATTATGGCCGCGTCTAGAAATTCCTAACCGTTCAAAAGATTTCTTGGAAGCGGATACCGAAGTTGAGTTTTCAACACATTTTCAAATCGATTTTCGCTCTAAATAACTTGCGGCGAAAGTATTTTTTACCCAAAACTTCATTTCGAGATGATTGATCCCGTGATATAAGAAAAATATTTCCAAGCCAAATCCGTGAGCGAAACATTTGACTTCCATTTTTACTCCCTCTTATCGGCACATAATTGGAATCCGTAATTTGGATAACACGATGAGACATATTGAAACGACAATAATTGTGTTGATTTCTAGTCAGAAAATACAAATTTTATGTTCAAATTCATGCTCGGATTGTGTACTTTCTAAAACATTCATGCCGCATCTAAAAATTCCCAACCGTTCAAAAGTTATCTTCGAAACGGTTACTGAAGATGAGTTTTCAACGCATTTTCCAATCGATTCACGCTCTGAATAACTTGCAGTGATTGTATTTTTTTCCCAAAACATCATTTTGAAATGATTGATCCTGCGATATAAGAAAAACATTTCCATGCCAAATTGTGAGCGAAACGTTTGACTTCGATTTTTGCACCCTCTTATCGGCACATATTTGTAATCCGTAGTTCGGATAACACGGTGAAACATTTTAAACGATAATAACTCTCTTGGTTTCGACTGAAAAAATACAAAATTTGTGTTCAAATTCAAGCTCAGAATGTGTACTTTCTAAAACATTCATTCCGCGTCTAAAAATTTCTAACCGTTCAAAAGTTTTCTTGGAAACAGTTACCGAGGTTGAGTTTTCAACACATTTTCAAATCGATTTGTGCTCTAAATAACTTGCGGCGAAAGTATTTTTTACCCAAAACTTCATTTCAAGATGATTGATCCCGTGATATAAGAAAAATATTTCCAAGCCAAATTCGTGAGCGAAACATTTGACTTCCATTTTTACTCCCTCTTATCGGCACATAATTGGAATCCGTAATTCGGGTAACACGGTGAGACATATTGAAACGACAATAACTCAGCTGATTTCCATTGAAAAAATACAGAATTTGCGTTCAAATTCAAGCTCAGAGTGTATACTTTCTTAAACATTCAGGCCGCGCCTAGAAATTCCTAACCGTTCAAAATTTTTCTTGGAAACGATTACCAAAGTTGAGTTTTCAACACATTTTCAAATCGATTTACGCTCTAAATAACTTGCGGCGAAAGTATTTTTTACCCAAAACTTCATTTCGAGATGATTGATCCCGTGATATAGGAAAAATATTTCCAAGCCAAATTCGTGAGGGAAACGTTTTACTTCCATTCTTACTCCCTCTTATCGGCACATAATTGGAATCCGTAATTCGGGTAACACGGTGAGACATATTGAAACGACAATAATTGTCTTGATTTATAGTCAAAAAATACAAATTTTATGTTCAAATTCAAGCACGGATTGTGTACTTTCTAAAACAGTCATCCCGCGTCTAAAAATTCCTAACCGTTCAAAAGTTATCTTCGAAACGGTTACTGAAGATGAGTTTTCAACGCATTTTCTAATCAATTGACGCTCTGAATAACTTGCGGCTAAAGTATTTTTTACGTAAAACTTCATTTCAAAATGATTGATCCCGCGATATAAGAAAAACATTTCCACGCCAAATTCGTGGGTGAAACGTTTGACTTCGATTTTTACAACCTCTTATCGGCACATATTTGTAATCCGTAGTTCGGATAACAAGGTGAGACATTTTAAATGACAATAACTCTCTTCGTTTCCACGGAAAAAATACAAAATTTGTGTTCAAATTCAAGCTCAGAATGTGTACTTTCTAAAACATTCATGCCGCGTCTAAAAATTCATAACCGTTCGAAAGTTTTCTTGGAAACAGTTACCGAAGTTGAGTTTTGAACACATTTTCAAATCGATATGTGCTCTAAATAACTTGCGGCGAAAGTACTTTTTACCCAAAACTTCATTTCAAGATGATTGATCCCGTGATATAAGAAAAATATTTCCAAGCCAAATTCGTGAGCGAAACGTTTGACTTCCATTTTTACTCCTTCTTATCTGCACATAATTGGAATCCGTAATTCGGGTAACACGGTGAGACATATTGAAACGACAATAACTCACTTGATTTCCATTGAAAAAATACAGAATTTGTGTTCAAATTCAAGCTCAGAGTGTGTACTTTCTAAAACATTCAGGCCGCGTCTAGAAATTCCTAACCGTTCAAAAAATTTCTTGGAAGCGGATACCGAAGTTGAGTTTTCAACACATTTTCAAATCGATTTGCGCTCTAAATAACTTGCGGCGAAAGTATTTTTTACCCAAAACTTCATTTCGAGATGATTGATCCCGTGATATAAGAAAAATATTTCCAAGCCAAATCCGTGAGCGAAACGTTTGACTTCCATTTTTACTCCCTCTTATCGGCACATAATCGGAATCCGTAATTTGGATAACACGATGAGACATATTGAAACGACAATAATTGTGTTGATTTCTAGTCAAAAAATACAAATTTTATGTTCAAATTCATGCTCGGATTTTTTACTTTCTAAAACGTTCATGCCGCATCTAAAAATTCCCAACCGTTCAAAAGTTATCTTCGAAACGGTTACTGAAGATGAGTTTTCAACGCATTTTCCAATCGATCCACGCTCTGAATAACTTGCAGTGATAGTATTTTTTACCCAAAACATCATTTTGAAATGATTGATCCTGCGATATAAGAAAAACATTTCCATGCCAAATTGTGAGCGAAACGTTTGACTTCGATTTTTGCACCCTCTTATCGGCACATATTTGTAATCGGTAGTTCGGATAACACGGTGAGACATTTTAAACGACAATAACTCTCTTCGCTTCCATAGAAAAAGTACAAAATTTGTGTTCAAATTCAAGCTCAGAATGTGTACTTTCTAAAACATTTATGCCGCGTCTAAAAATTCATAACCGTTAGAAAGTTTTCTTGGAAACAGTTACCGAAGTTGAATTTTGAAATCATTTTCAAATCGATATGTGCTCTAAATAACTTGCGGCGAAAGTACTTTTTACCCAAAACTTCATTTCAAGATGATTGATCCCGTGATAGAAGAAAAACATTTCCAAGCCAAATTCGTGAGCGAAACGTTTGACTTCCATTTTTACTCCTTCTTATCTGCACATAATCGAAATCCGTAATTCGGGTAACACGGTGAGACATATTGAAACGACAATAACTCACTTGATTTCCATTGAAAAAATACAGAATTTGTGTTCAAATTCAAGCTCAGAGTGTGTACTTTCTAAAACATTCAGGCTGCGTCTAGAAATTTCTAACCGTTCAAAAAATTTCTTGGAAGCGGATACCGAAGTTGAGTTTTCAACACATTTTCAAATCGATTTACGCTCTAAATAACTTGCGGCGAAAGTATTTTTTACCCAAAACTTCATTTCGAGATGATTGATCCCGTGATATAAGAAAAAAATTTCCAAGCCAAATCCATGAGCGAAACGTTTGACTTCCATTTTTACTCCCTCTTATCGGCACATATTTGTAATCCGTAGTTCGGATAACACGGTGAGACATTTTAAACGATAATAACTCTCTTGGTTTCGACTGAAAAAATGCAAAATTTGTGTTCAAATTCAAGCTCAGAATGTGTACTTTCTAAAACATTCATGCCGCGTCTAACAATTTCTAACCGTTCAAAAGTTTTCTTGGAAACAGTTACCGAGGTTGAGTTTTCAACACATTTTCAAATCGATTTGTGCTCTAAATAACTTGCGGCGAAAGTATTTTTTACTCAAAACTTCATTTCAAGATGATTGATCCCGTGATATAAGAAAAATATTTCCAAGCCAAATTGGTGAGCGAAACGTTTGACTTCCATTTTTACTCCCTCTTATCGGCACATAATTGGAATCCGTAATTCGGGTAACACGGTGAGACATATTGAAACGACATAACTCACCTGATTTCCATTGAAATAATACAGAATTTGGGTTCAAATTCAAGCTCAGAGTGTGTACTTTCTAAAACATTCAGGCCGCGTCTAGAAATTCCTAACCGTTCAAAATTTTTCTTGGAAACGATTACCAAAGTTGAGTTTTCAACACATTTTCAAATCGATTTACGCTCTAAATAACTTGCGGAGAAAGTATTTTTTACCCAAAACTTCATTTCGAGATGATTGATCCCGTGATATAGGAAAAATATTTCCAAGCCAAATTCGAGAGGGAAACGTTTGACTTCCATTTTTACTCCCTCTTATCGGCACATAATTAGAATCCGTAATTCGGGTAACACGGTGAGACATATTGAAACGACAATAATTGTCTTGATTTATAGTCAAAAAATACAAATTTTATGTTCAAATTCAAGCACGGATTGTGTACTTTCTAAAACATTCATCCCGCGTCTAAAAATTCCTAACCGTTCAAAAGTTATCTTCGAAACGGTTACTGAAGATGAGTTTTCAACGCATTTTCTAATCAATTGACGCTCTGAATAACTTGCGGCTAAAGTATTTTTTACGTAAAACTTCATTTCAAAATGATTGATCCCGCGATATAAGAAAAACATTTCCAAGCCAAATTCGTGGGTGAAACGTTTGACTTCGATTTTTACATCCTCTTATCAGCACATATTTGTAATCCGTAGTTCGGATAACACGGTAAGACATTTTAAATGACAATAACTCTCTTCGCTTCCATAGAAAAAATACAAAATTTGTGTTCAAATTCAAGCTCAGAATGTGTACTTTCTAAAACATTTATGCCGCGTCTAAAAATTCATAACCGTTAGAAAGTTTTCTTGGAAACAGTTACCGACGTTGAGTTTTGAAATCATTTTCAAATCGATATGTGCTCTAAAAAGCTTACGGCGAAAGTACTTTTTACCCAAAACTTTATTTCAAGATGATTGATCCCGTGATATAAGAAAAAAATTTCCAAGCCAAATTCGTGGGCGAACATTTGACTTCCATTTGTACTCCCTCCTATCAGCACATAATTGGAATCCGTAATTCGGGTAACACAGTGAGACATATTGAAACGACAATAACTCTCTTGATTTCCACTAAAAAAATACAAAATTTGTGTTCAAATTCAAGCTCTGAATGTTTAATTCCTAAAACATTCTGCCACGTCTAAAAATTCCTAACCATTCATAAGTTTTCTTGGAAACAGTTGCCGAAGTTGAGTTTTCAACATATTTTCATATCGATTTACGTTCTGAATAACATGCTGCGAAAGTAATTTTTACCCAAAAGTTCATTTCTAGATGATTGATCCCGTTATTAAAGAAAAATATTTCCAAGCCAAATTCATGAGCAAAACGTTTGACTTCCACTTCTACTCCCCCCGATTGGCACATAATTGGAATCCATAATTTGGGTATCACGGTGAGACATATTGAAACGACAATAACTCTCTTGATTTCCTTTGAAAAAATACAAAATTTGTGTTCGAATTCAAGCTCAGAATGTGTACTACCTAAAACATTCTGGCCGCGTCAAAAAATTCCCAACGGTTCAAAAGTGTCATTCGAAACGGTTACCGAAGTTGAGTTTTCATCACATTTTCAAATCGATTTTCACTCTGAATAAGTTGCAGCGAAAGTATTTTTTACCAAAAACTTCATTTCGAGATGAATGGTCCCGTGATATAAGAAAAATATTTTCAAGTCAAATTCATGAGCGAAACGTTTGACTTCCATTTCTACTCCCTCCCATAGGCACATAATTGGAATTCATAATTCGGGTAACACGGTGAGACATATTGAAACGACTAAAAAAATACAAAATTTGTGTTCAAATTCAAGCTCTGAATGTGTACTTTCTAAAACATTCAGGCTGCGTCTAAAAGTTCCTAACCGTTCAAAAGTTATCTTCGAAACGTTTATCGAAGTTGAGTTTTCAACACATTTTCAAATCGATTTACGCTCTACATAACTTGCAGCGAAAGTATTTTTTACCCAAAAATTCATTTCGAGATGATTGATCCCGTCATATGAGAAAAATATTTCCAAGCCAAATTCGTGAGCGAAACGTTTGACTTCCATATTTACTCCCTCTTATCGGCATATAATTGGAATCCGTAATTCGGGTAACACGGTTAGACATATTGAAACGACAATAACTGTATTGATTTCTTGTCAAAAAATACAAATTTTATGTTCAAATTCATGCTTGGATTGGGTACTTTTGAAAATATTCGTGCCGTGGCTAGAAATTCCCAACCGTTCAAAAGTTTTCTTCGAAACGGTTACTGAAGATGCGTTTTCAACGCATTTTCCAATCGATTGACGCTCTAAATAACTTGCAGCGAAAGTATTTTTTACCCAAAACTTCATTTCGAAATGATTGATCCCGCGATATAAGAAAAACATTTCCAAGCCAAATTTGTGAGCGAGACGTTTGACTTCGATTTTTACTCCTTCTTATCGGCACATATTTGTTATCCGTAGTTCAAGTAACACGGTGAGACATTTTAAATGACGATAACTCTCTTGGTTTCCACTGAAAAAATACAAAATTTGTGTTCAAATTCAACCTCAGAATATGTACTGTCTAAAACATTCATGCCGCGTCTGAAAATTCCTAACCGTTCAATAGTTTTCTTGGAAACGGTTACCAAAGTTGAGTTTTCAACACATTTTGAAATCGATTTACGCTCTCAATAACTTGCGGCAAAAGTATTTTTTACCCAAAACTTCATTCCAAGATGATTGATCTCGTGATATAAGAAAAATATTTCCAAGCCAAATTCGTGAGCGAACATTTGACTTCCATTTGTACTCCCTCCTATCAGCACATAATTGGAATCCGTAATTCGGGTAACACAGTGAGACATATTGAAACGACAATAACTCTCTTGATTTCCACTAAAAAAATACAAAATTTGTGTTCAAATTCAAGCTCTGAATGTTTAATTCCTAAAACATTCTGCCACGTCTAAAAATTCCTAACCATTCATAAGTTTTCTTGGAAACAGTTGCCGAAGTTGAGTTTTCAACATATTTTCATATCGATTTACGTTCTGAATAACATGCTGCGAAAGTATTTTTTACCCAAAAGTTCATTTCTAGATGATTGATCCCGTGATTAAAGAAAAATATTTCCAAGCCAAATTCATGAGCGAAACGTTTGACTTCCACTTCTACTCCCCCCTATTGGCACATAATTGGAATCCATAATTCGGGTATCACGGTGAGACATATTGAAACGACAATAACTCTCTTGATTTCCTTTGAAAAAATACAAAATTTGTGTTCGAATTCAAGCTCAGAATGTGTACTACCTAAAACATTCTGGCCGCGTCAAAAAATTCCCAACGGTTCAAAAGTTTCATTCGAAACGGTTACCGAAGTTGAGTTTTCAACACATTTTCAAATCGATTTTCACTCTGAATAAGTTGCAGCGAAAGTATTTTTTACCAAAAACTTCATTTCGAGATGAATGGTCCCGTGATATAAGAAAAATATTTTCAAGTCAAATTCGTGAGCGAAACGTTTGACTTCCATTTCTACTCCCTCCCATAGGCACATAATTGGAATTCATAATTCGGGTAACACGGTGAGACATATTGAAACGACTAAAAAAATACAAAATTTGTGTTCAAATTCAAGCTCTGAATGTGTACTTTCTAAAACATTCAGGCTGCGTCTAAAAGTTCCGAACCGTTCAAAAGTTATCTTCGAAACGTTTATCGAAGTTGAGTTTTCAACACATTTTCAAATCGATTTACGCTCTACATAACTTGCAGCAAAAGTATTTTTTACCCAAAAATTCATTTCGAGATGATTGATCCCGTCATATGAGAAAAATATTTCCAAGCCAAACTCGTGAGCGAAACGTTTGACTTCCATATTTACTCCCTCTTATCGGCATATAATTGGAATCCGTAATTCGGGTAACACGGTTAGACATATTGAAACGACAATAACTGTATTGATTTCTTGTCAAAAAATACAAATTTTATGTTCAAATTCATGCTTGGATTGGGTACTTTTGAAAATATTCGTGCCGTGGCTAGAAATTCCCAACCGTTCAAAAGTTTTCTTCGAAACGGTTACTGAAGATGAGTTTTCAACGCATTTTCCAATCGATTGACGCTCTAAATAACTTGCAGCGAAAGTATTTTTTACCCAAAACTTCATTTCGAAATGATTGATCCCGCGATATAAGAAAAACATTTCCAAGCCAAATTTGTGAGCGAAACGTTTGACTTCGATTTTTACTCCTTCTTATCGGCACATATTTGTTATCCGTAGTTCAAGTAACACGGTGAGACATTTTAAATGACGATAACTCTGTTGGTTTCCACTGAAAAAATACAAAATTTGTGTTCAAATTCAACCTCAGAATATGTACTGTCTAAAACATTCATGCCGCGTCTGAAAATTCCTAACCGTTCAATAGTTTTCTTGGAAACGGTTACCAAAGTTGAGTTTTCAACACATTTTGAAATCGATTTACGCTCTCAATAACTTGCGGCAAAAGTCTTTTTTACCCAAAACTTCATTCCAAGATGATTGATCTCGTGATATAAGAAAAATATTTCCAAGCCAAATTCGTGAGCGAACATTTGACTTCCATTTGTACTCCCTCCTATCAGCACATAATTGGAATCCGTAATTCGGGTAACACAGTGAGACATATTGAAACGACAATAACTCTCTTGATTTCCACTAAAAAAATACAAAATTTGTGTTCAAATTCAAGCTCTGAATGTTTAATTCCTAAAACATTCTGCCACGTCTAAAAATTCCTAACCATTCATAAGTTTTCTTGGAAACAGTTGCCGAAGTTGAGTTTTCAACATATTTTCATATCGATTTACGTTCTGAATAACATGCTGCGAAAGTATTTTTTACCCAAAAGTTCATTTCTAGATGATTGATCCCGTGATTAAAGAAAAATATTTCCAAGCCAAATTCATGAGCGAAACGTTTGACTTCCACTTCTACTCCCCCCTATTGGCACATAATTGGAATCCATAATTCGGGTATCACGGTGAGACATATTGAAACGACAATAACTCTCTTGATTTCCTTTGAAAAAATACAAAATTTGTGTTCGAATTCAAGCTCAGAATGTGTACTACCTAAAACATTCAGGCCGCGTCAAAAAATTCCCAACGGTTCAAAAGTTTCATTCGAAACGGTTACCGAAGTTGAGTTTTCAACACATTTTCAAATCGATTTTCACTCTGAATAAGTTGCAGCGAAAGTATTTTTTACCAAAAACTTCATTTCGAGATGAATGGTCCCGTGATATAAGAAAAATATTTTCAAGTCAAATTCGTGAGCGAAACGTTTGACTTCCATTTCTACTCCCTCCCATAGGCACATAATTGGAATTCATAATTCGGGTAACACGGTGAGACATATTGAAACGACTAAAAAAATACAAAATTTGTGTTCAAATTCAAGCTCTGAATGTGTACTTTCTAAAACATTCAGGCTGCGTCTAAAAGTTCCGAACCGTTCAAAAGTTATCTTCGAAACGTTTATCGAAGTTGAGTTTTCAACACATTTTCAAATCGATTTACGCTCTACATAACTTGCAGCAAAAGTATTTTTTACCCAAAAATTCATTTCGAGATGATTGATCCCGTCATATGAGAAAAATATTTCCAAGCCAAATTCGTGAGCGAAACGTTTGACTTCCATATTTACTCCCTCTTATCGGCATATAATTGGAATCCGTAATTCGGGTAACACGGTTAGACATATTGAAACGACAATAACTGTATTGATTTCTTGTCAAAAAATACAAATTTTATGTTCAAATTCAAGCTTGGATTGGGTACTTTTGAAAATATTCGTGCCGTGGCTAGAAATTCTCAACCGTTCAAAAGTTTTCTTCGAAACGGTTACTGAAGATGAGTTTTCAACGCATTTTCCAATCGATTGACGCTCTAAATAACTTGCAGCGAAAGTATTTTTTACCCAAAACTTCATTTCGAAATGATTGATCCCGCGATATAAGAAAAACATTTCCAAGCCAAATTTGTGAGCGAAACGTTTGACTTCGATTTTTACTCCTTCTTATCGGCACATATTTGTTATCCGTAGTTCAAGTAACACGGTGAGACATTTTAAATGACGATAACTCTGTTGGTTTCCACTGAAAAAATACAAAATTTGTGTTCAAATTCAACCTCAGAATATGTACTGTCTAAAACATTCATGCCGCGTCTTAAAATTCCTAACCGTTCAATAGTTTTCTTGGAAACGGTTACCAAAGTTGAGTTTTCAACACATTTTGAAATCGATTTACGCTCTCAATAACTTGCGGCAAAAGTATTTTTTACCCAAAACTTCATTCCAAGATGATTGATCTCGTGATATAAGAAAAATATTTCCAAGCCAAATTCGTGAGCGAACATTTGACTTCCATTTGTACTCCCTCCTATCAGCACATAATTGGAATCCGTAATTCGGGTAACACAGTGAGACATATTGAAACGACAATAACTCTCTTGATTTCCACTAAAAAAATACAAAATTTGTGTTCAAATTCAAGCTCTGAATGTTTAATTCCTAAAACATTCTGCCACGTCTAAAAATTCCTAACCATTCATAAGTTTTCTTGGAAACAGTTGCCGAAGTTGAGTTTTCAACATATTTTCATATCGATTTACGTTCTGAATAACATGCTGCGAAAGTATTTTTTACCCAAAAGTTCATTTCTAGATGATTGATCCCGTGATTAAAGAAAAATATTTCCAAGCCAAATTCATGAGCGAAACGTTTGACTTCCACTTCTACTCCACCCTATTGGCACATAATTGGAATCCATAATTCGGGTATCACAGTGAGACATATTGAAACGACAATAACTCTCTTGATTTCCTTTGAAAAAATACAAAATTTGTGTTCGAATTCAAGCTCAGAATGTGTACTACCTAAAACATTCAGGCCGCGTCAAAAAATTCCCAACGGTTCAAAAGTTTCATTCGAAACGGTTACCGAAGTTGAGTTTTCGACACATTTTCAAATCGATTTTCACTCTGAATAAGTTGCAGCGAAAGTATTTTTTACCAAAAACTTCACTTCGAGATGAATGGTCCCGTGATATAAGAAAAATATTTTCAAGTCAAATTCGTGAGCGAAACGTTTGACTTCCATTTCTACTCCCTCCCATAGGCACATAATTGGAATTCATAATTTGGGTAACACGGTGAGAC
Organism: Quercus cerris; assembly: GCA_963669245.1. NCBI lineage: Eukaryota > Viridiplantae > Streptophyta > Magnoliopsida > Fagales > Fagaceae > Quercus > Quercus cerris. The sequence continues at coordinate 77,581,434 of OY770007.1, forward strand.
ATATTGAAACGACTAAAAAAATACAAAATTTGTGTTCAAATTCAAGCTCTGAATGTGTACTTTCTAAAACATTCAGGCTGCGTCTAAAAGTTCCTAACCGTTCAAAAGTTATCTTCGAAACGTTTATCGAAGTTGAGTTTTCAACACATTTTCAAATCGATTTACGCTCTACATAACTTGCGGCGAAAGTATTTTTTACCCAAAAATTCATTTCGAGATGATTGATCCCGTCATATGAGAAAAATATTTTCAAGCCAAATTCGTGAGCGAAACGTTTGACTTCCATATTTACTCCCTCTTATCGGCATATAATTGGAATCCGTAATTCGGGTAACACGGTTAGACATATTGAAACGACAATAACTGTATTGATTTCTTGTCAAAAAATACAAATTTTATGTTCAAATTCAAGCTTGGATTGGGTACTTTTGAAAATATTCGTGCCGTGGCTAGAAATTCCCAACCGTTCAAAAGTTTTCTTCGAAACGGTTACTGAAGATGAGTTTTCAACGCATTTTCCAATCGATTGACGCTCTAAATAACTTGCAGCGAAAGTATTTTTTACCCAAAACTTCATTTCGAAATGATTGATCCCGCGATATAAGAAAAACATTTCCAAGCCAAATTTGTGAGCGAAACGTTTGACTTCGATTTTTACTCCTTCTTATCGGCACATATTTGTTATCCGTAGTTCAGGTAACACGGTGAGACATTTTAAATGACGATAACTCTCTTGGTTTCCACTGAAAAAATACAAAATTTGTGTTCAAATTCAACCTCAGAATATGTACTGTCTAAAACATTCATGCCGCGTCTGAAAATTCCTAACCGTTCAATAGTTTTCTTGGAAACGGTTTCCGAAGTTGAGTTTTCAACACATTTTCAAATAGATTTACGCTCTCAATAACTTGCGGCAAAAGTATTTTTTACCCAAAACTTCATTCCAAGATGATTGATCTTGTGATATAAGAAAAATATTTCCAAGCCAAATTCGTGAGCGAACATTTGACTTCCATTTGTACTCCCTCCTATCAGCACATAATTGGAATCCGTAATTCGGGTAACACAGTGAGACATATTGAAACGACAATAACTCTCTTGATTTCCACTAAAAAAATTCAAAATTTGTGTTCAAATTCAAGCTCTGAATGTCTAATTCCTAAAACATTCTGCCACGTCTAAAAATTCCTCACCATTCATAAGTTTTCTTGGAAACAGTTGCCGAAGTTGAGTTTTCAACATATTTTCATATCGATTTACGTTCTGAATAACATGCTGCGAAAGTATTTTTTACCCAAAAGTTCATTTCTAGATGATTGATCCCGTGATTAAAGAAAAATATTTCCAAGCCAAATTCATGAGCGAAACGTTTGACTTCCACTTCTACTCCCCCCTATTGGCACATAATTGGAATCCATAATTCGGGTATCACGGTGAGACATATTGAAACGACAATAACTCTCTTGATTTCCTTTGAAAAAATACAAAATTTGTGTTCGAATTCAAGCTCAGAATGTGTACTACCTAAAACATTCAGGCCGCGTCAAAAAATTCCCAACGGTTCAAAAGTTTCATTCGAAACGGTTACCGAAGTTGAGTTTTCAACACATTTTCAAATCGATTTTCACTCTGAATAAGTTGCAGCGAAAGTATTTTTTACCAAAAACTTCATTTCGAGATGAATGGTCCCGTGATATAAGAAAAATATTTTCAAGTCAAATTCGTGAGCGAAACGTTTGACTTCCATTTCTACTCCCTCCCATAGGCACATAATTGGAATTCATAATTCGGGTAACACGGTGAGACATATTGAAACGACTAAAAAAATACAAAATTTGTGTTCAAATTCAAGCTCTGAATGTGTACTTTCTAAAACATTCAGGCTGCGTCTAAAAGTTCCTAACCGTTCAAAAGTTATCTTCGAAACGTTTATCGAAGTTGAGTTTTCAACACATTTTCAAATCGATTTACGCTCTACATAACTTGCGGCGAAAGTATTTTTTACCCAAAAATTCATTTCGAGATGATTGATCCCGTGATATGAGAAAAATATTTCCAAGCCAAATTCGTGAGCGAAACGTTTGACTTCCATATTTACTCCCTCTTATCGGCATATAATTGGAATCCGTAATTCGGGTAACACGGTTAGACATATTGAAATGACAATAACTGTATTGATTTCTTGTCAAAAAATACAAATTTTATGTTCAAATTCAAGCTTGGATTGGGTACTTTTGAAAATATTCGTGCCGTGGCTAGAAATTCCCAACCGTTCAAAAGTTTTCTTCGAAACGGTTACTAAAGATGAGTTTTCAACGCATTTTCCAATCGATTGACGCTCTAAATAACTTGCAGCGTAAGTATTTTTTACCCAAAACTTCATTTCGAAATGATTGATCCCGCGATATAAGAAAAACATTTCCAAGCCAAATTTGTGAGCGAAACGTTTGACTTCGATTTTTACTCCTTATCGGCACATATTTGTTATCCGTAGTTCAGGTAACACGGTAAGACATTTTAAACGACGATAACTCTCTTGGTTTCCACTGAAAAAATACAAAATTTGTGTTCAAATTCAACCTCAGAATGTGTACTTTCTAAAACATTCATGCCGCGTCTAAAAATTCCTAACCGTTCAAAAGTTTTCTTTTAAACGGTTTCCGAAGTTGAGTTTTCAACACATTTTCAAATCGATTTATGCTCTAAATAACTTGCGGCAAAAGTATTTTTTACCCAAAACAGCATTTCAAGATGATTGATCCCGTGATATAAGAAAAATATTTCCAAGCCAAATTCGTGAGCGAAACGTTTGACTTCCACTTCTACTCCCTCCTATCGGCACATAATTGGAATCCATAATTCGGGTAACACGGTAAGACATATTGAAACGACAATAACTCTCTTGATTTCCTTTGAAAAAATACAAAATTTGTGTTCCAATTCAGGCTCAGAATGTGTACTACCTAAAGCATTCAGGCCGCATCAAGAAATTCCCAACCGTTCAAAAGTTTCATTCGAAACGGTTACCGAATTGAGTTTTCAACACATTTCCAAATCGATTTACACTCTGAATAACTTGCAGCGAAAGTATTTTTTACCCAAAACTTCATTTCGAGATGATTGATCCCGCGATATAAGAAAAATATTTCCAAGCCAAATTCGTCAGCGAAATGTTTGACTTCGATTTTTACACCCTCTTATCGGCACATATTTGTAATCCGTAGTTCAGGTAACACGGTGAGACATTTTAAACGACGATAACTCTCTTGATTTCAACTAAAAAAATACAAAATTTGTGTTCAAATTCAACCTTAGAATGTACTTTCTAAAACATTCATGCCGCATCTAAAAATTCCCAACCGTTCAAAAGTTTTCTTGGAAACGGTTACCGAAGTTGAGTTTTCAACAGATTTTCAACTTCATTGAGACTCTGAATAACTTGCAGCGAAAGTATTTATTACCAAAACTTCATTTTGAAATGATCGATCCCGCGATATAAGAAAAATATTTCGAAGCCAAATTCATGAGCGAAACGTTTGACTTCCATTTTTACTACCTCATGTCGGCACATAATTGGACTCAGTAATTCGGGTGACGCGGTGAGACATATTGAAACGACAATAACTCTCTTGATTTCCTGTCAAAAAATACAAATTTTATGTTCAAATTTATGTTCAGAATGTGCACTAATTAAAACATTCACACCGCGTCTAAAAATTCCTAACCATTCAAAAGTTATCTTCGTAACGGTTACCGAAGATGAGTTTTCAAGACAATTTGAAATCGATTAATGCTCTGAATAACTCGAAGCGAAAGTATTTTTTCCCCAAAACCTCCTTTCGAGATGATTGATCCCGCGATATAAGAAAAATATTTTCAAGCCAAATTCGTGAGTGAAACGTTTGACTTGCATTTCCACTCCCTCCTATAGGCACATAATTGGAATTCATAATTTGGGTAACACGGTGAGACATATTGAATTGACAATAACTCTCTTGATTTCCTTTCAAAAAATACAAAATTTGTGTTTGAATTCAAGCTCAGAATGTGTACTTTCTAAAACATTCAAGCCGCGTCAAAAAATTCCCAACCGTTCAAAAGATTCATTTGAAACGGTTACCGAAGTTGAGATTTCAACACATTTTCAAATCGATTTACGCTCTAAATAACTTGCAACGAAAGTGTTTTTTACCCAAAACTTCATTTCGAGATGATTGATCCCGCGATATAAAAAAAATATTTTCAAGCCAAATTCGTGAGCGAAACGTATGACTTCCACTTCTACTCCCCCATATTGGCACATAATTGGAATCCATAATTCGGGTATCACGGTGAGACATATTGAAACAACAATAACTCTCTTGATTTCCTTTGAAAAAATACAAAATTTGTGTTCGAATTCAAGCTCAGAATGTGTACTACCTAAAACATTCAGGCCGCGTCAAAAAATTCCCAACGGTTCAAAAGTTTTATTCGAAACGGTTACCGAAGTTGAGTTTTCAACACATTTTCAAATCGATTTTCACTCTGAATAAGTTGCAGCGAAAGTATTTTTTACGCAAAACTTCATTTCAAAATGATTGATCCCGCGATATAAGAAAAACATTTCCAAGCCAAATTCGTGAGCGAAACATTTGACTTCGATTTTTACACCCTCTTATCGGCACATATTTGTAATCCGTATTTCGGATAACACGGTGAGACATTTTAAATGACAATAACTCTCTTGGTTTCCCATGAAAAAATACAAAATTTGTGTTCAAATTCAAGCTCAGAATGTGTACTTTCTAAAACATGCATGCCGCATCTAAAAATTCCTAACCGTTCAAAAGTTTTCTTGGAAGCGATTTCCGAAGTTGAGTTTTCAACACATTTTCAAATCGATTTATGCTCTTAAAAACTTGCAGCAAAAGTATTTTTTACCCAAAACATCATTTCAAGATGATTGATCCCGTGATATAAGAAAAATATTTCCAAGCCAAATTCGTGAGCGAAACGTTTGACTTCCATTTTTACTCCCTCTTATCGGCACATAATTGGAATCCGTAATTCGGGTAACACAGTGAGACATATTGAAACGATAATAACTCTCTTGATTTCCAGTAAAAAAAAATACAAATTTTGTGTTCATATTCAGGTTCAAAATGTGTACTTTCTAAAACATTCATGCCGCGTCTAAAAATTCCTAACCGTTCAAAAGTTATCTACGAAATGGTTATCGAAGATGAGTTTTCAACACATTTTCAAATCGTTTGATGCTCTGAATAACCTGCAGCGAAGTGTTTCTTACCCAAAATTTCATTTCGAGATAATTGATCCCGTGATATAAGAAAAATATTTCCAAGCCAAATTCGTGAGTGAAACGTTTGACTTCCACTTCGACTCCCACCTATCAGCACATAACTGGAATCCATAATTCAGGTAATACGATGAGACATTTTAGACGACGATAACTCTCTTGGTTTCCACTGAAAAAATACAAAATTTGTGTTGAAATTCAACCTCAGAATGTGTACTGTCTAAAACATTCATGCCGCATCTGAAAATTCCTAACCGTTCAATAGTTTTCTTGGAAACGGTTACCGAAGTTGAGTTTTCAACACATTTTCAAATCGATTTACGCTCTCAATAACTTGCGGCAAAAGTAGTTTGTACCCAAAACTTCATTCCAAGATGATTGATCTCGTGATATAAGAAAAATATTTCCAAGCCAAATTCGTGAGCGAACATTTGACTTCCATTTGTACTCCCTCCTATCAGCACATAATTGGAATCCGTAATTCAGGTAACACAGTGAGACATATTGAAACGACAATAACTCTCTTGATTTCCACTAAAAAAATACAAAATTCGTGTTCAAATTCAAGCTCTGAATGTTTAATTCCTAAAACATTCTGCCACGTCTAAAAATTCCTAACCATTCATAAGTTTTCTTGGAAACAGTTGCCGAAGTTGAGTTTTCAACATATTTTCATATCGATTTACGTTCTGAATAACTTGCTGCGAAAGTATTTTTTACCCAAAAGTTCATTTCTAGATGATTGATCCCGTGATTAAAGAAAAATATTTCCAAGCCAAATTCATGAGCGAAACGTTTGACTTCCACTTCTACTCCCCCCTATTGGCACATAATTGGAATCCATAATTCGGGTATCACGGTGAGACATATTGAAACGACAATAACTCTCTTGATTTCCTTTGAAAAAATACAAAATTTGTGTTCGAATTCAAGCTCAGAATGTGTACTACCTAAAACATTTAGGCCGCGTCAAAAAATTCCCAACGGTTCAAAAGTTTCATTCAAAACGGTTACCGAAGTTGAGTTTTCAACACATTTTCAAATCGATTTTCACTCTGAATAAGTTGCAGCGAAAGTATTTTTTACCAAAAACTTCATTTCGAGATGAATGGTCCCGTGATATAAGAAAAATATTTTCAAGTCAAATTCGTGAGCGAAACGTTTGACTTCCATTTCTACTCCCTCCCATAGGCACATAATTGGAATTCATAATTCGGGTAACACGGTGAGACATATTGAAACGACTAAAAAAATACAAAATTTGTGTTCAAATTCAAGCTCTGAATGTGTACTTTCTAAAACATTCAGGCTGCGTCTAAAAGTTCCTAACCGTTCAAAAGTTATCTTCGAAACGTTTATCGAAGTTGAGTTTTCAACACATTTTCAAATCGATTTACGCTCTACATAACTTGCGGCGAAAGTATTTTTTACCCAAAAATTCATTTCGAGATGATTGATCCCGTGATATGAGAAAAATATTTCCAAGCCAAATTCATGAGCGAAACGTTTGACTTCCATATTTACTCCCTCTTATCGGCATATAATTTGAATCCGTAATTCAGGTAACACGGTTAGACATATTGAAACGACAATAACTGTATTGATTTCTTGTCAAAAAATACAAATTTTATGTTCAAATTCAAGCTTGGATTGTGTACTTTTGAAAATATTCGTGTCGTGGCTAGAAATTCCCAACCGTTCAAAAGTTTTCTTCGAAACGGTTACTGAAGATGAGTTTTCAACGCATTTTCCAATCGATTGACGCTCTAAATAACTTGCAGCGAAAGTATTTTTTACCCAAAACTTCATTTCGAAATGATTGATCCCGCGATATAAGAAAAACATTTCCAAGCCAAATTTGTGAGCGAAACGTTTGACTTCGATTTTTACTCCTTCTTATCGGCACATATTTGTTATCCGTAGTTCAGGTAACACGGTGAGACATTTTAAACGATGATAACTCTCTTGGTTTCCACTGAAAAAATACAAAATTTGTGTTGAAATTCAACCTCAGAATGTGTACTTTCTAAAACATTCATGCCGCGTCTAAAAATTCCTAACCGTTCAAAAGTTTTCTTTTAAACGGTTTCCGAAGTTGAGTTTTCAACACATTTTCAAATCGATTTATGCTCTAAATAACTTGCGGCAAAAGTATTTTTTACCCAAAACAACATTTCAAGATGATTGATCCCGTGATATAAGAAAAATATTTCCAAGCCAAATTCGTGAGCGAAACGTTTGACTTCCACTTCTACTCCCTCCTATCGGCACATAATTGGAATCCATAATTCGGGTAACACGATAAGACATATTGAAACGACAATAACTCTCTTGATTTCCTTTGAAAAAATACAAAATTTGTGTTCGAATTCAAGCTCAGAACGTGTACTACCTAAAGCATTCAGGCCGCATCAAGAAATTCCCAACCGTTCAAAAGTTTCATTCGAAACGGTTACCGAATTGAGTTTTCAACACATTTCCAAATCGATTTACGCTCTAAATAACTTGCAGCGAAAGTATTTTTTACCCAAAACTTCATTTCAAGATGATTGATCCCGCGATATAAGAAAAATATTTCCAAGCCAAATTCGTCAGCGAAATGTTTGACTTCGATTTTTACACCCTCTTATCAGCCCATATTTGTAATCCGTAGTTCAGGTAACACGGTGAGACATTTTAAACGACGATAACTCTCTTGATTTCAACTGAAAAAATACAAAATTTGTGTTCAAATTCAACCTTAGAATGTGTACTTTCTAAAACATTCATGCCGCATCTAAAAATTCCCAACCATTCAAAAGTTTTCTTGGAAACGGTTACCGAAGTTGAGTTTTCAACAGATTTTCAACATCATTGAGACTCTGAATAACTTGCAGCGAAAGTATTTATTACCAAAACTTAATTTTGAAATGATTGATCCTGCGATATAAGAAAAATATTTCGAAGCCAAATTCATGAGCGAAACGTTTGACTTCCATTTTTACTACCTCATGTCGGCACATAATTGGACTCAGTAATTCGGGTGACGCGGTGAGACATATTGAAACGACAATAACTCTCTTGATTTCCTGTCAAAAAATACAAATTTTATGTTCAAATTCATGTTCAGAATGTGCACTAATTAAAACATTCACACCGCGTCTAAAAATTCCTAACCATTCAAAAGTTATCTTCGAAACGGTTACCGAAGATGAGTTTCCAACACAATTTGAAATCGATTAACGCTCTGAATAACTCGAAGCGAAACTATTTTTTCCCCAAAACCTCCTTTCGAGATGATTGATCCCGCGATATAAGAAAAATATTTTCAAGCCAAATTCGTGAGTGAAACGTTTGACTTGCATTTCTACTCCCTCCTATAGGCACATAATTGGAATTCATAATTTGGGTAACACGGTGAGACATATTGAATTGACAATAACTCTCTTGATTTCCTTTCAAAAAATACAAAATTTGTGTTTGAATTCAAGCTCAGAATGTGTACTTTCTAAAACATTCAAGCCGCGTCAAAAAATTCCCAAACGTTCAAAAGATTCATTTGAAACGGTTACCGAAGTTGAGATTTCAACACATTTTCAAATCGATTTACGCTCTAAATAACTTGCAGCGAAAGTATTTTTTACCCAAAACATCATTTCGAGATGATTGATCCCGCGATATAAAAAAAATATTTTCAAGCCAAATTCGTGAGCGAAACGTTTGACTTCCACTTCTACTCCCCCATATTGGCACATAATTGGAATCCATAATTCGGGTATCACGGTGAGACATATTGAAACGACAATAACTCTCTTGATTTCCTTTGAAAAAATACAAAATTTTTGTTCGAATTCAAGCTCAGAATGTGTACTACCTAAAACATTCAGGCCGCGTCAAAAAATTCCCAACGGTTCAAAAGTTTTATTCGAAACGGTTACCGAAGTTGAGTTTTCAACACATTTTCAAATCGATTTTCACTCTGAATAAGTTGCAGCGAAAGTATTTTTTACCAAAAACTTCATTTCGAGATGAATGGTCCCGTGATATAAGAAAAATATTTTCAAGTCAAATTCGTGAGCGAAACGTTTCACTTCCATTTCTACTCCCTCCCATAGGCACATAATTGGAATTCATAATTCGGGTAACACAGTGAGACATATTGAAACGACTAAAAAAATACAAAATTTGTGTTCAAATTCAAGCTCTGAATGTGTACTTTCTAAAACATTTAGGCTGCGTCTGAAAGTTCCTAACCGTTCAAAAGTTATCTTCGAAACGTTTATCGAAGTTGAGTTTTCAACACATTTTCAAATCGATTTACACTCTACATAACTTGTGGCGAAAGTATTTTTTACCCAAAAATTCATTTCGAGATGATTGATCCCGTGATATGAGAAAAATATTTCCAAGCCGAATTCGTGAGCGAAACGTTTGACTTCCATATTTACTCCCTCTTATCGGCATATAATTGGAATCCGTAATTCGGGTAACACGGTTAGACATATTGAAACGACAATAACTGTATTGATTTCTTGTCAAAAAATACAAATTTTATGTTCAAATTCAAGCTTGGATTGTGTACTTTTGAAAATATTCGTGCCGTGGCTAGAAATTCCCAACCGTTCAAAAGTTTTCTTCGCAACGGTTACTGAAGATGAGTTTTCAACGCTTTTTCCAATCGATTGACGCTCTAAATAACTTGCAGCGAAAGTATTTTTTACCCAAAACTTCATTTCAAAATGATTGATCCCGCGATATAAGAAAAACATTTCCAAGCCAAATTTGTGAGCGAAACGTTTGACTTCGATTTTTACTCCTTCTTATCGGCACATATTTGTTATCCGTAGTTCTGGTAACACAGTGAGACATTTTAAACGACAATAACTCTCTTGGTTTCCACTGAAAAAATACAAAATTTGTGTTCAAATTCAACCTCAGAATGTGTACTTTCTAAAACATTCATGCCGCGTCTAAAAATTCCTAACCGTTCAAAAGTTTTCTTTTAAACGGTTTCCGAAGTTGAGTTTTCAACACATTTTCAAATCGATTTATGCTCTAAATAAATTGCGGCAAAAGTATTTTTTACCCAAAACAACATTTCAAGATGATTGATCCCGTGATATAAGAAAAATATTTCCAAGCCAAATTCGTGAGCGAAACGTTTGACTTCCACTTCTACTCCCTCCTATCGGCACATAATTGGAATCCATAATTCGGGTAACACGGTGAGACATACTGAAACGACAACAACTCTCTTTATTTCGTTTGAAAAAATACAAAATTTGTGTTCGAATTCAAGCTCAGAATGTGAACTACCTAAAGCATTCAGGCCGCATCAAGAAATTCCCAACCGTTCAAAAGTTTCATTCGAAACGGTTACCGAATTGAGTTTTCAACACATTTCCAAATCGATTTATGCTCTGAATAACTTGCAGCGAAATTATTTTTTACGCAAAACTTCATTTCAAGATGATTGATCCCACGATATAAGAAAAATATTTCCAAGCCAAATTCGTCAGCGAAATGTTTGACTTCGATTTTTACACCTTCTTATCGGCACATATTTGTAATGCGTAGTTCAGGTAACACGGTGAGACATTTTAAACGACGATAACTCTCTTGGTTTCAACTGAAAAAATACAAAATTTGTGTTCAAATTCAACCTTAGAATGTGTACTTTCTAAAACATTCATGCCGCATCTAAAAATTCCCAACCGTTCAATAGTTTTCTTGGAAACGGTTACCGAAGTTAAGTTTTCAACACATTTTCAACTTCATTGAGACTCTGAATAACTTACAGCAAAAGTATTTATTACCAAAACTTCATTTTGAAATGATTGATCCCGCGATATAAGAAAAATATTTCGAAGCCAAATTCATGACGTTTGACTTCGATTTTTACTACCTCATGTTGGCACATAATTGGACTCAGTAATTCGGGTGACGCGGTGAGACATATTGAAACGACAATAACTCTCTTGATTTCCTGTCAAAAAATACAAATTTTATGTTCAAATTCATGTTCGGAATGTGCACTAATTAAAACATTCACACCGCGTCTAAAAATTCCTAACCATTCAAAAGTTATCTTCGAAACGGTTACCGAAGATGAGTTTTCAACACAATTTGAAATCGATTAATGCTCTGAATAACTCGCAGCGAAAGTATTTTTTCCCCAAAACCTCCTTTCGAGATGATTGATCCCGCGATATAAGAAAAATATTTTCAAGCCAAATTCGTGAGCGAAACATTTGACTTGCATTTCTACTCCCTCCTATAGGCACATAATTGGAATTCATAATTTGGGTAACACGGAGAGACATATTGAATTGACAATAACTCTCTTGATTTCCTTTCAAAAAATACAAAATTTGTGTTTGAATTCAAGCTCAGAATGTGTACTTTCTAAAACATTCAAGCTGCGTCAAAAAATTCCCAACCGTTCAAAAGATTCATTTGAAACGGTTACCGAAGTTGAGATTTCAACACATTTTCAAATCGATTTACGCTCTAAATAACTTGCAGCGAAAGTATTTTTTACCCAAAACTTCATTTCGAGATGATTGATCCCGCTATATAAAAAAAATATTTTCAAGCCAAATTCGTGAGCGAAACATTTGACTTCCATTTCTACTCCCTCTCATAGGCATATAATTGGAATTCATAATTCGGGTAACACGGTGAGACATATTGAAACGACAATAACTCTCTTGATTTCCACTGAAACCATACAAAATTTGTGTTCAAATTCAAGCTCTGAATGTGTAATTTCTAAAACATTCAGTCCACTTCTAAAATTCCTAACCGTTCATAAGTTTTCTTGGAAACAGTGACCGAAGTTGAGTTTTCAACATATTTTCAAATCGATTTATGCTCTGAATAACATGCAACGAAAGTATTTTTTACCCAAAACATCATTTCGAGATGATTGACCCCGTGATATAAGAAATATATTTCCAAGCCAAATTCGTGAGCGAAACGTTTGACTTCCACTTCTACTCCCTCCTACCGGCACATAATTGGAATCCATAATTCGGGTAACACGGTGAGACATATTGAAACGACAATAACTCTCTTGATTTCCTTTGAAAAATACAAAATTTTTGTTCGAATTCAAGCTCATAATGTGTACTTTCTAAAACATTCAGGCCGCGTCAAAAAATTCCCAACCGTTCAAAAGTTTCACTCGAAACGGTTACCGAAGTTGAGTTTTCAACACATTTTCAAATCGATTTAAGCTTTGAATAACTTGCAGCGAAAGTATTTTTTACCCAAAACTTCATTTCGAGATGATTGATCCCGCGATATAAGAAAAATATTTTCAAGCCAAATTCATGAACGAAACGTTTGACTTCCATTTTGACTCCCTCTTATCGGCACATAATTGGAATCCGTAATTCGAGTGACACGGTGAGACATATTGAAACGACAATAACTCTCTTGATTTCCACTGAAAAAATACAAAATTTGTGTTCAAATTCAAGCTCTGAATGTGTAATTTCTAAAACATTCAGTCCACTTCTAAAATTCCTAACCGTTCATAAGTTTTCTTGCAAAACAGTGACCGAAGTTGAGTTTTCAACATATTTTCAAATCGATTTATGCTCTGAATACCATGCAGCGAAAGTATTTTTTACCCAAAAATTCATTTCGAGATGATTGATCCCGTGATATAAGAAATATATTTCCACGCCAAATTCGTGAGCGAAACGTTTGACTTCCACTTCTACTCCCTCCTTCCGGCACATAATTGGAATCCATAATTCGGGTAATACGGTGAGACATTTTGAAACGACAATAACTCTCTTGATTTCCTTTGAAAAATACAAAATTTTTGTTCGAATTCAAGCCCGTAATGTGGACTTTCTAAAACATTCAGGCCGCGTCTAAAAATTCTTAACCGCTCAAAAGTATTCTTCGAAACGGTTATCGAAGTTGAGTTTTCAAGACATTTTCAAATTGATTTATGCTCTAAATAACTTGCGGCGAAAGTATTTTTTACCCAAAACATCATTTCGAGATGATTGATCCCGTGATATAAGAAAAATATTTCCAAGCCAAATTTGTGAGCGAAACGTTTGACTTCCATTTTGACTCCCTCTTATCGGCACATAATTGGAATCCGTAATTCGAGCAACACGGTGAGACATATTGAAACGAGAATAACTGTCATGATTTCTAGTCAAAAAATACAAATTTTATGTTCAAATTCAGGCTTAGATTGTGTAATTTCTAAAACATTCATGCCGCGTCTAGGAATTCCTAACCTAACAAAAGTTATCTTCGAAATGGTTACTGAAGATGAGTTTTCAACACATTTTCAAATCGATTGACGCTCTGAATAACTTGCAGCGAAAGTATTTTTTACCCAAAACTTCATTTTGAGATGATTGATCCCGCGAGATAAGAAAAATATTTTCATGCCAAATTCGTGAGCGAAACGCTTGACTTCCATTTCTACTCCCTCCCATAGGCACATAATTGGAATTCATAATTCGGGTAACACGGTGAGACATAATGAAACGGCAATAACTCTCTTGATTTCCCCGGAAAAAATACAAAATTTGTGTTCAAATTCAAGCTCTGAATGTGTAAATTCTAAAACATTCTGGCCACGTCTAAAAATTCCTAACCGTTCATAAGTGTAAGCTCGAAAACGTGTTGAAGAACACAAGAGCTGTTTAGACCCCCGATTATAATTACGGCTCGATAGATTTTACATAACTTTAATATAAAGTGTGGAATAGTGTAAAAGCGAGCGGATGAACAATATAGCTACTCTAATCCATAAACTAAATAACACAGCAGTATAATGGAATATAAAAGAGTAGGGAAGAGAGATGCAAACACAGAAAACACCAAGACGTGTTTTCGAAGAGGAAACCGAAGAACTCGGCGAAAAACCTCTCCGCCGCCCTCCAAGCGGAAATCGATCCACTAGACAATCAGTTGGGATACATGAGTAAGCAAGAGACCCTCCAAGCCTAATCTACCCGATGTACCTAAGCCCTCCAAGCTCCTACTCCAACAAGGCTTCTCAGAACCGTGTCTTGTCTTAGTTATCCGGATCCCGCAACAAGCTCCATGTTGCATCTGCCATTCCAGGCTTCTTCCAATGCTTCCCAGCAGCACCAAAACGTCACACAACATTCTCCAAAGGTGTCGTAAGTGTTTGGGCTAACAACCTCTCAATGGTGTGGAAATGGAGAGGGACGGGTTGAGGAGACACCACAAGCAAGTGTATAGAGAAAGGTGGGGATGACAATCTCTAATTGCAAATGTGTTTGGCTAGGGTTTTCTCTCTGAAGCATTCCTCAACATTTGTGGGTAATGGGGGTTTATATAGGATAGGTGCAAAATGTGTGAGTCAGTCAGTACAGGCTGGCAAAACAGCATGTCTCGCGGGTGTCTCGCGGGAAGGCCTTACTCGTGAGATACTCGCGAGAGACAGCCGTCTCCATCTGTCATGACTCTTCGTATTCCAGCATGTGCAGGGCACATGCATCACTTCGCGGGAAGCTCAGTCGCGAGATACCCGCGAGATTCCATCAGCTTCCAACTTGCTTGAGTCTTCACACACTCTCTATCACACACCCCTTACAATAATTCTCACAACAAATACAGGGTATAAACGATTGATAGAAATTACAATCAAATTTGGCACGGAATAAAAGCCAACAAAACACATAGTTGTAAATCACAACTTTACAATAAGTTTTCTTAGAAACAGTGACCGAAGTTGAGTTTTCAACATATTTTCAAATCGATTTATGCTCTGAATAACATGCAGCGAAAGTATTTTTTACCCAAAACTTCATTTCGAGATGATTGATCCCGTGATATAAGAAATATATTTCCAAGCCAAATTACTGAGCGAAACGTTTGACTTCCACTTCTACTCCCTCCTACCGGCACATAATTGGAATCCATAATTCGGGTAACACGGTGAGACATATTGAAACGACAATAACTCTCTTGATTTCCTTTGAAAAATACAAAATTTTTGTTCGAATTCAAGCTCATAATGTGTACTTTCTAAAACCTTCAGGCCGCGTCAAAAAATTCCCAACCGTTCAAAAGTTTCATTCGAAACGGTTACCGAAGTTGAGTTTTCAACACATTTTCAAATCGATTTAAGCTTTGAATAACTTGCAGCGAAAGTATTTTTTACCCAAAACTTCATTTCGAGATGATTGATCCCGCGATATAAGAAAAATATTTTCAAGCCAAATTCGTGAACGAAACGTTTGACTTCCATTTTGACTCCCTCTTATCGGCACATAATTGGAATCCGTAATTCGAGTAACACGGTGAGACATATTGAAACGACAATAACTCTCTTGATTTCCACTGAAAAAATACAAAACTTGTGTTCAAATTCAAGCTCTGAATGTGTAATTTCTAAAACATTCAGTCCACTTCTAAAATTCCTAACCGTTCATAAGTTTTCTTGGAAACAGTGACCGAAGTTGAGTTTTCAACATATTTTCAAATCGATTTATGCTCTGAATAACATGCAGCGAAAGTATTTTTTACCCAAAACTTCATTTCGAGATGATTGATCCCGTGATATAAGAAATATATTTCCAATCCAAATTCGTGCACGAAACGTTTGACTTCCACTTCTACTCCCTCCTACCGGCACATAATTGGAATCCATAATTCGGGTAACACGGTGAGACATATTGAAACGACAATAACTCTCTTGATTTCCTTTGAAAAATACAAAATTTTTGTTCGAATTCAAGCCCGTAATGTGGACTTTCTAAAACATTCTGGCCGCGTCTAAAAATTCTTAACCGCTCAAAAGTATTCTTCGGAACGGTTATCGAAGTTGAGTTTTCAAGACATTTTCAAATTGATTTATGCTCCAAATAACTTGCGGCGAAAGTATTTTTTACCCAAAACTTCATTTCGAGATGATTGATCCCGTGATATAAGAAAAATATTTCCAAGCCAAATTTGTGAGCGAAACGTTTGACTTCCACTTTGACTCCCTCTTATCGGCACATAATTGGAATCCGTAATTCGAGTAACACGGTGAGACATATTGAAACGAGAATAACTGTCATGATTTCTAGTCAAAAAATACAAATTTTATGTTCAAATTCAGGCTCAGATTGTGTAATTTCTAAAACATTCATGCCGCGTCTAGGAATTCCTAACCTAACAAAAGTTATCTTCGAAATGGTTACTGAAGATGAGTTTTCAACACATTTTCAAATCGATTGACGCTCTGAATAACTTGCAGTGAAAGTATTTTTTACCCAAAACTTCATTTCGAGATCATTGATCCCGCGAGATAAGAAAATATTTGCAAGCCAAATTTGTGAGCGAAACGTTTGACTTCGATTTTTACTCCTTCTTATCGGCACATATTTGTTATCCGTAGTTCTGGTAACACAGTGAGACATTTTAAACGACAATAACTCTCTTGGTTTCCACTGAAAAAATACAAAATTTGTGTTCAAATTCAACCTCAGAATGTGTACTTTCTAAAACATTCATGCCGCGTCTAAAAATTCCTAACCGTTCAAAAGTTTTCTTTTAAACGGTTTCCGAAGTTGAGTTTTCAACACATTTTCAAATCGATTTATGCTCTAAATAAATTGCGGCAAAAGTATTTTTTACCCAAAACAACATTTCAAGATGATTGATCCCGTGATATAAGAAAAATATTTCCAAGCCAAATTCGTGAGCGAAACGTTTGACTTCCACTTCTACTCCCTCCTATCGGCACATAATTGGAATCCATAATTCGGGTAACACGGTGAGACATACTGAAACGACAACAACTCTCTTTATTTCGTTTGAAAAAATACAAAATTTGTGTTCGAATTCAAGCTCAGAATGTGAACTACCTAAAGCATTCAGGCCGCATCAAGAAATTCCCAACCGTTCAAAAGTTTCATTCGAAACGGTTACCGAATTGAGTTTTCAACACATTTCCAAATCGATTTATGCTCTGAATAACTTGCAGCGAAATTATTTTTTACGCAAAACTTCATTTCAAGATGATTGATCCCACGATATAAGAAAAATATTTCCAAGCCAAATTCGTCAGCGAAATGTTTGACTTCGATTTTTACACCTTCTTATCGGCACATATTTGTAATGCGTAGTTCAGGTAACACGGTGAGACATTTTAAACGACGATAACTCTCTTGGTTTCAACTGAAAAAATACAAAATTTGTGTTCAAATTCAACCTTAGAATGTGTACTTTCTAAAACATTCATGCCGCATCTAAAAATTCCCAACCGTTCAATAGTTTTCTTGGAAACGGTTACCGAAGTTAAGTTTTCAACACATTTTCAACTTCATTGAGACTCTGAATAACTTACAGCAAAAGTATTTATTACCAAAACTTCATTTTGAAATGATTGATCCCGCGATATAAGAAAAATATTTCGAAGCCAAATTCATGACGTTTGACTTCGATTTTTACTACCTCATGTTGGCACATAATTGGACTCAGTAATTCGGGTGACGCGGTGAGACATATTGAAACGACAATAACTCTCTTGATTTCCTGTCAAAAAATACAAATTTTATGTTCAAATTCATGTTCGGAATGTGCACTAATTAAAACATTCACACCGCGTCTAAAAATTCCTAACCATTCAAAAGTTATCTTCGAAACGGTTACCGAAGATGAGTTTTCAACACAATTTGAAATCGATTAATGCTCTGAATAACTCGCAGCGAAAGTATTTTTTCCCCAAAACCTCCTTTCGAGATGATTGATCCCGCGATATAAGAAAAATATTTTCAAGCCAAATTCGTGAGCGAAACATTTGACTTGCATTTCTACTCCCTCCTATAGGCACATAATTGGAATTCATAATTTGGGTAACACGGAGAGACATATTGAATTGACAATAACTCTCTTGATTTCCTTTCAAAAAATACAAAATTTGTGTTTGAATTCAAGCTCAGAATGTGTACTTTCTAAAACATTCAAGCTGCGTCAAAAAATTCCCAACCGTTCAAAAGATTCATTTGAAACGGTTACCGAAGTTGAGATTTCAACACATTTTCAAATCGATTTACGCTCTAAATAACTTGCAGCGAAAGTATTTTTTACCCAAAACTTCATTTCGAGATGATTGATCCCGCTATATAAAAAAAATATTTTCAAGCCAAATTCGTGAGCGAAACATTTGACTTCCATTTCTACTCCCTCTCATAGGCATATAATTGGAATTCATAATTCGGGTAACACGGTGAGACATATTGAAACGACAATAACTCTCTTGATTTCCACTGAAACCATACAAAATTTGTGTTCAAATTCAAGCTCTGAATGTGTAATTTCTAAAACATTCAGTCCACTTCTAAAATTCCTAACCGTTCATAAGTTTTCTTGGAAACAGTGACCGAAGTTGAGTTTTCAACATATTTTCAAATCGATTTATGCTCTGAATAACATGCAACGAAAGTATTTTTTACCCAAAACATCATTTCGAGATGATTGACCCCGTGATATAAGAAATATATTTCCAAGCCAAATTCGTGAGCGAAACGTTTGACTTCCACTTCTACTCCCTCCTACCGGCACATAATTGGAATCCATAATTCGGGTAACACGGTGAGACATATTGAAACGACAATAACTCTCTTGATTTCCTTTGAAAAATACAAAATTTTTGTTCGAATTCAAGCTCATAATGTGTACTTTCTAAAACATTCAGGCCGCGTCAAAAAATTCCCAACCGTTCAAAAGTTTCACTCGAAACGGTTACCGAAGTTGAGTTTTCAACACATTTTCAAATCGATTTAAGCTTTGAATAACTTGCAGCGAAAGTATTTTTTACCCAAAACTTCATTTCGAGATGATTGATCCCGCGATATAAGAAAAATATTTTCAAGCCAAATTCATGAACGAAACGTTTGACTTCCATTTTGACTCCCTCTTATCGGCACATAATTGGAATCCGTAATTCGAGTGACACGGTGAGACATATTGAAACGACAATAACTCTCTTGATTTCCACTGAAAAAATACAAAATTTGTGTTCAAATTCAAGCTCTGAATGTGTAATTTCTAAAACATTCAGTCCACTTCTAAAATTCCTAACCGTTCATAAGTTTTCTTGCAAAACAGTGACCGAAGTTGAGTTTTCAACATATTTTCAAATCGATTTATGCTCTGAATACCATGCAGCGAAAGTATTTTTTACCCAAAAATTCATTTCGAGATGATTGATCCCGTGATATAAGAAATATATTTCCACGCCAAATTCATGAGCGAAACGTTTGACTTCCACTTCTACTCCCTCCTTCCGGCACATAATTGGAATCCATAATTCGGGTAATACGGTGAGACATTTTGAAACGACAATAACTCTCTTGATTTCCTTTGAAAAATACAAAATTTTTGTTCGAATTCAAGCCCGTAATGTGGACTTTCTAAAACATTCAGGCCGCGTCTAAAAATTCTTAACCGCTCCAAAGTATTCTTCGAAACGGTTATCGAAGTTGAGTTTTCAAGACATTTTCAAATTGATTTATGCTCTAAATAACTTGCGGCGAAAGTATTTTTTACCCAAAACATCATTTCGAGATGATTGATCCCGTGATATAAGAAAAATATTTCCAAGCCAAATTTGTGAGCGAAACGTTTGACTTCCATTTTGACTCCCTCTTATCGGCACATAATTGGAATCCGTAATTCGAGCAACACGGTGAGACATATTGAAACGAGAATAACTGTCATGATTTCTAGTCAAAAAATACAAATTTTATGTTCAAATTCTGGCTTAGATTGTGTAATTTCTAAAACATTCATGCCGCGTCTAGGAATTCCTAACCTAACAAAAGTTATCTTCGAAATGGTTACTGAAGATGAGTTTTCAACACATTTTCAAATCGATTGACGCTCTGAATAACTTGCAGCGAAAGTATTTTTTACCCAAAACTTCATTTTGAGATGATTGATCCCGCGAGATAAGAAAAATATTTTCATGCCAAATTCGTGAGCGAAACGCTTGACTTCCATTTCTACTCCCTCCCATAGGCACATAATTGGAATTCATAATTCGGGTAACACGGTGAGACATAATGAAACGGCAATAACTCTCTTGATTTCCCCGGAAAAAATACAAAATTTGTGTTCAAATTCAAGCTCTGAATGTGTAAATTCTAAAACATTCTGGCCACGTCTAAAAATTCCTAACCGTTCATAAGTGTAAGCTCGAAAACGTGTTGAAGAACACAAGAGCTGTTTAGACCCCCGATTATAATTACGGCTCGATAGATTTTACATAACTTTAATATAAAGTGTGGAATAGTGTAAAAGCGAGCGGATGAACAATATAGCTACTCTAATCCATAAACTAAATAACACAGCAGTATAATGGAATATAAAAGAGTAGGGAAGAGAGATGCAAACACAGAAAACACCAAGACGTGTTTTCGAAGAGGAAACCGAAGAACTCGGCGAAAAACCTCTCCGCCGCCCTCCAAGCGGAAATCGATCCACTAGACAATCAGTTGGGATACATGAGTAAGCAAGAGACCCTCCAAGCCTAATCTACCCGATGTACCTAAGCCCTCCAAGCTCCTACTCCAACAAGGCTTCTCAGAACCGTGTCTTGTCTTAGTTATCCGGATCCCGCAACAAGCTCCATGTTGCATCTGCCATTCCAGGCTTCTTCCAATGCTTCCCAGCAGCACCAAAACGTCACACAACATTCTCCAAAGGTGTCGTAAGTGTTTGGGCTAACAACCTCTCAATGGTGTGGAAATGGAGAGGGACGGGTTGAGGAGACACCACAAGCAAGTGTATAGAGAAAGGTGGGGATGACAATCTCTAATTGCAAATGTGTTTGGCTAGGGTTTTCTCTCTGAAGCATTCCTCAACATTTGTGGGTAATGGGGGTTTATATAGGATAGGTGCAAAATGTGTGAGTCAGTCAGTACAGGCTGGCAAAACAGCATGTCTCGCGGGTGTCTCGCGGGAAGGCCTTACTCGTGAGATACTCGCGAGAGACAGCCGTCTCCATCTGTCATGACTCTTCGTATTCCAGCATGTGCAGGGCACATGCATCACTTCGCGGGAAGCTCAGTCGCGAGATACCCGCGAGATTCCATCAGCTTCCAACTTGCTTGAGTCTTCACACACTCTCTATCACACACCCCTTACAATAATTCTCACAACAAATACAGGGTATAAACGATTGATAGAAATTACAATCAAATTTGGCACGGAATAAAAGCCAACAAAACACATAGTTGTAAATCACAACTTTACAATAAGTTTTCTTAGAAACAGTGACCGAAGTTGAGTTTTCAACATATTTTCAAATCGATTTATGCTCTGAATAACATGCAGCGAAAGTATTTTTTACCCAAAACTTCATTTCGAGATGATTGATCCCGTGATATAAGAAATATATTTCCAAGCCAAATTACTGAGCGAAACGTTTGACTTCCACTTCTACTCCCTCCTACCGGCACATAATTGGAATCCATAATTCGGGTAACACGGTGAGACATATTGAAACGACAATAACTCTCTTGATTTCCTTTGAAAAATACAAAATTTTTGTTCGAATTCAAGCTCATAATGTGTACTTTCTAAAACCTTCAGGCCGCGTCAAAAAATTCCCAACCGTTCAAAAGTTTCATTCGAAACGGTTACCGAAGTTGAGTTTTCAACACATTTTCAAATCGATTTAAGCTTTGAATAACTTGCAGCGAAAGTATTTTTTACCCAAAACTTCATTTCGAGATGATTGATCCCGCGATATAAGAAAAATATTTTCAAGCCAAATTCGTGAACGAAACGTTTGACTTCCATTTTGACTCCCTCTTATCGGCACATAATTGGAATCCGTAATTCGAGTAACACGGTGAGACATATTGAAACGACAATAACTCTCTTGATTTCCACTGAAAAAATACAAAACTTGTGTTCAAATTCAAGCTCTGAATGTGTAATTTCTAAAACATTCAGTCCACTTCTAAAATTCCTAACCGTTCATAAGTTTTCTTGGAAACAGTGACCGAAGTTGAGTTTTCAACATATTTTCAAATCGATTTATGCTCTGAATAACATGCAGCGAAAGTATTTTTTACCCAAAACTTCATTTCGAGATGATTGATCCCGTGATATAAGAAATATATTTCCAATCCAAATTCGTGCACGAAACGTTTGACTTCCACTTCTACTCCCTCCTACCGGCACATAATTGGAATCCATAATTCGGGTAACACGGTGAGACATATTGAAACGACAATAACTCTCTTGATTTCCTTTGAAAAATACAAAATTTTTGTTCGAATTCAAGCCCGTAATGTGGACTTTCTAAAACATTCAGGCCGCGTCTAAAAATTCTTAACCGCTCAAAAGTATTCTTCGGAACGGTTATCGAAGTTGAGTTTTCAAGACATTTTCAAATTGATTTATGCTCCAAATAACTTGCGGCGAAAGTATTTTTTACCCAAAACTTCATTTCGAGATGATTGATCCCGTGATATAAGAAAAATATTTCCAAGCCAAATTTGTGAGCGAAACGTTTGACTTCCACTTTGACTCCCTCTTATCGGCACATAATTGGAATCCGTAATTCGAGTAACACGGTGAGACATATTGAAACGAGAATAACTGTCATGATTTCTAGTCAAAAAATACAAATTTTATGTTCAAATTCAGGCTCAGATTGTGTAATTTCTAAAACATTCATGCCGCGTCTAGGAATTCCTAACCTAACAAAAGTTATCTTCGAAATGGTTACTGAAGATGAGTTTTCAACACATTTTCAAATCGATTGACGCTCTGAATAACTTGCAGTGAAAGTATTTTTTACCCAAAACTTCATTTCGAGATCATTGATCCCGCGAGATAAGAAAAATATTTTCATGCCAAATTCGTGAGCGAAACGCTTGACTTCCATTTCTACTCCCTCCCATAGGCACATAATTGGAATTCATAATTCGGGTAACACGGTGAGACATAATGAAACGACAATAACTCTCTTGATTTCCACTGAAAAAATACAAAATTAGTGTTCAAATTCAAGCTCTGAATGTGTAATTTCTAAAACATTCTGGCCACGTCTAAAAATTCCTAACCGTTCATAAGTGTAAGCTCGAAAACGTGTTGAAGAACACAAGAGCTGTTTAGACCCCTGATTATAATTACGACTCGATAGATTTTACATAACTTTAATATAAAGTGCGGAATAGTGTAAAAGCGAGCGGATGAACAATATAGCTACTCTAATCCATAAACTAAATAACACAGCAGTATAATGGAATATAAAAGAGTAGGGTAGAGAGATGCAAACACAGAAAACACCAAGACGTGTTTTCGAAGAGGAAACCGAAGAACTCGGCGAAAAACCTCTCCGCCGCCCTCCAAGCGGAAATCGATCCACTAGACAATCAGTTGGGATACATGAGTAAGCAAGAGACCCTCCAAGTCTAATCTACCCGATGTACCTAAGCCCTCCAAGCTCCTACTCCAACAAGGCTTCTCAGAACCGTGTCTTGTCTTAGTTATCCGGATCCCGCAACAAGCTCCATGTTGCATCTGCCATTCCAGGCTTCTTCCAATGCTTCCCAGCAGCCCCAAAACGTCACACAACACTCTCCAAAGGTGTGGTAAGTGTTTGGGCTAACAACCTCTCAATGGTGTGGAAATGAAGAGGGACGGGTTGAGGAGATACCACAAGCAAGTGTATAGAGAAAGGTGGGGATGACAATCTCTAATTGCAAATATGTTTGGCTAGGGTTTTCTCTCTGAAGCATTCCTCAACATTTGTGGGTAATGGGGGTTTATATAGGATAGGTGCAAAATGTGTGAGTCAGTCAGTACAGGCTGGCAAAACAGCATGTCTCGCGGGTGTCTAGCGGGAAGGCCTTACTCGCGAGATACTCGCGAGAGACAGCCGTCTCCATCTATCATGACTCTTCGCATTCCAGCATGTGCAGGGCACATGCATCACTTCGCGGGAAGCTTAGTAGCGAGATACCCGCGAGATTCCATCAGCTTCCAACTTGCTTGAGTCTTCACACACTCTCAATCACACACCCCTTACAACAATTCCCACAACAAAAACAGGGTATAAACGATTGATAGAAATTACAATCAAATTTGGCACGGAATAAAAGCCAACAAAACAAATAGTTGTAAATCACAACTTTACAATAAATTTTCTTGGAAACAGTGACCGAAGTTGAGTTTTCAACATATTTTCAAATCGATTTATGCTCTGAATAACATGCAGCGAAAGTATTTTTTACCCAAAACTTCATTTCGAGATGATTGATCCCGTGATATAAGAAATATATTTCCAAGCCAAATTCGTGAGCGAAACGTTTGACTTCCACTTCTACTCCCTCCTACAGGCACATAATTGGAATCCATAATTCGGGTAACACGGTGAGACATATTGAAACGACAATAACTCTCTTGATTTCCTTTGAAAAATACAAAATTTTTGTTCGAATTCAAGCTCATAATGTGTACTTTCTAAAACATTCAGGCCGCGTCAAAAAATTCCCAACCGTGCAAAAGTTTCATTTGAAACGGTTACCGAAGTTGAGTTTTCAACACATTTTCAAATCGATTTAAGCTTTGAATAACTTGCAGCGAATACCCAAAACTTCATTTCGAGATGATTGATCCCGCGATATAAGAAAAATATTTTCAAGCCAAATTCGTGAACGAAACGTTTGACTTCCATTTTGACTCCCTCTTATCGGCACATAATTGGAATCCGTAATTCGAGTAACACGGTGAGACATATTGAAACGACAATAACTCTCTTGATTTCCACTGAAAAAATACAAAACTTGTGTTCAAATTCAAGCTATGAATGTGTAATTTCTAAAACATTCAGTCCACTTCTAAAATTCCTAACCGTTCATAAGTTTTCTTGGAAACAGTGACCGAAGTTGAGTTTTCAACATATTTTCAAATCGATTTATGCTCTGAATAACATGCAGCGAAAGTATTTTTTACCCAAAACTTCATTTCGAGATGATTGATCCCGTGATATAAGAAATATATTTCCAAGCCAAATTCGTGAGCAAAACGTTTGACTTCCACTTCTACTCCCTCCTACCGGCACATAATTGGAATCCATAATTCGGGTAACACGGTGAGACATATTGAAACGACAATAACTCTCTTGATTTCCTTTGAAAAATACAAAATTTTTGATCGAATTCAAGCTCATAATGTGTACTTTCTAAAACATTCAGGCCGCGTCAAAAAATTCCCAACCGTTCAAAAGTTTCATTCGAAACGGTTACCGAAGTTGAGTTTTCAACACATTTTCAAATCGATTTAAGCTTTGAATAACATGCAGCGAAAGTATTTTTTACCCAAAACTTCATTTCGAGATGATTGATCCCGTGATATAAAAAATATATTTCCAAGCCAAATTCGTGAGCGAAACGTTTGACTTCCACTTCTACTCCCTCCTACCTGCACATAATTGGAATCCATAATTCGGGTAACACGGTGAGACATATTGAAACGACAATAACTCTCTTGATTTCCTTTGAAAAATACAAAATTTTTGCTTGAATTCAAGCCCGTAATGTGGACTTTCTAAAACATTCAGGCCGCGTCTAAAAATTCTTAACTGCTCAAAAGTATTCTTCGAAACGGTTATCGAAGTTGAGTTTTCAAGACATTTTCAAATTGATTTATGCTCTAAATAACTTGCGGCGAAAGTATTTTTTACCCAAAACTTCATTTCGAGATGATTGATCCCGTGATATAAGAAAAATATTTCCAAGCCAAATTTGTGAGCGAAACGTTTGACTTCCATTTTGACTCCCTCTTATCGGCACATAATTGGAATCCGTAATTCGAGTAACACGGTGAGACATATTGAAACGAGAATAACTGTCTTGATTTCTAGTCAAAAAATACAAATTTTATGTTCAAATTCGGGCTCAGATTGTGTAATTTCTAAAACACTCATGCCGCGTCTAGGAATTCCTAACCTAACAAAAGTTATCTTCGAAATGGTTACTGAAGATGAGTTTTCAACACATTTTCAAATGGATTGACGCTCTGAATAACTTGCAGCGAAAGTATTTTTTACCCAAAACTTCATTTCGAGATGATTGATCCCGCGAGATAAGAAAAATATTTTCATGCCAAATTCGTGAGCGAAACACTTGACTTCCATTTATACTCCCTCCCATAGGCACATAATTGGAATTCATAATTCGGGTAACACGGTGAGACATAATGAAACGGCAATAACTCTCTTGATTTCCTCTGAAAAAATACAAAATTTGTGTTCAAATTCAAGCTCTGAATGTGTAATTTCTAAAACATTCAGGCCACGTCTAAAAATTCCTAACCGTTCATAAGTGTAAGCTCGAAAACGTGTTGAAGAACACAAGAGCTGTTTAGACCCCCGATTATAATTACGGCTCGATAGATTTTACATAACTTTAATATAAAGTGCGGAATAGTGTAAAAGCGAGCGGATGAACAATATAGCTACTCCAATCTATAAACTAAACAACACAGCAGTATAATGGAATATAAAAGAGTAGGGAAGAGAGATGCAAACACAGAAAACACCAAGACGTGTTTTCGAAGAGGAAACCGAAGAACTCGGCGAAAAACCTCTCCGCCGCCCTCCAAGCGGAAATCGATCCACTAGACAATCAGTTGCGATACATGAGTAAGCAAGAGACCCTCCAAGCCAAATCTACCCGATGTACCTAAGCCCTCCAAGCTCCTACTCCAATAAGGCTTCTCAGAACCGTGTCTTGTCTTAGTTATCCGGATCCGCAACAAGCTCCATGTTGCATCTGCCATTCCAGGCTTCTTCCAATGCTTCCCAGCAGCACCAAAACCTCACACAACACTCTCCAAAGGTGTGGTAAGTGTTTGGGCTAACAACCTCTCAATGGTGTGGAAATGGAGAGGGACGGGTTGAGGAGATACCACAAGCAAGTGTATAGAGAAAGGTGGGGATGACAATCTCTAATTGCAAATGTGTTTGGCTAGGGTTTTCTCTCTGAAGCATTCCTCAACATTTGTGGGTAATGGGGGTTTATATAGGATAGGTGCAAAATGTGTGAGTCAGTCAGTACAGGCTGGCAAAACAGCATGTCTCGCGGGTGTCTTGCGGGAAGGCCTTACTCGCGAGATACTCGCGAGAGACAGCCGTCTCCATCTGTCATGACTCTTCGCATTCCAGCATGTGCAGGGCACATGCATCACTTCGCGGGAAGCTTAGTCGCGAGATGATTGATCCCGTGATATAACTAATATATTTCCAAGCCAAATTCGTGAGCGAAACGTTTGACTTCCACTTCTACTCCCTCCTACCGGCACATAATTGGAATCCATAATTCGGGTAACACGGTGAGACATATTGAAACGACAATAACTCTCTTGATTTCCTTTGAAAAATACAAAATTTTTGATCGAATTCAAGCTCATAATGTGTACTTTCTAAAACATTCAGGCCGCGTCAAAAAATTCCCAACCGTTCAAAAGTTTCATTCGAAACGGTTACCGAAGTTGAGTTTTCAACACATTTTCAAATCGATTTAAGCTTTGAATAACATGCAGCGAAAGTATTTTTTACCCAAAACTTCATTTCGAGATGATTGATCCCGTGATATAAGAAATATATTTCCAAGCCAAATTCGTGAGCGAAACGTTTGACTTCCACTTCTACTCCCTCCTACCTGCACATAATTGGAATCCATAATTCGGGTAACACGGTGAGACATATTGAAACGACAATAACTCTCTTGATTTCCTTTGAAAAATACAAAATTTTTGCTTGAATTCAAGCCCGTAATGTGGACTTTCTAAAACATTCAGGCCGCGTCTAAAAATTCTTAACTGCTCAAAAGTATTCTTCGAAACGGTTATCGAAGTTGAGTTTTCAAGACATTTTCAAATTGATTTATGCTCTAAATAACTTGCGGCGAAAGTATTTTTTACCCAAAACTTCATTTCGAGATGATTGATCCCGTGATATAAGAAAAATATTTCCAAGCCAAATTTGTGAGCGAAACGTTTGACTTCCATTTTGACTCCCTCTTATCGGCACATAATTGGAATCCGTAATTCGAGTAACACGGTGAGACATATTGAAACGAGAATAACTGTCTTGATTTCTAGTCAAAAAATACAAATTTTATGTTCAAATTCGGGCTCAGATTGTGTAATTTCTAAAACACTCATGCCGCGTCTAGGAATTCCTAACCTAACAAGAGTTATCTTCGAAATGTTTACTGAAGATGAGTTTTCAACACATTTTCAAATCGATTGACGCTCTGAATAACTTGCAGCGAAAGTATTTTTTACCCAAAACTTCATTTCGAGATGATTGATCCCGCGAGATAAGAAAAATATTTTCATGCCAAATTCGTGAGCGAAACGCTTGACATCCATTTATACTCCCTCCCATAGGCACATAATTGGAATTCATAATTCGGGTAACACGGTGAGACATAATGAAACGGCAATAACTCTCTTGATTTCCTCTGAAAAAATACAAAATTTGTGTTCAAATTCAAGCTCTGAATGTGTAATTTCTAAAACATTCAGGCCACGTCTAAAAATTCCTAACCGTTCATAAGTGTAAGCTCGAAAACGTGTTGAAGAACACAAGAGCTGTTTAGACCCCCGATTATAATTACGGCTCGATAGATTTTACATAACTTTAATATAAAGTGCGGAATAGTGTAAAAGCGAGCGGATGAACAATATAGCTACTCCAATCTATAAACTAAACAACACAGCAGTATAATGGAATATAAAAGAGTAGGGAAGAGAGATGCAAACACAGAAAACACCAAGACGTGTTTTCGAAGAGGAAACCGAAGAACTCGGTGTAAAACCTCTCCGCCGCCCTCCAAGCGGAAATCGATCCACTAGACAATCAGTTGCGATACATGAGTAAGCAAGAGACCCTCAAAGCCTAATCTACCCGATGTACCTAAGTCCTTCAAGCTCCTACTCCAATAAGGCTTCTCAGAACCGTGTCTTGTCTTAGTTATCCGGATCCCTCAACAAGCTCCATGTTGCATCTGCCATTCCAGGCTTCTTCCAATGCTTCCCAGCAGCACCAAAACGTCACACAACACTCTCCAAAGGTGTGGTAAGTGTTTGGGCTAACAACCTCTCAATGGTGTGGAAATGGAGCGGGACGGGTTGAGGAGATACCACAAGCAAGTGTATAGAGAAAGGTGGGGATGACAATCTCTAATTGCAAATGTGTTTGGCTAGGGTTTTCTCTCTGAAGCATTCCTTAACATTTGTGAGTAATGGGGGTTTATATAGGATAGGTGCAAAATGTGTGAGTCAGTCAGTACAGGCTGGCAAAACAGCATGTCTCGCGGGTGTCTTGCGGGAAGGCCTTACTCGCGAGATACTCGCGAGAGACAGCCGTCTCCATCTGTCATGACTCTTCGCATTCCAGCATGTGCAGGGCACATGCATCACTTCGCGGGAAGCTTAGTCGCGAGATGATTTATCCCGTGATATAAGTAATATATTTCCAAGCCAAATTCGTGAGCGAAACGTTTGACTTCCACTTCTACTCCCTCCTACCGGCACATAATTGGAATCCATAATTCGGGTAACACGGTGAGACATATTGAAACGACAATAACTGTCTTGATTTCCTTTGAAAAATACAAAATTTTTGTTCAAATTCAAGCTCATAATGTGTACTTTCTAAAACATTCAGGCCGCATCAAAAAATTCCCAACCGTTCAAAAGTTTCATTTGAAACGGTTACCGAAGTTGAGTTTTCAACTCATTTTCAAATCGATTTAAGCTCTGAATAACCGGCAGCGAAAGTAATTTTTACCCAAAACTTCATTTCGAGATGATTGATCCCGCGATATAAGAAAAATATTTTCAAGCCAAATTCGTGAACGAAACGTTTGACTTCCATTTTGACTCCCTCTTATCGGCACATAATTGGAATCCGTAATTCGAGTAACACGGTGAGACATATTGAAACGACAATAACTCTCTTGATTTCCACTGAAAAAATACAAAACTTGTGTTCAAATTCAAGCTCTGAATGTGTAATTTCTAAAACATTCAGTCCACTTCTAAAATTCCTAACTGTTCATAATTTTTCTTGGAAACAGTGACCGAAGTTGAGTTTTCAACATATTTTCAAATCGATTTATGCTCTCAATAACATGCAGCGAAAGTATTTTTTACCCAAAACTTCATTTCGAGATGATTGATCCCGTGATATAAGAAATATATTTCCAAGCCAAATTCGTGAGCGAAACGTTTGACTTCCACTTCTACTCCCTCCTACCGGCACATAATTGGAATCCATAATTCGGGTAACACGGTGAGACATATTGAAACGACATTAATCTCTTGATTTCCTTTGAAAAATACAAAATTTTTGTTCGAATTCAAGCTCATAATGTGTACTTTCTAAAACATTCAGGCCGCGTCAAAAAATTCCCAACCGTTCAAAAGTTTCATTCGAAACGGTTACCGAAGTTGAGTTTTCAACACATTTTCAAATCGATTTAAGCTTTGAATAACATGCAGCGAAAGTATTTTTTACCCAAAACTTCATTTCGAGATGATTGATCCCGTGATTTAAGAAATATATTTCCAAGCCAAATTCGTGAGCGAAACGTTTGACTTCCACTTCTACTCCCTTCTACCTGCACATAATTGGAATCCATAATTCGGGTAACACGGTGAGACATATTGAAACGACAATAACTCTCTTGATTTCCTTTGAAAAATACAAAATTTTTGTTTGAATTCAAGCCCGTAATGTGGACTTTCTAAAACATTCAGGCCGCGTCTAAAAATTCTTAACCGCTCAAAAGTATTCTTCGAAACGGTTATCGAAGTTGAGTTTTCAAGACATTTTCAAATTGATTTATGCTCTAAATAACTTGCGGCGAAAGTATTTTTTACCCAAAACTTCATTTCGAGATGATTGATCCCGTGATATAAGAAAAATATTTCCAAGCCAAATTTGTGAGCGAAACGTTTGACTTCCATTTTGACTCCCTCTTATCGGCACATAATTGGAATCCGTAATTCGAGTAACACGGTGAGACATATTGAAACGAGAATAACTGTCTTGATTTCTAGTCAAAAAATACAAATTTTATGTTCAAATTCGGGCTCAGATTGTGTAATTTCTAAAACATTCATGCCGCGTCTAGGAATTCCTAACCTAACAAGAGTTATCTTCGAAATGGTTACTGAAGATGAGTTTTCAACACATTTTCAAATCGATTGACGCTCTGAATAACTTGCAGCGAAAGTATTTTTTACCCAAAACTTCATTTCGAGATGATTGATCCCGCGAGATAAGAAAAATATTTTCATGCCAAATTCGTGAGCGAAACGCTTGACTTCCATTTATACTCCCTCCCATAGGCACATAATTGGAATTCATAATTCGGGTAACACGGTGAGACATAATGAAACGGCAATAACTCTCTTGATTTCCACTGAAAAAATACAAAATTTGTGTTCAAATTCAAGCTCTGAATGTGTAATTTCTAAAACATTCAGGCCACGTCTAAAAATTCCTAACCGTTCATAAGTGTAAGCTCGAAAACGTGTTGAAGAACACAAGAGCTGTTTAGACCACCGATTATAATTACGGCTCGATAGATTTTACATAACTTTAATATAAAGTGCGGAATAGTGTAAAAGCGAGCGGATGAACAATATAGCTACTCCAATCTATAAACTAAACAACATAGCAGTATAATGGAATATAAAAGAGTAGGGAAGAGAGATGCAAACACAGAAAACACCAAGACGTGTTTTCGAAGAGGAAACCGAAGAACTCGGCGAAAAACCTCTCCGCCGCCCTCCAAGCGGAAATCGATCCACTAGACAATCAGTTGGGATACATGAGTAAGCAAGAGACCCTCCAAGCCTAATCTACCCGATGTACCTAAGCCCTCCAAGCTCCTACTCCAATAAGGCTTCTCAGAACCGTGTCTTGTCTTAGTTATCCGGATCCCGCAACAAGCTCCATGTTGCATCTGCCATTCCAGGCTTCTTCCAATGCTTCCCAGCAGCACCAAAACGTCACACAACACTCTCCAAAGGTGTGGTAAGTGTTTGGGCTAACAACCTCTCAATGGTGTGGAAATGGAGAGGGACGGGTAGAGGAGATACCACAAGCAAGTGTATAGAGAAAGGTGGGGATGACAATCTCTAATTGCAAATGTGTTTGGCTAGGGTTTTCTCTCTGAAGCATTCCTCAACATTTGTGGGTAATGGGGGTTTATATAGGATAGGTGCAAAATGTGTGAGTCAGTCAGTACAGGCTGGCAAAACAGCATGTCTCGCGGGTGTCTTGAGGGAAGGCCTTACTCGCGAGATACTCGCGAGAGACAGCTGTCTCCATCTGTCATGACTCTTCGCATTCCAGCATGTGCAGGGCACATGCATCACTTCGCGGGAAGCTTAGTCGCGAGATACCCGCGAGATTCCATCAGCTTCCAACTTGCTTGAGTCTTCACACACTCTCTATCACACACCCCTTACAACAATTCCCACAACAAATACAGGATATAAACGTTTGATAGAAATTACAATCAAATTTGGCACGGAATAAAAGCCAACAAAACACATAGTTGTAAATCACAACTTTACAATAAGTTTTCTTGGAAACAGTGACCGAAGTTGAGTTTTCAACATATTTTCAAATCGATTTATGCTCTGAATAACATGCAGCAAAAGTATTTTTTACCCAAAACTTCATTTCGAGATGATTGATCCCGTGATATAAGTAATATATTTCCAAGCCAAATTCGTGAGCGAAACGTTTGACTTCCACTTCTACTCCCTCCTACCGGCACATAATTGGAATCCATAATTCGGGTAACACGGTGAGACATATTGAAACGACAATAACTGTCTTGATTTCCTTTGAAAAATACAAAATTTTTGTTCAAATTCAAGCTCATAATGTGTACTTTCTAAAACATTCAGGCCGCGTCAAAAAATTCCCAACCGTTCAAAAGTTTCATTTGAAACGGTTACCGAAGTTGAGTTTTCAACACATTTTCAAATCGATTTAAGCTCTGAATAACCGGCAGCGAAAGTAATTTTTACCCAAAACTTCATTTCGAGATGATTGATCCCGCGATATAAGAAAAATATTTTCAAGCCAAATTCGTGAACGAAACGTTTGACTTCCATTTTGACTCCCTCTTATCGGCACATAATTGGAATCCGTAATTCGAGTAACACGGTGAGACATATTGAAACGACAATAACTCTCTTGATTTCCACTGAAAAAATACAAAACTTGTGTTCAAATTCAAGCTCTGAATGTGTAATTTCTAAAACATTCAGTCCACTTCTAAAATTCCTAACTGTTCATAATTTTTCTTGGAAACAGTGACCGAAGTTGAGTTTTCAACATATTTTCAAATCGATTTATGCTCTGAATAACATGCAGCGAAAGTATTTTTTACCCAAAACTTCATTTCGAGATGATTGATCTCGTGATATAAGAAATATATTTCCAAGCCAAATTCGTGAGCGAAACGTTTGACTTCCACTTCTACTCCCTCCTACCGGCACATAATTGGAATCCATAATTCGGGTAACACGGTGAGACATATTGAAACGACAATAATCTCTTGATTTCCTTTGAAAAATACAAAATTTTTGTTCGAATTCAAGCTCATAATGTGTACTTTCTAAAACATTCAGGCCGCGTCAAAAAATTCCCAACCGTTCAAAAGTTTCATTCGAAACGGTTACCGAAGTTGAGTTTTCAACACATTTTCAAATCGATTTAAGCTTTGAATAACATGCAGCGAAAGTATTTTTTACCCAAAACTTCATTTCGAGATGATTGATCCCGTGATTTAAGAAATATATTTCCAAGCCAAATTCGTGAGCGAAACGTTTGACTTCCACTTCTACTCCCTCCTACCTGCACATAATTGGAATCCATAATTCGGGTAACACGGTGAGACATATTGAAACGACAATAACTCTCTTGATTTCCTTTGAAAAATACAAAATTTTTGTTTGAATTCAAGCCCGTAATGTGGACTTTCTAAAACATTCAGGCCGCGTCTAAAAATTCTTAACCGCTCAAAAGTATTCTTCGAAACGGTTATCGAAGTTGAGTTTTCAAGACATTTTCAAATTGATTTATGCTCTAAATAACTTGCGGCGAAAGTATTTTTTACCCAAAACTTCATTTCGAGATGATTGATCCCGTGATATAAGAAAAATATTTCCAAGCCGAATTTGTGAGCGAAACGTTTGACTTCCATTTTGACTCCCTCTTATCGGCACATAATTGGAATCCGTAATTCGAGTAACACGGTGAGACATATTGAAACGAGAATAACTGTCTTGATTTCTAGTCAAAAAATACAAATTTTATGTTCAAATTCGGGCTCAGATTGTGTAATTTCTAAAACATTCATGCCGCGTCTAGGAATTCCTAACCTAACAAGAGTTATCTTCGAAATGGTTACTGAAGATGAGTTTTCAACACATTTTCAAATCGATTGACGCTCTGAATAACTTGCAGCGAAAGTATTTTTTACCCAAAACTTCATTTCGAGATGATTGATCCCGCGAGATAAGAAAAATATTTTCATGCCAAATTCGTGAGCGAAACGCTTGACTTCCATTTATACTCCCTCCCATAGGCACATAATTGGAATTCATAATTCGGGTAACACGGTGAGACATAATGAAACGGCAATAACTCTCTTGATTTCCACTGAAAAAATACAAAATTTGTGTTCAAATTCAAGCTCTGAATGTGTAATTTCTAAAACATTCAGGCCACGTCTAAAAATTCCTAACCGTTCATAAGTGTAAGCTCGAAAACGTGTTGAAGAACACAAGAGCTGTTTAGACCACCGATTATAATTACGGCTCGATAGATTTTACATAACTTTAATATAAAGTGCGGAATAGTGTAAAAGCGAGCGGATGAACAATATAGCTACTCCAATCTATAAACTAAACAACATAGCAGTATAATGGAATATAAAAGAGTAGGGAAGAGAGATGCAAACACAGAAAACACCAAGACGTGTTTTCGAAGAGGAAACCGAAGAACTCGGCGAAAAACCTCTCCGCCGCCCTCCAAGCGGAAATCGATCCACTAGACAATCAGTTGGGATACATGAGTAAGCAAGAGACCCTCCAAGCCTAATCTACCCGATGTATCTAAGCCCTCCAAGCTCCTACTCCAATAAGGCTTCTCAGAACCGTGTCTTGTCTTAGTTATCCGGATCCCGCAACAAGCTCCATGTTGCATCTGCCATTCCAGGCTTCTTCCAATGCTTCCCAGCAGCACCAAAACGTCACACAACACTCTCCAAAGGTGTGGTAAGTGTTTGGGCTAACAACCTCTCAATGGTGTGGAAATGGAGAGGGACGGGTAGAGGAGATACCACAAGCAAGTGTATAGAGAAAGGTGGGGATGACAATCTCTAATTGCAAATGTGTTTGGCTAGGGTTTTCTCTCTGAAGCATTCCTCAACATTTGTGGGTAATGGGGGTTTATATAGGATAGGTGCAAAATGTGTGAGTCAGTCAGTACAGGCTGGCAAAACAGCATGTCTCGCGGGTGTCTTGCGGGAAGGCCTTACTCGCGAGATACTCGCGAGAGACAGCTGTCTCCATCTGTCATGACTCTTCGCATTCCAGCATGTGCAGGGCACATGCATCACTTCGCGGGAAGCTTAGTCGCGAGATACCCGCGAGATTCCATCAGCTTCCAACTTGCTTGAGTCTTCACACACTCTCTATCACACACCCCTTACAACAATTCCCACAACAAATACAGGGTATAAACGATTGATAGAAATTACAATCAAATTTGGCACGGAATAAAAGCAAACAAAACACATAGTTGTAAATCACAACTTTACAATAAGTTTTCTTGGAAACAGTGACCGAAGTTGAGTTTTCAACAAATTTTCAAATCGATTTATGCTCTGAATAACATGCAGCAAAAGTATTTTTTACCCAAAACTTCATTTCGAGATGATTGATCCCGTGATATAAGTAATATATTTCCAAGCCAAATTCGTGAGCGAAACGTTTGACTTCCACTTCTACTCCCTCCTACCGGCACATAATTGGAATCCATAATTC
This sequence comes from Quercus cerris, assembly GCA_963669245.1. Classification (NCBI taxonomy): domain Eukaryota; kingdom Viridiplantae; phylum Streptophyta; class Magnoliopsida; order Fagales; family Fagaceae; genus Quercus; species Quercus cerris. The sequence continues at coordinate 77,617,819 of OY770007.1, forward strand.
GGGTAACACGGTGAGACATATTGAAACGACAATAACTGTCTTGATTTCCTTTGAAAAATACAAAATTTTTGTTCAAATTCAAGCTCATAATGTGTACTTTCTAAAACATTCAGGCCGCGTCAAAAAATTCCCAACCGTTCAAAAGTTTCATTTGAAACGGTTACCGAAGTTGAGTTTTCAACACATTTTCAAATCGATTTAAGCTCTGAATAACCGGCAGCGAAAGTAATTTTTACCCAAAACTTCATTTCGAGATGATTGATCCCGCGATATAAGAAAAATATTTTCAAGCCAAATTCGTGAACGAAACGTTTGACTTCCATTTTGACTCCCTCTTATCGGCACATAATTGGAATCCGTAATTCGAGTAACACGGTGAGACATATTGAAACGACAATAACTCTCTTGATTTCCACTGAAAAAATACAAAACTTGTGTTCAAATTCAAGCTCTGAATGTGTAATTTCTAAAACATTCAGTCCACTTCTAAAATTCCTAACTATTCATAATTTTTCTTGGAAACAGTGACCGAAGTTGAGTTTTCAACATATTTTCAAATCGATTTATGCTCTGAATAACATGCAGCGAAAGTATTTTTTACCCAAAACTTCATTTCGAGATGATTGATCCCGTGATATAAGAAATATATTTCCAAGCCAAATTCGTGAGCGAAACGTTTGACTTCCACTTCTACTCCCTCCTACCGGCACATAATTGGAATCCATAATTCGGGTAACACGGTGAGACATATTGAAACGACAATAATCTCTTGATTTCCTTTGAAAAATACAAAATTTTTGTTCGAATTCAAGCTCATAATGTGTACTTTCTAAAACATTCAGGCCGCGTCAAAAAATTCCCAACCGTTCAAAAGTTTCATTCGAAACGGTTACCGAAGTTGAGTTTTCAACACATTTTCAAATCGATTTAAGCTTTGAATAACATGCAGCGAAAGTATTTTTTACCCAAAACTTCATTTCGAGATGATTGATCCCGTGATTTAAGAAATATATTTCCAAGCCAAATTCGTGAGCGAAACGTTTGACTTCCACTTCTACTCCCTCCTACCTGCACATAATTGGAATCCATAATTCGGGTAACACGGTGAGACATATTGAAACGACAATAACTCTCTTGATTTCCTTTGAAAAATACAAAATTTTTGTTTGAATTCAAGCCCGTAATGTGGACTTTCTAAAACATTCAGGCCGCGTCTAAAAATTCTTAACCGGTCAAAAGTATTCTTCGAAACGGTTATCGAAGTTGAGTTTTCAAGACATTTTCAAATTGATTTATGCTCTAAATAACTTGCGGCGAAAGTATTTTTTACCCAAAACTTCATTTCGAGATGATTGATCCCGTGATATAAGAAAAATATTTCCAAGCCAAATTTGTGAGCGAAACGTTTGACTTCCATTTTGACTCCCTCTTATCGGCACATAATTGGAATCCGTAATTCGAGTAACACGGTGAGACATATTGAAACGAGAATAACTGTCTTGATTTCTAGTCAAAAAATACAAATTTTATGTTCAAATTCGGGCTCAGATTGTGTAATTTCTAAAACATTCATGCTGCGTCTAGGAATTCCTAACCTAACAAGAGTTATCTTCGAAATGGTTACTGAAGATGAGTTTTCAACACATTTTCAAATCGATTGACGCTCTGAATAACTTGCAGCGAAAGTATTTTTTACCCAAAACTTCATTTCGAGATGATTGATCCCGCGAGATAAGAAAAATATTTTCATGCCAAATTCGTGAGCGAAACGCTTGACTTCCATTTATACTCCCTCCCATAGGCACATAATTGGAATTCATAATTCGGGTAACACGGTGAGACATAATGAAACGGCAATAACTCTCTTGATTTCCACTGAAAAAATACAAAATTTGTGTTCAAATTCAAGCTCTGAATGTGTAATTTCTAAAACATTCAGGCCACGTCTAAAAATTCCTAACCGTTCATAAGTGTAAGCTCGAAAACGTGTTGAAGAACACAAGAGCTGTTTAGACCCCCGATTATAATTACGGCTCGATAGATTTTACATAACTTTAATATAAAGTGCGGAATAGTGTAAAAGCGAGCGGATGAACAATATAGCTACTCCAATCTATAAACTAAACAACACAGCAGTATAATGGAATATAAAAGAGTAGGGAAGAGAGATGCAAACACAGAAAACACCAAGACGTGTTTTCGAAGAGGAAACCGAAGAACTCGGCGAAAAACCTCTCCGCCGCCCTCCAAGCGGAAATCGATCCACTAGACAATCAGTTGGGATACATGAGTAAGCAAGAGACCCTCCAAGCCTAATCTACCCGATGTACCTAAGCCCTCCAAGCTCCTACTCCAATAAGGCTTCTCAGAACCGTGTCTTGTCTTAGTTATCCGGATCCCGCAACAAGCTCCATGTTGCATCTGCCATCCCAGGCTTCTTCCAATGCTTCCCAGCAGCACCAAAACGTCACACAACACTCTCCAAAGGTGTGGTAAGTGTTTGGGCTAACAACCTCTCAATGGTGTGGAAATGGAGAGGGACGGGTTGAGGAGATACCACAAGCAAGTGTATAGAGAAAGGTGGGGATGACAATCTCTAATTGCAAATGTGTTTGGCTAGGGTTTTCTCTCTGAAGCATTCCTCAACATTTGTGGGTAATGGGGGTTTATATAGGATAGGTGCAAAATGTGTGAGTCAGTCAGTACAGGCTGGCAAAACAGCATGTCTCGCGGGTGTCTTGCGGGAAGGCCTTACTCGCGAGATACTCGCGAGAGACAGCTGTCTCCATCTGTCATGACTCTTCGCATTCCAGCATGTGCAGGGCACATGCATCACTTCGCGGGAAGCTTAGTCGCGAGATACCCGCGAGATTCCATCAGCTTCCAACTTGCTTGAGTCTTCACACACTCTCTATCACACACCCCTTACAACAATTCCCACAACAAATACAGGGTATAAACGATTGATAGAAATTACAATCAAATTTGGCACGGAATAAAAGCCAACAAAACACATAGTTGTAAATCACAACTTTACAATAAGTTTTCTTGGAAACAGTGACCGAAGTTGAGTTTTCAACATATTTTCAAATCGATTTATGCTCTGAATAACATGCAGCAAAAGTATTTTTTACCCAAAACTTCATTTCGAGATGATTGATCCCGTGATATAAGTAATATATTTCCAAGCCAAATTCGTGAGCGAAACGTTTGACTTCCACTTCTACTCCCTCCTACCAGCACATAATTGGAATCCATAATTCGGGTAACACGGTGAGACATATTGAAACGACAATAACTCTCTTGATTTCCTTTGAAAAATACAAAATTTTTGTTCAAATTCAAGCTCATAATGTGTACTTTCTAAAACATTCAGGCCGCGTCAAAAAATTCCCAACCGTTCAAAAGTTTCATTTGAAACGGTTACCGAAGTTGAGTTTTCAACACATTTTCAAATCGATTTAAGCTCTGAATAACTTGCAGCGAAAGTATTTTTTACCCAAAACTTCATTTCGAGATGATTGATCCCGCGATATAAGAAAAATATTTTCAAGCCAAATTCGTGAACGAAACGTTTGACTTCCATTTTGACTCCCTCTTATCGGCACATAATTGGAATCCGTAATTCGAGTAACACGGTGAGACATATTGAAACGACAATAACTCTCTTGATTTCCACTGAAAAAATACAAAACTTGTGTTCAAATTCAAGCTCTGAATGTGTAATTTCTAAAACATTCAGTCCACTTCTAAAATTCTTAACTGTTCATAATTTTTCTTGGAAACAGTGACCGAAGTTGAGTTTTCAACATATTTTCAAATCGATTTATGCTCTGAATAACATGCAGCGAAAGTATTTTTTACCCAAAAATTCATTTCGAGATGATTGATCCCGTGATATAAGAAATATATTTCCAAGCCAAATTCGTGAGCGAAACATTTGACTTCCACTTCTACTCCCTCCTACCGGCACATAATTGGAATCCATAATTCGGGTAACACGGTGAGACATATTGAAACGACAATAATCTCTTGATTTCCTTTGAAAAATACAAAATTTTTGTTCAAATTCAAGCTCATAATGTGTACTTTCTAAAACATTCAGGCCGCGTCAAAAAATTCCCAACTGTTCAAAAGTTTCATTCGAAACGGTTACCGAAGTTGAGTTTTCAACACATTTTCAAATCGATTTAAGCTTTGAATAACATGCAGCGAAAGTATTTTTTACCCAAAACTTCATTTCGAGATGATTGATCCCGTGATATAAGAAATATATTTCCAAGCCAAATTCGTGAGCGAAACGTTTGACTTCCACTTCTACTCCCTCCTACCTGCACATAATTGGAATCCATAATTCGGGTAACACGGTGAGACATATTGAAACGACAATAACTCTCTTGATTTCCTTTGAAAAATACAAAATTTTTGTTTGAATTCAAGCCCGTAATGTGGACTTTCTAAAACATTCAGGCCGCGTCTAAAAATTCTTAACCACTCAAAAGTATTCTTCGAAACGGTTATCGAAGTTGAGTTTTCAAGACATTTTCAAATTGATTTATGCTCTAAATAACTTGCGGCGAAAGTATTTTTTGCCCAAAACTTCATTTCGAGATGATTGATCCCGTGATATAAGAAAAATATTTCCAAGCCAAATTTGTGAGCGAAACGTTTGACTTCCATTTTGACACCCTCTTATCGGCACATAATTGGAATCCGTAATTCGAGTAACACGGTGAGACATATTGATACGAGAATAACTGTCTTGATTTCTAGTCAAAAAATACAAATTTTATGTTCAAATTCGGGCTCAGATTGTGTAATTTCTAAAACACTCATGCCGCGTCTGGGAATTCCTAACCTAACAAAAGTTATCTTCGAAATGGTTACTGAAGATGAGTTTTCAACACATTTTCAAATCGATTGACGCTCTGAATAACTTGCAGCGAAAGTATTTTTTACCCAAAACTTCATTTCGAGATGATTGATCCCGCGAGATAAGAAAAATATTTTCATGCCAAATTCGTGAGCGAAACGCTTGACTTCCATTTATACTCCCTCCCATACGCACATAATTGGAATTCATAATTCGGGTAACACGGTGAGACATAATGAAACGGCAATAACTCTCTTGATTTCCACTGAAAAAATACAAAATTTGTGTTCAAATTCAAGCTCCGAATGTGTAATTTCTAAAACATTCAGGCCACGTCTAAAAATTCCTAACCGTTCATAAGTGTAAGCTCGAAAACGTGTTGAAGAACACAAGAGCTGTTTAGACCCCCGATTATAATTACGACTCGATAGATTTTACATAACTTTAATATAAAGTGCGGAATAGTGTAAAAGCGAGCGGATGAACAATATAGCTACTCCAATCTATAAACTAAACAACACAGCAGTATAATGGAATATAAAAGAGTAGGGAAGAGAGATGCAAACACAGAAAACACCAAGACGTGTTTTCGAAGAGGAAACCGAAGAACTCGGCGAAAAACCTCTCCGCCGCCCTCCAAGCGGAAATCGATCCACTAGACAATCAGTTGGGATACATGAGTAAGCAAGAGACCCTCCAAGCCTAATCTACCCGATGTACCTAAGCCCTCCAAGCTCCTACTCCAACAAGGCTTCTCAGAACCGTGTCTTGTCTTAGTTATCCGGATCCCGCAACAAGCTCCATGTTGCATCTGCCATTCCAGGCTTCTTCCAATGCTTCCCAGCAGCACCAAAACGTCACACAACACTCTCCAAAGGTGTGGTAAGTGTTTGGGCTAACAACCTCTCAATGGTGTGGAAATGGAGAGGGACGGGTTGAGGAGATACCATAAGCAAGTGTATAGAGAAAGGTGGGGATGACAATCTCTAATTGCAAATGTGTTTGGCTAGGGTTTTCTCTCTGAAGCATTCCTCAACATTTGTGGGTAATGGGGGTTTATATAGGATAGGTGCAAAATGTGTGAGTCAGTCAGTACAGGCTGGCAAAACAGCATGTCTCGCGGGTGTCTTGCGGGAAGGCCTTACTCGCGAGATACTCGCGAGAGACAGCCGTCTACATCTGTCATGTCTCTTCGCATTCCAGCATGTGCAGGGCACATGCATCACTTCGCGGGAAGCTTAGTCGCGAGATACCCGCGAGATTCCATCAGCTTCCACCTTGCTTGAGTCTTCACACACTCTCTATCACACACCCCTTACAACAATTCCCACAACAAATACAGGGTATAAACGATTGATAGAAATTACAATCAAATTTGGCACGGAATAAAAGCCAACAAAACACATAGTTGTAAATCACAACTTTACAATAAGTTTTCTTGGAAATAGTGACCGAAGTTGAGTTTTCAACATATTTTCAAATCGATTTATGCTCTGAATAACATGCAGCGAAATTATTTTTTACCCAAAACTTCATTTAGAGATGATTGATCCCGTGATATAAGAAATTTATTTCCAAGCCAAATTCGTGAGCGAAACGTTTGACTTCCACTTCTACTCCCTCCTACAGGCACATAATTGGAATCCATAATTCGGGTAACACGGTGAGACATATTGAAACGACAATAACTCTCTTGATTTCCTTTGAAAAATACAAAATTTTTGTTCAAATTCAAGCTCATAATGTGTACTTTCTAAAACATTCAGGCCGCGTCAAAAAATTCCCAACCGTTCAAAAGTTTCATTTGAAACGGTTACCGAAGTTAAGTTTTCAACACATTTTCAAATCGATTTAAGCTCTGAATAACTTGCAGCGAAAGTATTTTTTACCCAAAACTTCATTTCGAGATGATTGATCCCGCGATATAAGAAAAATATTTTCAAGCCAAATTCGTGAACGAAACGTTTGACTTCCATTTTGACTCCCTCTTATCGGCACATAATTGGAATCCGTAATTCGAGTAACACGGTGAGACATATTGAAACGACAATAACTCTCTTGATTTCCACTGAAAAAATACAAAACTTGTGTTCAAATTCAAGCTCTGAATGTGTAATTTCTAAAACATTCAGTCCACTTCTAAAATTCCTAACTGTTCAAAATTTTTCTTGGAAACAGTGACCGAAGTTGAGTTTTCAACATATTTTCAAATCGATTTATGCTCTGAATAACATGCAGCGAATGTATTTTTTACCCAAAACTTCATTTCGAGATGATTGATCCCGTGATATAAGAAATATATTTCCAAGCCAAATTCGTGAGCGAAACGTTTGACTTCCACTTCTACTCCCTCCTACCGGCACATAATTGGAATCCATAATTCGGGTAACACGGTGAGACATATTGAAACGACAATAATCTCTTGATTTCCTTTGAAAAATAAAAAATTTTTGTTCGAATTCAAGCTCATAATGTGTACTTTCTAAAACATTCAGGCCGCCTCAAAAAATTCCCAACCGTTCAAAAGTTTCATTCGAAACGGTTACCGAAGTTGAGTTTTCAACACATTTTCAAATCGATTTAAGCTTTGAATAACATGCAGCGAAAGTATTTTTTACCCAAAACTTCATTTCGAGATGATTGATCCCGTGATATAAGAAATATATTTCCAAGCCAAATTCGTGAGCGAAACGTTTGACTTCCACTTCTACTCCCTCCTACCTGCACATAATTGGAATCCATAATTCGGGTAACACGGTGAGACATATTGAAACGACAATAACTCTCTTGATTTCCTTTGAAAAATGCAAAATTTTTGTTTGAATTCAAGCCCGTAATGTGGACTTTCTAAAACATTCAGGCCGTGTCTAAAAATTCTTAACCGCTCAAAAGTATTCTTCGAAACGGTTATCGAAGTTGAGTTTTCAAGACATTTTCAAATTGATTTATGCTCTAAATAACTTGCGGCGAAAGTATTTTTTACCCAAAACTTCATTTCGAGATGATTGATCCCGTGATATAAGAAAAATATTTCCAAGCCAAATTTGTGAGCGAAACGTTTGACTTCCATTTTGACTCCCTCTTATCGGCACATAATTGGAATCCGTAATTCGAGTAACACGGTGAGACATATTGAAACGAGAATAACTGTCTTGATTTCTAGTCAAAAAATACAAATTTTATGTTCAAATTCGGGCTCAGATTGTGTAATTTCTAAAACATTCATGCCGCGTCTAGGAATTCCTAACCTAACAAGAGTTATCTTCGAAATGGTTACTGAAGATGAGTTTTCAACACATTTTCAAATCGATTGACGCTCTGAATAACTTGCAGCGAAAGTATTTTTTACCCAAAACTTCATTTCGAGATGATTGATCCCGCGAGATAAGAAAAATATTTTCATGCCAAATTCGTGAGCGAAAAGCTTGACTTCCATTTCTACTCCCTCCCATAGGCACATAATTGGAATTCATAATTCCGGTAACACGGTGAGACATAATGAAACGGCAATAACTCTCTTGATTTCCATTGAAAAAATACAAAATTTGTGTTCAAATTCAAGCTCTGAATGTGTAATTTCTAAAACATTCAGGCCACGTCTAAAAATTCCTAACCGTTCATAAGTGTAAGCTCGAAAACGTGTTGAAGAACACAAGAGCTGTTTAGACCACCGATTATAATTACGGCTCGATAGATTTTACATAACTTTAATATGAAGTGCGGAATAGTGTAAAAGCGAGCGGATGAACAATATAGCTACTCCAATCTATAAACTAAACAACACAGCAGTATAATGGAATATAAAAGAGTAGGGAAGAGAGATGCAAACACAGAAAACACCAAGACGTGTTTTCGAAGAGGAAACCGAAGAACGCGGCGAAAAACCTCTCCGCCGCCCTCCAAGCGGAAATCGATCCACTAGACAATCAGTTGGGAGACATGAGTAAGCAAGAGACCCTCCAAGCCTAATCTACCCGATGTACCTAAGCCCTCCAAGCTCCTACTCCAACAGGGCCTCTCAGAACCGTGTCTTGTCTTAGTTATCCGGATCCCGCAACAAGCTCCATGTTGCATCTGCCATTCCAGGCTTCTTCCAATGCTTCCCAGCAGCACCAAAACGTCACACAACACTCTCCAAAGGTGTGGTAAGTGTTTGGGCTAACAACCTCTCAATGGTGTGGAAATGGAGAGGGACGGGTTGGGGAGATACCACAAGCAAGTGTATAGAGAAAGGTGGGGATGACAATCTCTAATTGCAAATGTGTTTGGCTAGGGTTTTCTCTCTGAAGCATTCCTCAACATTTGTGGGTAATGGGGGTTGATATAGGATAGGTGCAAAATGTGTGAGTCAGTCAGTACAGGTTGGCAAAACAGCGTGTCTCGCGGGTGTCTTGCGGGAAGGCCCTACTCGCGAGATACTCGCGAAAGACAGCCGTCTCCATCTGTCATGACTCTTCGCATTCCAGCATGTGCAGGGCACATGCATCACTTCGCGGGAAGCTTAGTCGCGAGATACCCGCGAGATTCCATTAGCATCCAACTTGCTTGAGTCTTCACACACTCTCTATCACACACCCCTTACAACAATTTCCACAACAAATACAGGGTATAAACGATTGATAGAAATTACAATCAAATTTGGCACGGAATAAAAGCCAACAAAACACATAGTTGTAAATCACAACTTTACAATAAGTTTTCTTGGAAACAGTGACCGAAATTGAGTTTTCAACATATTTTCAAATCGATTTATGCTCTGAATAACATGCAGCGAAAGTATTTTTTACCCAAAACTTCATTTCGAGATGATTGATCCCGTGATATAAGAAATATATTTCCAAGCCAAATTCGTGAGCGAAACGTTTGACTTCCACTTCTACTCCCTCCTACCGGCACATAATTGGAATCCATAATTCGGGTAACACGGTGAGACATATTGAAACGACAATAACTCTCTTGATTTCCTTTGAAAAATACAAAATTTTTGTTCGAATTCAAGCTCATAATGTGTACTTTCTAAAACATTCAGGCCGCGTCAAAAAATTCCCAACCGTTCAAAAGTTTCATTCGAAACGGTTACCGAAGTTGAGTTTTCAACACATTTTCAAATCGATTTAAGCTTTGAATAACATGCAGCGAAAGTATTTTTTACCCAAAACTTCATTTCGAGATGATTGATCCCGTGATATAAGAAATATATTTCCAAGCCAAATTCGTGAGCGAAACGTTTGACTTCCACTTCTACTCCCTCCTACCTGCACATAATTGGAATCCATAATTCGGGTAACACGGTGAGACATATTGAAACGACAATAACTCTCTTGATTTCCTTTGAAAAATACAAAATTTTTGTTTGAATTCAAGCCCGTAATGTGGACTTTCTAAAACATTCAGGCCGCGTCTAAAAATTCTTAACCGCTCAAAAGTATTCTTCGAAACGGTTATCGAAGTTGAGTTTTCAAGACATTTTCAAATTGATTTATGCTCTAAATAACTTGCGGCGAAAGTATTTTTTACCCAAAACTTCATTTCGAGATGATTGATCCCGTGATATAAGAAAAATATTTCCAAGCCAAATTTGTGAGCGAAACGTTTGACTTCCATTTTGACTCCCTCTTATCGGCACATAATTGGAATCCGTAATTCGAGTAACACGGTGAGACATATTGAAACGAGAATAACTGTCTTGATTTCTAGGCAAAAAATACAAATTTTATGTTCAAATTCTGGTCCAGATTGTGTAATTTCTAAAACATTCATGCCGCGTCTAGGAATTCCTAACCTAACAAGAGTTATCTTCGAAATGGTTACTGAAGATGAGTTTTCAACACATTTTCAAATCGATTGACGCTCTGAATAACTTGCAGCGAAAGTATTTTTTTACCCAAAACTTCATTTCGAGATGATTGATCCCGCGAGATAAGAAAAATATTTTCATGCCAAATTCGTGAGCGAAACGCTTGACTTCCATTTCTACTCCCTCCCATAGGCACATAATTGGAATTCATAATTCCGGTAACACGGTGAAACATAATGAAACGGCAATAACTCTCTTGATTTCCACTGAAAAAATACAAAATTTGTGTTCAAATTCAAGCTCTGAATGTGTAATTTCTAAAACATTCAAGCCACGTCTAAAAATTCCTAACCGTTCATAAGTGTAAGCTCGAAAACGTGTTGAAGAACACAAGAGCTGTTTAGACCACCGATTATAATTACGGCTCGATAGATTTTACATAACTTTAATATAAAGTGCGGAATAGTGTAAAAGCGAGCGGATGAACAATATAGCTACTCCAATCTATAAACTAAACAACACAGCAGTATAATGGAATATAAAAGAGTAGGGAAGAGAGATGCAAACACAGAAAACACCAAGACGTGTTTTCTAAGAGGAAACCGAAGAACGCGGCGAAAAACCTCTCCGCCGCCCTCCAAGCGGAAATCGATCCACTAGATAATCAGTTGGGAGACATGAGTAAGCAAGAGACCCTCCAAGCCTAATCTACCCGATGTACCTAAGCCCTCCAAGCTCCTACTCCAACAGGGCCTCTCAGAACCGTGTCTTGTCTTAGTTATCCGGATCCCGCAACAAGCTCCATGTTGCATCTGCCATTCCAGGCTTCTTCCAATGCTTCCCAGCAGCACCAAAACGTCACACAACACTCTCCAAAGGTGTGGTAAGTGTTTGGGCTAACAACCTCTCAATGGTGTGGAAATGGAGAGGGACGGGTTGGGGAGATACCACAAGCAAGTGTATAGAGAAAGGTGGGGATGACAATCTCTAATTGCAAATGTGTTTGGCTAGGGTTTTCTCTCTGAAGCATTCCTCAACATTTGTGGGTAATGGGGGTTGATATAGGATAGGTGCAAAATGTGTGAGTCAGTCAGTACAGGTTGGCAAAACAGCGTGTCTCGCGGGTGTCTTGCGGGAAGGCCTTACTCGCGAGATACTCGCGAGAGACAGCCGTCTCCATCTGTCATGACTCTTCGCATTCCAGCATGTGCAGGGCACATGCATCACTTCGCGGGAAGCTTAGTCGCGAGATACCCGCGAGATTCCATCAGCTTCCAACTTGCTTGAGTCTTCACACACTCTCTATCACACACCCCTTACAACAATTTCCACAACAAATACAGGGTATAAACGATTGATAGAAATTACAATCAAATTTGGCACGGAATAAAAGCCAACAAAACACATAGTTGTAAATCACAACTTTACAATAAGTTTTCTTGGAAACAGTGACCGAAATTGAGTTTTCAACATATTTTCAAATCGATTTATGCTCTGAATAACATGCAGCGAAAGTATTTTTTACCCAAAACTTCATTTCGAGATGACTGATCCCGTGATATAAGTAATATATTTCCAAGCCAAATTCGTGAGCGAAACGTTTGACTTCCACTTCTACTCCCTCCTACCGGCACATAATTGGAATCCATAATTCGGGTAACACGGTGAGACATATTGAAACGACAATAACTCTCTTGATTTCCTTTGAAAAATACAAAATTTTTGTTCGAATTCAAGCTCATAATGTGTACTTTCTAAAACATTCAGGCCGCGTCAAAAAATTCCCAACCGTTCAAAAGTTTCATTTGAAACGGTTACCGAAGTTGAGTTTTCAACACATTTTCAAATCGATTTAAGCTCTGAATAACTTGCAGCGAAAGTATTTTTTACCCAAAACTTCATTTCGAGATGATTGATCCCGCGATATAAGAAAAATATTTTCAAGCCAAATTCGTGAACGAAACGTTTGACTTCCATTTTGACTCCCTCTTATCGGCACATAATTGGAATCCGTAATTCTAGTAACACGGTGAGACATATTGAAACGAGAATAACTCTCTTGATTTCCATTGAAAAAATACAAAACTTGTGTTCAAATTCAAGCTCTGAATGTGTAATTTCTAAAACATTCAGTCCACTTCTAAAATTCCTAACTGTTCATAATTTTTCTTGGAAACAGTGACCGAAGTTGAGTTTTCAACATATTTTCAAATCGATTTATGCTCTGAATAACATGCAGCGAAAGTATTTTTTACCCAAAACTTCATTTCGAGATGATTGATCCCGTGATATAAGAAATATATTTCCAAGCCAAATTCGTGAGCGAAACGTTTGACTTCCACTTCTACTCCCTCCTACCGGCACATAATTGGAATCCATAATTCGGGTAACACGGTGAGACATATTGAAACGACAATAACTCTCTTGATTTCCTTTGAAAAATACAAAATTTTTGTTCGAATTCAAGCTCATAATGTGTACTTTCTAAAACATTCAGGCCGCGTCAAAAAATTCCCAACCGTTCAAAAGTTTCATTCGAAACGGTTATCGAAGTTGAGTTTTCAACACATTTTCAAATCGATTTAAGCTTTGAATAACATGCAGCGAAAGTATTTTTTACCCAAAACTTCATTTCGAGATGATTGATCCCGTGATATAAGAAATATATTTCCAAGCCAAATTCGTGAGCGAAACGTTTGACTTCCACTTCTACTCCCTCCTACCTGCACATAATTGGAATCCATAATTCGGGTAACACGGTGAGACATATTGAAACGACAATAACTCTCTTGATTTCCTTTGAAAAATACAAAATTTTTGTTTGAATTCAAGCCCGTAATGTGGACTTTCTAAAACATTCAGGCCGCGTCTAAAAATTCTTAACCGCTCAAAAGTATTCTTCGAAACGGTTATCGAAGTTGAGTTTTCAAGACATTTTCAAATTGATTTATGCTCTAAATAACTTGCGGCGAAAGTATTTTTTACCCAAAACTTCATTTCGAGATGATTGATCCCGTGATATAAGAAAAATATTTCCAAGCCAAATTTGTGAGCGAAACGTTTGACTTCCATTTTGACTCCCTCTTATCGGCACATAATTGGAATCCGTAATTCGAGTAACACGGTGAGACATATTGAAACGAGAATAACTGTCTTGATTTCTAGGCAAAAAATACAAATTTTATGTTCAAATTCTGGTCCAGATTGTGTAATTTCTAAAACATTCATGCCGCGTCTAGGAATTCCTAACCTAACAAGAGTTATCTTCGAAATGGTTACTGAAGATGAGTTTTCAACACATTTTCAAATCGATTGACGCTCTGAATAACTTGCAGCGAAAGTATTTTTTTACCCAAAACTTCATTTCGAGATGATTGATCCCGCGAGATAAGAAAAATATTTTCATGCCAAATTCGTGAGCGAAACGCTTGACTTCCATTTCTACTCCCTCCCATAGGCACATAATTGGAATTCATAATTCCGGTAACACGGTGAAACATAATGAAACGGCAATAACTCTCTTGATTTCCACTGAAAAAATACAAAATTTGTGTTCAAATTCAAGCTCTGAATGTGTAATTTCTAAAACATTCAAGCCACGTCTAAAAATTCCTAACCGTTCATAAGTGTAAGCTCGAAAACGTGTTGAAGAACACAAGAGCTGTTTAGACCACCGATTATAATTACGGCTCGATAGATTTTACATAACTTTAATATAAAGTGCGGAATAGTGTAAAAGCGAGCGGATGAACAATATAGCTACTCCAATCTATAAACTAAACAACACAGCAGTATAATGGAATATAAAAGAGTAGGGAAGAGAGATGCAAACACAGAAAACACCAAGACGTGTTTTCGAAGAGGAAACCGAAGAACGCGGCGAAAAACCTCTCCGCCGCCCTCCAAGCGGAAATCGATCCACTAGATAATCAGTTGGGAGACATGAGTAAGCAAGAGACCCTCCAAGCCTAATCTACCCGATGTACCTAAGCCCTCCAAGCTCCTACTCCAACAGGGCCTCTCAGAACCGTGTCTTGTCTTAGTTATCCGGATCCCGCAACAAGCTCCATGTTGCATCTGCCATTCCAGGCTTCTTCCAATGCTTCCCAGCAGCACCAAAACGTCACACAACACTCTCCAAAGGTGTGGTAAGTGTTTGGGCTAACAACCTCTCAATGGTGTGGAAATGGAGAGGGACGGGTTGGGGAGATACCACAAGCAAGTGTATAGAGAAAGGTGGGGATGACAATCTCTAATTGCAAATGTGTTTGGCTAGGGTTTTCTCTCTGAAGCATTCCTCAACATTTGTGGGTAATGGGGGTTGATATAGGATAGGTGCAAAATGTGTGAGTCAGTCAGTACAGGTTGGCAAAACAGCGTGTCTCGCGGGTGTCTTGCGGGAAGGCCTTACTCGCGAGATACTCGCGAGAGACAGCCGTCTCCATCTGTCATGACTCTTCGCATTCCAGCATGTGCAGGGCACATGCATCACTTCGCGGGAAGCTTAGTCGCGAGATACCCGCGAGATTCCATCAGCTTCCAACTTGCTTGAGTCTTCACACACTCTCTATCACACACCCCTTACAACAATTTCCACAACAAATACAGGGTATAAACGATTGATAGAAATTACAATCAAATTTGGCACGGAATAAAAGCCAACAAAACACATAGTTGTAAATCACAACTTTACAATAAGTTTTCTTGGAAACAGTGACCGAAATTGAGTTTTCAACATATTTTCAAATCGATTTATGCTCTGAATAACATGCAGCGAAAGTATTTTTTACCCAAAACTTCATTTCGAGATGACTGATCCCGTGATATAAGTAATATATTTCCAAGCCAAATTCGTGAGCGAAACGTTTGACTTCCACTTCTACTCCCTCCTACCGGCACATAATTGGAATCCATAATTCGGGTAACACGGTGAGACATATTGAAACGACAATAACTCTCTTGATTTCCTTTGAAAAATACAAAATTTTTGTTCGAATTCAAGCTCATAATGTGTACTTTCTAAAACATTCAGGCCGCGTCAAAAAATTCCCAACCGTTCAAAAGTTTCATTTGAAACGGTTACCGAAGTTGAGTTTTCAACACATTTTCAAATCGATTTAAGCTCTGAATAACTTGCAGCGAAAGTATTTTTTACCCAAAACTTCATTTCGAGATGATTGATCCCGCGATATAAGAAAAATATTTTCAAGCCAAATTCGTGAACGAAACGTTTGACTTCCATTTTGACTCCCTCTTATCGGCACATAATTGGAATCCGTAATTCTAGTAACACGGTGAGACATATTGAAACGAGAATAACTCTCTTGATTTCCATTGAAAAAATACAAAACTTGTGTTCAAATTCAAGCTCTGAATGTGTAATTTCTAAAACATTCAGTCCACTTCTAAAATTCCTAACTGTTCATAATTTTTCTTGGAAACAGTGACCGAAGTTGAGTTTTCAACATATTTTCAAATCGATTTATGCTCTGAATAACATGCAGCGAAAGTATTTTTTACCCAAAACTTCATTTCGAGATGATTGATCCCGTGATATAAGAAATATATTTCCAAGCCAAATTCGTGAGCGAAACGTTTGACTTCCACTTCTACTCCCTCCTACCGGCACATAATTGGAATCCATAATTCGGGTAACACGGTGAGACATATTGAAACGACAATAACTCTCTTGATTTCCTTTGAAAAATACAAAATTTTTGTTCGAATTCAAGCTCATAATGTGTACTTTCTAAAACATTCAGGCCGCGTCAAAAAATTCCCAACCGTTCAAAAGTTTCATTCGAAACGGTTATCGAAGTTGAGTTTTCAACACATTTTCAAATCGATTTAAGCTTTGAATAACATGCAGCGAAAGTATTTTTTACCCAAAACTTCATTTCGAGATGATTGATCCCGTGATATAAGAAATATATTTCCAAGCCAAATTCGTGAGCGAAACGTTTGACTTCCACTTCTACTCCCTCCTACCTGCACATAATTGGAATCCATAATTCGGGTAACACGGTGAGACATATTGAAACGACAATAACTCTCTTGATTTCCTTTGAAAAATACAAAATTTTTGTTTGAATTCAAGCCCGTAATGTGGACTTTCTAAAACATTCAGGCCGCGTCTAAAAATTCTTAACCGCTTAAAAGTATTCTTCGAAACGGTTATCGAAGTTGAGTTTTCAAGACATTTTCAAATTGATTTATGCTCTAAATAACTTGCGGCGAAAGTATTTTTTACCCAAAACTTCATTTCGAGATGATTGATCCCGTGATATAAGAAAAATATTTCCAAGCCAAATTTGTGAGCGAAACGTTTGACTTCCATTTTGACTCCCTCTTATCGGCACATAATTGGAATCCGTAATTCGAGTAACACGGTGAGACATATTGAAACGAGAATAACTGTCTTGATTTCTAGTCAAAAAATACAAATTTTATGTTCAAATTCGGGCTCAGATTGTGTAATTTCTAAAACATTCATGCCGCGTCTAGGAATTCCTAACCTAACAAGAGTTATCTTCGAAATGGTTACTGAAGATGAGTTTTCAACACATTTTCAAATCGATTGATGCTCTGAATAACTTGCAGCGAAAGTATTTTTTACCCAAAACTTCATTTCGAGATGATTGATCCCGCGAGATAAGAAAAATATTTTCATGCCAAATTCGTGAGCGAAACGCTTGACTTCCATTTATACTCCCTCCCATAGGCACATAATTGGAATTCATAATTCGGGTAACACGGTGAGACATAATGAAACGGCAATAACTCTCTTGATTTCCACTGAAAAAATACAAAATTTGTGTTCAAATTCAAGCTCTGAATGTGTAATTTCTAAAACATTCAGGCCACGTCTAAAAATTCCTAACCGTTCATAAGTGTAAGCTCGAAAACGTGTTGAAGAACACAAGAGCTGTTTAGACCCCCGATTATAATTACGGCTCGATAGATTTTACATAACTTTAATATAAAGTGCGGAATAGTGTAAAAGCGAGCGGATGAACAATATAGCTACTCTAATCCATAAACTAAACAACACAGCAGTATAATGGAATATAAAAGAGTAGGGAAGAGAGATGCAAACACAGAAAACACCAAGACGTGTTTTTGAAGAGGAAACCGAAGAACTCGGCGAAAAATCTCTCCGCCGCCCTCCAAGCGGAAATCGATCCACTAGACAATCAGTTGGGATACATGAGTAAGCAAGAGACCCTCCAAGCCTAATCTACCCGATGTACCTAAGCCCTCCAAGCTCCTACTCCAACAAGGCTTCTCAGAACCGTGTCTTGTCTTAGTTATCCGGATCCCGCAACAAGCTCCATGTTGCATCTGCCATTCCAGGCTTCTTCCAATGCTTCCCAGTAGCACCAAAACGTCACACAACACTCTCCAAAGGTTTGGTAAGTGTTTGGGCTAACAACCTCTCAATGGTGTGGAAATGGAGACGGACGGGTTGAGGAGATACCACAAGCAAGTGTATAGAGAAAGGTGGGGATGACAATCTCTAATTGCAAATGTGTTTGGCTAGGGTTTTCTCTCTGAAGCATTCCTCAACATTTGTGGGTAATGGGGGTTTATATAGGATAGGTGCAAAATGTGTGAGTCAGTCAGTACAGGCTGGCAAAACAGCATGTCCCGCGGGTGTCTCGCGGGAAGGCCTTACTCGCGAGAGACAGCCATCTCCATCTGTCATGACTCTTCGCATTCCAGCACGTGCAGGGCACATGCATCACTTCGCGGGAAGCTTAGTCGCGAGATACCCGCGAGATTCCATCAGCTTCCAACTTGCTTGAGTCTTCACACACTCTCTATCACACACCCCTTACAACAATTCCCACAACAAATACAGGGTATAAACGATTGATAGAAATTACAATCAAATTTGGCACGGAATAAAAGCCAACAAAACACATAGTTGTAAATCACAACTTTACAATAAGTTTTATTGGAAACAGTGACCGAAGTTGAGTTTTCAACATATTTTCAAATTGATTTATGCTCTGAATAACATGCAGCAAAATTATTTTTTACCCAAAACTTCATTTCGAGATGATTGATCCCGTGATACAAGAAATATATTTCCAAGCCAAATTCGTGAGCGAAACGTTTGACTTCCACTTCTACTCCCCCCTACCGGCACATAATTGGAATCTATAATTCGGGTAACACGGTGAGGCATATTGAAACGACAATAACTCCCTTGATTTCCTTTGAAAAATACAAAATTTTTGTTCGAATTCAAGCTCATAATGTGTACTTTCTAAAACAGTCAGGCCGCGTCAAAAAATTCCCAACCGTTCAAAAGTTTCATTCGAAACGGTTACCGAAGTTGAGTTTTCAACACATTTTCAAATCGATTTAAGCTTTGAATAACTTGCAGCGAAAGTATTTTTTACCCAAAACTTCATTTTGAGATGATTGATCCCGCGATATAAGAAAAATAATTTCAAGCCAAATTCGTGAACGAAACGTTTGACTTCCATTTTGACTCCCTCTTATCGGCACATAATTGGAATCCGTAATTCGGGTAACACGGTGAGACATATTGAAACGACAATAACTCTCTTGATTTCCACTGAAATAATACAAAATTTGAGTTCAAATTCAAGCTCTAAATGTGTAATTTCTAAAACATTCAGTCCACTTCTAAAATTCCTAACCGTTCATAAGTTTTCTTGGAAACAGTGACCGAAGTTGAGTTTTCAACATATTTTCAAATCGATTTATGCTCTGAATAACATGCAGCGAAAGTATTTTTTACCCAAAACTTCATTTCGAGATGATTGATCCTGTGATATAAGAAATATATTTCCAAGCCAAATTCGTGAACGAAACGTTTGACTTCCACTTCTACTCCCTCCTACCGGCACATAATTGGAATCCATAATTCGGGTAACACGCTGAGACATATTGAAACGACAATAACTCTCTTGATTTCCTTTGAAAAATACAAAATTTTTGTTCGAATTCAAGCCCGTAATGTGGACTTTCTAAAACATTCAGGCCGCGTCTAAAAATTCTTAACCGCTCAAAAGTATTCTTCGAAACGGTTATCGAAGTTGAGTTTTCAAGACATTTTCAAATTGATTTATGCTCTAAATAACTTGCGGCGAAAGTATTTTTTTCCCAAAACTTCATTTCGAGATTATTGATCCCGTGATATAAGAAAAATATTTCCAAGCCAAATTTGTGAGCGAAACGTTTGACTTCCATTTTGACTTCCTCTTATCGGCACATAATTGGAATCCGTAATTCGAGTAACACGGTGAGACATATTGAAACGAGAATAACTGTCTTGATTTCTAGTCAAAAAATACAAATTTTATGTTCAAATTCAGGCTCGGATTATGTAATTTCTAAAACATTCATGCCGCGTCTAGGAATTCCTAACCTAACAAAAGTTATCTTCGAAATGGTTACTGAAGATGAGTTTTCAACACATTTTCAAATCGATTGACGCTCTGAATAACTTGCAGCGAAAGTATTTTTTACCCAAAACTTCATTTCGAGATGATTGATCCCGCGAGATAAGAAAAATATTTTCATGCCAAATTCGTGAGCAAAACGCTTGACTTCCATTTCCACTCCCTCCCATAGGCACATAATTGGAATTCATAATTCGGGTAACTCGGTGAGACATAATTAAACGACAATAACTCTCTTGATTTCCACTGAAAAAGTACAAAATTTGTGTTCAAATTCAAGCTCTGAATGTGTAGTTTCTAAAACATTCAGGCCATGTCTAAAAATTCCTAACCGTTCATAAGTGTAAGCTCGAAAACGTGTTGAAGAACACAAGAGCTGTTTAGACCCCCGATTATAATTACGGCTCGATAGATTTTACATAACTTTAATATAAAGTGCAGAATAGTGTAAAAGCGAGCGGATGAACAATATAGCTACCCTAATCCGTAAACTAAACAACACAGCAGTATAATGGAATATAAAAGAGTAGGGAAGAGAGATGAAAACACAGAAAACAGCAAGACGTGTTTTCGAAGAGGAAACCGAAGAACTCGGCGAAAAACCTCTCCACCGCCGTCCAAGCGGAAATCGATCCACTAGACAATCAGTTGAGATACATGAGTAAGCAAGAGACCCTCAAAGCCTAATCTACCCGATGTACCTAAGCCCTCCAAGCTCCTACTCCAACAAGGCTTCTCAGAACCGTGTCTTGTCTTAGTTATCTGGATCCCGCAACAAGCTCCGTGTTGCATCTGCCATTCCAGGCTTCTTCCAATGCTTCCCAGCAGCACCAAAACGTCACACAATACTCTCCAAAGGTGTGGTAAGTGTTTGGGCTAACAACCTCTCAATGGCGTGGAAATGGAGAGGGAGGGGTTGAGGAGATACCACAAGCAAGTGTATAGAGAAAGGTGGGGATGACAATCTCTAATTGCAAATGTATTTGGCTAGGGTTTTCTCTCTGAAGCATTCCTCAACATTTGTGGGTAATGGGGGTTTATATAGGATAGGTGCAAAATGTGTGAGTCAGTCAGTACAGGCTGGCAAAACAGCATGTCTCGCGGGTGTCTCGCTGGAAGGCCTTACTCGCGAGATACTCCCGAGAGACAGCCGTCTCCATCTGTCATGACTCTTCGCATTCCAGCATGTGCAGGGCACATGCATCACTTCGCAGGAAGCTTAGTCACGAGGTAGCCGCGAGATTCCATCAGCTTCCAACTTGCTTGAGTCTTCACACACTCTCTATCACACACCCCTTACAACAATTCCCACAACAAATACAGGGTATAAACGATTGATAGAAATTACAATCAAATTTGGCACGGAATTAAAGCCAACAAAACACATAGTTGTAAATCACAACTTTACAATAAGTTTTCTTGGAAATAGTGACCGAAGTTGAGTTTTCAACATATTTTCAAATCGATTTATGCTCTGAATAACAAGCAGGGAAAGTATTTTTTACCCAAAACTTCATTTCGAGATGATTGATCCCGTGATATAAGAAAAATATTTCCAAGCCAAATTCGTGAGTGAAACGTTTGACTTCCACTTCTACTCCCTCCTATCGGCACATAATTGAAATCCATAATTTGGGTAACACGGTGAGACATATTGAAACGACAATAACTCTCTTGATTACCTTTGAAAAAATACAAAATTTGTGTGCGAATTGAAGCTCAGAATGGGTACTTTCTAAAACATTCAGGCCGCGTCAAAAAATTCCCAACCGTTCAAAAGTTTCATTCGAAACGGTTACCGAAGTTGAGTTTTCAACACATTTTCAGATCGATTTGCGCTCTGAATAACTTGCAGCGAATGTATTTTTTACCCAAAAATTCATTTCGAGATGATTGATCCCGCGATATAAGAAAAATATTTTCAAGCCAAATTCGTGAGCGAAACGTTTGACTTCCATTTCTACTCCCACCCATAGGCACATAATTGGAATTCATAATTCGGGTAACACGGTGAGATATATTGAAACGACAACAACTCACTTGATTTCCATTGATAAAATACAGAATTTGTGTTAAAATTCAAGCTCAGAGTGTGTACTTTCTAAAACATTCAGGCCGCGTCTAAAAATTCCTAACCGATCAAAAGTTTTCTTTGAAACGGTTACCGAAGTTGAGTTTTCAACACATTTTCATATCAATTTACGCTCTAAATAACTTGTGGCGAAAGTATTTTTTACATAAAACTTCATTTCGAGATGATTGATCCCGTGATATAAGAAAAATATTTCGAAGCCAAATTCATGAGCGAAACGTTTGACTTCCATTTTTACTACCTCATGTCGGCACATAATTGGACTCAGTAATTCGGGTGACGCGGTGAGACATATTGAAACGACAATAACTCTCTTGATTTCCTGTCAAAAAATACAAATTTTATGTTCAAATTCATGTTCGGAATGTGCACTAATTAAAACATTCACACCGCGTCTAAAAATTCCTGACCATTGAAAAGTTATCTTCGAAACGGTTACCGAAGATAAGTTTTCAACACAATTTGAAATCGATTAATGCTCTGAATAACTCGCAGCAAAAGTATTTTTTCCCCAAAACCTCCTTTCGAGATGATAGATCCCGCGATATAAGAAAAATATTTTCAAGCCAAATTCGTGAGCGAAACGTTTGACTTGCATTTCTACTCCCTCCTATAGGCACATAATTGGAATTCATAATTTGGGTAACACGGTGAGACATATTGAATTGACAATAACTCTCTTGATTTCCTTTCAAAAAATACAAAATTTGTGTTTGAATTCAAGCTCAGAATGTGTACTTTCTAAAACATTCAAGCCGCGTCAAAAAATTCCCAACCGTTCAAAAGATTCATTTGAAACGGTTACCGAAGTTGAGATTTCAACACATTTTCAAATCGATTTACGCTCTGAATAACTTGCAGCGAAAGTATTTTTTACCCAAAACTTCATTTCGAGATGATTGATCCCGCGATATAAAAAAAATATTTTCAAGCCAAATTCGTGAGCGAAACGTTTGACTTCCATTTCTACTTCCTCCCATAGGCACATAATTGGAATTCATAATTCGGGTAACACGGTGAGACATATTGAAACGACAATAACTCTCCTGATTTCCACTGAAAAAATACAAAATTTGTGTTCAAATTCAAGCTCTGAATGTGTAATTTCTAAAACATTCAGTCCACTTCTAAAATTCCTAACCGTTCATAAGTTTTCTTGGAAACAGTGACCGAAGTTGAGTTTTCAACATATTTTCAAATCGATTTATGCTCTGAATAACATGCAGCGAAAGTATTTTTTGCCCAAAACTTCATTTCGAGATGATTGATCCCGTGATATAAGAAATATATTTCCAAGCCAAATTCGTGAGCGAAACGTTTGACTTCCACTTCTACTCCCTCCTATCGGCACAAAATTGGAATCCATAATTCGGGTAACACGGTGAGACATATTGAAACGGCAATAACTCTCTTGATTTCCTTTGAAAAATACAAAATTTTTGTTCGAATTCAAGCTCATAATGTGTACTTTCTAAAACATTCAGGCCACGTCAAAAAATTCCCAACCGTTCAAAAGTTTCATTCGAAACGGTTACCGAAGTTGAGTTTTCAACACATTTTCAAATCGATTTAAGCTTTGAATAACTTGCAGCGAAAGTATTTTTTACCCAAAACTTCATTTTGAGATGATTGATCCCGCGATATAAGAAAAATATTTTCAAGCCAAATTCGTGAATGAAACGTTTGACTTCCATTTTGACTCCCTCTTATCGGCACATAATTGGAATCCGTAATTCGGGTAACACGGTGAGACATATTGAAACGACAATAACTCTCTTGATTTCCACTAAAAAAATACAAAATTTGAGTTCAAATTCAAGCTCTAAATGTGTAATTTCTAAAACATTCAGTCCACTTCTAAAATTCCTAACCGTTCATAAGTTTTCTTGGAAACAATGACCAAAGTTGAGTTTTCAACATATTTTCAAATCGATTTATGCTCTGAATAACATGCAGCGAAAGTATTTTTTACCCAAAACTTCATTTCGAGATGATTGATCCCGTGATATAAGAAATATATTTCCAAGCCAAATTCGTGAGCGAAACGTTTGACTTCCACTTCTACTCCCTCCTACCTGCACATAATTGGAATCCATAATTCGGGTAACACGGTGAGACAGATTGAAACGACAATAACTCTCTTGATTTCCTTTGAAAAATACAAAATTTTTGTTTGAATTCAAGCCCGTAATGTGGACTTTCTAAAACATTCAGGCCGCGTCTAAAAATTCTTAACCGCTCAAAAGTATTCTTCGAAACGGTTATCGAAGTTGAGTTTTCAAGACATTTTCAAATTGATTTATGCTCTAAATAACTTGCGGCGAAAGTATTTTTTACCCAAAACTTCATTTCGAGATGATTGATCCCGTGACATAAGAAAAATATTTCCAAGCCAAATTTGTGAGCGAAACGTTTGACTTCCATTTTGGCTCCCTCTTATCTGCACATAATTGGAATCCGTAATTCGAGTAACACGGTGAGACATATTGAAACGAGAATAACTGTCTTGATTTCTAGTCAAAAATTACAAATTTTATGTTCAAATTCGGGCTCAGATTGTGTAATTTCTAAAACATTCATGCCGCGTCTAGGAATTCCTAACCTAACAAAAGTTATCTTCGAAATGGTTACTGAAGATGAGTTTTCAACACATTTTCAAATCGATTGACGCTCTGAATAACTTGCAGCGAAAGGTTTTTTTACCCAAAACTTCATTTCGAGATGATTGATCCCGCAAGATAAGAAAAATATTTTCACGCCAAATTCGTGAGCGAAACGCTTGACTTCCATTTCTACTCCCTCCCATAGGCACATAATTGGAATTCATAATTCGGGTAACACGGTGAGACATAATGAAACGGCAATAACTCTCTTGATTTCCACTGAAAAAATACAAAATTTGTGTTCAAATTCAAGCTCTGAATGTGTAATTTCTAAAACATTTAGGCCACGTCTAAAAATTCCTAACCGTTCATAAGTGTAAGCTCGAAAACGTGTTGAAGAACACAAGAGCTGTTTAGACCCCCGATTATAATTACGGCTCGATAGATTTTACATAACTTTAATATAAAGTGCGGAATAGTGTAAAAGCGAGCGGATGAACAATATAGCTACTCTAATCCATAAACTAAACAACACAGTAGTATAATGGAATATAAAAGAGTAGGGAAGAGAGATGCAAACACAGAAAACACCAAGACGTGTTTTCGAAGAGGAAACCGAAGAACTCGGCGAAAAATCTCTCCGCCGCCCTCCAAGCGGAAATCGATCCACTAGACAATCAGTTTGGATACATGAGTAAGCAAGAGACCCTCCAAGCCTAATCTACCCGATGTACCTAAGCCCTCCAAGCTCCTACTCCAACAAGGCTTCTTAGAACCGTGTCTTGTCTTAGTTATCTGGATCCCGCAACAAGCTCCATGTTGCATCTGCCATTCCAGGCTTCTTCCAATGCTTCCTAGCAGCACCAAAACGTCACACAACACTCTCCAAAGGTGTGGTAAGTGTTTGGGCTAACAACCTCTCAATGGTGTGGAAATGGAGAGGGACGGGTTGAGGAGATACCACAAGCAAGTGTATAGAGAAAGGTGGGGATGACAATCTCTAATTGCAAATGTGTTTGGCTAGGGTTTTCTCTCTGAAGCATTCCTCAACATTTGTGGGTAATGGGGGTTTATATAGGATAGGTGCAAAATGTGTGAGTCAGTCAGTACAGGCTGGCAAAACAGCATGTCTCACGGGTGTCTCGCGGGAAGGCCTTACTCGCGAGATACTCGCGAGAGACAGCCGTCTCCATCTGTCATGACTCTTCGCATTCCAGCATGTGCAGGGCACATGCATCACTTCGCGGGAAGCTTAGTCGCGAGATACCCGCGAGATTCCATCAGCTTCCAACTTGATTGAGTCTTCACACACTCTCTATCACACACCCCTTACAACAATTCCCACAACAAATACAGGGTATAAATGATTGATAGAAATTACAATCAAATTTGGCACGGAATAAAAGCCAACAAAACACATAGTTGTAAATCACAACTTTACAATAAGTTTTCTTGGAAACAGTGACCGAAGTTGAGTTTTCAACATATTTTCAAATCGATTTATGCTCTGAATAACATGCAGCGAAATTATTTTTTACCCAAAACTTCATTTCGAGATGATTGATCCCGTGATATAAGAAATATATTTCCAAGCCAAATTCGTGAGCGAAACGTTTGACTTCCACTTCTACGCCCCCCTACCGGCACATAATTGGAATCTATAATTCGGGTAACACGGTGAGGCATATTGAAACGACAATAACTCTCTTGATTTCCTTTGAAAAATACAAAATTTTTGTTCGAATTCAAGCTCATAATGTGTACTTTCTAAAACATTCAGGCCGCGTCAAAAAATTCCCAACTGTTCAAAAGCTTCATTCGAAACGGTTACCGAAGTTGAGTTTTCAACACATTTTCAAATCGATTTAAGCTTTGAATAACTTGCAGCGAAAGTATTTTTTACCCAAAACTTCATTTTGAGATGATTGATCCCGCGATATAAGAAAAATATTTTCAAGCCAAATTCGTGAACGAAACGTTTGACTTCCATTTTGACTCCCTCTTATCGGCACATAATTGGAATCCGTAATTCGGGTAACACGGTGAGACATATTGAAACGACAATAACTCTCTTGATTTCCACTGAAAAAATACAAAATTTGAGTTCAAATTCAAGCTCTAAATGTGTAATTTCTAAAACATTCAGTCCACTTCTAAAATTCCTAACCGTTCATAAGTTTTCTTGGAAACAGTGACCGAAGTTGAGTTTTCAACATATTTTCAAATCGATTTATGTTCTGAATAACATGCAGCGAAAGTATTTTTTACCCAAAACTTCATTTCGAGATGATTGATCCCGTGATATAAGAAATATATTTCCAAGCCAAATTCGTGAACGAAACGTTTGACTTCCACTTCTACTCCCTCCTACCGGCACATAATTGGAATCCATAATTCGGGTAACACGGTGAGACATATTGAAACGACAATAACTCTCTTGATTTCCTTTGAAAAATACAAAATTTTTGTTCGAATTCAAGCCCGTAATGTGGACTTTCTAAAACATTCAGGCCGCGTCTAAAAATTCTTAACCGCTCAAAAGTATTCTTCGAAACGGTTATCGAAGTTGAGTTTTCAAGACATTTTCAAATTGATTTATGCTCTAAATAACTTGCGGCGAAAGTATTTTTTCCCCAAAACTTCATTTCGAGATTATTGATCCCGTGATATAAGAAAAATATTTCCAAGCAAAATTTGTGAGCGAAACGTTTGACTTCCATTTTGACTTCCTCTTATCGGCACATAATTGGAGTCCGTAATTCGAGTAACACGGTGAGACATATTGAAACGAGAATAACTGTCTTGATTTCTAGTCAAAAAATAAAAATTTTATGTTCAAATTCAGGCTCAGATTATGTAATTTCTAAAACATTCATGCCGCGTCTAGGAATTCCTAACCTAACAAAAGTTATCTTCGAAATGGTTACTGAAGATGAGTTTTCAACACATTTTCAAATCGATTGACGCTCTGAATAACTTGCAGCGAAAGTATTTTTTACCCAAAACTTCATTTCGAGATGATTGATCCCGCGAGATAAGAAAAATATTTTCATGCCAAATTCGTGAGCGAAACGCTTGACTTCCATTTCTACTCCCTCCCATAGGCACATAATTGGAATTCATAATTCAGGTAACACGGTGAGACATAATTAAATGGCAATAACTCTCTTGATTTCCACTGAAAAAATACAAAATTTGTGTTCAAATTCAAGCTCTGAATGTGTAATTTCTAAAACATTCAGGCCACGTCTAAAAATTCCTAACCGTTCATAAGTGTAAGCTCGAAAACGTGTTGAAGAACACAAGAGCTGTTTAGACCCCCGATTATAATTACGGCTCGATAGATTTTACATAACTTTAATATAAAGTGCAGAATAGTGTAAAAGCGAGCGGATGAACAATATAGCTACTCTAATCCATAAACTAAACAACACAGCAGTATAATGGAATATAAAAGAGTAGGGAAGAGAGATGAAAACACAGAAAACAGCAAGACGTGTTTTCGAAGAGGAAACCGAAGAACTCGGCGAAAAACCTCTCCACCGCCGTCCAAGCGGAAATCGATCCACTAGACAATCAGTTGGGATACATGAGTAAGCAAGAGACCCTCAAAGCCTAATCTACCCGATGTACCTAAGCCCTCCAAGCTCCTACTCCAACAAGGCTTCTCAGAACCGTGTCTTGTCTTAGTTATCTGGATCCCGCAACAAGCTCCATGTTGCATCTGCCATTCCAGGCTTCTTGCAATGCTTCCCAGCAGCACCAAAACGTCACACAACACTCTCCGAAGGTGTGGTAAGTGTTTGGGCTAACAACCTCTCAATGGTGTGGAAATGGAGAGGGAGGGGTTGAGGAGATACCACAAGCTAGTGTATAGAGAAAGGTGGGGATGACAATCTCTAATTGCAAATGTGTTTGGCTAGGGTTTTCTCTCTGAAGCATTCCTCAACATTTGTGGGTAATGGGGGTTTATATAGGATAGGTGCAAAATGTGTGAGTCAGTCAGTACAGGCTGGCAAAACAGCATGTCTCGCGGGTGTCTCGCGGGAAGGCCTTACTCGCGAGATACTCGCGAGAGACAGCCGTCTCCATCTGTCATGACTCTTCGCATTCCAGCATGTGCAGGGCACATGCATCACTTCGCAGGAAGCTTAGTCACGAGGTAGCCGCGAGATTCCATCAGCTTCCATCTTGCTTTAGTCTTCACACACTCTCTATCACACACCCCTTACAACAATTCCCACAACAAATACAGGGTATAAACGATTGATAGAAATTACAATCAAATTTGGCACGGAATAAAAGCCAACAAAACACATAGTTGTAAATCACAACTTTACAATAAGTTTTCTTGGAAACAGTGACCGAAGTTGAGTTTTCAACATATTTTCAAATCGATTTATGCTCTGAATAACAAGCAGGGAAAGTATTTTTTACCCAAGACTTCATTTCGAGATGATTGATCCCGTGATATAAGAAAAATATTTCCAAGCCAAATTCGTGAGCGAAACGTTTGACTTCCACTTCTACTCCCTCCTATCGGCACATAATTGAAATCCATAATTTGGGTAACACGGTGAGACATATTGAAACGACAATAACTCTCTTGATTTCCTTTGAAAAAATACAAAATTTGTGTGCGAATTGAAGCTCAGAATGGGTACTTTCTAAAACATTCAGGCCGCGTCAAAAAATTCCCAACCGTTCAAAAGTTTCATTCGAAACGGTTACCAAAGTTGAGTTTTCAACACATTTTCAAATCGATTTGCGCTCTGAATAACTTGCAGCGAATGTATTTTTTACCCAAAAATTCATTTCGAGATGATTGATCCCGCGATATAAGAAAAATATTTTCAAGCCAAATTCGTGAGCGAAACGTTTGACTTCCATTTCTACTCCCACCCATAGGCACATAATTGGAATTCATAATTCGGGTAACACGGTGAGACATATTGAAACGACAACAACTCACTTGATTTCCATTGATAAAATACAGAATTTGTGTTAAAATTCAAGCTCAGAGTGTGTACTTTCTAAAACATTCAGGCCGCGTCTAAAAATTCCTAACCGATCAAAAGTTTTCTTTGAAACGGTTACCGAAGTTGAGTTTTCAACACATTTTCATATCAATTTACGCTCTAAATAACTTGTGGCGAAAGTATTTTTTACAATAAACTTCATTTCGAGATGATTGATCCCGTGATATAAGAAAAATATTTCGAAGCCAAATTCATGAGCGAAACGTTTGACTTCCATTTTTACTACCTCATGTCGGCACATAATTGGACTCAGTAATTCGGGTGACGCGGTGAGACATATTGAAACGACAATAACTCTCTTGATTTCCTGTCAAAAAATACAAATTTTATGTTCAAATTCATGTTCGGAATAGGCACTAATTAAAACATTCACACCGCGTCTAAAAATTCCTAACCATTCAAAAGTTATCTTCGAAACGGTTACCGAAGATAAGTTTTCAACACAATTTGAAATCGATTAACGCTCTGAATAACTCGCAGCAAAAGTATTTTTTCCCCAAAACCTCCTTTCGAGATGATTGATCCCGCGATATAAGAAAAATATTTTCAAGCCAAATTCGTGAGCGAAACGTTTGACTTGCATTTCTACTCCCTCCTATAGGCACATAATTGGAATTCATAATTTGGGTAACACGGTGAGACATATTGAATTGACAATAACTCTCTTAATTTCCTTTCAAAAAATACAAAATTTGTGTTTGAATTCAAGCTCAGAATGTGTACTTTCTAAAACATTCAAGCCGCGTCAAAAAATTCCCAACCGTTCAAAAGATTCATTTGAAACGGTTACCGAAGTTGAGATTTCAACACATTTTCAAATCGATTTACGCTCTGAATAACTTGCAGCGAAAGTATTTTTTACCTAAAACTTCATTTCGAGATGATTGATCCCGCGATATAAAAAAAATATTTTCAAGCCAAATTCGTGAGCGAAACGTTTGACTTCCATTTCTACTCCCTCCCATAGGCACATAATTGGAATTCATAATTCGGGTAACACGGTGAGACATATTGAAACGACAATAACTCTCCTGATTTCCACTGAAAAAATACAAAATTTGTGTTCAAATTCAAGCTCTGAATGTGTAATTTCTAAAACATTCAGTCCACTTCTAAAATTCCTAACCGTTCAAAAGTTTTCTTGGAAACAGTGACCGAAGTTGAGTTTTCAACATATTTTCAAATCGATTTATGCTCTGAATAACATGCAGCGAAAGTATTTTTTGCCCAAAACTTCATTTCGAGATGATTGATCCCGTGATATAAGAAATATATTTCCAAGCCAAATTCGTGAGCGAAACGTTTGACTTCCACTTCTACTCCCTCCTACCGGCACATAATTGGAATCCATAATTCGGGTAACACGGTGAGACATATTGAAACGGCAATAACTCTCTTGATTTCCTTTGAAAAATACAAAATTTTTGTTCGAATTCAAGCTCATAATGTGTACTTTCTAAAACATTCAGGCCAGGTCAAAAAATTCCCAACCGTTCAAAAGTTTCATTCGAAACGGTTACCGAAGTTGAGTTTTCAACACATTTTCAAATCGATTTACGCTTTGAATAACTTGCAGCGAAAGTATTTTTTACCCAAAACTTCATTTCGAGATGATTGATCCCGCGATATAAGAAAAATATTTTCAAGCCAAATTCGTGAACGAAACGTTTGACTTCCATTTCTACTCCCTCCTATAGGCACATAATTGGAATTCGTAATTCGGGTAACACGGTGAGACATATTGAAACGACAATAACTCTCTTGATTTCCACTGAAAAAATACAAAATTTGTGTTCTAATTCAAGCCCGTAATGTGGACTTTCTAAAACATTATGGCCGCGTCTAAAAATTCTTAACCGCTCAAAAGTATTCTTCGAAACGGTTATCGAAGTTTAGTTTTCAGGACATTTTCAAATTGATTTATGCTCTAAATAACTTGCGGTGAAAGTATTTTTTACCCAAAACTTCATTTCGAGATGATTGATCCCGTGATATAAGAAAAATATTTCCAAGCCAAATTTGTGAGCGAAACTTTTGACTTCCATTTTGACTCCCTCTTATCGGCATATAATTGGAATCCGTAATTCGAGTAACATGGTGAGACATACTGAAACGAGAATAACTGCCTTGATTTCTAGTCAAAAAAGACAAATTTTATGTTCAAATTCAGGCTCAGATTGTGTAATTTCTAAAACATTCATGCCGCGTCTAAGAATTCCTAACTTAACAAAAGTTATCTTCGAAATGGTTACTGAAGATGAGTTTTCAACACATTTTCAAATCGATTGACGCTCTGAATAACTTGCAGCGAAAGTATTTTTTACCCAAAACTTCATTTCGAGATGATTGATCCCACGAGATAAGAAAAATATTTTCATACCAAATTCGTGAGCGAAACGCTTGACTTCCATTTTGTTAGGTTCTAAGGTCTTAGGATTTTATGTATTTAGAACTCTAATTTGTAATGTTGGCAAACCATGATCAAAACATTGTATTTAGTCTTATTTAGACTTGCTCAAAGTTGGTTTAATATTGTAAAGTTGGAATCGAGTGGCTGCAGAAGTACTTGGGACTTTCGGCCAAGCTCGATCGATCGAAGAATAGACTCGATCGATCGAAAATCGCACAGGTTGAATTTTCTGTAGAATTTCCAACTCAGCCCTACTTCATTAAACGTTTAGGGTTTTATGTTTTTACCCTAGGTATATAAACAAAACCCTAGCCACGTTTTTGAAGGTTGTCCATATTGTATTGTTGCTCATACATTGCTGTTTTGTGTGAATCTCGTGTGAGATCTTTGAGGAGCTTTCCTTTACACAAAACTTAGGGTTTTCATGGTGGAGATGATTTCAACATCTTGAAGATCATTATTGTTGCAACCATTGGAACTTAAAAGAAAAGCAAGCGGGGAGCTTGTAGCTGATTGAGGAATTCAAGAAAGAAGTAGTCCGTGGATTCGGAGCCCGCGCGTGGTCGTGTCAGGAAGTTCTACTGGTGGGTAGCATTAGGAAGTCGAGCGGGGAGCTTGTAGTCCTTTTGTATGAACTTCAATTCTTTCATAGTGAATTCAGGTTAGCCTTGAGGATCGGTGGGTCAAATCCTCCCCAGGTTTTTACCGAGTGGTTTCCTGGGTGATCATATCTTGTGTTATTTATTATTCCGCTGCTTTATATCTTGATATGATTATTTGATTGCTTTAACCTAGAATTGCATAATTTGACAAAGTAACAACTTGGCTAATTAATCTAGGCTACGCAATCTGTGTGTTTAAGGGGTCTAAATTTCTAACAAGTGGTATCAGAGCGGGTAGCTCTTCTTGTTGTAGATCTTTTGATCTAAGAGTTGATCCTTGACCCCTGTTGTCATGGATAATTTGAAGTGTCTTTCTGATCATGTTTCTGCTCATGCTTCTGCTGATTTTATTGATGCCTGTGATGTTTTGAATAAAAAGAACACTATTGTTTCTGTTAATTTTTTTGATGCTTTTGAAACTCTTCGTAAGGAATTATCTAAATCTTTGAAAATTTCTAAGAAATTCAAGGAAGAGTTAAAATTGGTAATCTTGAAAAAGAGGATTTGATTGTGAGATTAGATGAGTCTAATAAAAAGAATGAATTTTTGAGAAATCAAATTTCCTCTCAAGATGAGAAGATGAAAAGTTTGGAACAAAAGTTAGCTGAGGCTGAAGCTAAATTGGAAAATTTGTCTAATACCAAACTTGTTGATGATAACAGAAGTGTTTCTATTTCTCTTAAGCCTAAAACTGAGAAAGTTTATATCCCTCCTTTTAAGAGGAATAATAAAGAGAAGGCTTATTTTGCTAGGTTAGACAAAGGTAAAAGTTCTGATGTAGATGCTGAAGTTTCTAAACCTAAGTCTAATCCTACTGTTAGAGAGTATAATAAATCTGTTTTTGTGCCTACTTGTCACCTTTGTGGTGTTGTTGGTCATATTAGACCAAATTGTTCTTTGTTGAGGCATAAACCAAAATCTGAGACTAGATTTGCTGTTAGGAATACTGATGTTCCTAAATTTGTTCCTGTTTGTCACTTTTGTGGTGTCTCCGGTCACATTCGTCCTAATTGTCATAAAATGAAATTTAAGCATTCTGTATGTCAATCTAGGATATGTGATGATATTTTTCCTGCCATAAGTCCATATAAATTGTTTCATACTTTTTTGAAAAAGTTGAGCTTGTTGGCTTGTGAAAGGAATTTGCAGGATTTTAGTCTCTCTCAGAAGATTGGTATAATCCCTCAAATACACTCTGCTTCACATGGATTTTCACCTACAAAGCCAAAGACTCGTGCTAGATGGGTGAGAAAAGATTCTCCAAGGTGAGTGTTGCTAACTTGTCCCTGATTTAATTTTTTCAATTATTTGTGGATATGTTTTGTTTTTTGTTTTTGGTTGTTTTGTTTTTTAGGTTATTTAAAAAAAAAAAAAAAAAAATCCAAAAACATTGAAAAATTTCAAAAAGACAAAAATATTTTATTTTGCGTCTAGTTTTTCTTTTTGAGGATTACATGAATTGTTATATCTCTCTTGATTTAGAACATGCCTGACATTGTGGAGAAACTTGAATAGTTTGTGCTAAGCTATTTTTGATTTTGAATGAGTATGTACTAGTTTGTACATGTACTCAAGGGTTAATTAAGAAATTGATATTTCTTGCTTGTGTACTCTTTATAGCTTAGTTTTGCACTGTCATGCATTGCATTTGCATTGTTCATTTAACATAATATGTGCTTTTTTGTTTTTGGTTATAAAGTTTGTTAAAACCAAAAAAATTTTTGTGTTTTGTATTATATATCTTGGATTTATAATCAAGAATTGGCCATATTATCTTTACATAACATGTTTATGTACCTTGTTTAGCTTTGATAAGCTTATTCATTGCACTTGACTAGTTAAAACTTTGTAGTGCATGTTGTGTGGGAAAGATGTGTTTGGTTTTTATTCTCCTTGTCTTAATCATGAAGTCATATGTTATTTAACTGTCGGACTTGATTCTTTTGAGAAAGGCATAAATAACCATCTCACCACTGTTCACTAGCCAATCATGAACACCTTAGTGCATATCATAAGATTTTGTGCTCGAGAAAGTGTAGCACATGCACAAAAAGAACATAAGGTGTAGCCTCAAATTAAATTAAAATTGGTGTGTACTATTAGGCTTGATGCCAATTCACTTAATTCAAACCGGTGTGTACTATTAGGCTGAATGCCATTTCATACAAATAAGAGGCAAAAATGCAAGAAACTTACATGATTGCAAGCTTTTGTTCTAGGAGATGTGGGAGTTATAGGATGTAACTCTTTAGGTGATAGTCTCTTTTAAATTTTATGTGATGGACTGTGTAGACTTTGTGATTAATTGCTATTCACATATCACCTCACATGTATCTCAAGTTTTTGCTAGTTGCACACACTACACAAGTTACTCTTTGTTAAACTTGGTACATTTTATTGTGTGTGATTTTGTTGTGGCCATCCAAGATTAAAAGTTCCTTGATTTTAATGCAAAATGTGTTTCAAGTTTGAAAATTTTGAAAATATCTTGAGATTTGTGCAGAACATATTTGTTGCTTAAGAAAATTTCAATGGGAGAATGATTGAAACTTGTTTTTGAGAAAATTGGGTTTAAAATTTGGTTTTTAAAAAAGCATTCCATCTCATACTCATGCATTTTGCTTTCATTGGTTAATGCTTTGAGAAGTTTTTTTTCAAAATTAGGTTTGTGTCTTTCAAAACTGTGATTTTTCTCAAAATTTAGTGAGTCTCTGCCAAATTCGATCGATCCAGTGTGTTTTTCAATCAATCAAAAAAGTGCTTTAATTTGTTTAAAAATGACTGTTTCATTCGATCGATCGAATGTATTTTTCGATCAATCAAAAGTCGCGAATCAGGTTTTTAAAAAGGGTTTGTTCTTAATCCGAATTGGGGCTTTTGTTGAATTGGGTAGAATTTGATGAAATTGGCTTGTTGTGTTGGTGTAATTAAGCATTATAATCTATGTGCTGTGTTTCGTAATGCTCAATTCATCAATTTAGTTACAAAATTTTTCAAGTGGTTTTTCAAATTTTTGGGATTTTTGATAGAAATTTCGTGTTCAAGCCAATTTTATCCAATTACTCTCAATTAAACTTAATTTGTCACTGCATTTAGATCATGCATCACAACATTATATTGTTCATGCATCATATAGATTTTTGTTCTATATTATTTATTGTGCTAATTTGCAGTCTGCCCTTGGTTTTGTTTTCTCTTGTTTCCTTGTGTTTTTCTCTTTGTGTCTCTGTCCTTTCCTTAGCACTATGCCTAGGAAAACTAGAGCCCGTAGGAGTGTTCCCTCACCTTCTCCTTCACCCCCTCCATCCTTTGATAGTGAGAGGTTTCCGAGTGAGAAAAACCAAGAGACTTTTGAGAAGCTTAACATTAGGAGAAAGATTTGGGCTGAGCGTTCTGTGCTATTAGATGAGCTTGATCCTGCCATTAGAGCAAATTTTGAGCGTCGGGGTTGGTTACCCTTGGTGGATGTTTCTGATCCTCCTCCACCTTCTGCCCTGATTAGAGAGTTCTATTCGAACATCTCTATCCGCGTCTATGATTCCAACACTCTTGTTAGTAGTTGGATACGAGGCGTAGAGTACACCATTACTCCCCGGGTAGTGGCTGATGCTCTAGGGGTACCTTTGGTCCAGCATCCTGTCTATCCTTATGATGAGTCTCCCGAGATTAGCGATGTTTTGTCATACGTCACTGGTACTACTGTCCAGTGGGGTTCTGATCCTCGGATCACTTCTGCTGAGCTCTCCGGGTTGCACTATCTGTTCTTTCGGATAGCTTGTCATTCGATCTGGCCTATTTCCCATGTTCACACAATTCCTCTTGAGAGGTGTGTTTTTCTGTACGCTCTTGTTACTGATGCTCCTATTAGTTTTCCCCATCTTTTTCTTTGTTCTTTGAATGAAGTTTATAGGAGTTCATCTACTGCTCATGCACTTGTTCATCCTATTTTCATTCATAGGATTCTTCTCTATCTTGGTCTTAGTGACTTTCCTTCCTCTGAGCCCGTCCATGTGATAGGTCCTATAGGTGCGTCTTTTCTTAGACTGAGGGCCGCTCATCTTCGAGCTGGTTCTAAACACCCTAGGTCTGAGCCCTTTAGTAGTGCACCTCCTCCTCCTTCTTCTTCTGCAGGTCTTGCTGGTGAGGATATTCCTATTCCAGTTGGTGATGATGCTGCTGCTGCTAATGTTCCTCCATCTCCTTCGGCCGACTTTGATGTTCGTCGTACTTTGGAGACTGTCATGACTGTTCAGCAGGCTCATGGTCAGATTTTGGTGGACTTGCTGGATGAGATGCGTGCTCTCCGAGCTGATCTTGCGTGTCTTCATTCACCCTCACCACCTCCTTTTAATGGCGACTTGTGATTGCCCTTTGGCATTCCGTCACAAAAAGGGGGAGTGGAGTTTTGACTTGTAGTAGTGTTTTTGTAGTTAGGGGGAGATTTTTTTTGTTTTAGAGGAGCTTGTGGAGTTTTAGATTGTATCTATGTGCTTCACTTTGTATATCATTTTTGGGGATATTCATGTTAGGGGGAGTAACATTGATTGATATACATGATATTTTTTATTGATTCTTGTTGCTTTATGATTCACTGTGTATTGATTTATATTTATGAGTTGATCATTCATATATGTCTTTATTTTGAATTTTGTGAATCTTACAAGAATGTTATACCTGTTGTTTTACTCTTTACTGTCACACATGCGTTTATGCGTTTGTTGAGTATTTCAGGATTATACAGGTTGATTCAACTAAGCTGCTGTCTACACTTCCAACTATGGATAGTAGTTAGGCTGAACTGAATTTTATGAGCATTATCTTTGTAAAGGGCTTTTTATTTGTAAAACTTTGAGCTGTTAATTAGGGTTTTGTCACGGATTGCCAAAGGGGGAGTTTGTTAGGTTCTAAGGTCTTAGGATTTTATGTATTTAGAACTCTAATTTGTAATGTTGGCAAACCATGATCAAAACATTGTATTTAGTCTTATTTAGACTTGCTCAAAGTTGGTTTAATATTGTAAAGTTGGAATCGAGTGGCTGCAGAAGTACTTGGGACTTTCGGCCTGGCTCGATCGATCGAAGAATAGACTCGATCGATCGAAAATCGCACAGGTTGAATTTTCTGCAGAATTTCCAACTCAGCCCTACTTCATTAAACGTTTAGGGTTTTATGTTTTTACCCTAGGTATATAAACAAAACCCTAGCCACGTTTTTGAAGGTTGTCCATATTGTATTGTTGCTCATACATTGCTGTTTTGTGTGAATCTCGTGTGAGATCTTTGAGGAGCTTTCCTTTACACAAAACTTAGGGTTTTCATGGTGGAGATGATTTCAACATCTTGAAGATCATTATTGTTGCAACCATTGGAACTTAAAAGAAAAGCAAGCGGGGAGCTTGTAGCTGATTGAGGAATTCAAGAAAGAAGTAGTCCGTGGATTCGGAGCCCGCGCGTGGTCGTGTCAGGAAGTTCTACTGGTGGGTAGCATTAGGAAGTTGAGCGGGGAGCTTGTAGTCCTTTTGTATGAACTTCAATTCTTTCATAGTGAATTCAGGTTAGCCTTGAGGATCGGTGGGTCAAATCCTCCCCAGGTTTTTACCGAGTGGTTTCCTTGGTGATCATATCTTGTGTTATTTATTATTCCGCTGCTTTATATCTTGATATGATTATTTGATTGCTTTAACCTAGAATTGCATAATTTGACAAAGTAACAACTTGGCTAATTAATCTAGGCTACGCAATCTGTGTGTTTAAGGGGTCTAAATTTCTAACAAGTGGTATCAGAGCGGGTAGCTCTTCTTGTTGTAGATCTTTTGATCTAAGAGTTGATCCTTGACCCCTGTTGTCATGGATAATTTGAAGTGTCTTTCTGATCATGTTTCTGCTCATGCTTCTGCTGATTTTATTGATGCCTGTGATGTTTTGAATAAAAAGAACACTATTGTTTCTGTTAATTTTTTTGATGCTTTTGAAACTCTTCGTAAGGAATTATCTAAATCTTTGAAAATTTCTAAGAAATTCAAGGAAGAGTTAAAATTGGCTAATCTTGAAAAAGAGGATTTGATTGTGAGATTAGATGAGTCTAATAAAAAGAATGAATTTTTGAGAAATCAAATTTCCTCTCAAGATGAGAAGATGAAAAGTTTGGAACAAAAGTTAGCTGAGGCTGAAGCTAAATTGGAAAATTTGTCTAATACCAAACTTGTTGATGATAACAGAAGTGTTTCTATTTCTCTTAAGCCTAAAACTGAGAAAGTTTATATCCCTCCTTTTAAGAGGAATAATAAAGAGAAGGCTTATTTTGCTAGGTTAGACAAAGGTAAAAGTTCTGATGTAGATGCTGAAGTTTCTAAACCTAAGTCTAATCCTACTGTTAGAGAGTATAATAAATCTGTTTTTGTGCCTACTTGTCACCTTTGTGGTGTTGTTGGTCATATTAGACCAAATTGTTCTTTGTTGAGGCATAAACCAAAATCTGAGACTAGATTTGTTGTTAGGAATACTGATGTTCCTAAATTTGTTCCTGTTTGTCACTTTTGTGGTGTCTCCGGTCACATTCGTCCTAATTGTCATAAAATGAAATTTAAGCATTCTGTATGTCAATCTAGGATATGTGATGATATTTTTCCTGCCATAAGTCCATATAAATTGTTTCATACTTTTTTGAAAAAGTTGAGCTTGTTGGCTTGTGAAAGGAATTTGCAGGATTTTAGTCTCTCTCAGAAGATTGGTATAATCCCTCAAATACACTCTGCTTCACATGGATTTTCACCTACAAAGCCAAAGACTCGTGCTAGATGGGTGAGAAAAGATTCTCCAAGGTGAGTGTTGCTAACTTGTCCCTGATTTAATTCTTTCAATTATTTGTGGATATGTTTTGTTTTTTGTTTTTGGTTGTTTTTTTTTTTAGGTTGTTTTTTTTTTTTAAAAAAAAAAAAATCCAAAAACATTGAAAAATTTCAAAAAGACAAAAATATTTTATTTTGCGTCTAGTTTTTCTTTTTGAGGATTACATGAATTGTTATATTTCTCTTGATTTAGAACATGCCTGACATTGTGGAGAAACTTGAATAGTTTGTGCTAAGCTATTTTTGATTTTGAATGAGTATGTACTAGTTTGTACATGTACTCAAGGGTTAATTAAGAAATTGATATTTCTTGCTTGTGTACCCTTTATAGCTTAGTTTTGCACTGTCATGCATTGCATTTGCATTGTTCATTTAACATAATATGTGCTTTTTTGTTTTTGGTTATAAAGTTTGTTAAAACCAAAAAGATTTTTGTGTTTTGTATTATATATCTTGGATTTATAATCAAGGATTGGCCATATTATCTTTACATAACATGTTTATGTACCTTGTTTAGCTTTGATAAGCTTATTCATTGCACTTGACTAGTTAAAACTTTGTAGTGCATGTTGTGTGGGAAAGATGTGTTTGGTTTTTATTCTCCTTGTTTTAATCACGAAGTCATATGTTATTTAACTGTCGGACTTGATTCTTTTGAGAAAGGCATAAATAACCATCTCACCACTGTTCACTAGCCAATCATGAACACCTTAGTGCATATCATAAGATTTTGTGCTCGAGAAAGTGTAGCACATGCACAAAAAGAACATAAGGTGTAGCCTCAAATTAAATTAAAATTGGTGTGTACTATTAGGCTTGATGCCAATTCACTTAATTCAAACCGGTGTGTACTATTAGGCTGAATGTCATTTCATACAAATAAGAGGCAAAAATGCAAGAAACTTACATGATTGCAAGCTTTTGTTCTAGGAGATGTGGGAGTTATAGGATGTAACTCTTTAGGTGATAGTCTCTTTTAAATTTTATGTGATGGACTGTGTAGACTTTGTGATTAATTGCTATTCACATATCACCTCACATGTATCTCAAGTTTTTGCTAGTTGCACACACTACACAAGTTACTCTTTGTTAAACTTGGTACATTTTATTGTGTGTGATTTTGTTGTGGCCATCCAAGATTAAAAGTTCCTTGATTTTAATGCAAAATGTGTTTCAAGTTTGAAAATTTTGAAAATATCTTGAGATTTGTGCAGAACATATTTGTTGCTTAAGAAAATTTCAATGGGAGAATGATTGAAACTTGTTTTTGAGAAAATTGGGTTTAAAATTTGGTTTTTGAAAAAGCATTCCATCTCATACTCATGCATTTTGCTTTCATTGGTTAATGCTTTGAGCAGTTGTTTTTCAAAATTAGGTTTGTGTCTTTCAAAACTGTGATTTTTCTCAAAATTTAGTGAGTCTCTGCCAAATTCGATCGATCCAGTGTGTTTTTCAATCTATCGAAAAAGTGCTTTAATTTGTTTAAAAATGACTGTTTCATTCGATCGATCGAATGTATTTTTCGATCAATCGAAAGTCGCGAATCAGGTTTTTAAAAAGGGTTTGTTCTTAATCCGAATTGGGGCTTTTGTTGAATTGGGTAGAATTTGATGAAATTGGCTTGTTGTGTTGGTGTAATTAAGCATTATAATCTATGTGCTGTGTTTTGTAATGCTCAATTCATCAATTTAGTTGCAAAATTTTTCAAGTGGTTTTTCAAATTTTTGGGATTTTTGATAGAAATTCCGTGTTCAAGCCAATTTTGTCCAATTACTCTCAATTAAACTTAATTTGTCACTGCATTTAGATCATGCATCACAACATTATATTGTTCATGCATCATATAGATTTTTGTTCTATATTATTTATTGTGCTAATTTGCAGTCTGCCCTTGGTTTTGTTTTCTCTTGTTTCCTTGTGTTTTTCTCTTTGTGTCTCTGTCCTTTCCTTAGCACTATGCCTAGGAAAACTAGAGCCCGTAGGAGTGTTCCCTCACCTTCTCCTTCACCCCCTCCATCCTTTGATAGTGAGAGGTTTCCGAGTGAGAAAAACCAAGAGACTTTTGAGAAGCTTAACATTAGGAGAAAGATTTGGGCTGAGCGTTCTGTGCTATTAGATGAGCTTGATCCTGCCATTAGGGCAAATTTTGAGCGTCGGGGTTGGTTACCCTTGGTGGATGTTTCTGATCCTCCTCCACCTTCTGCCCTGATTAGAGAGTTCTATTCGAACATCTCTATCCGCGTCTATGATTCCAACACTCTTGTTAGGAGTTGGATACGAGGCGTAGAGTACACCATTACTCCCCGGGTAGTGGCTGATGCTCTAGGGGTACCTTTGGTCCAGCATCCTGTCTATCCTTATGATGAGTCTCCCGAGATTAGCGATGTTTTGTCATACGTCACTGGTACTACTGTCCAGTGGGGTTCTGATCCTCGGATCACTTCTGCTGAGCTCTCTGGGTTGCACTATCTGTTCTTTCGGATAGCTTGTCATTCGATCTGGCCTATTTCCCATGTTCACACCATTCCTCTTGAGAGGTGTGTTTTTCTGTACGCTCTTGTTATTGATGCTCCTATTAGTTTTCCCCATCTTTTTCTTCGTTCTTTGAACGAAGTTTATAGGAGTTCATCTACTGCTCATGCACTTGATCATCCTA
This sequence comes from Quercus cerris, assembly GCA_963669245.1. Taxonomy (NCBI): domain Eukaryota; kingdom Viridiplantae; phylum Streptophyta; class Magnoliopsida; order Fagales; family Fagaceae; genus Quercus; species Quercus cerris. The sequence goes on from OY770007.1 coordinate 77,660,235, forward strand.
TTTTCATTCATAGGATTCTTCTCTATCTTGGTCTTAATGACTTTCCTTCCTCTGAGCCCGTCCATGTGATAGGTCCTATAGGTGCGTCTTTTCTTAGACTGAGGGCCGCTCATCTTCGAGCTGGTTCTAAACACCCTAGGTCTGAGCCCTCTAGTAATGCACCTCCTCCTCCTTCTTCTTCTGCAGGTCTTGCTGGTGAGGATATTCCTATTCCAGTTGGTGATGATGCTGCTGCTGCTGATGTTCCTCCATCTCCTTCGGCCGACTTTGATGTTCGTCGTACTTTGGAGACTGTCATGACTGTTCAGCAGGCTCATGGTCAGATTTTGGTGGACTTGCTGGATGAGATGTGTACTCTCCGAGCTGATCTTGCGCGTCTTCATTCACCCTCACCACCTCCTTTTGATGGCGACTTGTGATTGCCCTTTGGCATTCCGTCACAAAAAGGGGGAGTGGAGTTTAGACTTGTAGTAGTGTTTTTGTAGTTAAGGGGAGATTTTTTTTTGTTTTAGAGGAGCTTGTGGAGTTTTAGATTGTATCTATGTGCTTCACTTTGTATATCATTTTTGGGGATATTCATGTTAGGGGGAGTAACATTGATTGATATACATGATATTTTTTATTGATTCTTGTTGCTTTATGATTCACTGCGTATTGATTTATATTTATGAGTTGATCATTCATATATGTCTTTATTTTGAATTTTGTGAATCTTACAAGAATGTTATACCTGTTGTTTTACTCTTTACTGTCACACATGCGTTTATGCGTTTGTTGAGTATTTCAGGATTATACAGGTTGATTCAACTAAGCTGCTGTCTGCACTTCCAACTATGGATAGTAGTTAGGCTGAACTGAATTTTATGAGCATTATCTTTGTAAATGGCTTTTTATTTGTAAAACTTTGAGCTGTTAATTAGGGTTTTGTCACGGATTGCCAAAGGGGGAGTTTGTTAGGTTCTAAGGTCTTAGGATTTTATGTATTTAGAACTCTAATTTGTAATGTTGGCAAACCATGATCAAAACATTGTATTTAGTCTTATTTAGACTTGCTCAAAGTTGGTTTAATATTGTAAAGTTGGAATCGAGTGGCTGCAGAAGTACTTGGGACTTTCGGCCTGGCTCGATCGATCGAAGAATAGACTCGATCGATCGAAAATCGCACAGGTTGAATTTTCTGCAGAATTTCCAACTCAGCCCTACTTCATTAAATGTTTAGGGTTTTATGTTTTTACCCTAGGTATATAAACAAAACCCTAGCCACGTTTTTGAAGGTTGTCCATATTGTATTGTTGCTCATACATTACTGTTTTGTGTGAATCTCGTGTGAGATCTTTGAGGAGCTTTCCTTTACACAAAACTTAGGGTTTTCATGGTGGAGATGATTTCAACATCTTGAAGATCATTATTGTTGCAACCATTGGAACTTAAAAGAAAAGCAAGCGGGGAGCTTGTAGCTGATTGAGGAATTCAAGAAAGAAGTAGTCCGTGGATTCGGAGCCCGCGCGTGGTCGTGTCAGGAAGTTCTACTGGTGGGTAGCATTAGGAAGTCGAGCGGGGAGCTTGTAGTCCTTTTGTATGAACTTCAATTCTTTCATAGTGAATTCAGGTTAGTCTTGAGGATCGGTGGGTCAAATCCTCCCCAGGTTTTTACCGAGTGGTTTCCTGGGTGATCATATCTTGTGTTATTTATTATTCCGCTGCTTTATATCTTGATATGATTATTTGATTACTTTAACCTAGAATTGCATAATTTGACTAAGTAACAACTTGGCTAATTAATCTAAGCTACGCAATCTGTGTGTTTAAGGGGTCTAAATTTCCAACACATTTCTACTCCCTCCCATAGGCACATAATTGGAATTCATAATTCGGGTAACACGGTGAGACATAATGAAACGGCAATAACTCTCTTGATTTCCACTGAAAAAATACAAAATTTGTGTTCAAATTCAAGCTCTGAATGTGTAATTTCTAAAACATTCAGGGCACGTCTAAAAATTCCTAACCGTTCATAAGTGTAAGCTCGAAAACGTGTTGAAGAACACAAGAGCTGTTTAGACCCCCGATTATAATTACGGCTCGATAGATTTTACATAACTTTAATATAAAGTGCGGAATAGTGTAAAAGCGAGCGGATGAACAATATAGCTACTCTAATCCATAAACTAAACAACACAGCAGTATAATGGAATATAAAAGAGTAGGGAAAAGAGATGCAAACACAGAAAACACCAAGACGTGTTTTCGAAGAGGAAACCGAAGAACTCGGCGAAAAACCTCTCCGCCGCCCTCCAAGCGGAAATCGATCCACTAGACAATCAGTTGGGATACATGAGTAAGCAAGAGACCCTCCAAGCCTAATCTACCCGATGTACCTAAGCCCTCCAAGCTCCTACTCCAACAAGGCTTCTCAGAACCGTGTCTTGTCTTAGTTATCCGGATCCCACAATAAGCTCCATGTTGCATCTGCCATTCCAGGCTTCTTCCAATGCTTCCCAGCAGCACCAAAACGTCACACAACACTCTCCAAAGGTGTGGTAAGTGTTTGGGCTAACAACCTCTCAATGGTGTGGAAATGGAGAGGGACGGGTTGAGGAGATACCACAAGCAAGTGTATAGAGAAAGGTGGGGATGACAATCTCTAATTGCAAATGTGTTTGGCTAGGGTTTTCTCTCTGAAGCATTCCTCAACATTTGTGGGTAATGGGGGTTTATATAGGATAGGTGCAAAATGTGTGAGTCAGTCAGTACAGGCTAGCAGAACAGCATGTCTCGCGGGTGTCTCGCGGGAAGGCCTTACCTGCGAGATACTCGCGAGAGACAGCTGTCTCCATCTGTCATGACTCTTCGCATTCCAGCATGTGCAGGGCACATGCATCACTTCGCGGGAAGCTTAGTCGCGAGATACCCACGAGATTCCATCAGCTTCCAACTTGCTTGAGTCTTCACACACTCTCTATCACACACCCCTTACAACAATTCCCACAACAAATACAGGGTATAAACGATTGATAGAAATTACAATCAAATTTGGCACGGAATAAAAGCCAACAAAACACATAGTTGTAAATCACAACTTTACAATAAGTTTTCTTGGAAACAGTGACCGAAGTTGAGTTTTCAACATATTTTCAAATCGATTTATGCTCTGAATAACAAGCAGGGAAAGTATTTTTTACCCAAAACTTCATTTCGAGATGATTGATCCCGTGATATAAGAAAAATATTTCCAAGCCAAATTCGTGAGCGAAACGTTTGACTTCCACTTCTACTCCCTCCTATCGGCACATAATTGAAATCCATAATTCGGGTAACACGGTGAGACATATTGAAACGACAATAACTCTCTTGATTTCCTTTGAAAAAATACAAAATTTGTGTGCGAATTGAAGCTCAGAATGGGTACTTTTTAAAACATTCAGGCCGCGTCAAAAAATTCCCAACCATTCAAAAGTTTCATTCGAAACGGTTACCGAAGTTGAGTTTTCAACACATTTTCAAATCGATTTGCGCTCTGAATAACTTGCAGCGAATGTATTTTTTACCCAAAAATTCATTTCGAGATGATTGATCCCGCGATATAAGAAAAATATTTTCAAGCCAAATTCGTGAGCGAAACGTTTGACTTCCATTTCTACTCCCACCCATAGGCACATAATTGGAATTCATAATTCGGGTAACACGGTGAGACATATTGAAACGACAACAACTCACTTGATTTCCATTGAAAAAATACAGAATTTGTGTTAAAATTCAAGCTCAGAGTGTGTACTTTCTAAAACATTCAGGCCGCGTCTAAAAATTCCTAACCGTTCAAAAGTTTTCTTTGAAACGGTTACCGAAGTTGAGTTTTCAACACATTTTCATATCAATTTACGCTCTAAATAACTTGTGGCGAAAGTATTTTTTACATAAAACTTCATTTTGAGATGATTGATCCCGTGATATAAGAAAAATATTTCCAAGCCAAATTCATGAGCGAAACGTTTGACTTCCATTTTTACTCCCTCTTATCGGCACATAATTGGAATCCGTAATTCGAGAAACACGGTAAGACATATTGAAACGACAATAACTGTCTTGATTTCTTGTCAAAAAATAAAAATTTTATGTTCAAATTCAAGCTCGGATTGTGTACTTTCTAAAACATTCATGCCGCGTCTAAAAATTCCTCAACGTTCAAAAGTTAACTTCGAAACGGTTACTGAAGATGAGTTTTCAACGCATTTTCCAATCGATTGACGCTCTGAATAACTTGCAGTGAAAGTATTTTTTACCCAAAACTTCATTTTGAAATGATTGATCACGCGATATAAGAAAAACATTTTCAAGCCATATTCCTGAGCGAAACGTTTGACTTCGATTTTTACACCCTCTTATCGGCACATATTTGTAATCCATAGTTCGGATAACACGGTGAGACATTTTAAAAGACAATAACTCTCTTGGTTTCCCCAAAAAAAAATACAAAATTTGTGTTCAAATTCAAGCTCAGAATGTGTACTTTCTAAAACATTCATGCCGCGTCTAAAAATTCCTATCCGTTCAAAAGTTTTCTTGGAAACAGTTACCGAAGTTGAGTTTTCAACACATTTTGAAATCGATTTATGCTCTAAATAACTTGCGGCAAAAGTATTTTTTACCCAAAAAATCATTTCAAGATGATTGATCCCGTGATATAAGAAAAATATTTCCAAGCCAAATTCGTGAGCGAAATATTTGACTTCCATTTTTACTCCCTCTTATCGACACATAATTAGAATCCGTAATTCGGGTAACACGGTAATACATATTGAAACGACAATAACTCTCTTGATTTCCAGTCAAAAAATACAAATTTTGTGTTCAAATTCAGGCTCAGAATGTGTACTTTCTAAAACATTCATGCCGCGTCTAAAAATTCCTAACCATTCAAAAGTTATCTACGAAACGGTTATCGAAGATGAGTGTTCAACACATTTTCAAATCATTTGACGCTCCGAAAAACCTGCAACGAAAGTGTTTTTTACACAAAACTTCATTTCGAGATGATTGATCCCACGATGTAAGAAAAATATTTCCAAGCCAAATTCATGAGCGAAACGTTTGACTTACGTTTTGACTCACTCCTATTGGCACATAATTGGAATTCGTAATGCAGGTAACACGGTGAGACATATTGAAACGACAATAACTCTCTTGATTTCCCCTCAAAAAATACAAATTTTATGTTCAAATTCAAGCTCAGATTGTGTACTTTCTAAAACATTCACGCCGCGTCTAAAAATTCCTAACCGTTCAAAAGTTATCTTCGAAACGGTTACTGAAGATGAGTTTTCAACACATTTTCAAATCGATTGATGCTCTGAATAACTTGCAGCGAAAGTATTTTCTGCCCAAAGCATCATTTCGAGATGATTCATCCCGCGATATAAGAAAAATATTTCCGAGCCAAATTCATGAGCGAAACATTTAACTTCCATTTTGACTCCCTCCTATCGGCATATAATTGGAAGCCGTAATTCGGGTTACACGGTGAGACAATTTAAACGAAAACAACACCCTTGATTTCAATTGAAAAAACACAAAATTCGTGTTCAAATTCAAGCTCAGAATCTGTACTTTCTAAAACATTCAGGCCGCGTCTGTAAATTCCTAACGGTTGAAACGTTTTCAACGAAACGGTTACCAAAGTTGAGTTTTCAACACATTTTCAACTTGATTGAGACTCTGAATAACTTGCAGCGAAAGTATTTATTACCAAAACTTCATTTCGAGATGATTGATCCCTCGATATAAGAAAAACATTTTGAAGCCAAATTCATGAGTGAAACGTTTGACTTCCATTTTTACTACCTCATGTCAGCACATAATTGGACTCAGTAATTCGGGTGACGCGGTGAGACATATTGAAACGACAATAACTCTCTTGATTTCCTATCAAAAAATACAAATTTCATGTTGAAATTCATGTTCGGAATATGCACTAATTAAAACATTCATGTCGCGTCTAAAAATTCCTAACCATTGAAAAGTTATCTTCGAAACGGTTACCGAAGATGAGTTTTCAACACAATTTCAAATCGATTAACGCTCTGAATAAATTGCAGCGAAAGTATTTTTTCCCCAAAACCTCATTTCGAGATGATTGACCCGCGATATAAGAAAAATATTTTCAAGCCAAATTCGTGAGCGAAACGTTTGACTTGCATTTCTACTCCCTCCTATAGGCACAAATTGGAATTCATAATTTGGGTAACACGGTGAGACATATTGAAATGACAATAACTCTCTTGATTTCCTTCGAAAAAATACAAAATTTGTGTTCAAATTCAAGCTCAGAATGTGAACTTTCTAAAACCTTCAAGCCGTGTCAAAAAATTCCCAACCGTTCAAAGGTTTCATTCGAAACGGTTACTGAAGTTGAGTTTTCAACACATTTTCAAATTGATTTAAGTTCTGAATAACTGGCAGCGAAAGTATTTTTTACCCAAACCTTCATTTCGAGATGATTGATCCCACGATATAAGAAACATATTTTCAAGCCAAATTCGTGAGCGAAACGTTTGACTTCCATTTCTACTCCCTCCAATAGGCACATAATTGGAATTCATAATTCGGGTAAAACGGTGAGACATAGTGAAACGACAATAACTCTCTTGATTTCCACTGAAAAAATACAAAATTTGTGTTCAAATTCAAGCTCTGAATGTGTAATTTCTAAAACATTCAGGCCACGTCTAAGAATTCCTAACCGTTCATAAGTTTTCTTGGAAACAGTGACCAAAGTTGAGTTTTCAACATATTTTCAAATCGATTTATGCACTGAATAACATGCAGCGAAAGTATTTTTTACCCAAAACTTCATTTCGAGATGATTGATCTCATGATATAAGAAAAATATTTCCAAGCCAAATTCGTGAGCGAAACATTTGACTTCCACTTCTACTCCCTCCTATCGGCACATAATTGGAATTCATAATTCGGGTAACACGGTGAGACATATTGAAACGACAATAGCTCTCTTGATTTTCGTTGAAAAAATACAAAATTTGTGTTCAAATTCAAGCTCAGAATGTATACTTTCTAAAACATTTAGGCCACATCTAAAATTCCTAACCGTTCATAAGTTTTCCTAGAAACAGTGACCGAAGTTGGGTTTTCAACATATTTTGAAATCGATTTATGCTCTGAATAACATGCAGCGAAAGTATTTTTTACCCAAAACTTCATTTTGAGATGATTGATCCCGTGATATAAGAAATATATTTCCAAGCCAAATTCGTGAGCGAAACGTTTGACTTCCACTTCTACTCCCTCCTACCGGCACATAATTGGAATTCATAATTCGGGTAACACGGTGAGACATATTGAAACGACAATAACTCTCTTGATTTCCTTTGAAAAAAAACAAAATTTGTGTTCAAATTCAAGCTCAGAATGTGTACTTTCTAAAACATTCAGGCCGCGTCTAAAAATTCCGAACAATTTGAAAGTTTCATTCGAAATGGTTACCGAAGTTGAGTTTTCAACACATTTTCAAATCGATTTATGCTCTAAATAATTCGCGGCAAAAGTATCTTTTACCCAGAACTTCATTTCAAGATGATTGATGCCGTGATATAAGAAAAATATTTCCAAGCCAAAGTCGTGAGCGAAACATTTGACTTCCATTTTTACTACCTCTTATCGGCACATATTTGGAATTCGTAGTTCAGGTAACACGGTCAGACATTTTAAACGACAATAACTCTCTTGATTTCCTGTCAAAAAATACAAATTTTGTGTTCAAATTCAAGCTCAAAATGTGTACTTTCTAAAACATTAATGCCGCGTCTAAAAATTCCTAACCATTCAAAAGTTATCTTCGAAACGGTTACTGAAGATGAGTTTTCAACACATTTTCAAATCGATTGACGCTCTGAAAAACTTGCAGCGAAAGTATTTTTTACCCAAAACTTCTTTTCGAGATGATTGATCCCGCGATATAAGAAAAATATTTCCAAGCCAAATTCGTTAGCGAAACGTTTGACTTCGATTTTTACTCCCTCGTATCGGCACATATTTGGAATCCGCAATTCAGGTAACACGGTGAGACATTTTAAACGATAATAACTCTCTTGGTTTCCACTGAAAAAATACAAATTTTGTGTTCAAATTCAACCTCAGAATGTGTACTTTCTAAAACATTCATGCCGCGTCTAAAAATTCCTAACCGTTCAAAAGTTTTCTTGGAAACGGTTATCGAAGTTGAGTTTTCAACACATTTTCAAATCGATTTATGCTCTAAATAACTTACGGCAAAAGTATTTTTTACCCAGAACTTCATTTCCAGATGAATGATGCCGTGATATAAGAAAAATATTTCCAAGCCAAAATCATGAGCGAAACGTTTGACTTCCATTTTTACTCCCTCTTATCGGCACATATTTGGAATTCGTAGCTTAGGTAACACGGTCAGACATTTTAAACAATAATAACTCTCTTGATTTCCTGTCAAAAAATACAAATTTTGTGTTCAAATTC